>OW818029.2:65310315-66510315 GCA_942486065.2 Calliphora vomitoria
TTGTGGAATATTCAAGTAATTTTTTTTTTGTAGTTTAACATTTGCCATTTTTCACTTGCGTCCAGTTGTAATGAACGAAGTTTTGTAGGCACCACCAAAAAAAAAATGAAAAAATGGTCAGTGATAGTGGTGCAGGTTGAAGGCTCGTTCCACATAGGTAGAGGATTATATGAAAACGGTCATTACTATAATGAGCAGCGGAATGAAAAAAACAGTACCAAGAAGGAAAGATTAAAAAAGAATGAAAAATATGCCGTTAGTTTAGTGGAGCGCAAAGACAAACTGGTATTCTCACAAGTGGTATTGGCAGTGGTAATGGTGTTGTGATGGTAGTGGCAGTCAGTTGTCTCAATGTTTAGTTGCCATTGGTAAAATGAGGTTTAACTTAGTTTTTGGTTGATTTTTTGTTTTCTTCACATTTTTAGTATTCTTGTTGGCTGTAGTTTTCCGGCGGAAACCTTGACTTGATTACAAACTATAACTACATATAACTTTAACTGAACTTCTTGCAAAACTTTCCTATAATAGGGTTTGTATTTTTCTTTTATTGTGTGAGTGCTTTTTTCGACCATCTTTGTTAATATTCATGCAAATATTTCGTTTTGCTACGTTCATAAAACTTTAGTGATGTCTACTCTTTGGAGAATTTGCATTTCAGTACTTTTTTACTACTGGCAGTCTTCTTGGTTCTAGTTGAGAAAGTTTTTTTTTTGGTATAAATAAGGTGCCATAATTTGTTATTTAATAAATGTGGTTTGTAGTTAAAAAATTAACATTGTTCTCTTCTTTGTTCAGACAAGTGTCCTGAATGATTTGAATTGGTTAAACAATATGAAGATAGACAAGTTTATCGAATTGAGAGTTAACCCTTTCGGATTTTCTATGCCATATGGCATAGTCAGTTTTTAAAGCCCGTTTTAAGCCAAAATACTTATGGGAACATTTTTTTTAATAATTCTATATTTTTCTTTGAATTAATTTCTAAAAATAAATTTAAAAAAAGATTTGATTGGTGAACCGTACCCATTGTTATGATTCAGAGAGCGAGCGTCCCTCGTGAGATTTACAATTTACAAACAATTCTTTATTTGTTAACTTTATGTAATTAATTTAGTAGATAATCATTGCCTTAGTAAGTAAAAAAAAGTTAGATCCGAAACATAGTTCAATAGAGCTGCCCGATTGTTTTTATTTCATCCTTGAAGGGAGTCTGGGTCTCCAAGTCACCAAATTGTCGAATAAATTGGTGACATTGTCGACAAATCGTCTACACTTTTTACTTTGCCGGTTATGTGTAGAGACATTTTTGACAGCTGAAAAATATTAATTTATTGTTCCGTTTTGTTTAAAATAAATGTGGTACGCGCTAAATAAAAGTTGAAGAGTGAAATTAAAAGGCGAATAAATGTAATTATATTACAAAAAATATTTTAACAATTACATAAATATATAATGAGCAAAATAAACTACAAAAGACTTGTAAAAAAGCAATATATTTCGTATAAAAATAGAAATAGTGAGAATGATGAAAACAATTCTAGTGAGAGTTCAAACTTTAGAGATGTTGTGGAGTCCGTTGATGATTTTGTGGAGCCCGTTGAAGATTTTGTGAAGTCCGTTGCAGATTTTGTCCAGTCTTTCAAAGATTTGTGTTCTACAAAATTGACTTGCGCGAAAAATTAAAAAATTGGTACATTAAAACAGCCTTTCCCATAAGAACTACATAATCAATAGTTCTAAGGGGTTTATTTATAGTGTGAAAATCCAATAAAAAATCCAAAAGTGTAGACTAGAATTACTAAAGTGTACTAGTGAATCTCTGGTCCAATGTCTACATATGGTCCCATAACAACTACATAGTCTACAGTTCCGAAGTCAGTAGTTCATTCTCAATTACAAGCACATGTTAAATGTCTATAGTAAATTGCATTGTCTAGGGTATAATAAGTCACTAGTACTGGTGACTGTGTCAATAGTAAGTCAGTACAGATTCACTATTGACATTTCCTGCTGAGATTCTATGCCATATGGCATAGATTTTTTCCAACGGAAATTTTTTAGTTATTTATAGTGACTAAACATATTGATAATGCCTAATAAACTAAACACCGAAAAAATTTAAATATTTTAATTCATTTTGACAACTCAGATTTATCTGATTTTGATGATGAGGATGAAGAAGAAGATTATGTTTTGGGGTCACTATTGGAAACTTTAAATGATAATAATAACAATGCCTTTATAATCGAGGCGTTAACTAATCCGGATGGGAATACCGATCTATTTGAGCAAAATTTAGATGCAGGAGATGATTTAATGGATTTGGGTGAAGCTTCAGATCCACCATTTAAAAAATGGGAAAATAGTGCATGGAATACTCCGAGCTCAGCTTTTTTTGAAAGTTATCCAAAGTAATGCTTTTGAAATGGCTAGATAGGGGCTGTGTTTAATTGGCTTCGTCCATTAATGGTGATAAAGACACAAAAGGGGTCACCAGATTTTGTTCTGAGCAAAAGAAGAAGATCGTTGTATCACAACCTAACGTTGTAGCTATATATGTATAATAAATACAAGGTGGCGCAAAAGTAATCCTTCTATCAGAAAATGCGATTGGCCCCTAATGTCAGTTCTGTTTTGACATTTGTGTAGTAAACACATGCGAAATACACGTTAATAAACAATGTTACGCTACACTGCTCCAGAACGCGGAATATTGCTGACTATTTATTTGACCAATAATCGGTCGGTGACTTTGGCACAACGTGAAGTGAGTTTACTTTTGCGCCACCTTGTATATGAAAGGAGTCGACAAGATGGAATTTTTGCTATCTTTATATCGAATTTATATTCGGACAAGAAAATGAAAACTCAGAGTTTTCGACCATTTTCTCGACTTAGGAGTATGCAACACTTGGTTTTAATATCACAATGTTTGCGATAGTAATAATATTCGGAATGATGTAGCTGATGGATTGATAGCATTGTCATCAGTTCAAAATCTCTCTCGAAAACGAGGAAAACCCAAGGTATCTGAGGACGTAGACCTTTCTAACACTCCATCACCTTCGAGACTAAAACTCTCATATGAATTGGTGTGGGATATTAAAATGTTATTATCTTTCCAACATCCCTACAGCCGATAATATATAATAAAAAATTAATACATTTGAATTGTTTATATTTTTTTGAATCTTTAATTTAAATTTTAAAATTGAATTAAAAACTTATATGTATGTACTTATGTATATATTCTAGTTTTTTCTTTTTCTTTTAAATACATTCTATGCCATATGGCATAATGTTCAAACACTTTTGCAAATAAAATTTTAAAAAATTACTTTTGATTATTCATAAAGAGGGCTTAAGCATATATGCTTAAATAATTAAATAATTAAAAAACTCAAAATCTGAGGAAAATTAAACCTTTTGGTGAATTGTTGAAACTAAATTCGGATGGCTTGTATTTCTTTTGGGTTACGAAATGCAACAAATCAGTGACACAGGGCTTGTTCGGAAATGCATCACTGCGCTGCATATGATCGCAAACAAGGCGAATTCATACAAGGTGGTGGCAGTTCTACAAAAACAATTGGTCTTAACAAATGTCAAAAGACAGAAATGAAAAATCAAACAAATATGTATTACAACTTAATATAGTGTAGTTAATTTAATAAAATATTTATGTAAAAAATAAATATTTTGTTAATAAGCTACAATATTTAGAAATTGAAATATAAAAACAAGCTTTGAAGAAGTTAGTACCAAAAAAGCGAAAAAAAAGTAATCAGCTGATTGACTGACTCCACCTTGTATAAATTCGCCTTGATCGCAAACTAATCACAGACGTGCATCAAATGCAGCGCAGTGATGCATTTCCGAAAAGGTCCACATATCGATTGAAAATAGAAAAAAACTTGTAAATCCGAAGTCTTTTATGTAACTATTGTAATATTTCACCTCGTATAGTTATGGTCAAATAAAAGTTGAAACTTCCAAGAGTTATTTAATTAATTTGATATCTGTACTAACAGTTTCTAACTTACAGATTAAATTCAACGCAAATTAGAGTCACTAGATTTTGAAAATTTGTATTGCTTATAAATAATTATGGTTGTACTTCTTAGAAAAATTATATGGTGGTATACAAGTAAAATCAAAATTTATCAATTTTATTAGTCAAATAAAATTTTGAAAATAGCTTTTAAAAGATATTGAAATTTACAACGATTTAAGTATATGTTGTTGGTAATCATCAGGAATATAACACGTGATTCTCAAACTTTTAAAGAATTCACAAATATCTTTGAACTTTGCTATCATATCGAGTAAACACAATTTCTTTGTAAATGACACCTGTTAGTGTGATGTGCGTTAACAGATTTCAAAATGCAAAAATGTTCTACAGTTTTTTTTTTTAATAAGAACTAATAAAATGCCTTAAAAAAATAATCGTTGGAACACGAAAATTAGTGTCAAATAAAAGCTTTAATTTAGATTAACACCAAAATCCTATGGGCGTTAAAATATTTTAAAGACTTACAATTCATTCAACCAAAATATATTTTTATAGCCCCAAAAAATATTCTTAAATATTTCACATTATATTTCGAATTGTATTTTAACATGTGCCAAATCATTTTAATTTCAATTAAGCAAAGGATATAGCTACTTATTTTTCAGATTATTTTCAATTTTATGTGGTTTAAACATAACATTTGCGCGCAATAAGAAAAATTATTAACGCGAACAGTTTTAGCATGCTTCATAAGTATCGGCATATACAACTACAAAATGGCATTCGTTTCATAAGAAAAAACGTTTGAAAAGAGCCTGATATGTAACGGTAACCGGGAAATCTTTGTTTAAGTAAACGGCGCAAATCGAAATATTAGCGTCATAACTTTAAAACCAAAAAATTGTATTCAACTACACATATCGGAATATAGGTGCAAATGGTCTAATTGGAATTTCTTACAACAAATCTTTTCAACAACTGTCTAATTGTCATTAAAACCAACATTCAATTTAAATTTTCCTTCAAGTTCTTAAACAGCAAACTTCTGTTTAAACAACTTTCCCCATTTCAATGAAATTTAAAAAAAAAAAAAACATTAACTTTAAGAATATTGTAATTCTCATAAAAATCTATTGGCAATCATTTGAAATTATGATCATGAAAATGAAGCAATGAAAATAGCATTTCACAGAAATTGCTATGAAGAAGAAAAAAACGTTTTCTTCGAAATAGATTGAAAACAATAAAATGCAATGTTAATGAACAACTATGCAAAAAATTTGCATATAAAACAATTTCAGTGAATAATAAATACGATGGGTGGATGAAAAGATTTTGAATCAGTTTCGAAATATAAATTAAAGTTTTTTAAACCGTTTTATTATTGCTTAAAACACACTAGAAACTCTCAAAGAAAATCAAGTCAAATTATACAATAGAAAATTAAAACCCATGTCAGGGTTATATGAAAAGAATTTGTATCAGTTTCGAAATATAACTTAATGTTTTTACAACTAATGCTGTGTTGAGAATCTCAAAAAGCATTTCAGAATAACAGAGAT
This sequence comes from Calliphora vomitoria, assembly GCA_942486065.2. Lineage (NCBI taxonomy): Eukaryota > Metazoa > Arthropoda > Insecta > Diptera > Calliphoridae > Calliphora > Calliphora vomitoria. The sequence continues at coordinate 65,315,893 of OW818029.2, forward strand.
CTTTAACCGTTTTATTATTGCTTAAAAACACACTAGAAACTCTCAAAGAAAATCAAGCCAAATTATAGAAAATTATTAAACAAAGAGTAAATAAACCTCGTATTTTGAAAAGTGTAAAAGTTAATATAATAAAATAACAATAATTGTGATTAAAAAAAAAACACGTTTTTAATATTAAATAGATTGATTTCAAAACAATTACTACAACTGTGACATTTATTGATTTAAAAAAATAATAAATATGCATAAAATGTAATTAACTTAATAAATAATAAGTATAAAATAATGACATATACATTTATTTTATAATTGTTTTTTATGTATGAAATAAAATATTTATTTGATATGTTTGTTAATAACAAGTTATATTAAGACACCAGCAACAAAAAAACTTTATTTTAATTCAAAAATTAAATGCCTTATATTAAAAGTATATTTTTAACATTTTTATAAAACATACCAAACTTCATTTTTAGAGGGTGACTATAGCAATTTATATTTGTCTGCTACCTTAATATTACATTTAAAATATGTTAAATTAACTAAATTAAATAAATAACATATCCTCCTCCTGTAAATAAATATTGGAATGTTAATAATACCTTTGTAAATCAATAAGTATAATTTTACAAGAACGATTAAAAGTAATCGCAATTAGCAAATTGGGACGATTTCATTAGAATTTTTGAAATTAAAGAAAAATATTTTTCATTACATTTCATTTGATAGTTCTTATGAAGTTAAACAGAAGGTATTACTTATATTTAATATTCAGAAAAGAAAACACTTTGCAATTGGTTCTACTTATGAAGTGAATAAAAATATGTTGCCAACACACCTAAATATTTTTGCTTTGTTTAAATGTTCTCTATTCGGCTAAACAAAAATAAATAAATAAATTTTTGTTACAAACTATTTGTGGGGTGTAAAACAAAAGCACCCCCTTATAAGATGTTTAAACATTTTACTATTTTTCGGCATATTTGCAATGTCAGTTCACAACGGATGCATTTAAAAATTCCAGAAGAAAAAAATAACGGAAGGCGTAGTCTGTATAATTTAAGTTTTATACAGTTTATTGTGAAAAAACTATGGATGGCAAGAAACAAGTACTCCAGTGAATTTAACATTAAAGTTATTGAAGACTGGAAGGCGGGCTTATCACGGCATGAATTGAGTAAAAAATATTCAATTAACAGATCAGTTATTTCCAGGCTGATTCCATAGTTTTTGCAGAATGGTCGTATTTCACTGGGACATTCTGGAGGCCGCCCGCGTAGAACCACACAATATAATGATTCTTTGATCAAATGAGCTATACAAAAAGATCATACAGCATATACTAGTCAAGTAAGAACAAGTTTAAGATTATGCGTTAGCGAAAGAACAATCCGTAGAAGAGCAGTAGAAGTAGGATTATTCAGCCGACGACCAGCAAAAAAACCGTTTATATCAGCCAAGAACAATAAAGGTAGACTGGAGTTTGCCAAAGCCCTCATCAACTGGAGTGTCCAAAAATGGAAGACAGTACTGTTCTCTGACGAATTCAAATACAAATTAAAAAGTTCCTATGGAATAAGGCGTGAACGCAGACGAAAAGTAGAAATACTGAATCCTAAGTATTGCAAGGGAACAATTAAACATGGAATGGGCAATGTAAAAGTCTGGAGTTGCTTTTCTAGTCTAGGAATTGGGCCAATTCATAAAGTTAATGGGATTATGGATCAGTTTATGTATCGTGATATATGGAAAGATGTAATGTTGCCTTATGCCAGTGAAGAGATTCCACTTATAGGGAGGTACCAACAGAATATCGATCCTAAGCACACCTCCAAAGTTTGTAAGACTTGGCTACAGAGCAATAAGATTCAAGTTCTTCATTGGACTGCTCAATCTCCCAATCTCAATCCTATTGAGAACTTGTGGGAGATTAATAATATGAAAATAAATCGTGAAAATTGCAGAAATAAAGATCGGTAATTTTCACGATTGTTTTCAATGCGCTATTATATCCTGGGAAGGAATATCGCAAGACACCATAAAAACCTTAATATCCTCTATGCCTAAGTGATGTGTTTATCTTATCCAAAACAAAGGATTTGCAAAAAAATAGAAATTAAAAAAAGTTTTATATTATATCCATTTCCCAGCTTTAAATATCTTTTGATTTAATGTTACCTCTTATAGAAATATTAACTTTAAAAGTATTTGTTTATTAACAGTAAATATATTAACAATTGAAAATAATACATAATAAAAATTTTAAACTTAGTTTTTATACAAAAAAATATAATATGAAAAAAATTCACTGAGGGGGTGCTTTAGTTATGGCCAATACTGTATATATTCTCCAAATAAACTTGCTTAAAAAGAGTTTTTAATTTAAGGAATTGTTTACATAAATAAATGTGTGTGGGATGGGTTAATTAGTGGATCACCAATGTACGTAATGTCTACTTATGTACAGAACTTAAGGTAGGGTCACACATGGCAAATATTTACATAAAAAAAAACGTAACCACTTTCTTTACCACACATTGGTTTGACGTTGTTTACTCTTACAAGTGTTTTGTAAGATCAAACAGCATCAAATAAATAGCAATTTTTTTTTTTTATTGTTTAATAAAAATCATGAAAAATCGAAAACGGCAGAAATTGTTCAGATTTTTTGCTTTATCGCAAAGCCACATTTTCACAAAATTGTATATGCTTACAAGCGTGTACTTTGAGTGGAAATTTTACATGTGAACTCCATTGATCTTGTTTTTTCATCTTGAACTGAATAGTTTTTTTGAGGGAACAGTTATTACAGGAAGCTTAGACTTTTTATTATATTTATGTTTTATAAGAAAATATACGTTTTTTGTTATATTAATTAAATTAAAAACTAGTTTTCCTTAAAAATTCCATAATCCAAACAATTTTTACCGAATATTGGTAATAGGCTGATTTTTTGCCCAATACGTAACCGAAATAACTAAATTCTCAATTAAAAACTACAATATAAAATAAATCTTAAATATATTTAATGAAAAACATAATTTTTAAATGCAAATACCACAGAGAATTATACATAGAGACGAGGCACTCCGATTTGTCAAACAAAAATAAAACAAATCATATGTTTGATACAACAACAAAATACCTTTTCTAGCATGGATTTTGTTGTTGCAAGAGTTAGGTTTTTGACAATTACGTCTCGTATCTATGTTACTCTATGGCAAATTCTATAATAATAATAATAAAAAAAAAAAAACTTAATCATATCAAATAAAATTGTTAAAATAAACTTTACTAGTCCATGTATTTAACCTCACCAATATAGGAGTACACACGTACTTACAATACATACCGCCCTTGATGTCGTATGAAAATATACAAAATTTTCATTGGGTTTCCTTTTCTTCCTGCAAACATTCACCTTTAGTAATGGAAATATGTGTGTGAGTGATTTTTTGCCGAAGTTTTGTAAAATTAAAAAAAAAAAAAATAAAAAATAATAAAACTTTATGGTCTTAAACAAAAAAAAAAACTAATATATAAATTAAACATTATGAGAACCTTCTTCACGATTTTCATAAGCCCAGAATTTATGAAATTCAATTAATATGGAGACAACCGTTTCCGCTTGGCCGCTGTATAGTGGAGGAGAGAGAAAAAAAAAAATAATATACTAGAAAAAAAAAATATTATATTTATGTATTGTACAGTTATATAGATGGCACATTATATACATACATGTATAATTGTGGAAAATTAAATGAAAGAAAAAAAACATGCAAAGCGACACAGAGAGGCGGGAAAATAGGTTGTGTTGCAGGTTAAGTACATTTCTTTCAATATAAGTTTTAATTAATATCTGGTAAATTCAATTTATATACATATGTAGATGAGTGTTAAAGAATGAGAGAATTGAAATTTAGTTTGTGTTGGGAAAATGTAATTTCGATTAAATCTTAGATTTGACCATCAAATGTTAATTACTTAAGTGCCAAAAGCAGATAAAAGCCAACCAAAAAGACCAAAATCAAATATACACAAAGACAAATGTCATACCGATAATTAAGGTATATTTTCAAGCATTTTAAAACCTGTTGTTTTAGAATCCCAGCAAAAAATAATGAAAGTAAATATTTATAAACGACATCTCAAAAGGAAGCTTTTTTGTCATACTGCACTCACTTTTTGACATTTATGATCAGTATAATCTGGCAATTCATCATGAATATATTGACGCTTGAAAAAGGCTACCAAATTATCCAAATTTACTTTGAAAATCAGTCATCAGTTCTTGCCGGCATATGCGTCCTTTTACCGGACGCACATCTTGAATAGAAGAATTATAGCACTTTTTTCTATTTAAAAATAACATCTAAATACCGAAATATTACAGTATCAGAAAAGTGGATAGACATCACTCCAATGACACTCTAATGTAAAATTCATTGGTTTTTCACCAAAATACTTCAGGTCACCTATTACAAGGTGGCGCAAAAGTAATCCTCCTATCAGAAAATGCTATAAATTTTGCCGATTATTGGTCAAATAAATAGTCAGCAATATTCCGCGTTCTGGAGCAGTGTAGCGTAACATTGTTTATTAACGTGTATTTCGCATGTGTTTACTACACAAATGTCAAAACAGAACTGACATTAGGGGCCAATCGCAAAATTTATAGCATTTTCTGATAGGAGGATTACTTTTGCGCCACCTGTTATTATGTATTTTTTCTACTTCTTTTTCCTGACTTTTTTGCTGGGATGGTATTAAAATGTTAAACCGTTAGAAAATGTATATAACACTTGAATGAGTTTATTTTCAAGAATAAACATATTAAAAGAGTACTGCTGTTTGTTCTAAAATTATACAAACAAATAGTTAATTATTTTAAATTCTAAATGGGGAATTATTTACAGATATTCCCTTCACCAATATAAATAAACATATACGTGTAAATATGAACTATCTGATTGTGATGTGCAAAATTGCAAACAAAAATGTAACGTGAAATCCTTGATAACTCTTTTTATATACAAATGTATATCATATATGGACACACTGCATTATATATCCTAGTACATTACAAATTGCAGTAAATTTTAACTAATAATGAAATTTATTTTGCATTACCAGTAAATTTTTTACCAATTACGGAAAAAAATTGCGGTTATCAGTAAGTTTTTACAAGTAAGTTTTTTTTTATTATTCACACTTGAATTATTACACTCTAAATAAGTATAAACTCGATTCCCGCACAGTAAATACTTTGAAAAATTGCTCAAGGTATTCTATGTTATTTTTTTGGTAATTTTTATTAAGTGCCTAAATGATTTATTTCCATAGAATTTTCAGTAATATTTTACTGATAATGCAAATCAAATTTCATTATTAGCAAAAATTTACTAATTTTTCAGTAATCAGTAAAAATTTACTGGTAATGCAAAATTTACCAGAAAAATGTTTAAATTTAGTAAAAATTTACTGGTAATGAAAATTAAATTGCAATTTTACTGTTACTGCAAAGTGCCCATCTATGGTATTTATGAATGTAACTACTAATTTCATATATTTATAGTATTTTTGTTGAAGTTTCATCTTTAGTATACGCTTTTATAAGTATGCTGGTGCAAGTAAATAGAGCAGAGAGCAACAGCATAAGTGCAAGTAGTGGCGGCTGCAACAGTATCAAGCTTGTTAGTTGAATGTTATTGTAGAAATATGTTGATAAGTTTTAATGGCAATGTAATGGTTATGATGTTAATGTAATACAAATACAGATGACTATATACAATATGTTTTAAAATTACATATTTATGTACTATATACTTCATACATAAATACTTAGTACATGCAGGCAATACTTACACTTATACATACATTAAAAATAAAGAGAATTTAATACACATACAACATTAAAAATGAAATTAAATACATACAAACGCTTTAAATTATGAAAATATACAATATAAATTAGGTCAATATGTTAATATTAAATAAATTTAATATATTGAAAACTGGTAGCAAAGATTCGAAAGAATTAATAATTCCATTTTCAAATTCAAATTAACTTGTAGTTCTTAGCTATTCCGTTAATGAGTTTATTACGATTTAATTTTCAGACTTAATTCTTTTGTACTTCAAATGTATTGAATTCATTACTTTGAGAATTCGTTATTATAAAAATATATTGAATGATTAAATATTTCTTCAATTCAAATCTATTAAGTCAATGCTTTATCAATTCATTTTGTAAATGATTAAAGGCAACACAAAACCAAAACTGAATGAAGAAGAAATATTTTCATTCAATTTGTATTAGTCCTTTCACTAAGACTATTTGGATAAAAGTAATAGTTTTTTCTATTTAATGTGAATCAGTTAGCGCCAAGAAAACATATTTTGAAATTAAAACATAAACAATTTTATCAGATTTAATGGAATTTTGGCCGTGAAGTGCAAATGTTCGTTCTACATACTAATGTTCATGGACTACATATCAATGAACGGAACATGAATAATGATTTTATAACTTTTTATAACAAAAATGCACTTACCAGGCCTAATATATATGCCAATATAAAATATAAAAAATCTGTTTTACACTTAAAAAGACTTGGGCACAATTCTTGAACATAGTACCAAAATAAAACAGTCAATTTTCAAGGACAATAAAAAATAAATGCTATAACCGAACTTATTTTGATCTAAACACATTAATAAGAGACACGTTTACGAACTAATTAAAATGGCACCCATTCTATTTTTCGTTATTTAGTTATTCAATATTTTTGTGTTGGGACACCGGTGTCCCTGTGGTCGTCATTCAACGATGTATGCATTATATTTAAATATATATATATAGAGAGAGAATGAATTTATGCAATGAACGACTGACATCTTTGATTGCGAATTAAAATGTTAGTGAATTGAATTCATTAATTTGAAGCTCTGATTGGTAGTAATACGATTTACATTTACACACTCACACACATTACAAAATATATATAAATATTATAAATGATTTAATATTTATAAAATTAATTAAAACATTCATTTATGCAAACGTAAATAATTAACAAATGATAAAAAGATCAATATTAAATATTAATTTCACATATAAGTAAAATTAAAGTGTTTGAAGAAATATTATATTATAATTATAATTTTAATACCATAATTTCTAATAACCGATAACACACAATATTAATAGGTATTTAGGGTTATTAAAAAGGATTTATATTTTATAATTTATGGAGACAGTATTCAAGAAATTGGTGTAATTAAAATATTTAAATTAGAAAGGATTTTATATTTATTGATGTCATGGTAAAGTTAAATTGTAATTTGTGTATTTGTGTTGTTTTTTTTTAAGTTCAAAGAAAATTATTTTCCTTTAATGTTTACATTTGACCATGATGTTAATTCTTTTTAATTTGTTGAGCTTTTAAACTAATATGCCCTGAACTTCTTCAATGCATACAAAAAGTCATGTCAAAGGCTGTAGTATGTGAAAAATTATAACTTTGTTCGAAAACATTTCTAGTAAAACAACACAGAAAAAAATATTTTTTAAACATTTTCAATTAATAAATTTATAAGAAATTAAAATTTGTTTTAATTACTTTAGTAATTCAATCAATTACATTTATTACTCAAAAATATAAATTTTTTGGTGTGAATGTGTACATAAAATCTAAATTTTATTTTCATTATGTCTTGTAAAATAAGACATTAAAACGAAAAAAAAATAGTTTTGCGCACTATCGCCTTGGAGTCGGACCAAAAGTAAATGGCTTGCTGTAGTTCTATTTGGTAATAAATTGGTGGTCGGTATTTTTATTAAAAATACACTTTCAGCAAATGGTATCTCATAGACAATTAACTTTTCAATTCCAAGGCAAACTCAATAATTTATAATTCAAGTAAGTAATTCATTATTTGAAAAAATAAAAAACAAATTGTATTAAATTTTTCCAAATTTAATAAATACAGCTTAGAAAGATATTAACATGTACTATTTAAATCAAGTTTTACTTCTGAAACCGCATGAATTGTTGAAAATTTATTTAAAAATAGTAAAATGTCAAAAAACATTCAAAGCCGTTTTTCTCGAAACGACTTTTTTTTGAATTATGACGCTGTTGCAGCAAATGGGCGATATATTCTTTTGTTTGACGTTACAAGAATTGTATAATTGAGAATTTATTTTCTAATGAGAAAAGTATATTTATACAAGTACATGCAAGTGACCAGCTGTTCATTTGTTTCTCCTTTGTAAATACTTTTGAGATTGTCAAAATTTTTTACTTTTTTGTATTTCTTTCTGTTTGTTTACATTTTTTTTTATGTGAAAATATTAATAAAAAAAATTAATTTTGAAAACTTTTCATAATAAAAGTAAAAATAACAATTGGAAAATTGTGTTTTTGTTCATTGTGCAAAAACTTGTACCAGTGGCAGTGGTGAGTTATTCTATGTGCGAAAAGATCCAATAAAAAGTCAACGTGAGTGAAATTTGTGGCTAAAATCGTCAACCGGTTTTGACAATCTCACAATGTTTTACACAAACAAAATTAATTTTGTTTTTTTTTTTTATTGTTGATTTGTTGTAGAGTTGCATGTACTTGTATAAATATACTTTGCTAATGTGTTTACCTTATCCCAATAAACCAGAAAACGATATGATAGTAAAAACGGTATTACTTTATGGGGACGATTATAATATCATATTTTATTATTGAAAACTATATTATCAAAATATCCAAAGTATATTTATACAAGTACATGCAAGTGATCAGCTGTTCATTTTTTTCTCCTTTGTAAATATTTTTGAGATTGTCAAAATTTTTTACTTTGTTGTTTTTCTTTCTGTTTGTTTACATTTTTTGTATGTGAAAATATTAAATAAAAAAAAATAATTTTGAAAACTTTTCATAATAAAAGTAAAAAATAACAATTGGAAAACTGTGTTGTTGTTTATTGTGCAAAAAAATGTATCAGCGACAGTGGTAACTTATTCTATGTGCGAAAAAAGCCAATAAAAAGGCAACGGGAGTGAAATTTGTGGCAAAAATTGTAAACTATTTTTGACAATCTCACAATTTTTTACACAAACAAAATTAATGTTTTTTTTTTTATTGTTGATTTGTTGTAGAGTTGCATGTACTTGTATAAATATACTTTGAAAATATCGTTTTAAAATATTTTGCTTCCAATAAATAAATAAAAAAACGACAAACATTTGAAAAAAACTTCAAACAGAAAAATAATTTAAATTAAAAAATTTCAAGCAACACAAGAAATATGAAGACAAAATTAACATCAAATCATTTAAATTGTAGGTAATAAACAGTCCAATCTTTTTTTCAGTTTTATGGTGAATTCTCTTGTATGCAATATCTAAAATTTTCAAATATTTGCAACAAAATATGCATATGCAATATGAATGAGATGAAAAATATGATTTGTTATGTTTCCTTTTCTTTCAGGTTTTTGTCTTATTTTAACGGAATATGTATTACATATGTATTACATATTTCAGATAAAAAATATATAATTTTAGCATTTAGAATAAAATCTGTAGCATGGCGATTTTACTATCGTTTTTATTGGAAATTATGATAGCGAAAACGATATCATAATTGCCTGGAAAAACGATATTATAAGGAACGGTACAATTTAGTCCGGAAAAACTATCGTTTATGACACGCAAACGATATCATATATGATAGTTTATATTATTTAGATGATATCGTTTCGATATCTTTTTAATATCGTTTGGTTTATTGGGATATTGTTGAGTAATGATTTTTTACTAGGAATTTATTTTTAGTAAAAAGTAGTAAACGAGAAAAATATTTTCTCTTGAAATGTCTGCTAGATTTTACAACTTTATGTGTACGAAAACGTAAATTTGAAAAACCTAGTAAAAACAGTAAAACTAGTAAAAAAATATGGTTTAAACGAACACACTTTATGGAGTAAAAAACTTCAAGTGCAAATTAGATAAATGATTTAATGATTTCACCTCATCTAAATACGATACCTTTTCTAAAATGAGAGTGGCAACAATATAGATCACAAAATATTAGCTGAGCTAAGCGACAACAAAAAACTGAGATGACGATCGCGAAAATAAAAATTACGTTACAGAAATGTTTGCTCTTGGAATGCATACCGTTGCATGTTTAAAGTTACAACTTCAAAACATCATAAGTATGTTCTTTTGAAATTGATTTTATAATTGAAATTCCTTTGTTTGAAATATATTATATTGAAACAGAAAATTATTTCTGAAAAACATTTGGAAAATAACCGAGCTACGGTAGATTAAAATTAAGATGCTCTCCAAATAAAGCAAAATACTGTCAGTTATATTTATAAAAAAAAGAAAAGAACACGTATGTATTTCTGTGAAAAAAACCGAAAAATATGTTATTACAACAATTAGTATAACTCGTTAATTTTTTAATAGATTTTTATTTACTTGCGTGTTTTGGAAAGCTACTTCAGTATGCTTTTTATTTATGAAGTTTTGAATTTTTTTAATTGCGTTTTTTATGACATTTGCAAATAAAAGAGTGTACTCAACGAAGTGTATTAAATGTATTTCCGAACTCTATGGACTTAATAAAACTTTGGTGTAGCAGAGTGTAATTATTATTATTAACAAATTATTACTAAATTTTGATATTTAGGTATCATAGAGCCATATTTCGGGATGATATTTGTGTCAAAGTATTATCTGCAATACGTTTAAAGAATATTCAATTTTGGTGCATAACTATGGCACTTGATCAACAAGAGGGTATTAACTTAAAATATTTATATTTTCAGTAGAGGCCAAAAACTGTTTATGGTTACATTTTAAGAGAATTTTAAAATCCGAATGCATACATATTTGCAATTATTGAAAAACATTTTTTGAGTTAATACCATTTTTCTGAAACTTCTCGATAACAGTATCATTTCAAAATAAAACAAGTAAAAAAGTATGGTCGGTCAAGCCCGACCTTATAATACCCTACACTAAGTAAATGAGCAAAATCATTTTTCTTTCAAAATTTCAATAATTTAAATTCGTGAGTGATTTTCGGAAGTGGGCCCTATATGGGAGCTATGAAAAATTATGGACCGCTCACCATGAAATTTGGTCGTGTGAATAATGTCTATATGAAAGTTATTTATGTTGCATTTTATGTGTATACCAATATTTTAAGGAGATTTATGCTCGTTAAAGTGATTATCGGAAGCAGGTCTTATATGGTAGGTATGACTAATTATGGACCGATCATAACAAAATTTCGTGAAATAAATTCGGTATGTATTAAATTTATTTGGAGAAAAACTTGTGTAGATACCTATGTATATAAATTAAAAATTTATGACCGATAAAGTCCAATTTCGGGAGGACATTTGTATGGGGGCTAGGTGAAATAATGGAACGATTTCAGCCAGTTTCAATAGGGTTCGTCCTTGGGCAGAAAAAATTATATATACTAAATTTTATCGAAATATCTTCAAAATTGCGACAAAATTGTACTCTGTGCACAAGGTTTACATGGACAATCAGCCAGCCAGACGGACGGACGGAGGGACATCGTTTAATCGACTCAGAAAGTGATTCTGAGTCGATCGGTAGACTAATATTTTTGGGCGTTACAAACATCTGCACAAATCCATTATACCCTCCCCACTATGGTGGTGTAGGGTATAATTAAATTTAAATAAAACAATTTGATTATTTTTAACATGAATAAAGGGAAAAATCAAAATAATACATTTTTTATGAATATGGCTGTAGAAAACAAACAAAAAAAAAAAAAAAACGTCAGAATGGTTGTTGTTTGAAAAGAGGGACAAATATATACACTCGTTGAAAATTGTTTTTTTTTCTCGCTGTGCAAATCACAACCATTGAACAGTGGTTGTAGAATGTCAAAATAACCATACGTTTCGATATTACTCTTTTGAGAACTGCCATTTCTTTCATATCTGTAATAATCTGTGGTCAATACTATATGTATTTGAATAAACAAGAGAAAAAACTAAAAGATCTTATCCCTTTTGTTTTGGAATGATTTTGGTTAATTAGGTTAATTTTAATTTGTTATGCTCTTAAAATAAATTTTAATGTTAGTAGTGCCACATTTATTTATGAAAAACTCCAAATATATCGAAAGATGTACGACTTCCTTTAAATATTCTGGCAGCAAGAAATCGAATTGTTATGACCTAACCCAGAGACTAACTATAAATAAGACACAGATCAGAATTAAAACATAATTTAATGGAAAATTTTGTCCTATATCAAATTTCATATGTAGTTCTCTTGATTTATTTACAAGTTATAGAGAAATAATTATTAAGCTATGCAACTTTTCTAACTAACAAAAAATATTTTCATAGCTGATGTTAAAAAAAGTTGTAGAGAAGAGGAGCAAAATTAGTAAATTTTCACCCGATTAAAATTAAGAATAATATTGAAGAAAGAAGAAAATTCACAAAATTAAAATTTCATGCAATTTTTTAGTACAGGTAATAAAAATATTACGATAGAATTTATGTGTTATTAAAGACAATGAAAGAAATTTGTTATGAATACTGAAATTAACTTACCAGTTAATCAAATCCTGTAATGTTATCTTATACGGATCCTTCGATTTAACCATATCAAATATTTCATCTTTCAAATCTTCAAAATTCACCGACTCCGCATTGACCGCCCTTATCTGTTCTTGTATGCCTTTGAAAAAATAATGCAAAGTTTGAGCCGTCAAATAGCCCTTATGTTGAACATCTAAAATGCGAAATAGATAATGTAATGACTGAGGCTCGTGGCGATTATCAAGAGCCAAAACAAAATCCAGAAAGGTTTTGTAATCCATTTCGCCATCAAATGTACGGCACTCATCGAAAACTCGATCTAAAAACACTGAGGTGAGAGTGCCCGAACCATAGTCGGCCAATTCCTGTTTGCTCAACATGCCATTGTGGTCTTTGTCGAGATTAAGATAGTTGCCATAAACCGTTAGCACTGAGGGCATAGAGAACCAATTGTGTTCTTGAGATTCTTTTGAAGAGTCTTCATCTCTTAATTCTAGCAACTCGGTTAGCAGACCAGATGCCAATATGTCTCTTATTCTTATACGTCCTGTGTGCAGGGGATCCAAAAAGAAAAAGAATTTCTTGACCACTGTACAAACATAAAAACTTTGAAAGGAGGGTTGGACACAGCTGCTGATTTGTGCCAATGTGGGTATAATGTCAATTATATAATTTTCCATATCGATTTCTCTTAAATATCCCTGTCCCACATCATCGTAAAATGATAAACCTATACGGCCCTGAGTCAACCACACTTTACGCATGGTATAATTAAAAATGGAAACAATTTCCACTTTACCTGGGTAACCCGAGTGACATTGCAGTTTGGCAAATAGACGGGCCGTTAAATATTTGCGACATTTTTCACTTACGGTCTGCATGACTTTCAAATAATCATCGTAGCCGATTAATTGCTGGCCCAAGGGCGTCACTTGCGTACAATGTTTTTCTAATATGGACCACAATGTATTCAACTCTTCATTGTCCAACAGTTCTTGTGAACGTTTTTGCAGGAACAGGGAATGAGCTTCTTTGCGTAAATTTTGCCTTAACGTGTCGTTGGCTGCTGGAGGAGCGTGGAAAAACTTTGGTATGGTTGTAAATGTTGGATGATTATTTAATGGCATTTGGCTTTTGCCATGACTACCCAAGGAATTGAGTGGTTCATGTTCATTAAATTTAAGCAATTCTTCTGCCGAGGGTTTCTGCGGCGATACTTCTAGTTGTTCGAATTCTTTAACAATATCTGGATCTAATTCCATGTTTTTTACAAGAATAAATAAATATATGTAAATTTAAACCGAATTTGTTCAAAGTTTTGTCAAAATTTTTCTTCACTACACAAATTTGCTGAATATTCAACTATAAAATAAAAAAAACAAACAGCTGTTTCATGTTGTTATTTAAACAGGGTTGTTAAAGAAGAGATCATATCTGAGAAAAAAAAAATTATGCTATGGAATTAATATGCATAGCATATCTTAGGGAGTGGAATTAAATTTGAGTACTAAATAACTGAAAAACGATAATTTAAATAATTAGTAAAATTTGGATACAAAAATAGAGACCAGAGAAAAATTGAAGTCCTATTTTGTTAAGAATTTAAAGAGAAATAGTCTGTACAGCAGGGATGGCAAAGTTGGTACATTTGCACTTGTTTTGGTACAATTCGAACTTGATAAGTACAATGGTACACCAATAAGTAATTTGTACAATTTTGAAAACACTAATGTACATTAAAAAAAATAATTTAACTTATTTTTACTTAAATTTTATCGAAAATCATCTTCCATTAGAAAATAATGACAGAGGAACGAACACAGCACAGTGGTCTAGAAACGTTTTTTGGAAATAATTCGGTATCTCGGCAACTATTGGAGATATTGTTACGAAATTATAAATGAAAAAACGTAAAAATTTTTCAAAGGGGGGAAGATCTGTGGAACTTCAGAGGAGTACATGAAGGCTTTTTATATAAGTATTTGATATCGGTGAAAACCTTAAGACTTGAAGATTGATATTTTAGTAAAATTAAATAATTTTATAAATTTTTGGGAAGTCATTTACCTTAAAAACTAAAAAAATTATAATATGGTGATTTTCCACAAAGAAAAATATAAAATTTTAATTAATGTAAAATGTTAATGGTTAACGATATCATAACAAAATTAAGAACTAATATAGATCTAAATGGCCTTAAATCAATGGCATTATAACTTTTGAAATTTTTATTTTCAAATACCGAAAATCCTAAAACGGGGAAAATGTGTTCTAAAAACTGAGATTTTTTAAAAAAGTACCTACTGTGACGTTATTTATCTTATGATTGTAAAAAAAAACTGTGTAAGTATTTAAGAAAAATATAGGGTTATACAAATATGGAGATTTTTTGAGGATCGGTGCTTTGCCTTTTAAGAATTTTTTACTCAAATGAACATTTTTTTTTTAATTAGCCAAGTTGGAATATGTCTGAGGGTTGTTCTGTCCACTTAAGTGAGCCAAATTTTACTTTACACGCTTCTGCATTAAGTTCTCTTTTCGAATCATATACAAATTGTATATAGTCCCGAAGACTATATATGGGCTTTTTGGGAAAAACGTAAAAATACGGCCCTTTTAACATGTTCCAAATTTGGATGCGTGTAGCTTTTTATAGGGACGAGATAACAGTTTGCAAGTTGTTTTTATTTTATTTTGAATTTTATAACCAATATAGGTGATATTGTAGATATAAATTCGACCCTCCGTAGTCCCGCCACGTTTAAAAATACCATAAAAAGATCGAGCATAATTAAAAAAAAAAAAAAAAATAAACCTAAATATCTTCTCAACTAATAGACATAACCTACACATGTAAGCATATTTTTTTGTAGATCTTCTTAAGCTCTTTATATTTTTTAAATTTCACCTCATTCGGATCATAAATGGATTTTTGGCGATTTTTTTTAAAAATTTGAGAACCGTGGTGTCCAAGTTTGAGGGGTAAGGCACTGGTCCTCATTAGCGCTAGGTAGCTGAACAACTGCAAATCAACTCGAAAAGACCTCAGCTCTAACCATGTGAAATTTCGTAACAATATTATTACCAAAAAACGATTCTAAACCACTTTGCATCACTGACAAATCTGTCTTGACATCTTTAATCTCTTAACCAACATCAATATTTGCCATCCAAAAAATGCCATCCTTGCAAATGCACCACAAAAACATTGACTGACCATCACTGACAAATCTGTCTTGACATCTATCATTTAATCTCTTAACTAACTTCAATATTTCCCACGCAAATCATCATTACAATAAATAACAACAAACACTCTCATATGCATTTGTACAATTTACTACACACTAATGACAACAACAGTAGCGTTACTTGCATTCTTCTTTTAGTTTTCTAGAAATTTAACAAGTGTCGGTGATTAGAGTTCGATTAATTAATTAATAAATCGTGTTAAAAGTAAAAAACTTGCAAATATTTTTACATAAATATAATATTTAAATATTTCTTAATAAATGTGTGTAATAATATTGTCAAGTAATATCAAGTAAATTTGTGATAAAAGCGTAATAAAATTGTAAGAAAAGAATTATTGTATGAATGCAATTTTGTGCCGGTCGGTGTGTTGCTTTGGTTAGGCCGTTCGTTGAGAAAAAGTGTTAATGTGAGTGTGTTTTTGGAGTACAGTAAAAAAGCTTCATACAAAGAAAATAAAGATCAAATAAGGTTTTAAGTTTATCAAATTAGGTTTTAAGTTTTTTTTAAATTTTTCGCACAATAAGTTTTTTAAATAGCTAGTCATGATTTCCAAAAAATAAAACCTAAATAAACGATTTTTAAGTAAAAATGTAAGATAAGATGAATAAAACACACAGATTTTAAAATTATAGTTTGATCGTGGTTTTCCTACTATAACATTCGAAAAATATATTGATTACGTGGAATAAATAATTCAATATTATATGATCAAATGCTTGATAAAATCATACTCAGATATAAATCAAAGAAATTATGCTCTTAGGAATGATCTCTGGAATGATAAATTTATATAAATTTGGGTTTCAAGCTAAAAGGTCAATGTCGTGGCACATGCTGTGACATCCCTAAACAGAATTTTATTAAAAATAGATGGCCAAGTGTCATAAAAAGGGTAAAAGGAAACCAAAAACATTTAAGAATGTATTTTGGGGAATGAAAAAATGTATTTGGCATACAAGTTCGATACAAAAATTGAAAAATAAAAACAACAATATTTTAATTTTAATAATAACGTGTTAGGAACATTACAAACCATAATAATTGTTACTAAATTCAATTTTGTCCTGGTTAGTTTTTGTTTACTTTAATCGATTTCTATGTTGGTGCTATTTCTTTGACTGATGAATTTCTTAGGTATTTATATATTAAGGAGTGAGATCGAAAACGAAACCACTAAACTTATAATTATGAATCTTTTTTTATTTGATTGAAATTATTATTACAATTTACAAAAAAAAAAAAAAAAAATATTTTTATAGTTTTAATCACCAGTGATAAAATTTTGAACCTTTTTCGGAATCCCTTCCATTAACGTTTTTATAGTGCTTTCTGGACACCTTTTTTGTGCTCTTCAATTCTCTTTTAACAAGAGCCCAATATCTCTGCACTGGCCTTAGCTCCGGGCAGTTTGGAGGATTTGCCTCTCTTGGTACAAATAGCACATTATTGTTCTTGTACCACTCAAGTGCTTGTTTACCAAAGTGACAGGATGCCAATTCCGGCCAAAAATAAGTGCACACATTATGAAGTCTTATGAATGGAAGCAGCCTTTTTTGTAAACATTCCTTGATGTAAATTTCGGTATTTATAGAGCCCGTTGTAACAAATGATTGGCTTTTTTGCCGTAACTGCATATTGCTTGCCATACCAAGAACTTTTTGGGAAATTTTTTCTTCAAAACCTCGAGCCTCAGCAACATAAAATTTTTGACCAGGAAGTTGCGAAAAATCTCCCAGAACATACGTTTCGTCATCCATTATGCAGCAAGAATATTTTTTTATAAAACTTGACTTCAAATTCCGTGCTCTGCTTTTGGCCTCTAAATTTTTAACAGCGTTCCCGTCGGGAACTTTTTGAGCCTTGTATGTTTTTAAACTTGCATTAGCTTTAACTTTTCGTACCAAATAGTCCGAGCACTGAGCTAACCGGGTTGCTTTCCTACCGGATGTGTTGGAAACTCTTTTGAAAATGCTTTCTATTTTTTTGGCTTTAGAAACATCATGTGGACCAGGTTTTCCATCAACGGACAAGTTCTCCCGGTACTGTTTAGTATTATTGGAAACAGTTTGACGGCAGACCTTTGAATGCTTGACTAACTTTTTGTAAGACCAAGTTGGGTTTTGTTGAAAATATTTAATAATTTTAGTACGCACTTTTTTCTGGTCACTCATTTTAATCAGATTAACAACAAATGAACATAATTGACATTAAACATAATAACTGACATGCTTTACAAAGGTAACTTGATCAAACAAAAAATCAAATAATACTTGGGTTAAAAGTTTTAATGAAAAACGTGTGTTAAGAATTTTACGATCTCACTCCTTATGTAGTTTTTCTTTAAAATTTGCATCTAATTTTCAAAATTATTTTTAATGTTTGAAAGTTTATTGAATTAAGTATAAATAGATACAAAAACAACAAAAACAATAAAAAATGTGTTTTGGTACAATTATGGTAAAAAAAAGTACAATTATAAAGGCTGATTGGTACAATTTTAAAACGTCAATTGCCAACCCTGGTACAGTATCAAAATAAATGTTATTTATTAAATTTCAGTTTTATTTTTTGTTAATTTTAATTCTAATTTAATGAGCTGAGGTCAGATTTACAAAGTTTTTAATTTGCTATTTATTTTATTACTTCCGATATTTCGCTTCTTCATTGTGTTGTAGCATATTCAGGAAAAATTTTACAATTAACAATGTATACATTTTTTTTTGCTAAATGGAAATAAATTATGGATTATAAGATGGTTTTTATTATTTATAACAGTAATAAATTACCAATAAGTGAACTTTATTTCATGTTTATATAATAATTATTCTTGAAATTTCAAAGGACAAAAACCATCACTAGAAAATATCGGACAGTCAAGTCATGCATATCATTGTTATCGTTTTCAACTATATTTTCATAAATTTACATCCTTTTTAAATTCGTGATTTTTTTTTTTTTGTCAAAAATATTTGTTTTTTTTTTTTTTTGTCAGTAATATTTGTCAGTCTTTGATTTTTACACTTTTTGTCAGAAATATTTGTCAGACTTTGATTTTTATTTTTTTTTTGTCAGAAATATTTGTCAGAATTTGATTATGACTATGATTTTTATTTTTTTTGGTAGATATCAAGGCGTATTAATCAGGTGAGAGCGTCTCGGCAACAATTACAACAAAGACAATATTTTTTATTGTAAAAAAATATGTTGTTGTACATGAAAACTGTAAAAACAAAAAAATTAAGTAATTTTGGTCATCCATCGGACTTTTGATGATCAAATTTCACTGCTACTCACCCGACTTTATTGTTTTATTTCGTTTTTTTACACAATTCGTTCTTTTAACCAAAATTTACAAAATTGAAAATTTTTTAATATTTTCTATTTCAAATATTTTTTTAATGACAACAAAAAATATGAAGAAAGTTTGACAATCTCAAACGCAACATAAACAAATAAATAAAAATCAGCTGTGCTCGTAACTTCACCTTATTAATACACCTTGGTAGATATACAAATTAATTATTGAGTTTTATTTACATAATTTTTCATAGAGAAAAAATTTTTGGAATATTTTAGAAATTGGTGTTGGTGCGTGATGTTTTTGATTCCAAATGACCTAAAAAAATGATTTTCATTACTTATACAATATTGGCCATCAGGTGGTGGTATGACAAATGTTTCGCCAAAATTAGTTATATCCCTAGTGTACATATTTCGAATTAAATTTTCAATTGAATTAGAATGACTATTTTCGCAAAGAAACTTTGACTAATTCATAAGAAACATGGCTTCAAGGAACCTTCATAATGTTATTATCAGAGAAATCAGATTCTTGCAAATGCATGTATTTTCCGTGCATAAGGATTCAGAACATTTTAAGAATTTTGACTTCGATTAGTTAGAGCATATTTCAGCAAATTATGCCATTAAGCGCATATTTTTTTCATTTATTAGTTTTTTAGCATATTTTGATTTTTTCATACAATTTTTTTTTTTTTCATCGAAAATATTTTTTATTTCTTTATCTTAAAATATACTTAGGTGATGGGTGTTATGAAGTTAAAATGGAGCTATTATGAAAAAATCTATTAATTCGACAATTTCAGTTCTTTAAAATGTTCAATTCTAATAATAACTTTGTATTGCTTAGTACAATGCACTGGATAAATCTTTCAGCACTTAAACAAAAGAAGAATGAATAAATGTTAGGATATTTATTTGAAATCTTCACAAAGCAAACATTTTAAAAAATCGACTTCATGAGAATTTTAATGTTTTTCTTATATTTTCAATATGCTAATTTTGTTATTGAGGAAATTGTATTGAAGTTTTAATAAAAAAATAATTTTATGGCTTTAAATACAGATTTTGAAGTTTTAATAAAAAAATAATTTTATGGCTTTAAATACAGATTTTGTATTAAAAAGCATATTTTTAAATCGGTAAAACTATTTTTTGTAGCATATTTCCGGTTTCCCTGGTTATTATACTACCTATTTTTATCGTTTATTGGCAAATTAATCAAATTTTGTTCTATGCTTTAATGAAAAAACACATTTAAATGCAAGTTAGAAGAGCGTAATAAAAAAGATTTTTTTTTAACGATTTTCTTTAAAATGTTTAATGTAGTTGAATTGCAACATTGTGTGATATTTTTATTTGTAATTTAACTAATTTTGTTTATTTATCTATTCTAGGTTCAAATATCAAAGTTGCTTCGGCAATTTTAAATTGTATATTAGCACGTCAATTATGTTTTGAAGATCCATCATGTTCAGCAATATTAGAAATAATACCCAGAGTATGCGGTCCAATACCAGGTAAGTCAAACAGTTAAATATAAACATTGATTTCATAAATATGCAATAAATGTAACCTAGTTTTAACTAGAATAACATACTAGGAAACATTTTTGTGCTTTATACCTAAAATTATATATTTAGAACCACTAATTTAGGAAATTTTTTAAAACGATGCGTTTATATGACTGCATTGAAATATTAACTTAATACATAAACAACATTCTAAATAACCATATTTGTAGTTTATCTTCAAATGACCATATTAACTATTATCAATTTATTGCTATCATTTCAAATTCCCCAATTAATTTAGGAAACGTTTTGTTCTTCCTGCCCCATTAATTGTCTGAAAACAACATACTAACCCACTGTCGCAATACTAAACCAGTTAAACCTTCTTTTTCCATACACTGATGTTGGTTGAGAACATAAAATTCATTATTTTATTACCCTAGAACATGCTCTTAAAACATAATAAAATAAGAGAATGGAAAGGAAAGGAATGAACAATGGTATAAACATACTCGTGGTATAAACATCATAATAATAAGAATGTCGTTAAAGGACTACAGCAAATAGAAAATAAAAGGACTAAACAACAACATCAACAGCAAAAATAACCATAAATATGACCACAACAAGTTGGTATGACACAAACATAGACAGCCACATATACAAAACACACTCATACAATTAAACACCCATTATTAGGTCAAAAAGAAAATGGGAGAATGGGGATACAAATTAAGTAGAAAATACTTGTTGCCTATTAATAAGTGGAAGAAAACATATTTAAGGTACGGATTATTAAAGATTATACTTTCACTTGTTGAAGTAATTATACTTAATCTAAAAGTAGACGTATTTGTTTTGTTGTTAAGTTAGGAATTTATGAACAAGAATAATTAACCCGTTAGTTGACAGTAGTGAATTTTTGAATTACCACTTATTTCTATTATAAAATATAAAAATACTAAAAATAATGTTTATACCTTACACTACCATAGTGATGTTTAAAACATACACACAAATATTGTTCTAACACCCACCTTTAAGTGGGTCAGGTTCACTTTCTGCGTCAATTAAGCGATATTCGTCCGTCCATGTAAACCTTGTAATCAAACTACTATTCGCAATTTCTAAGATAATTCGAAGAAATTTGCGCCAAAGACGAAGCCTATTTAGTTTGGTTTAGAATAGGACCATTATTTCTCCTAGCTCACAACAACTATCTGAATATAGTTAAGTTCTCATATCTTAATTGTATACATACATATATTCACACAATATTCAGCACAAAAAAATTATTTAATTTGTTGTAAGTTATAGAATTTGGATCAATAATTTATTTATATTTTATTAATACAATAAATGACACTATATAATATAAGTTGGAAGAGAGTGCTAGTAACTTGACCTTCGACTCTTGGATCAAAAAATTTAACAAGTGGAAAATATAAGATATACATATTTTATATCAAAGTGCAGAATATCCCAGCAAAAACTTTACTTACTTTGTAAGCCAGCAATTAATATTAGAGCAAACTGAAAACTAGTTATTATTTAACTGAATAACTAGTTATTTTTGTTCGAGATTTCAAAAAATTCAGTTATAAGTATGTAGTTACATTGGAACCGAGACATTATTTGCTTGTGTTTTCTAGTCAAGTTGCTAACTCACTGCTACATGTACGAGTTATTTTCAGTGACCACCATAAGTGGTGAATGTGGGTATATATAAGTTTGTCATTCCGTGTGTAACATTGAGAAATAATCATCTAAGACCCAACAAAGTATATATGTATATTATTGATCCTTATGAATTCTAAGCTATGTCCGTCTGTGTAAAACACGCTCACGTCCAAAATACACAAACAAACTTAGTAAACTTTCAAAAAAAATATTTATTATTGCCCTAAGCAGTTTGGTATTGAAAATCAGCAAAATCAGTACAGTAAGTCCAAAGTTATGAATCAAAATGTGAGCCTACCTACAAAAAAATTTATATTTTTTGTTATTTCTGTAAATATATTGCAGATGATACCATAAAATTTTACACTCGTTATTTTTATGATAAAAGGACTAACTCTGTTGAAAATTAAAATAATCGGTCCATGATTTTCCAAGCCCCCATATAAATTTCTTTCCGAAATATGGTGCTATAGTCTATAAATGTCTACAAAATTATAGTATCCATACAAAATTCAGCAAAAATAAGTTTTGTGCTAAGAGAAATCACAAGACTAAATTCTTCGTGGTTCGGCTTATATTCGACCATAGCCCCCATATAAAGTTCACTTCCGAAAATCACTTAAACACGTATAAATATCTTACAAACATCGCTATTGAGTTGAAATTCGACACAAATAATTAACATATATACAAAAGTTACTGCGCCGAATTCTATGAAGATCGGTTCATATTTGTTTATAGCTCTCATATAAGGACCACTTCCGAAAAACACATTTACAAAATACGTTATAATAGGAATAAATGACAAACTGTTTTCGAAATTGTAAGATTCTGTAGTTAAAATATCTTCTGCTTAAACTATTCTTTATATTATATTGTTATATTATTTCATATATTTATTTAATAGTTTTCAATAACATTGTCTTAATCCTCATAATAGGAGCGCACTTCTAATAACAAATGTTGAATATGGATATTAAAGTGTTTATGCCAATGTAACTCCTACAATTCTCATCATATTTAGGGTGGAGGGTATTTAAGATTCGGCACGGCCGAATATAGTACTCTTACTTGTTTTTTTTTTTGTCCGAAAAATTTGTCAGACTTTGATTTTTATTTTTTTTGTCAGAAATAATTGTTATTTTTTTGTCAGACTATGATTTTTATTTTTTTGGAAGATATACAAATTAATTATTGAGTTTTATTTACATATATGTAAGAGTCTGACAAATATGTAAATAAAACTCAATAACTAATTTTTATATCTGCCAAAAAAAAAAAATAAATAAATAAATAAAAATCATTAGCTGATTTTTTTTTTGGAAAATTTTAATTTTTAGAATTTCTGGAATATTTTGTATATCTTTATATTTTATTTGCTAATGTTGGAGACATCTCTTTAATTATGTTATGTGATCTCGTGAGCGGTTGAAGAAAGGAAATCCATCATTTATGATAATATTTTATAATTTGAGATATTTTTTGTTTTACTTATTACGTTTTCTATGAGAATTCGGTTAAACTCCAATAAAAAAATTTTGTTTTTAAATTGACAGATATTTCCGTTCGAGAATAAAAATATTTTTTGAAAATTGACGTGTTGGGATTTTATCATCTAAACAAGTGTATCTAATCCCAAAGTGATTTCATAGGTCATTTCATTATATAGCATTTCATTAACTTTAACTTTTTTCGTTAAAAATAATGAAAACATTTATTTTTTGAAGAAATATACACTTACGATCCCGAGCGAGACACACTTTGAATATAAATATACAAAGCTTAGTGTGATTATTATAAGCTGTAAATTGTTTTTTTATTTTTTTGATTTGAATCTGAATTTTCAGACATTAATTGAGCTTTGTTTGACCACTTTTATTTTTTCTGTAATAATTTGTTGTTGACTGAAATATCTTATAAGATAAGTGCAATCATGATATAAATATGTAAACAATAAATAGTAAAGAGAAAATGACATTAAATGTAACTAAGATAAAAAAATACATTTTCTGTTTTCACTCCAATTTTCTCATGATAACAAATAAGATTATCCAAAAATACATTTTATTATAAAAAACTTTTATAAATTTATATACAAATATATAAAATTAAAAAAATCATTTCTTTCTGAAAATTTTTATTTCCGGTCAGGGTAGACGTTTCCCATAAATACGTCAAAACAGTTTATTGATTTCACAAATTCAAAATGTCATTGACCATTACGAAAAACTTGAAACTTAATGGTAACTCTCACAGAAATTCATAGTTTATTTTGCTCCCCTACCCAAATAAATATAAAGTTTTCAGTAAATTTCCAAATACATATTGTATTATAATTGTCACAAGTTCAATGATTATTTATTCAATACCAACTATGAAGTGATGAAGGTGGCGGCAAGAAGGAGAGTGCAAAGACTAATATAAAATGTGAAGAATATGCCACCACCGCTGGTATCCATAAATGTATGTTAATGACATTTATTGATGTTTATTAATAACCACAAACAAATACTTGAGAATTTTGTGAATGTGAATTCATAACAATAATCATAGTAAAATACCACCCTGCAGTTAAGCAAGTAGTCAATGTGTTCCTTTTAGTCACTAATGTCTTATCACTTTGCTGACTCCAATAGCTAGTATGACTCTATGTAACCAATATGTGAATGCGTTGACTACTTTGGACCAGCTATCAAATAGTCTCACTGTAATCAAAAAAGGTCATTTAAAACCCTGGTTAGGACATGCACATGTTAAAATAACTAGTTGTCACCCTAAATGATGGGTTACATTACTAGCTCGCGACTATCTCCTAGAACTGCTGGGCAATTAATGACTACAAGTACATAAACATACCCACAATCACAAGCAATAATGTGTAATTAACGAGAGCCTATTATTTAAACAAAATATGTTATTTTATTTATTAAAATTATTGCTTATTGTATTGAAAATGACCCAGTGTAGGTTTTAACTAATCCTTAGTAATTGGTAATACAAATTTCAGAAACACCTTCAAAATATTGAGATATATAGAAAACAATGTTTTCTGGTAGGTTTATATATTAATGTTTTCTAATTCATTTGTTTTATTGTATATTATTGATTAGTTTAAATATTAAATATTCCAAACAATATCAGAAAATTTTTCTAGTTAGATAACGTTATTTTTTTGTACTGAAAAGATAACGATACGTCTGAAAGACGTATGCTAGTTTATATCCTTTAAAGAATATCACCGAAAGTAATATTGACACATTTTTTTCTTGAAATCATTTATTTAGTTAATTTCTTTTAAAATTAAAGCATCTTTAAATAGAAAATAATAATAAAAATATAATTAAAAGTAAAATTCTATTAGCCTTAAAAAAAATATCACATCTTAAAGAGTTTTACATAAAAGACTTCATTTCGGTTCTAAAAACTAAAATAAATATTTTCTTTGTACTTTGTTAACATAACAATATCTGCATTAACTTATATAAACAAAAAAAAATAAAATAAATCCGAATAGCATAAAATGCAAGATTTTCAAACTAAATTTTTGTGGTGGCCACATACACACTTGACACATACCATTTTGGACATACGTCGAATTTTTGATAGACAGGCTCTTCTCCACTTCTACCACAATCATTGCTTACTTCATCTGGTAAATGTTTTTGAATGTTGCAGCGCATAGTTTTCGATAAAGTAGGAATTTCTAGCCTTTGATTTATGAAAATTTCAGCATTGGTCCATAGAACAATTTCCGAAGTTATTTCGGTAGAAAAAAATATATCGGAGCATAAAATTGGGTCGTACAGTAATTTGTATTTCCGAGTTAGTCTTCTTGCCGTTCGATCTATATTAATTGAAGAAATTCGACTAATGCTTTGACCCTATGATGTAGTCCAGCAGTACTTCTTATACTTGGTCGAGATATCGGAATAACCCGGCTATCGAAAAAAGTAGTAAAATTATAAGATTCTTGAGGATTTTCCTGAATCGGCGGTATATTCTCATCACGTTCAAGAATGTCAACAAGCTCATCTTTTACATCAGTGTGAACATTATCTTCCATTAATTAATCTTTCGATTCGCTCACATATTCCAGTGAATCGAGTCGCCCAATACGCTTTGAAAAAGAGAAGCAATTTTTGCTTCGTCCAAACCGCGCTTATAAAGTTACACTAAAGATAACGATACGTCTCTCAGTCGTATGTTGTGTTAATTTGTGTTTATTTCTCCAAAAAAAATAACTTAACGCACAAAAAACAACCACTATCAACATGCTGCAGATAATTGAGCGTGAGAAAGTTGTATGTTAACAAATGTGAGAGTAAGGGTACAAAATTGAAAAAGCGTACGTCTCGCAGACGTACCTTATCAAAGGGTTATTCTAATTAGAGACATTTTTGTTCTGATTACAACATTCGTTTGAAAATCGTAGAATTTTTTAGTTTATTTTCTAAAATATTAATTCAGAATTAAAAATTTATCTACACAAGTTTTGTTCCAAATTAGTTTTATCTATACGGGAATCATGTCACCAAATTTTATTATGGTCGGTTCATAATTAGTCATAGCTCCCATATAAGACCCGCTTCCGAAAATCGTGTACAAATCTTCTAAAAATGTTAGTATACATATTAAATTCAACATAAATAATTTTCATATAGACATAAATCACACGACGTAATTTCATGGCGATCGGTCCATAATTAGTCATAGCTCCCATATAAGTACATTTTTTTGCGCATTTACTTAGTCCATACTTTCTTAATTGTTTTATTTGCGAATAAGTCGTACATATAAACGTAGTATAAGACGATCTAGCAATGTCCGATCGTCTGTCTGTCTGTTGAAAACACGATAGGGCCTAAACGAAAGAAACTGCTGGCTGAAACTTTCCATAAATACTCTATGCTGTTTGGTATTGAAAATGGACAATATTGGTCCATGATTTCACCTAGCCCCCCTACAAGTCCCCGGGGAATACTGTTTGAGCAGTCATTAATATACTGATTATGCGGCAATCCTGATAAAATATTACACAAATTAGTTCTATGTACTCTGAGGACAGGTCCATAATTGACACTACAACCCATATTACCATTATATCAGAAAAATATATTGTTGTTACATATTGATGGTAGGTATACAAGATTCTGCACAGCTGAATATAACATTCTTAATTGTTTTTATTAAAACTAAATATTCATTAAATATATCTAAGGAAATATATGGAGCATTTGTAGGGTCCATTTTAATAACTTAAACTCGAATACTCCTTGGCTACTCCCGCGTCAAATTTTATCCCGATCGGAGTAGGCAGATTTGTTTCCAAAAAAAAAATTGTGATTCTGCCCCACTGTGCAACGTTACGCAGTTGTATTGCAATTGGTTTTCAAAAGTTGTCCCTACTCACCCACGTACTGTTAAATAATTTTTTAAAGGAATTTAAAAGTTTACCACACAATGAAAGAAAACAAAAATTCAAAGAGAGGAAAAAAGAAAAATATTTATATACAAGACCACACTTAATTTAATTAAGAGCCTCAAACCCATCACTTAACATTGCACTTATTTGGGATGTACAAAGAAATAAAAGAAAAATTAAACTTATTTTCTGTTTTTTTTTTGTTTGTTTTATAAACAGAATACGAGTATGTATATTGTGTAATATAAAAAAAACTTTGCTACAATTATAATAGATGTATGTGAATATGATATACTTATTAGGAAGGACCAAAAAGGCATGTGGTTCAACTATACCTTGTTTTATTTAATTCTATATTTTTTAAATGTACATATCGCTCATTTGCTGCAACAACGACATAACTCAAAATCCGTGTGTTTTGAACTGAGTAATACGAAATATGCGTTCTATAGTCTTTCATATAGTTTTATAAATTTTCAAACAAGGCAATAATTTTTTCCGTGAGAGTGTTTTTTTGTTGTAAACGTAAATATCAAAATTCAGGTTTTCTCGTATATTTGACAAGAAAAAAATTTGGGTTAAATACAGATTAGAAGGATATTAACATCTACTATTCAAATCAGGTTTTATTTCTAATATCTCATGATTTGTTGAAAATTTATTTAAGAAATAGTCAAATGTCATAAAACATTCAAAGCCGTTTTCTCGAATCGACTTTTTTTGAATTATGATGTTTTTGGCTCAAATGAGCGATATGTATTTTATTTTTTCTCCAAATTTTCAAATAATTCCTAAAGATAATATAAAAAACTGAAAATTAGAAAATTGTACTTCTGTCATTATAAAAAATTAACTAATTTACAAATGGGACCATCCTACTATACATACCCACTTGACCACATCGATAATGAAACTGCTTTCGAAGTTTTCTCAAAATTTTCGAGAACGACTATCGAATGAGAACTCTGTTCAATTGTCACTCTTGTAGCAGCAAATCTCT
Organism: Calliphora vomitoria; assembly: GCA_942486065.2. Lineage (NCBI taxonomy): Eukaryota > Metazoa > Arthropoda > Insecta > Diptera > Calliphoridae > Calliphora > Calliphora vomitoria. The sequence goes on from OW818029.2 coordinate 65,344,670, forward strand.
TGATTCCGAAGATTTGTTCATAATATTAATAGCTTGACCTACGCTCACTTCTGTGAGATTGTTGGCATAAATATATTTAAGTTTCTCATGCAGTAATTGAATTGTTTTACGGATTGTATGGCATGCGGCACCGTATTTTTGAAACCACATGTCGTTCACATTGCCCAATTTAGACAGAACTCTGTTAACATGTTGCGATATTGAGACCAGTAACATTCTATTCTTAGATTTTGTCCTTTAAGCTTTGTACTCTGTTCAAAATTACGTGTGAAATGCTTTCAAACTACATATAAAATATTTGGAATGAAATATATGCGAACTAATTTCGGAAAAGCAGTTCTCTGTTCTTATTGTAGAAAACATGTGAAATACATCTGGCAACCTAATTATTCCACACGAAATAACATAAGCAGCGAAATTAAAACCAATTAAAATGAAAAATTAATGAAACCAAAATTATTTTTATATAAAAAAAAATAAAACATCTTTTTTTACGGAAAAGTAAAAATCTTTTTTTACGACAAATTTAATTGAAAATTTTAAAAACTGCTTATGGTTTTAAAATCCACTGAAGTTGAGCACTTAATTGAGTATCATTTCTTATTTTATTATTTAATGATGTTTTCAGTATTAAGTAATTAATTGCAAAATTTTAATTTTTCAGTTTAATATCAGTTGTTTGTATCACTAATATATTTAAGTTTCTTTTTGAATACTGAAACTATGAAATTTCGTGATTAATATTTTTCATTCAAATTGGAAAAGCATTAAATATTTTTTTAAATCATAAATTCTATCAGACATCATAAAGAAATTGACTTGGGTCTTCGGATTTTTATCATATTCGGACATACTCTTTACAGTTATTTGGACATTTAAAATTTAATTTTTCTAATTTAGAAAAACTGGCGATTTAAATTATATATTGAAAAAATTAAAAAAATTAGGTATTGTGGATCTTTCGTATATTCGTATCTTTTGAGTTTCTGATGTGCTTTCAAAAATGTTCTCCTTCTCTAAAAAGTCTGAAATTGACTAAAAAACCAAATTAATATTTGTATCTGCCGGTAAATCCTACTATTTGTAATATTTTTTTTTTATATTCAACACTAACTAACTCCATACAAAAATCGATATACATATTTAAATATTCACAAAATAAAACATTTTGGTTGAGTTTTCATAATGCTCTTCATGGTTTATTTATTAAAAATAGAGAATGCATGTGTCGCAAAAACCGTTATACTGAATTAATTAGTAAACATTACAAATTTTAGTAATATAAAAAATTTTTTAAAAATTCGACAGGATGAAAAGTAATTGCATTATGAATTCACTTTTAATAAAATATGCATTTCTTAATTAGTTATTTTAAAGTGGATATTTTTACGTTGTTTTTAAAATTCATGATAATTTTGAGAATATTTTTATCACGCTAAGTATTTACTTTAGCAAATTCAAATATATTGTCAAATCTCGGGTCAAGTGGGTACGTCTGCATAAACAAGTCTGTGTGTATGTACATATATCTGTATAAGCTCATGTACATTAAAACTACTTTTAAATTACTTGAACTTGCAGAAAAAATAAAAAAAACCCAAGCCTTTCACATGCAATTTATATCTTTGTGGTCTTTTTACACATACCAGTACTACATATGTACTAGGGTATTCAATCAATTAACCGTTAAACGGTTAACCGATTAATTTTGGTTGGTTAACTGTTCTAATAATTTAAAATTGCTGATTTTCAAATAACAAATAAACTGATTAATTTGTATCGATTAACCGATTAACCGAAATATATTTTTTTTGTGCTTTAACATATTTTTTGTATTTATTTTTGCGTTGTCAAAGTAAAATTAAATTTTTTTTCGAACATTTACGATACGTGTTTGGTGAGTATAACAATTGACTTACTTATTTAATTTACATGTATTTGTCGGATGACAAACGAGTCTTTTATCAGAACTAAACGAAACTATTCGAAATCTAAAAAAAATCCAAAAAGGAATCCAATTGCATAATGGAGGATTTTAAATGCTTAAAAAAAACTGAAATTTCTCCAACATCTACAATTAGCGAGAGAGTTTCTTACAAGTCAATTTTTATAAAAACTAAAAGAATCAATTAAAAGGAAAACATTTATATTATGTTCCTTTTTTTAAAAGTTTATTTCAGTTTATTAATATAAAAAGGATCTCAAATACCACATTTTTTACTACTATTTATTTTTTGGTTGAATTGTTATGTTATGTTTGTTTTTTATGTTTTAGATTTTTTATTAATAAAATACTTAAATTAGTACACAAAATTCGCGGTTTTATTTTCAATTTAAAATTAAAATATAAAAAAAAAAAAAATTATTTGCTTGATTAACCGATTAAACGAGAATACCGATTAATTGAATACCTAATATGTACAAAACGTACCCAGCAGTTAAACAAGTAGTCAATTTATTCCTTATAGACAGTAATTGTCACTAATGTCTGATCACTTGGCTGACTCTAATTTATATATTTGGGGTCATTTGACACGTATGTGATCTTTGTAGTGCAGAAATAAGTAAATTTGGTGAATACAATTGTCACTTAAGTGTCTCTAAGTAACCTAGAAAGTAGTTATTTAACCCAACAGAAGTAGTCTATTGGAGAGTCGGAGGAAGGTTTGTTTACAAGCAATCGGTTATTAGATTATCTATGAGATATCTTTTAAACTGACTATTTAAGGTCAATTAGCACCCGTACATGCTAAAATAAGTAGTTATGCAGCTGATCAAGTGACGAGTTAAGTAGCTGACTCTATATAACCTGTGTGAATCCAATGCGTTGACTACTTTGGATTAGCTTACAGACAGTTTCATTGTTATCAAAAAGGGTCACAATGAGACTGACTGAGATGAGATTCACGTGATAAAATAAATAGTCACGAAGGTAGTTATGTAACTAGGTGTCACCCTTAATGATAGGTAAAATCACTAGTTCGGGACAGTCTTCTATAACTGCTGGGTATATCTACATTTTTTTAGTTATATTACGCGTTATAACTTTTTTTTCAAATTCCAAAGAAATTGAGAATTTTAGAAATAAATCCTTAGTATTATTAACAAATTTAATTTCAGTATTTCTAATGATACGATTAAGAAACTGAACAAAAAGTAAAAAAATATAAAAAATCATGCGACAAAACATACTAATATTTTGTTGCATAACTACAGTTCTTCAAAACTAATATGATTGTTATCAATGGAATATATGCCCATGCTGATATTTATAGCTTGATACAAATTGTTTGGATCTCTATATGTCAATTCTATTTTTTACACTTGTATGTCCATTAGACTGTCCACAAAAAATCGATTTTGGAATCCTGTTGGTCTTAACCCCACAAAACGATTCCCCTTTCCAGATATTGAGATAGCCGAAATTTGAGCTCGATTAAACGACGTTAACCCGTGCCGCTCGTCGCTCAAAGTTTGAAAAAATCAACATTTTTGGCCAAAAAGCTAACATAAGAAGCTATAACTCCAGAACGGTAAATAATAGAAACACGATTAGTATCTCAAAACAAAGCTAATATTGTTCTTCAAAATTTATTTTATATACATTATTCTTGTTACTTTAAGCCAAACAGAGTTACAACAGCTTTTGTCTCCAAAAACGTGACCTAGTCGCGGTAGGAGCATACTTCGTATATTTTGATATTATGTGAAAAATGTTGCTAGTAAGTACATGTTTTTACATTTTATTGTTATTGAATCATAATGTACATAGATTTAGTATTTCAAAAAGATATAAAACACAAAAATTGGTTGAAAAATGTAAAAGTTATTAAAAATTCCCCAGGCCATTAACGTGTCTCGGAGCACTTGATTATGATATGTGGAAAAAAATTTAACTTATTTTGAAAACTATACGAATAAAACTATTTTATTACATAAAATATACCTATTTTTGCTCAAATATAAGTTTTTCTCCTTAAAATATAACGTGAATCTGTTCTCAGCTATGATCAAAAAAAATTTTTTTTTTTGACGACAGTTTGAAAACACCATTTTCAGTTTTTTTTAAACTTTGTTAAACATATTTTTAAATTTTTTAAATATCACCGGGGGGTTTATGGTCAATAGATTAGGGAACAAAAGAGTGAAAAAATTAGGTCAATACCTCTTATAGTTTAGGTGTACCTGCGGTTTGAATTCTGCGGATTTCGCGAAAAACTCATTTTTTTGGAATATTTTAGAAAATATGTCATAATTTTTTATTGTTATACATTTTAACCAAAATATTTACAGAATATTATTTCTCAGATATTAAAAAATATGTCCCTGAAGTTATATATAAATCGGGAAATCCTAAGGCGTAAACTTTGGAGGTCAAATGTCAAATTTCGCAATATTTGGAAATTCACATTGAAACATATGGAAATAATCTTTATTTGTCGACCATATTTACTAAAATTACAGGATTTTATGGTATATGGTCCGATATTTAGAATAACATAAAAAAAAAATCAAATTAACCCTTTAAAGCATGAATATAAATTATATTCATTTTTTTATTTTTAAATTTATTAAAATTGATTTTATTAACTTTGGGGACATATTTGACCCAAATGCTTTAAAGGGTTAATTTGATTTTTTTTTTATGTTATTCTAAATATCGGACCATATACCATAAAATCCGGTAATTTTAGTAAATATGGTCGACAAATAAAGATTATTTCCATATGTTTCAATGTGAATTTCCAAATATTGCGAAATTTAACCTTTGACCTCCAAAGTTTACGCCTTAGGATTTCCCGATTTATATATAACTTCAGGGACATATTTTTTAATATCTGAGAAATAATATTCTGTAAATATTTTGGTTAAAATGTATAACAATAAAAAATTATGACATATTTTCTAAAATATTCCAAAAAAATGAGTTTTTCGCGAAATCCGCAGAATTCAAACCGCAGGTACACCTAAACTATAAGAGGTATTGACCTAATTTTTTCACTCTTTTGTTCCCTAATCTATTGACCATAAACCCCCCGGTGATATTTAAAAAATTTAAAAATATGTTTAACAAAGTTTAAAAAAAACTGAAAATGGTGTTTTCAAACTGTCGTCAAAAAAAAAAATTTTTTTTGATCATAGCTGAGAACAGATTCACGTTATATTTTAAGGAGAAAAACTTATATTTGAGCAAAAATAGGTATATTTTATGTAATAAAATAGTTTTATTCGTATAGTTTTCAAAATAAGTTAAATTTTTTTCCACATATCATAATCAAGTGCTCCGAGACACGTTAATGGCCTGGGGAATTTTTAATAACTTTTACATTTTTCAACCAATTTTTGTGTTTTATATCTTTTTGAAATACTAAATCGATGTACATTGTGATTCAATAACAATAAAATATAAAAATATTTACTTACTAGCAACATTTTTCACATAATATCAAAATATACGAAGTATGCTTCTACCGCGACTAGGTCACGTTTTTGGAGACAAAAGCTGTTGTAACTCTGTTTGGCTTAAAGTAACAAGAATAATGTATATAAAATAAATTTTGAAGAACAATATTAGCTTTGTTTTGAGATACTAATCGTGTTTCTATTATTTACCGTTCTGGAGTTATAGCTTCTTATGTTAGCTTTTTGGCCAAAAATGTTGATTTTTTCAAACTTTGAGCGACGAGCGGCACGGGTTAACGTCGTTTAATCGAGCTCAAATTTCGGCTATCTCAATATCTGGAAAGGGGAATCATTTTGTGGGGTTAAGACCAACAAGATTCCGACATTTTTTTTCCCCCATACAAATAGTGGACAGTCTAATGTCCATAATACTGTAATTTTGATGTTTAGGTCCTAAGCTTTCACCAGAAAAGCAATCCCACACCATAACATGTCCGCTTCATGCTTTACTGTTCCAGTACAGTATTTGGGACTTAGTCTGTTATTGACAGGTCGACGAAATCTCCTCATTCCATCAGAATCCACAATATTTAATTTAGATTAATTGGAAAATAAGACGGTATTCCATTGTGCAATAGACCAGTTCAAGGGTTCTTGAGGAAATTTATGGCGAGCTTTACAGTTTTTCTTCGATAGCTCCATAGCTTTTGAAATCGAAGATATAAAAACTCCGAAGATAAATATTAATGTAAATTGTGGTTCTTTGTAGACCTTTAACAAATAAAACTAGGGACATGGGTCAATGTTATTAAATCGCGGTTTTAGATCAGTTCAATTCTTTAAAATAACAAATATCTATTTCCCTAAGTTTAGTTAATAATTCTCAACATATTTCTTAAGTAGTCTTAATTTATATGAGATAGTGTAGGGTATTCTTTTGCAAACTTACAAAATTCATCCAAGTATGAGATGCATACATTCTTTTCGAATTCTTTTTGTGGTTCTTTAACATGTTATTGTTCTACGCTATTCGTACTTTTGCATACTCACACCTTTACACATACATACACATTATCGCATAAAGCCATATGCACATCACATAACCGTATGTATGTGTATAGAATGTCGTCACATAAGCACAACATGTGGCCCATAAAAGTCCTCTTTTGTTTGGCTGGCCACATAATAACAACTTAAACAACAACATCAGTTAAACCCACTTATTTATGTATGTGTGTCAACCTCTTCGTACATGTACAAAAGGTTGAGCACTTATACTCGTGCAACACATTCTTTCAAAACTTTTTTTCACACATACATTTGTAGACATATTTTATACATGCAATGTTAGGGTGCCTCCTATATTGGACTTTTTCGTTTTTAGATGCTCCCAAGATGTAAAATTGTTCTACATCATCTAGAAATCAGATGCTGAAAAATTTTATAGTGATAGTGTATATTTTAGTGATTCTGATTCTGAATATATTTCTGATTTCGAGGATGAAATAGATGAGCCTTCGAGCGAATCTGATGAAGTCTTAGACGATGATAATAATGCCAAAATGTGGTGCAATGAAAATTCCAATCTTCCAGTAGTATGGGGAGAACCATCGGGCATATGTTGCCCTCGATTCTCCATCACTGTAGAGATTGAGCCTATTATATTAGTTCTAATTACAATAAATTCTACTGAGCTCCATGTCTTTAAATGTTTGAGCCTTCTAAGAGAAAACTAAATTCGTATTATACCACCAATGCATCAGAAATTAAAGTTTTGTTGGGAATTTTGCTTATAATGGGATATAATAGACTTCTCGAGAGTTCTGATTACTGGTCCCAAAATGAATCTATGGGAAATGAATTTTTAAACAAGGTCATGGCTCGTAATCGTTATGAAAGAGTAATATAAAAATTATATTTTAACTTTCTTGAATAACCGGAAATAGCTTTATTACATGAAGGAAGTTGTCAATTGTTTGATGTACACCTTTATCAAAGCTCGCAGCGATAGTTTGTGTCAGAGCATTGATGTATCCATGGCTAATATTACGGGCCGGTCTCCCCTGAAGCCAATTAAACGTGGCACTAAAATTTGGCAAAGGTATGATTCCAAAAGTGGATATATCGACAACATTGTGTTTTGAATATTTTGGTAACTCCCATAAATAAAATGACAAATGGTTTAATTTAAAAATAAAAACTGTGTTTTATTATTCTGAATAGAAATGCTACATATGGGATCTTAATTCCCAATCAATGTCGTGTAAATAACCCAGTGGGACATATTATTGCAGGACATAGCTTCCCTCTGAAGGATAGCAGATTAAAAAAAAGAAAGAAAAAATCTATACCAAAAAAATTACTTAGATTTTAGAGTTAAAATAAATTTTAAAAATTAAAGAAATCGTTTTCGAACCGATTGCTACTTTCACCCAAAACTCAAAACATTAAATGAAATGTTATCCGTAACTTATGGAGAATAGAACATATACCTTACGAACATGGAAAATCGACACTAGGGCCACCCTAGTATCAATGTATATGTACTATATATACATATACATATGTAGGTTTGGTGGCCGTGAAAGCTTATTACAGACCAGTAAAAATATAATAAAAAAAGGAAAACTAATAATAATAACGAAATAAATGTATGCATTTATACGTGGCTAGATTGACAAGTTAAAAATAATCTATTACATTGTCTTTTCTTTTAATAAAATAAAATATTTTTCGACAACTCGACCAAAACTTTTCTTGCTTAAAACGTATTAGCATTATTAGTATTGAATATTATACTACTATTTCATATTATTACTATGTAATATTAAATTGTACTATGAAATGTAACTCTAATTTATATTTCTTTATAAGAAGCGACGGGCAAAACTTCCCAACCACTTCATTATAAATACTTTTTAACAACCAAAGTTAACTTTAAGGGTACCTTTTATATTGCTTAAAGTTAACTTTTACTATTTCGAACATAAAGGCAAGTTGTAATAATGGCCCTTAGTATTTCAGTTATTTATCACCAGAATTTTAAAGATAACTAGGTAACTATAGCATTGCGGTAGTAGTTTTTCATCCAAAAATCGGGGTTTCATCAGAAAACCGTCTTAAATATCCAGTTTTTTTGACGGCCTGTTAAAAAGTATTTATAATGAAATGGTTGGGAAGTTTTGTCTCAACCGCTTTAAAGTCCAGATCGTGCCCCTTCCGACTTATATTTCTCTCTGGGATACGTTTTACTTTGGAGCAGAGTATCCGATATTGGCTTGATACGTTCTTGGCCTCAAAAGATGAGCAGTTCTTTTGGCTTAAAATTCATATGTTACCCGAATGATGGAAAAAAGTCACAGCTAACAATGGCCAATACTTTGAGTAAATTTATATTGTACAAAAATTCAAAAAAAAAAAAAAACGCTTAAAAATTCGAAAAAATCCCGTGCTATTATGTTTTTTTTTTTTTTTTTAAATAAACCGTATTTTCCACCAAAAGACTATTTATTATGTATATCAATATACGTATGTATATGATTTTTCATTAAACTATCGGATTTTCATCACACAATCTATTTTATAAATTTTTTTAAATAAAAAAAATTCAAATTTCAACTGTAAAATTTCCTACAATTAACGAAATACCCAGAATTTTTTTTAATTAAAAAAATAGCTACACACAGAAAACAAATTGACTGGAAATCGGTTACTACTATAATTTATTCAACAAGTTAAACAGAATATTGTTATTATTATTTAAAATCTATGTACATATGATTATTGTCAGATAGTCATACTTTTCTGTCGTTTTTAAAAATAATACATACATACATACATATAATTGGGGTATTCAAACGGTCTGTTATTAAGTCATATTGTTATAATGTCCTAATATATTATGATAGTTTTAACAAATTGTTGTTGTGCTTCAAATGAAAAAAGTGTTATTCTATGTCAAAACAATAAACATACTTAGTTCAAAAAGTCTTATTAGTTTACAACATTTTTGTTTGAAACACAACAAAAACTTGTTTAAACCATCATAACATATGTATGTATAAGGATATTATGACAATATGACCTAATTCCAGACAATTTGAATCCCCCAAATAATTGCTATCGAATTATGCTATAGTAAATGAAACCGACGAAATTCGATTGCAGACAAATTCAATGGCACAACTACGAATCTGTTTTCTCTGTGTAGCCTATGTATGAGAGTACTTCCATTTAATTTCCGTTAAGACTTTAAAATACATATGTAATTATTTTTAAGCTCTTTTTAAAGCTGATTTCAGTTTTGTTTTCCCCCACTCTCATTCGCAGTTTTTTCCCTTTAGATGGAAATTAATAAAAACCAAAATGATTTTATTACACTTCAGACTCCTTAATGTGTGGAGTGTGGGAAATTAAATTTCATTGTTTTTGTTTGTAGTTGTTATGGTTGCTGGTTCGGCACTGTTTTTTCCACCAACTGTCTGTATTTATGATTTTTAATGTTTTTTACATTTAAAATAGTGTGGCGGCAGCAACATAAAGAAAGATTTATGTTTGACATTATGACTTCGCTTTTTTTTTTTGTATAAGAGAAAAAATATAACAAAAATTGTTGTGCGAGTATTATTGTTATAAATAAATTTTGTTTTTATCATAAATATTATTTTCATGTTTTTCTCATTTAATAGCAAGTGATTAATAATTATACATGATGTTGATTAAATGGAAATTAAAAGATACCAAGAAATAACAACTAAGAAATATTGCTTAAAAATCATATAAAATTAAAATCATAAAAAAACTTAGTGACATGGACAACTAGGAAACAAATTATCTTTATGAGAATTTACACATCAAATTGTTAGGCACTAACACTAATTGTTCAGAGTTAGTTTTTCGGGAATGGATGTTAATGTTAATATCTTAATAAAAAAATTTATCGGCGGCGTATGATTGATATTTTTATCAATCATACCTGGTGTAGCACATTATACCACAAATATTATGAACAAATTCTATAGTTTTATGAAACATCTAGATAACCCGGTGCGCATTGCCGCCCAATCGTAGTGAAGTGAAAATGAACTGAAATATAAACTTGGCTATAAGTCGGTAAATAGTGGTCCAAATGGTAAAAGCACGCTTTATTTTCAACCATAAATTGATTTTTCATATAAGGGGCATTTCATGTCAAGTGAACCAACTTTTGAAATCGAAAAAGAAAGCTTGGGTCTCGAATCCCACTAGGAGTCCAAAAAGCTCTTAAAGGTATAGACACAAGCTTTCTTTTGAGCAAAAAAAAAAAAATGTTTAAAAAAGGGCCATTTAGGAGAAAAAGTTCGACTTTGCAAAAAAACTCAAAAATTGTATGACTTGGGTTAGAAAATATTTATATTGATAGATATCCCACTAGCCTCCCACTAAGCGACCAAAAACCTCATAAAGCAATGGACCTAAGCTTTCTTTTCACCAAACAAAAAGTTTAAAAAAGGGGTCCATTTTGGAAAAAAATTTAGATTTTGCAAAAAAAAAAAATCAAAAATTGTATGTCTTGAGTTACAAAATATTTATTTTGATAGATATCCCACTCGCATCCCACTAAGCAACCAAAAACCTCTTAAAGGAATGGACCTAAGCTTTCTTTTGACCAAAAAAAAAAAATTTGAAAAGGGTCCATTTTGAAAAAAAAAGTCAAACATTTTATGTTTTGAGTTACAAACATTTATTTTGATATATATCCCACTCGCATCCCACTAAGCGACTAAATAGCTCTTCAAGTAAAATATCTAAGCTTTCTTTTGAGGAAAAAAAGTTCCCAATTTAAAAAAAAACGTCAAAAAAGTTTTTGATTTTGGAAAAAAATTACAAACATTTTTTATTTTTAATTGAAAGATTGAAGAAATAGCTATCTAAACTATTTGGGACACATTTTGCTAAGAACAATAGGTAATAAGTTACATGGATGAGAAAAAACACCTGCTTGGCCAAAATGTCAAATTTTGACCCCCTCTAACTCAGAAAGTTCTCGACCGATCTTGTTGAAAAATTGTGTCTGAATTACTATCCAATAGAATTTTATCCCAATCGGAAGACATCGATTTCAAAAGTTGGTTCACTTGACATTGACAGACTATAAGTAAGTACATTTTCAGAAAAAAAAAAATTATTTTTCATCTGAATTCTAAATGAATCATAAACGTGGCTAATATAAGTAATCACTTTAGTTTTAAACAGAACTCGTCAGTATATACTGTTCCAAATGGAAAAGGGACGATCTGTGCTCACTTGTATTTGCATGCTAAATGGAAAAAGTTTATTAACACATGTTGTTACAAAACTACTATTAGAATAAAGAAAAAGTGTCACTAATTTCCTTTTGTAAGTTTAAATCAAAAAGTGCCAATAAGAATATGAAAACTTTCCCACTTAAAATCATATTCATCAAATTTCAAATATAAAATTCAGTATTTAGTTCACATTAAGTTATGTTTGTGTTCCTAGAAGCATTGTTAAAGAAAATTCAAAGGGTACCAATAGAAAAAAAAAAGTCACCATTTAGTCTACCATTGTGAATTCTCACTCATTTAGGATAACATGTACCGAATTCCATGTTTATTGGTTCATTGTAATAGATAAATTGAAAAGTATCATTAGAAAAAGTACCATACATTTCGTATTATGTATGTATCTAATTTCATACTATTCGAATAAAGACAAGTAAGAGTGCTATATTCAGCTATGCCGAATCTTATATACCCTTCACATTTGTTGTGGATGCATTACTTGTCCATTTTCAGCGTATATCATCCTAAATATATCAAGAAAACTTTTAAACATTTTACATTTAATTGCTACCTATTGCTATATTGTAGAAGTTACAAACGAAACAACAATCTTATATATACCCTTCTCAAAAACAACAACGCCAAAAAAAAAAACAAAAATAAAATACGCAAATCAGTGAAACCAACTCACATCCAAACATACATATGTACGTTTTGTTGCTCTTTTTTCAAACACCAAAAAAAAAAAAAAACAAAAACAAAATAATGAAGCCAACAAACATCCAAACATATGCACGTTTTGTTGCTTTTTTGTGAAACACCAAAAAAAAAAAAAAAATACACAAAGCATGAAGTCAACACACATACGTTTTGTTGCTTTTTTGCCAAATCATGCAATAAATTGTCTTTTTTTGATGAAATTTTCAGAGGTTATCTCGGATTTTTGCTCATATCTCCGTTATTTATGGACGGACATGGCTTAACCGATCCAGATCCAGGCTATCTATAAGGATCCAGAATATATATACTTTATAGGATCGGAAAATTATACTGCGGAAATTACAAACGGAATGACAAATTTATATATACCCTTCTCACGAAGGTGAAGGGTATAAAAATGTGTATATGTGTAACACTCGTAACCATATAATATGCCTTATTTCACATTCCTAGGACCATTATTAATATATTAGGAAAAAAGTACCTATATGTCCTATTTTTGTGGATTCTAACTCATTATAACTCATGTGTGCATAATTTCATGATTCTAGTTTAATTATAATAAACTAACTTGAACCGGTGCGCTTCGCTACCCCTGTCGTAGTAAAAAAATATGTAAGGATTTTATAAAAAAATAAATGAATATAATTAATACCGGAATTTCTTGTTTCCCCTTTTTATCCCTTTAAAGTCCAAGTAGTGAAAAAAGGTATAGCCTATTGATGGTTCTAGATAACAGTCTATCTATGTTGAAAATTTCAATAAAATCGGTTTGGCCGTTTAGTATTTATTGTTTAAGAACTAAAGGTACCAATTTTACCGGGGTTCCCCCTGTTTATCCCTTTCTGGTCCAAGTATTGATAAAAGTAATAGCCTATTGACGCTTCCAAGATCTATCTACGTTCCAAATTTCAATAAAATCGATTCAGCCGTTTATGCGTGATGCTCAAACAAACAAACTTACAAAGGCATTTATATATTTATATGGATTATTTAAAAAGTACCATTAGAAGTATCATAAAGGGTCCTCCATGAATTCTAATTCACTCAGTATCAATATGCTTAAATTTATGTTTTAGGCCAAATATTACAGACAATTCAAAAATAACTATTTGTTCTTTCTTTATTATAACTTAATACTTTAACCACCCTATCCTTGATTCTTACTTCACTCAGTAGCATATCAGCTAGCTTTTATGTCGATGTGTTAAATAATTTAAAATATCAGAAAACGATATGATAGCAAAACCGATATTACCTTATGGGGCGATTATGATATCGTATATTATTATTGAAAACAATATTATCATAATATAGTTTCCATATATTTTCCTTCCAATAAAATAAATAAATAAACCACAAACGTTTGAAAAAACTGCAAACTGAAAAATAATTTTAATTAAAAATTTTCAAACAACATACAAAATGAAAACATACGAACACAGAAAAAAAAATCATAATTGGAATGAATTTTTTAATAAATATTATTAATCGAGCATGACTTTTATTTCCCAAACTTTTTTCATTCAGAATAAGAACATGTTCATAAATATTATGAAAGTGTACATGACGGAAATGTTTGCTTTATGCATTATTGACGAAATTGACTGCTTCAGAAAATGCTGTCAATTTCGCGCATATTTTATCATTTTGTAGCTGAAAATCATAAAAAAATCAAACATTTTCCAAGGAAAATTTCAAACATTTTTAAACAACATAAAAATATAAATGAAAATTTAAATATTTTTTTTCAAGCCTCCTAGATTTTATTTGGAAACAAAAAATATGAACAAAATCATACTATTTATGAAATTAATTATAAATGTTATGAATTGAAATCAATGAAATCAAATCATACTATTTATGTTGAAACTTTTTTCTGTGAAAGCTGCATTATTTGAAAAATGCAAACATTTGCAACAAAATATGGACATGTGATCTTAATAAGATTTGAGTATGTATGTTTCCTTTTCGTTTAGGATTTTTAGCGAAATATGTGATATAGTAGACAAAAAAATATAATTTTTAGAATTAAGTATCATTCAGAATAATATCTGTTGCATGACGATTTTACTATAGTTTTTATTGGAAATTATGATAGGGAAAACGATATCATAATTTTCTGGAAAAAACGATATTACAAGGAAAGCTACACTTTAGTCCGCAAACGATATCATATATGATAGTTTATATCATCTAGATGATATCGATGCCATATCGTTTGGTTTATTGTGCCATATAAATTAATTTACTACTTATGTCAATTGGTAGAAAAACATATTTTATGAAAACGATATATAAATACAATTTTTAATTTAAGGGTTCGAATTTCAAAAAAGTACCCAAATATAGATTCTCCCCCAAAATTTTAGAATTTCATAAAAGTACCAAACACCTACTTACTTTTTTATGTAGATGAAAATTCATTTTAAATTTGTTTTATATTAATTTAGAAGATTTAATAAGGTTACCGAATTTACGCATTTGTATCCCCTAATCCTTCAAATTTCCAAAAATCCATTTATAGTGGATCTACTTAGGGAAATGGAAACATAAGTATAGTCAAAATGGGCGATGTTGAATCAGTCAGTCACTCAGTAATAATACTCTTTTAAATGCATATAATATATATTATAAAATAAGCAATTTGTTTAATATTTTAAATGACAAATACATATAATGTATGCATATTAAGCAACATGATTGTTTATTTTAAAACATTAAATGCAGCAAATTCTTTATTTCTATAGTATGTTTTCTACAAATTTAAATTTAGCAAACTCATACATTATTTTTTATTTATAAATCTTATAATCGTCATCCGTTACAATGACATCAGTATTGACATCAACAACATCCGCAAACTATATGCATAAATCTCTTGTAAGTCTAGCAATTATTCATTTATAAATTTTTTTACCTTTATAATGTCAGTTGTCAGAAATTATTTCTGTTTGCGTATATTTAACATGTGTATAAGTAAGTATATATGGCCAGACACAAACATTTTAAGACAGACATCATATATTATATGTTGTATAGTCCATAAAATATTTAAAAGATGTGTTACGAATAATATATAAAATATTTTTTATATATATACAGATGCACAGATAGTTAACATATTTACAAACATTGATGCAATATGAATTATTATGGTAGTTTGTGATTGCAAATAATAAATGAATAAAAATCAAATATACTATTTTATTTACTTTTTATAGTCATGTGTATACAAGTGTTGCCGGTCAGAAACATTTTAATAGTTACTTAAAATAATATTACGAAAGAATTTAAAGTACCTAATATATTTATTTATATTATCGAAGAGTATTTGTTGGAACTTAGTTAGAAATTATTATTTAAGAATTATAGTAAATAAAAGGGTTTCAAGTTAGAATATAACAATTGTATGATCAGGCAAGATCATGGCAAGGGTATATATGTATAAGTTTGTCATTCCGTTTGTAATTTCTACATTTTTCATTTGCGACTCCATAAAGTATACATATTCTGGATCGTTATGGATAGCGGAGTCGATATAGCCATGTCCGTCTGTCGGATGAAATCAACTTTACAGAAGAGTATGCTTCCTTTTTAGGAAGCATATTCTTCTGTAAACATTGCTTGATGTAAATTTCAGTATTTATAGAGCCCTTTGTAACAAATATTTTCCTTGCCATACCAAGAATTTTCTGCTTTTGGCTCCTGAACTTTTCTACAACATTCCCTCAAGCATCAACATTAAGCAACAACATTAAAACATGACCCGGAAGCAGCGAAAAATTTTCTTGAACATACGTTTCGTCATCCATTATGCAGCAGGTATATTTCTTTTTATAAAATTTGACTTCAATTTCCCTGCTTTTTGTGGAACCAAGTTGGGGTTTGGTCAAAATATTTAATAATTTTAGTACGCATTAATCAGATTAACAACAAATTAACATAATTTACATTAAACAAATAATTGACATACTTTTCAAAGGTATGTAACTTGATCAAAAAAAATGGTCCCTTTATGGTCGTTTGATAACGACAATTTTTAGATATAAATTAGTATTTACATGCGAGAAAAAAATAGTTCTGCATGTTTACAGTAATCATTTAAACATTTTTAAAAGTTTTTTAACAATATTATAGTCACAGTAACTATTTACATGCTATGGTTAACTTACGACTCTCATATATATGGTTACAGTAAAGAAGTAGTATATGTTTGTGACAACCATTGTTATGATGAATCTTTATATCATATGTTGTTATCAGATTATGATATCAATTATCCGAGAACATAATATGGTAAAACCTTAATCATACAAATGGTTGTTTACTATAGACATATATGTATATGATTGATACAATCATGTGAATCGTAAGTTCTCCATATTTTGGTTACCACAATCATGTAAATAGTTACTGTGACTATAATATTGTTAAAAAACTTTTAACAATGTGGAAATGGTTACTGTAAACATGAACAACTATATTTTTTCTCTGCGTGTACATATTAAATAAACTTCAATCTTCACCGAAATAATTTTTAGCAACCGAAAGAGTTTCTAGCAGTAATTACATTATTAAAAGACAAACTAAAAATGCCACTCTGCTTAATGTAGAGTACATTAAATACCATAGGTTTATATGACAAATACAATGATATCGATATAATGTATACACAAATATTTGTAAATGTTAATAAATGACATAAGTAAATTTTTATATAACATAAAAAATCACAAGTAATTTGAGCCTGAAACATGATTTTAAATATTTGAAATACTTAGCTGAAAAAAAAAAAAAATATAAACTTAAAACTAATAAATACATTTTCATTTCTTTTTCAGTATCCTGCAGTACAGTAACTGTAACAAAATGTCAAGCGGCTTTAAGAACTCTGCAAGCCTTTCAGTTCTTTCGTCCTACATGCCTGTGTAAAGAGCCTGGCATGGATCCTGACTGTAATCATTTTCGAGATTTCCTATTCGATCATCCTTGTGGATTTGTGCTTAAAAAAGGTAACTTTAGCTAAATACAAAACATATTGTGAAACACTTGAAACTTAATAAATTAATGTAATAATTTAATTCTTATTATTTGTTTTTAAAGTGTTTCATACACGTGATTTTGATTTCTTTGAGATCTCACGTGCACTGACTTATTTGTTCACCTCACAAACAGAAACTTACAAAAAAGGCAACAGATAAATATGAGAAATCCTTTAGAACTTTATACTTTCCTGTTTGAACAAAAGCCATTTTATTTGTGCAACATACAAACATTCGTACAACAAATTGTGTTTAAGTGTTTTATTGTTCTTTCTTGACAATAAAAATGTTGCTGCTGCTACTAATGTTTTTGTTGTTGTTTTACATATTGTTCCTTAAGTGTTCCTTACATCGAAGGAAATGTAAGAATAAATTAAGAGTTTGCTGATTTTTTTATCTCTTTTGTTTTTTGCAGCTTGTTTGAAAAGGTTATGAATGAGTTTAATTTGGATTTTTAAAGATTTACTGTTGCCAAGAATTATGAAAAAAAAAAATTAGTTTAATATTATGTGTACCTTTTGATTTATTTAGTTTGTGTGTGAAAAGGACAGAAACTGGTACTATTCAATACGTTGGCCCAACAAAAAGTTGGGCCAACTTAACAATCATAGAAATTGTTCCATTTTTTTATTTAAAAGAACTTAATGTAGGTAGTTTAGGTCATTGAAAGTTTCATCACAGGTGTTGAACAAAATGAATGAAAAGTCCAATTCATGGGTGTATCAACTCTGTAGAGTCTCTGGCGGGAATCGAGTCCAGCACACTATCGTGTAGTCTATCGGGGCACCTAATATGTTTGAATATGTTTGAAGTATAATCTATACAAACAAAAACATATGGCCTCTTCCGTGTAGATATAAGTTAAAAACTTTAAATTAAAACATTTCCAAATTTCAAAAATGTTTTTCGGAAAATCAGACTAATTCTGACATACTCGTGACCAAAATTGCATATGTATTATCATCATAATGAAAGTCATCAAATCTATCTATCCATCGAGTCAAATTTAAAAGTTACGGTGTGTAGCAGATTAGGTTCGGTTCTGCAAAAAATGGTATAGGTATGAATCAAATTTTATAATTATGATCTTAATATTATGAAATCACTATGTGTTTGGAGGTACATAAATGCAGCTGTACGTGATATAAATAAAATTATATTTATGATTTTACATTGGTTCTATAAAGTTTTGAAAAACTCACGATTTTCCAAACGAATAAAATTTGACAAAGTATTTATGTAAGTTTATGTATTCGTGTATTTTAAAGCTATAGTCGGATTTCGTTATTTCAGGAACCATATGAAAACTTATTATGGTCTCTTTAAAATTAGCTCACCCAGAGAAAAAATATAGTTGTGCATGTTAGGGATGGCAAACGGGACTGGGTTTTACAAATCCCGGGATTCGGGATTTTAGAAATGTAAATCCCGGAATTTTTCGGGACCCCGGGATTTTTCGGGATCCCGGGATTTTTCGGGATTTCGGGACTTCGGGATTTTAGTTAAACGTCAAAAAACTAAAATTCAACAATAAAAAAATTTTTTTTTTCGTTAATATATTTAAGTAAAAATATAGCATAGGAAAAACTAATGCATTGAATTAAAATAAATTTTACAGAAAATATATTTCATATTTATACCCGTATTCCGGACTATAAACAGTGAGAAATCCATAACAAAACTGAAAATTTTATTACTTTTGTATTGAGTACATATGCTAAGACCATAGTAAAATCATTTTTAGGAAAGCGTACATTACAATTACTATGAGACTAATATGTAAAAACTGGTAAGGCAGTTTAAAAGTTATAAAAGTATTGCTTTATATTGAAAATGGTCCATGATTGCCCCTAGTCCCATACAATTGTCCGCCGGAATACTGTTTGAGCATAAGTATGTTGATTATGCGACAATCCTGATAAAATTTTGCGCAAATTCATTCATTCATAAATGCTGATTCAAGTTTCCATAGAAAGCAATATGTAGTTTTATATTGATGGTTTATATTCATATTATTTAATGTATGGAGCTGACGAAAAACATTGTTAATAGTCAACGCGAATTGATTAATAAACTTGTTTATAAGTCTGACAATGTAAGGAAGACCTGCTGCTCCCTGATAAAAATTAAAAAATCAGGCTCCGTTTGAATATGGTGAAATTTAGCTATCTAGGTATTTTGAGAGCTTCAAAAATCTTCCTAAAATATCAAAAATCTCGTATTAATCCCGAAAAATCCAGAGATTTTTTTTCACAAATCTCGGGATTTTTCGATTTTCCCGATCCCGAAAAATCCCTGGATTTTCGGGATCGGGATTTCGCGATTGGCATCCCTAGTGCATGTTTATCATAACCTTTTCAACAGTTTTACAAGTGATTTAACAATATTATGATCACTGTAATTATTTATATGATTGTGGTAATCATATTATGTTTAAGTTAGCATTCACATTATTATAGCATCAAAATAAATACAAGCCATATGAATTCAGTTTCAGCGATTCTCCAAAACTTTTAATTTTTCCCATATGTTTGTATAGTATTCCAAAAAAGTCCGTCTGTCTTTATGCTGGCATTTCCACAGAGAACCAAACACATTAATCTTAGGAAAGTTCTATTGACGTGAATTATTACAAATAAAATTAAATTTTTTAAAACATAAAATATTGTAGCAAATACTAAATTGAATTTAATTTTACATTTCTATATTTCCAGCCGAAAGAGATCCATATCCTATAGATGCATTGCCAACATGCAATCACGCCTTATCAGTGTGTCAGCAAGAGAAAAAGTGTCTAAAACTTTTCGAAGACTTTAAGGCACATTGTAAAGTTCGAGACAATAAATGTAAAATGGAAAACAGGTAATAATTTCAATAAAAACAAAAACTTTAAGAAAACGTTTTACTTATGCATACTAGAATACCAAAAAATAGCTAAAACAATTTTACCCAAAGGACTCAACCAACAACTTGTGCAAGTAAAACTATAATAATACTAATAACTACAAGTGCCACGAGTACAAATGCCACTACAACTTTTAATAGTTTTATTTTTCATTTATTTGTATAATTTTCAATTGACTGCACCAAAACTCTCTCTCTACTTATATAAATAAATATATGTATATACAACTATTTGCTCCCCTCTTATTTTCAATTATTACAACTATCATTGATAATTACAATTGCTCTAACGATGGCTCGGTAATTAATAATTATGGCCATAAGCATATTTTCAAGTGCTGTTGCATGCAATGTTTTTATTGGGGAAAAAAACATAAAAACAAAAATATTAAGAAAAAAACACACGCTGCTCAATATAATCAACAATTCCTAGGAACTCCATTTATAAGTAAAACTCATTTATATTGAGTGTAGTATGTTTGGTTTTAATTTTTTGTTTTTGAAAATAAATGTTGTTTTTTTCTTCTCACTCATACATTTGTAGCATAGTACATCCTTGTACAGATTCATACATTTGCAACTTGTGTTTTAGTATTTTCAAAAAATAAACTTTATATTCTCTAAGGTATTTTGTTGCAGCAAGTAACTAAAGAGTTTTAACTATAATCATAATGTTATGGTAGAATACAATATGAATTTAATACTCACTTTAGTATATACATATATGTATGTAGGTAGATGCCAGTAGTAGAAACTATACACTATAACATGAATACATGTACATTGTGCATGTACATTGTACATAAAAGCATATAAATGTATGTATGTATATTAGGGTTCCCCATTTTGTGTGAAGATATAAAATAAAATGAAAGTCGATGTTGATGTCTAGAGTTGGATGAATGAATAAAATAGTTTTTTTTTAATTTCGGTTTCACATCAAAGGTACATCAAATGGTTTGAATGAAATTTCTATGCTAACTAAAATATTAAAATTGTTTTTCTTGAAATTTTTCAAAATTTATTTGCGTTAGTTTTCATAATTCATATTCTATCGGAATTTGTTTATATAAAATGCTGGATGAAAGCATAATAAATAAATCATTTAATTTATGAACAATTTATAAAAAATTGCCATTTTTTGATACATATATTTTGTGGAGCTATTTGACAATTAAAGTTTTTCTTATTTTGAAAAACTCCTGATTTAATTCACTGTTTTAGATTGCTGAAAAGTGATCCGAATTGGTTGGGTCCCACAGTCGAAGATTAATACATAAATTAAATTATATATATAAAAATGGATGTTTGTATGTATGTTCCGAATGAACTCAAAAACGGTTAAACTGATTTTGATAAAATTTTCAGGGAATCTGCAGAATAGCCTAGCGGGTAACAATGTAAAGTCAGATTTTTCATTTTCGGTCTGTGAGCGGAGGGGCGTGGCAAAATAAAATGTTTACATTATACCGCTAATTCCATCTATATATATAAAAAACGGTTGGACCGATTTTGATGAAATTTTCAGGAAATCTTCAGAATAACCCAGCGGGAAACATTGTAAAGTCAGATTTTTAATATTCGGTCTGTGGGCGGAGGGGTATGTAAAAATCAAATTTTTACATTATACCGCTAATGCCATATATGTATATGTATATAAAATCAGATGTGTGTATGCATGTTCCGTATGGAATCAAAAACGACTTGACCTGTTTTGATAAAATTTTCACGGAATCTTTAGTAACACTGTAAAGTCAGATTTTTGATTTTCGGCCTGTTGACAGAATGGCGTGGCAAAATCAATTTTTATACTATACCACTAATGAAATTCAAATGACGTCGGATTCATGCCAACCTTTAAAGTTCAACGCCAAATGTACCACAGAATTGGATCATTGCTCCCACTTCCCAATAATGATGTGAAGTTCCTTTAAATTTATTTCATTGGAAATGAAGCTACTGAAGCCGAATGCTATGAACGAACATGTGTCTGTATTTGCTGCAATACCCTTCTGCCGAAACCTTCTCAGAACAATTGTTGGACATCGGAAATTGAAAAATATCAATTGATCCTGCCAAAAATTAAATTTCGTTCCCGAACTTCTGCCAAATCCAAATGAATATTCAAGCCATTGTCGACAAGGTATTCCCAAGTCTTACAACCAACTACAAAAATTCGGATTGGCTGTGGGAACATGCAACTTTGGCACCAACAAATTCTGATATTAACAAGTTCAATAAGCAAATTAGTACAATTGAAACTGCCTGTCGAAACAATAAAATACAAATCGATTGACACAGTAATGAACGTAGAACAAGCCGTCGATTATCCTACTAAATTTTTGAATTCATTGGAACCAGCCGGACTGCCACCACATGTATTAACATTGAACGTTGGATCACCGATTTTGTCTGACACTGTATATTCAAATCGAGATCGAGATGCAATATAAAACAGATGTTTTCTAAGGGCCAGCAACGCGGACCGGGTTCAGCCATTTAATAAATGTAATTGAAAGTTTATATTTTATTCAGAAACGTGTTGAACTGTTTTTAAATAAATATATTTTTTATAAATTTAATTTTTATGAACAGTGGTCCTTCTTGTACAAGAATGCTTTTTATTGCGTGGTTTGCTAAACATTTCACACTTTAATATATTCAAAAATATTAAAAATTTAAATGGTAGAAATGTAAAAAAAAGGCACCAGAATTTTTTTTATGCAATATGAATGCATTTAAATAAATGTATTACTTTTTAGCTGGTCACTTTTCACCGTTCACATGCACCAAAGAAAATCGACCACAGCCTTGCAAAATATACACACCTTGTCGTAATTGGAGAATAAAATCGCGAGATTTTCAAAATTAAAAAATTTAATAACGGAAGTGCCTAAATGTGCCAAATATTAGCAAAATCTGAAGACGCAAATAAAATGTACGATGGAATGAATGATATGTAAAACGTAACAAATATTCATAATTGAATATGTGAATTTGCATAAGCTTTCTAATTTAAAACTTTTCAAGAAATTGTATGATATAATTAAAATAAATATACTAATGTTACCATCAAATGTCCTTAAAATCAATCAAAATAATTGAATAATACGAGTAGTTTCATTCTGAAACGAATCGTGTACTCGACAAATTACAAACCTGAATGAACAATTTACAACCATTTAAAAAACATAATTGGTTTTACGCCTTTTTATTGGGAACCAAAGTTTATCCGACTCATTGACAGCAGCACCTAACTTTAAACATATGTTAGTGATTTTTTGTTTGGATTTTATTTGGTTTTCAATACGAAAAAGTTTTAATCCTGTTGTACAATTTAAATTCTACCACAAATCACATTAATTAAAAAATAATGAAAATATTTTTAAATTTGTGCAAAATAGACGTGAATTGGAAATAAAAGTGTTTAAAAAAATTATTGAATAATGCGCAATTGTGAAATAATGTGTATCGGTCTATATTTTGTCTAAAATTTTAAGTTAAAATTTCGAGCAATTTGCTTTGTTTAAAATTTAATTCATGGTACATATACGGGAACCGTAGAGAATAATTTTAAAAAATTTAAAGTCGGACTACTTGTTATACTTTGTTAGGATTCCTAACAAAATGCGTAAAACAAGTAGACCGAAATTTAAACAAATTCAAATTTAAAATTATTTTATAAAACTCTGTAGGTCTAACTAACACACATATAATAAATACATAGGAGGGAAAGAGAAAACTGTCAATAATAAAATTAAGCAGAATTACTTTCTTTTCACACATATAGGTGATACTTATGTTTTTGGATATCAGTTAGCTATCTAGTTGTCATCAATGCTAGTGCATGTTTAGAGTTAGGTACTATTGTCTAAGAGTCGTAATACTTGTATATCGGTATTTTGTAATTAAAATTGAAAAATATTAGTAGCAAACCAATGATCTCCATAAGACAATTTAAAGTGTTCATGGTATGTTATGTTGTGATGACGTAAACGAATTGTTAACAACTCGAACACACATTAGCGGTACTTTGCTATAAGTATAACAATTATGAAATTATACACATCAGTGTTACAGTGAAAATCTGGTAATAATTAAAACAAGTTTTGTGTTTTTCTTTAGTTTATATACTTAATACCGACATCATTTATCTAAATTCATTTGAATACTTACCCCCATATTCATAAAAAATGTTTTAAAGCAAAATTTCCATACAAAATTTGATTTTAAAATGTTGTTTAAATTTAAAAATTGTTTATGAATAAGGCCTTTACAATATATTTCATGTGAAAGTCATTTAAGAATTACGTATTCAGACCTTTAAACTGCTTAATTTTGTCTTTTATATTTAAAAAAGTTGTTTGTCTTTCTTTTGCAATTTAGAATTTATTTTTTTTATAATTTTTTATTTTCAAACTTGGAATTACAGAGAATTTCATAAATCTGAATTTCATAAACTGAAAATTTGTTTCTGAACAAAAATGTTAATTATTGTGAATTATAGAAAGAAGTCTGGTTCAATCATGCCAATTCATATATCTTTTAAAGAACTTTCACATGATAACAAACTGATATGATTTAAAATATTCTGTCACTTCTCAACATAATTTTAAATGGTTATTTTCGGTTATGCCGTTGATGGCAAGTACTTACCACAACCGCTTATAAATAAGTAATTATATTAATATCATTAAAACTAGTTAAAAGTAATGTATTTATTGCAAATGGCTGGTAAATAAGCAGTTGAATATCTGAAAACAAATAAGTAATTATTCAACTACTTCTAAGTAATGTAATAATGCATACATTGGTGATTACCAAGATTTTGCTAGATATATACAGATGCATCAAAAGAAGAATATCATTTGTTACAGTTATGATCTCTTGAGAGTGATATAAAAATAATAACGTGATTTTGAACCTGGGATTTCCAAACTCATGACGGTTGAAATATATTGGGCTATTATTAAAAAGAGAACTGAATGAATAACCAGTTCTAAATACTGAAAGAAACTCATATCAAGTCGCTAAAAACGGTTAAGTGATTAGATGAATACAAGTTTTCATTTCTTGGCAACTTCTATACAATTTCAATTATTGAAATGTTTTTCAGACATAATTGGTCGATTCACTAGGTATCCAATTATGTCATGTTCTAATATAACACGACTGGGTGGCTCGCCTTAACTGACTCTTAGGCGATCGGTACGGGTCTCTGCTGGTTGGTTGCCATAATACAATAAACATAGCATATAGTATTATGAAATATTAGAACATTATGACAATGTGACATGATGGCTACCTTGTGATGATACCTCGGCCAAATATAAATGAAACTCTTAAAATACACTTGTATTTGTACTACCCTGTTTAGATAATTCTATAGTTGTAAATTTCTACTGATTGCACTTCTTTATACAAGTATGTAAAAGTGTTTGTGTACACATGTGTCAGTTGTTTGTTTAAACAATTTTTGTATTGTAAAGTTTAAAATTTTATTAAAAGTCCCACAAGGTTCTTTTGTTGGCTTATTGTTGTGCATCAAGCACTTGTAGAATATTTTTCAGAAAAAAAAAAAAAAAAAAAAAAATGAAGTACAACTACTCGTAACTATAAAATATTAACCAGAAAAGTTTAAAACTTCTATGCTGTTGTTTTAGTATTAGTTTGTATTTGAATGTAACATATATCTAAATCTAAGGAAATTATTAAGTTAAAAATTATTAAATATATGCTAACAGCAAATTTAAATGTAATTTTTAAATAACAGATGTCTAGAAAAATATAATAATTACAAAAGAGCAATGAAGTGAGTGAATAAAAGAGAATAGTTATAGGGATATTATTTAAACTAAGGTACGACGCAGCAAAATTTTAAAAAAGAATAGTTCAACATAGAAAATAACTTGCCCACAAATCTGAATATCTGTAGGAAAACTAGGATTTTAATGCAAATTCAGCAAATTTTTAAATTTCAGGGTACTTAAAATTAAAGTTTCCAATTCGGTTTTAACCGAAACCGCGGTTTTTCAAGGCCTAAAACCGAAACCGACAATTATTCTTCGGTTTTCACTTTTAATCTATTTTCACTAGAAAAATTCAAAATTTAGAAATGAGAAACAAACTTTTTCATTCAATTATTCATCCAATATCTCTCAACACAGATCGGTAAAAATATCTTAAGATTTGTTTAAATTTTTTAAATTGTATTACAATAATTGCTTCAGATGATGTTTCAGGCTAAATAAAGCAAAATTTTTGTAACAAAGTCTTATTTATTTTCAAATATCCGATAAAAGTATGGAGTACTAGCTGACCGGTGCGCTTCGCCACCTCAATTGGAATAAAGAAATAGTACTATTAAGTCTCCCTTTGTAAATTAATACTAATTCAGGAAAACATGTATCTAGTTTCATGTTTATTTATTCATTGTAATGTGGATTCTAGCTCATATATCTGTGTCCATTATTATAGAAAATACAAAAGAAAGGTATAATCACCTTTCGTGAATTCTAACTCATTCAGAATCATTTGTGCTTAATTTTAAGGTTTATTATAAAATATTCAAAAAGTACCTTTACAATAAAGAAGTAGTAACATTAATTTTCCGTTTTGAATTGGCGTTTCTAGGTCCATCGTTATAAAATATTCGAAAAAGTACCTGCAATTCCCTTTTTTATATTCTAACTCAGTCAGGATCATGTGTGTTTAATATCCTGCTTATAGGTTCATTATTATAGAAATTTCAATAATAGTTTCTGTTACCTCAATATCATTATGCCCTCTATCCTTGATTCTTTCTTTACTCAGAAGTATATTAGCCAACTATTATGTATTACAATAAGTAAAATAATTTATTATAATAAAAAGTACCATTAGAAGAAAAAGTAAAAATTTTTCACACTTAAACAACTGTCAGGTTTGAAATTTCAAAGTAATTTCCTGATTCTAGGTTTAATATTATAGAAAATTCATTTTGAAGAACGAAAAAGTACTCCTTAGTTTGGTTTAGTTCTCCATTTTTGGTATCATAATACAATTGAGCACCCTATTCTTGATTATTTCTTTAGTGAGAAGCATATTAGCCAACTTTAACTAATTTAATATATTAAAAAGATACCATTAAAAGAAAAAGTACTAATTTTCCTTTATCCTCGTAAACACTCGTCAAATTTGAACTTTAAATTTGTTTAGCAGTTCCTATATTATCAACTGATTTAATAGTTAATAAATTATCACAAAACCGAGCCGAAACTGATCGGTTTTCCATTTTTTTAAAACCGAAACCGCGGTTTTCAAATTCTTCGGTTTTTTGGAAACTCTACTTAAAATGTTGTATTATCATAGAGCACTTGCCGTTTCAAACATTTTGGTTTCATTCGGAAAGTAAAATCGGATTTGCTTTTACTGCTATATCTCTATCAACCTCTCATCAACAATTTCCAGATTAGTGTAGAAACACAAGCTTACGGATTTTAATGCGGATTTCGATTCTATGAGCAAATGGTAATTTGTATTTTATAGAGTTCTGTTGTCTTTTTCTTCCTTGACATTTACAAAAAAATGTCAGAAATACGGCATTTGTTCGTAAAGTATAAGAAAAGCATAACCACTTTAACTGAGAGCTTTTGAGAAATGCCAATAGAAATAAAATATATGTTAATTGTGTTCGGATTCCGTCTCCGTTTTAAAAAACTTTATATAAAAAAAATAAGAGTGATTTACTCGTCTGTGCCGCATCTCGTATACCCTCCATTAGTATGTGTGTATACATACTACATAGTTTTCTGATATAAAGGTTACATAGGTGGTAGGGTCAATTATGGACCGAGCCTCACAAAAGTTGGTAGTAAGATGTAGGGTCATATAAAACTTCATCACGTATTAATTATTAAGACACAATTATGAATGTTGTAGTGATTTTCTGAGGGGGACCTTGTATGGGGACTAATGGAGCAACAAATGTTGCCCGATTTTTACCGTACTTTTCAGTTTAATTTCAGAATACAAAAAACTAATTTATGCACACTTTAGTTAGGATTGCCGCATAATCCACATATTTATGATTGCTCAAACAGTATTCCGGGGAGACATACAAATGTGTGATAAAGTGAAATCGTGGACCTATATTGCTCATTTTTAATACCAAACAAACCTTATCAACGGAGAGTATTTGTGGAAAATTTCAGCCAGCTGGGTCTTTTTGTTTGACGGACGGAAATAGCTGGGTCGATTTGTATGGATGATCAAAAAGTAAAAAATCATATAGCAGAAACGCAATCTACGGAAATTTCTAAGAAAGTTTCCTCAAGAAACCATAGGTCTAAAATCAAATCCTATCTTGCTGAAATATTATTGGAAGAAATACTGAAATATTATTGGAAGAAATACGAAAGGTGCAAGATTGGATTTGATTTTAGACGCATGGTTTCTTGTGGAAAATTTCTTAGAATTTTCCGTAGAATGCGTTTCTGCTATACGATTTTTCGTGAACAAAATCGACCCACCCTTTTATACATAATTTTACCACATTTTAATATGTTACAAACGGAATGACAAAATCAACATACCCCCCATCTTTTTTGATGATGGGTATAAAAACAACTGCATACCGGTCTGTAGGCTTGTGTTTCTACAGTTAAGCAATCTCTGAGTTATAGCTAATAATAAATATTATATACAAAAACACTTTATATCTTAAATAGGTTTTGGGGAAACTAGAAATGCTTTTTGTAGACTACATGGAAAACATTTTTCTTTAAATTATCTTTTTAAAACTCAAGCGTTTTCTTTTATTGTCTATAAAATTTAATTTCTTAAAATAAGTGTCAAAGATTGCAATTTAAACAAAAAATAAAGAAATTGCCAAAAATAAATAAAGTCATGAGTTCATGCCACACTCAAAGCTAGGGTAAAGAAATCATAGACTTGTCAAAGGATATTTGTTAATGTTTCAAGTGCATTTATACTAAATTAAAGTTGCACAAGCAAAAAGTTTAAGTTATATATAAAATTGAAAAATAAGGAAATAAATTTGTTGTTGTACAATTTCTTAAATATTGAGAAATTCCTAAATATATTTATATATGTACATATATTCCATATTTTAAAAGCATTTAATTTATTTTCTTTTTCTAGAGATGCATGCCATGATTCTTGGACAAATCTCAGACTATCACCCATGTTTGGTTGTATATGCCCAAATAATCATATGAAAAAGCGCTGTGATCGTATATTTAATATAGTTAATCACAATCCGTGTGTTGGTAAGTTGTTCTCAAGACATTCGTTCGACAAACAACAGTTCAAAATTAAGAGAAAATTTTATAAAACTTGAAAGAAAACCAAAAGAAAAAACTACAAACAGAAATTTACAAAAATACACAAAAAAAAAAAAAAAAAATTAAACAAAGAAACACAAAAACCAGAAACACACTTTTTATATAAAAAAAAAACATAAAACTAGTAATTATTTACTATTATTATTTTTCTTTTTAATTATATTAAAATTCCGTTTTAGTTATTTATTTTAATTTGGTTTGATTTGTTTTTAATTTGAACTATATTATTTTTTTTACTTATAATTGTTTCTTAAATTTTTATTTCTATCACTCGCCTTTAACCAAAAAAAAAAATAAAAGTAAATTACAACCTACAAACTTACGCACGCTTCTGCATTTAAACCAAAATAATATAAAACTTAAAAATGTGTATAATTGATTTGAAACCAAAAGTAAACTAAATCTTTTTTTAGTTAAATTAAAACAAAAAAAAAAAATCAAATAAAAGTAAACCCTGTTACCAAAATATTTTAAATATTTTTACTAAATCCTTAAATACAATAAATAGTAGTGTGTGTGCGTTTCTATCTTTCACCTTTTCTTTCAAACAAAATAAACCTTTAAAAAATCAAACAATCCTCTCGCTCTCTATTCACTATAAATTATTCACCACGAATTTCTAATTATCAAAGATTTTTGAAATAGAAAAAATAATTCTAAATTATCCAAGCATTTGCTTCAGTTGTAATTTAAATAAGTATGTATGTATGTAAATAAAAGTTAGTAAATATTCAATAATATTATATGGTGCTGTATACACGTAAAAGAAATCAACAGCTTCCAAATGCACCATTTCGAAAATGTCATGTACAGCAATTACATTACTGATAGTTGTAATGAGTAGTGTTATTTTTGACGTTTATAACTATGTTCAACTTCACTTTTTTGTAATTGTTAATTTTTTTTATTTTATATATATTCACCAGCGCACTGTAATTAAAAAATGCACTTGTTTTTATCCTCCTTTAAATTAAAATAAATACTTGTATATCTGTCAGAAATTAAAATTAGTTTCTATTTAAATATGATATGATTTTATTTGTCCCTGTGTAAGGAAAGTCTCATCATAATATTTTGGATTTCAAAGAATATGACTGTAACTTTCCCTTGAGTTGTTATTGTATTGATGGTCCTTTGTAAGGTTTTGTATGGTTTTCCGACCAATTAAGTTTTATGTGAACTTTTACAGATATTTTGTAGCACTTCTTGTTTTATTTCAAGTTCTACATGTATGAAACAAATTGAATTAAATAAGGCATTTGTTAATTTTCTTTTAATCTTCTAAATATAACGATCAAATATGATTAATTGTGTAAATATTTTTAATTACATTAACTTTAATATAATTATGCAGCTTTTACTTATCCTGGCGGGATCAATATACATATACAATGTGGCGCAAAAGTAAACTTTCGATGTTTTTTGGTTGTAATTAAAAAAAAAAAAATTAAAAACTTTGATTCTTCTTGTGGATTATTTTTATTTGGTCTTTTAATTTTTTTTACATCAAGTCGAGAATATGATGTCATGTAAACGGCCGCCTCCATAGTTGATTGTCACTTGTGCCCTTTTTATGGCATTTTCCATCACTTTGGCCAAAACTTCCGGCGATAGGTTCTTACATTCTTGACGGATATTGTATTTAAGAACTGCAAGAGTCTGAGGCTTGTTGACATAAACCCGCGACTTCAAAAAGCCCCACAAAAAGAAGTCTGGAGCGGTCAAATCAGGCGATCTTGCTGGCTAGTGCAAATCGCCAAAACGGGAGATTATGCGCCCGGGAAATGCATCCTTCAGCATATCGGTTGTGGCACGTGCAGTGTGTGCCGTTGCACCGTCCTGTTGGAACCACATGTTTTCCAATCCCAATTCATCAAGTTGCGGCAAAAAGAACTCGTTGATCATTGCTCTGTAGCGCTCACCATTTACAGTAACCGTTTGGCCCGCGACGTCTTCGAAGAAAAAAGGTCCGATGACTCCTCCAGCGAAAACAGCACACCATACCGTGACTTTGAGCGGGTGTAATGGCTTTTCGTGGGTTACACGCGGATTTTCAGTGCCCCAGAAGCGTAAATTTTGCTTATTTACGTACCCGCTTAGATGGAAATGGGCCTCATCACTCATGATTATTTTCGATGAAAAATCTTCTTCCTCTTGGTGGTGATTAAAGATGGCTTGAGAGTATGTTAGACGCGATTGGCGGTCAGCAGCTAACAGCTGATGCACCGTCTGGACTTTGTACGGAAACATCTTCAAATATTGTACCAAAATTCGCTGTAAAGACCGTCGACTGATACCCATTTGCGTGACACGTCGTCTGGTCGATGTCGATGGCGCTTCCATGACATCCTCGGCTACAGCAGCAATATTCTCTGCAGAACGGCTACTCCGGGGTCTGCCACGCCTGGCAGCATCTCGTGTTGTGCCAGTCTCTTCGAGGCGAGCGGCTAAACGTCGCAGTGTTTCACCAGTAGGCGTTGGACGGCCAGGAAATCTGCGACGAAATTCACGTTGTGCCAAAGTCACCGACCGATTATTGGTCAAATAAATAGTCAGCAATATTCCGCGTTCTGGAGCGGTGTAGCGTAACATTGTTTATTAACGTGTATTTCGCTTGTGTTTATTACACAAATGTCAAAACAGAACTGACATTAGGGGCCAATCGCAAAATTTATAGCATTTTCTGATAGGAGGATTACTTTTGCGCCACCTTGTATTATTTAACAAATTTTCAATGAATGAAATGTACAATTTTTTTCTCAATTTAACAAATATATAAAACATTAAATAAAATTATGCTGTTTTCACATATATAAGAAGGTGATACAATAACAAAATACATGACAATACCATGATACAATGATATAAAGGTGGAATCTAAAGTATAACAAGTAGTCCGACTCCATATTTTTGTAAATTACTCTCTCACATATAGTACGTGTACCGTGTGAATTCAACACCCTTGTGAGAGAATTAAACACAACAAAATACTTGAAATTATAACTTTTGTTTTCCGAATGATAAAGGATGAATCACGATATTATATTCCACTCAATATTTTATTATATTTTAGAACACTTTGCAGCACATTTTTATTTCAAAAACACGTCCATTGTGCACAAATGAGAAAAATATGTTTAATTAATTTATGACACTTAATTTTATTTGTGGCAGAATTTAATTTATTGAACAAAGTAAATTTTTGTAAAAATTGAAAATCAATTAAAATAAAATTTTAAAGAATTATATAAAATTCTGTGGGTCTGGTGAAAATTAAAAATGCACCAACACATTTACATTTTTGAGTACTTTTTCACTAACAAACACACTGTTGTTAAAGAGTCGGACACTTAGGGTTACGTAGAGACGAGACGTAATTGTCAAAAATATTAGTCTGTTGTCAAAAACCTAACTCTTGCAACAACTAAATACATGCTAGTCAATGTATTTTGTATTTAAGTATTTTCTTGATTTAAGAAATAGTTTGTTGATTTTATTTTCAATATTCGTACTAGTTCATGCGTTATCGGACATTCAATATGGTAAACATTATGTTTCAAACATGTTCAATATGGGTATCAAAATGTTTGATTTGCCGAGTGCCCAAAAAATTGGAATTTTTTTTGTAAAATTAATTAAAATATTTAGTTAATCCAGATTAAACATGTATATGATATATGGGCAATTCCATGTCATCGTACGTGACATTTGTACGCCTATAGAGTGAAATAGATTTTGCACAAATAAGATTATCTGAAAAATAATTTGGTCTTTATGTTCCATACAGAGGGTACCACATTTTAAAAAAATAATAAGTCCTTTCGAAACATTGTTGTCCAAAATATCGAGCGAAATAAGGGTATATCGTACGTGACATAAAACGGAAGTAGTTTTTAGGTACATGTAGAAATATGCGATAATTTGCGAATCATGAGAGGCGTTATGCTTTCTTTTAATTTCTTACACTAAACCGAATATTTTTCCTTTGCAATCCGTCATATTTAAATAAAAATAATCTTTGGATAATTTTATAAAAAATAAAATTTAATATCGTACGTGACATACCGTACGTGACAGATTTTTCTTCTAAGGTAAAAAAATATATGTATACAAAAACTAAAAAATATAATAGAAAATATATATTCGGTTTTGATGATAGCAAAAAAACAATCAGAGTCAAATTCATTTCATACTACATGATAATTGGGAGCTTAGTTTTCGCCACAATTTTAGCCTAAAACATTCCAATTAAATTTAAAAATTAAATATAGTCAGTTTAAATTATTATTTTTGCACTTAAAATGTTGTAATAAGCTCTAAATACTTTCAGATAGTAACATTTTAGTGTTTTTTCCTATTCAAATCATCTTGAAAAAAAGTTTCAAGGGTTTTTGTTTTTTCAGTCGTGGTAGTCATTCTTGTGGAATTGCCCATATGTATGAAAATGGGACTATAAATACAAAATAAATCATTGGCCGCTCCTTATTTTGATTGAAATTTGGCACATATTAAATGTCAACGTAAATATTTACTTGAATTAACTATATAACATTGAAGAATATGTTTTAATTGTTAAAAATTCCAATTCTTTTTGCACACTACGAGTATTTACTTGTCAAAACAATAATTTTGATACCCATATTAACCATGTTTAAAACAAGATATTTGTCAGATTGACTGTCCGCTAACATGCAAACTATTTCTTGAATCAAGTATATTATTAAATATTTCAATTTCAAATAATAAACATTTTCATAAAAAAAACCCTAAAACCGACCCTGTTATATAATTTTGCTACATTAACTTAAATAATTTTGTAAATGGTTTGGTCTACCAATACGAAGAGAAGAACACCCTCCACTTTCACTGAGCACGTCTGGTTTTATAGATTGCATATTCACCTTTACGTTGTATCATGATATTTCAGTAAAATTGTTCAACGGACCATCTTGAAAATTATTATTTTAACCACTTGATTTTAATAATAAGTTCTACAAAATATATGTAAGTATATGATTAACTGATATCGGTAACTTATATAGTATAGGCCTTAGCATTTTTTTTGTTAGCAAAGATATTACATATTAGTTATATAGAAGTTGTAACCATTACCATTCGAATTCTCAATCTACACAGAAGCATACCAGCCATACTTTATATTTGAACTTACTAATAATTTATAAAACTGAAAAAGTACAATAAATATAAAGATAAAAAATGTTAGCTAAAGTTTATCTTTCATTAATGTTTCTACATTATAGACATTCTGAAAAGTATCATTAGAAGAACGAACCTTTATGTTTGAACTGATCAAAAATAAAATATATAAAAAAGGACCATCAGAACAAAATGTTGGTACTTTCCATTTTACTCCTTTATCATCCAAAAAAGGGAAAGTTTGTGTAACACAGATATGTTTAAAATCTTGTTCATTTGCTATGTCTAAAATTTTATCAAAATTGGCTTAATAATTTTGAACAAAATTAATTTTACCGTTAGGTCTTCTTGGTACTTTTTCCCACATTTTATTCAAATGAATTTGAGCTCATAATAAAATATAAGCGGAAATCACTCTTCGTTGCAAACTACCCCTGCAAACCTTGCATATGTTGCAAATCTAGGATAAGTGTTATATTTTGCAATACCACAACAACAAAAAATATGAAAAACATACTAGTCCTATTCACTATCTTGTGCAAATGGTCTTGCATCGTTGTATATGCAAAAAAATGTGTCTTCAATTTTTTTTTGAACATCTTGGTTTTAAATAAATATATCTGCCAAAAAAGTACCAAAATACAGTTTTGACACATTTTCTACCCTAAATAGTTTGAATTTCATTAAAGCACCAAAAACTTGTCTGTTATATTTTAAAGGTTTTTTGTATATATATTAGTTTAGAAGATACGAGGTAACCAATCGTCCCTTTTTAGTGGATCTGTTACAGTCCAAATTTTATTTTTGACTGATTGTGCTCAAAATATCTGTATGAATAAAAAGTAAATTTAAATACAATAGGGTTTTAGTTGTCTTAACAATTACAAGGCACTTTACGTTTTTTTCTTTATAATTTCAGTTATCTTTTTTGTTAATTAAAGCAACTTAAATAAATAAATTTATTTTATTCGTTTATTAACAAATTAAAATTTCTATTGTGTTGGCACTTATTTACACAATCTTTAGTTACAACTTCCACAAAACATGAACAAATCACTGTAATCCTTATGAAAAAAAGCACCTAATTGGTATGCACCCAAATTCACATAATTATGCACTCCACACTCTCGACACCAACTATTCACCAAGTTAAAGGCACTCTATTAATTTACTCAGGAAAGTAAAAAACATAAGAGAAGAAACTTACTTAATTTTAAATGCACTTTCTGTACTTAAAAAAGCACCTTATGCACTTTTTGTCTTTTTTCTTTCTTTCTCTCTCTCCACAACTTTTATTTTCGTTATGCTTTATGTCTCGTCAAACCAAAAACACAACAAAAATGTTTAATTACAGACAGATTAATATTCTTTCCCAATGGTTTAACACCAAAGTTGAAACAACAATTTAAACAGGAAAAACTAAAGAAAAAACAACAGCGACAACAGAGAAAAAAACAAAACCAGAAAACAGCCACAGCGAAAACAACATCATTAAAACAACGGCAACAATTGCATCACCAACATCATCAACAACATTATAATTTAAGCCAGCAACATCATCACATACAACAGCAGCAGCATCATCATCAATATACTTATGCGAGTAGTGGTGGTGGTGGTGGCGGTGTTGTTGGTGGTGGTGAAAGTGAAAATCTTAATAACAATAACAACAATATTGAAGATTTCAATGGGGATTTTCGTTATAATGAAAATCGTAAAGATTATATGGAAATAGGTGATGTTGCTAAAGGAAACTATAATGGCAACAATGAGAATTTGGTGGCAGGTGATGGAGCTGCTGCTAACAATAATGATAATGAGAACAATGATGATGACGACGATTATGGTGACGAGGATGATGATTATGAAGAAAGTGATTATGATGATCTAATACGTGCCGAAATCTATTCAAATTATCCCCATTATTTACACCCTCCCTCCTGGGGTCTCAATAATCCCTTAGTGCTGGCCTCCCACAGTCCTCACACTTACGATGACGATGTTGTTATAGAAATTGGAGAGAATAAACCCCCATCAACGGCCATAGGTGTGAATAAACATCAGCAAAAGCATGTGCAACAAATACCTCCTCCACCTTCAACCATACACTTGGATGATTTAGAGCAAAATGTTGATGATGTTGTTGTCGTTGTCGATACAGGTTCACGTTCGCATAAAAATATTGGTGGCATTAGTGTTGGCATTGGCACCATACAAACAACAGGTCTGGGTGCTAATGACATTTATGATATGCATCGACAAACCTATTACACCCACAGCGAAGATATTCTTTATAAACAGCAGCACCACAAATTGAATAGTCCAGCAAATGTTGCAGCCACAACACCATCGTCTACTTTGTATACAAGTGATATTAATAAACATCCAACAAAAAATACAATGTATGTGTCCTTTATGTGTACTGTATTGTATTGTACGTATGTTAGATTTACATTTATTTGTGTAGGTATGTTGGTGTAAGCGTATGCCATTATAATAGTATTAGTTGATAAGGTATGCACCATCACACATAGCATAAATACTACAATAAGAATAGCACAAAGACACACCTTGCACCATGCACAAGATTATTTGGCACACTAAACAATAACAGAAATATTTAAGTTATGCATATGTACTTAATTTAAGATATAATGGTTTAACGAACAAATCTTGAAAATTCTTGAAATTTATTGCATCACTTTTAATATATTAAAGTGATATTTATATACACACAAAACTATATCCTAAACCGTATCAATTCAAATATTTATCACATATTGAACTGGTTTCAATTATTTCATAATTGAATCCAGTATTCATGTGCTCAAAATCACAATTTTTTTTGATATTTTCTACTTAATTTCAAGTTTTGATTTTGATAATTTTGATAATTGACTACATAGCAATATAAAAAAAAAAAAAACGTTTTTTCCAACATAAAGATATTAGCTCTGTTCAATAACTAAAAGTTGTTACTAGTTAGTAACAATTGTTACTGGAAAAGCGTTCATTAACTCAAAAAACTAGCAAGTAGAGAAAAAATCAAGAGCGTATAAATTTTACAGAGTGTTCTCTCGTTGCAAACTATTACAAGTTCTATTTTAAACTCGTAATAGTTAGCAGCTTATATTTCAAATTTTTTGTGTTATTGTTTATTTATTTACAATTTTATTTTTGTGGTGAAAAAATAAAATTGAAGAAAATGTGAATATTTATACATTTTAAAAGGAAAAAATATGAAAATTGTGTGTATAAATTTTTTGTTACTGGAAAAGCGTTCATTTACTTTTTACTATTTTTGAGAATTTAAAGGAGTAATTTTGTATATTTTGATTTTATTCTCTCGTTGCAAGTATTTACTGGGAAAGTAAATGAACAGACCTATTTATACCAAATTACTTATATTCATTGGGCTATATTCATTCGGCTACCTCAAACGGACATTGGGGTGGCTCTCATTTATCAGTTGTGTGAAATATAGGATGATATTTGCGACTTTGATTTTTCAACAGAAGTTTTTTAATAATATAAAAACAATTGTTTTTAATTTTGGGATGCTTAGCTGGAGTAGCAATCTTTCGTTTAAGATACAAAATTTACCAGTACACTGAAAAAAAAAATATTGCTGAATGAATTACGTGAAAATGAAAAAATCACAACTTTATTTTTCAAATGGCACAAAAACGGCTGAAGAGTTTTACTCGAAACTTGGCACACTGGGTAAAAACTTTAATGTCTAAAATTCCTCCGAAACGCTTGACGATAGAATATTTTTTTCGGACATAAATAGAAAAAATCTGAAAAAAAACTAAAAAAATGCAAAATTCTTAGTTTTTTTGAAATTTCGCTATAAATATCTCAGAAACTAAGCATTGTATTGTTAAGCGGTTCTGAGGAATTTTAGTTCTTGCCCTGTGTGCAAAGTTTCGAATAAAACTCTTCAGCCGTTTTTGTGCCATTTTAAAAACAAGCGAACATATTTGTGGCATTTTTCTATTTTTTATATGTTGAACCGATCTTGATGTATGATAGCAATGTGAATAGATCATATCATTTGAAAAATCTCTAAGCGCCATTGACTTTAAGTGTCCCGTTCTAGTATTTATCTACCAGATCTCTGTTCCTACCAACCTAATGACCACCGTAATGTCAGAAAATTAAAGCTCGCAAGAAATCATTAAAATTTTGCTAACCTTGGAGAAAAACATTATTTTTCATCGGAATTTCATCACAGATACCACTTTTGAAAGGTTTTGAAATGATCTATTTTTCTGTTTCTCCAATTGTTGCAAAAAGTGTCTGCAAGGTGGCGGTAATTACATTTTTCTTATAAATTAAAAAAAATACCTTTTATTTTGATTTTTGACGATCTTGGTACATTCTGTAAAAATATAGACCTAACACTCCTGTAGTGCGATTCACTAACTTTTAACGATCCGATAATCGTAATGTTTATCGACATAAATAATCGCTTGCAGTAACGATAGTGTGATTCAGTAATTTATTTTTAACGATTGTTTACAGCTGTATTTCTCTGTTTTCTTTGTTACTGTGTGAAAACCATTATTTGACGCAAAATGAAATAACTAAGCAGTGGTGTAGTGAGTACAACGTTGACTAGCAATCGGATGGTTGTTGGTTCGACTCGTCGTGGCTGCGACTTATTTTTTTTTTATACCCTTCACCTTCGTGAGAAGGGTATATATAAATTTGTCATTCCGTTTGTAATTTCCACAATATAATTTTCCGACCCTATAAAGTATATATATTCTGGAGTCGATTTAGCCATGTCCGTCTGTCTGTCTGTCTGTCTGTTGAAATCAATTTTCTGAAGACCCCAGATATCTTCGGGATCCAAATCTTCAATAATTCTGTCAGACATGCTTTCGAGAAGTTTGCTATTTGAAATCAGCAAAATCGGTCCTCAAATGGCTGAGATATAAGGAAAAAACCAGGACAACCTCGATTTTTTACCTATTTTTTTACCTACAGCTATGGACATATAAATGGCACACATTTTAATTAAGAAAAAAACTTTATGTTTTGTCAACAGAAATTTTATAAAATGCTACAATTATCTCTTAAGATTGTTGCTCTAAGAATTTTTGTTTCAGCAGCACTCAAATATTCCGTTATATTCTGCTTATTATTTACCGTTATAATTTTTGCGTAAACAAAGCTGATTTTAAGTGGACATGTAAATGGCACAATTTATTTGAAATAGTTATTACACGCGTAGATTTTATTCAGATCACTTGATACTTTGTTAAAAAATTAAAAAAAAAAACAAGTGTAAAAAATTTTTTTTCAAAATGGGATCAGGCAAGCATACAACAACCGAGGAGAGGCGGATAATATGGAAAATGCATAAAAATGGGAAAAAAGTATCGGAAATTGCTAAAGATCTGGAAGTTTCTAGAAAAAAAGTTTATAATGCTATTAAATCATGTGTAGAGAATCCCGATGTATTGATTAAGGGCAAAAGTCGGAAGCCAAGACCTCGAAAAACAAACTTGCGTACAGATGCAGCAATGGTAAGAATGGCAAAAATTGATCCATTCAAGTCTTCACGGCAGATAGCGTCTGATATTAATGAATCTTTTGGCTTGGAAATATCTAGCAGGCTTGTCAGAAGAAGATTAAACGAGGCAAATTTGTTTGGGCGCATTTCCAGAAAAAAACCATTGCTCTCAAAAAAAAAAATGTCTCAAAACGTTTAGCCTTCGCCAGAACCCATAAGGACAATCCTATTAATTTTTGGAAAAACGTGTTATGGAGTGATGAGACAAAAATTAATAGAATTGGACCAGATGGCAGAACCTTTGTTCGTCGTCCTAGATGCCAAGAATATAATCCTCGGTTCACGCAGAAGACGGTAAAACACGGGGTGGTAGCATTATGGTTTGGGGTGCATTTTCTTGGCATGGCGTAGGTCCAATTGTAAAAATTAATGGGAAAATGGACAAGTTTCAATATTTGGATATCCTAAAAAACCATATGGAACCATTCGCTTTCGATTCTATGCCAATTAAGTGGAAATTCATGCAAGATAATGACCCCAAACACTCGTCAAACCTAGTAAAAAATTGGTTTTCTTCGGAACAGATTCCCGTTTTGGATTGGCCAGCCCAGAGCCCGGACTTAAATCCAATTGAAAACCTGTGGAATGAAGTCAAGGTTGAAATCGCCAAAAAAAATTATAAAAATATGGACGATTTGTGGTCAGCTGTTCAGGAAGCTTGGTATGCCATACCCAAAACAAAATGCCAAAAACTTGTGGAAAGTATGGGTCGTAGATGCGAAGCTGTCATCCAAAACAAAGGCTACAGCACAAAATATTAGTGGTATGGCATTTGTACATACCAAAAAATCAACAAATGTTATATTAAAAGGACTTTTTTAAGTTTGTGCCATTTATGTGTCCAGCTCAATCCAGTATTGTTTTTTATAAATTATGTATATTTTTTTGTTAATTAATGAATTTCAACTTAAGTTTATATCATTCTTAAATACAAATAATAAACCTTTGAATAAATCCAAAAATTTGTTTTTGACTAATAATATTCGCGATACTTTAGCCTAAAAAAAAATTTATTCAAATGTGTGCCATTTATATGTCCATAGCTGTATATCTGGATTACTAAGTCATTAATATAGACAATATGGATATCTAATGATAGATATTTCAAAGACCTTTGCAACGAAGTA
The DNA here is from genome assembly GCA_942486065.2 of Calliphora vomitoria. NCBI lineage: Eukaryota > Metazoa > Arthropoda > Insecta > Diptera > Calliphoridae > Calliphora > Calliphora vomitoria. The sequence goes on from OW818029.2 coordinate 65,386,238, forward strand.
TATAAGACCATAGTAAGTTGGACCTACAATGGGTCAAAATCGGGAAAAAATTTTGAACCCGAATTTTTTTTCACCAAAAGTTTTTTTGGCTAAATATTAAAAAAAAAAATTTTAAATTTAAAAAAAAAGTTTTTTAAATTTAAAAAAAATAAAAAAAATTAAAAAAAAAATCGAAAAAAAATTTTTTTTCAAAAAATTAAAAAAACAACTGGAAAAAAAAAAATTTTTGTTTACCTAAAAATATTTAAAATTTTTATTTTGAAGTATAGTTTGGTGAAGGGTATAAAAGATTCGGCCCAGCAGAATATATCTCTCTTACTTGTTTATTTTTTTTTTTTATTATTTTTTTTTAATTTTTTGTTTGTAAATACATAATTCTATAAATAACTACTAACAAAACAACTTATTTCCGGCCAAAATATAAAGGATTACTTTTGGGACATCTTCCAGTAGAATAATAAGTAGTCTATCGTCAAACTTCTCTTATTATTCGGCTTACTTTTTCATATTTTTGTGTTTTCATTATTTTAAGGATAGTTCCAGCTACAAAAGATGAAGGTAACGAAGAAAAAAATTGCAAATAAACATTATCGATAACCGACAGCGAATATCGTTAAAAATGTTACTGAATACCAAATTCTATAAATTTTCGTTATATTTATTTTAACGATGCGATTATCGTTATAAAAGTTAGTGAATCGCACTACTGGACAAAGTTGCGGAACATTGTCCAACCAAATTTTATTGTTTTAAGGGTCAAAATAGCTTTTTTGCAAAAAGTCATTTTTGAGATATTGCTAACTATACAATTTTCGTTATTGGTAGAACTTTAATGAAAAAAATTACTGACAAAAGACAAGTGACCATGGATAAGTATAAGGTCATATACACCATTTGGGCAATTTTACAACAAATGATGAAAACATAATAAAACTCAAATATTATTATCTACTTGTTTCCAATATCTGTTAAGACATAGCTTATACCTATCCCAGTGAAAAAATCCATTGAAAAAATCGAGTCATAATTTGCAAAACTTTGGTTAAAATTGAATAAAGGCATATAAGTATCCACAGATTTATGTTAATTTTAATTAATTAACCCAGACAACATTAAGACAAATATACATATAGCTTTTAAAAAAATTTTGCACATCAATGAGTCCATTAATAATGTTGAATTACGAAATTTGAAACTAAAATAAATGTTGAAACTATTTTTTCAATACTACGAAACATTTGCATTAATTTTAAGAATTTTTAAAATTTAAACATTAAAGCACGAAACAAATAATCCATGTTAAAAACAATTCGTGCATAAAGGGTTATTTTTTGTAAAAATCTATATAAATTCGAACATGTATTAATAATATAATTGAAAATATAGTTTTGTCATAATGACATACATAATTTTACAATATCTATTGTCTAATTTATATGTATTAATATTCATTCAAGCTAAAAGTCTTTAGATTACATTGCTTAATCAGTGATCAATCAAAATTAACCATTGAATATAAAGTCATCCTGTACAAGACCGTTTTAAAACTAATTTGGATGTATGGTATTCAATTATTGAGAATGGCTAACAACACCAGTATTGATCGTATACAGAGGTATTGGTAAAGGAAGAGTTCAAGAAAGTCCGCGAAAAATAAATCCTTCAAAAAATTGTCGTAAGTTTTCCAAAAATATGTGTTTTTCGCGAGTCTTATTCATATATATTTTCGAAGTTTAATTTTCGTTTTTAAAAATTAATATCGTGTGTTTTTTAAGTAATATGCAAGGAAATTATCTTTAAACGATATTTATATTTATTTAATTTGATCTGCAAAACATTACAAATTACGTTTTATATTACAAGTAATTAAATATTTGTAAATAAAGTGAATTCGTGAAAAAGCTAAAAATATACTTTGTATTTTCAGTGTACTTTAATAATTACTAAATATATTATAAATAATTTAACATACTCTGATAGTTCTCAAGCAAGAGCTATATTTGTATAATTCTTTTTATTTTCACCTTCAAGCCAATATAACGCGCAATAAGAAATTGTATTAACGCGTACCGATTTAGCATGCTCAAGTATCGACATATACGAATACAAAATGTCGCTCGTGTCTTAAGAACAAATATTATTGGTCAAATTCTTCAACATTTTTTTTAAATTTCTTCATAAGTATTTAGCAATAACCAATTGATAGCTTAAACTAAAGTCAAATAGATATTAAAAAAAGACATATCAAGCGATATTCCGAAAACAGCACACTATAGATTCTTATTTAGTGTCCCAAATTTTATTTTTCTCAAACTAAAACGTAATTGAAACTACTACACTAATACATAAATTAAATAAATTATTAGCAAAAGCTTAATAAATATATTTTTATTTTACAAACTCAAGTCTCTTAATAGATTTTAAAATTTCTAGTGGAAATTTACTATGAGTTAACTAAGCTTTTGAGTATAAATCTAAAAAAAAACCAGTTCATTCAATCCATATTTATGATCGTAGTCAAAACAATTTATTAACGAAAATATAATCCCAAACCTATTTGGAGCTTTTAAAATAATTTATTCCTTTGTGGATACTTGTATAACACAGGAAAAAACATACAACTATATTGAAGTATATAAATATATATTTTGAATGTATGTACAGTGTCGGTCAAAACACATTAAACACTTATTGCTTCTATACTATTTCTATGGAGAAAACAAATTGTATGTTTTTTAAAACAAAAATATATGATACGAAAAGTTCTAATCCTGATTTTACTAAAAAACACAAAATGATAAATATTTTTGTACTTAAAAAGTAAGAAAATTTATCAATCATTAAATAGCTTATAAAAAACCAAAGTTTTTATATACATATGAAAAGTAAAATATAAAATTATTATTACGAACTTTCAATAAAAATTTCCATTGAAAATCATTCATAACTTCAACTAATACGGTGATTTTCTTCAAATATTATAAAAAATATATAGGAAAATTATAGTATTAAATTGTTTACGATTTTATATTAAAATAAATGAATTACCGGCCGATATAAAAAAAGTGCATCAAAATTTTGTATGCCAAATTCTACGGTCTGCTAAATAAGTATAAAAAAACAATAACTGTGGAAACTATTCACAGAGGCGGTCGACCAATATGCACTGCGGCGAAGAAAGATGCACGAATAGTGAGAGAGTTAAAAAAATCCATACACTTCAGCTTCTAGAGTAGTCGATTCTCCCAATCTAGAGTTAATAGTACGGATTGTACATAAAAGAGCAGCTTCAGCTGGTCTCAAAAGCTATAGAGCTGCATAGAAACCATTTATATCGCAGAAAAATCGTAAAGCTCGCCTTAAATTTACCCAAGAACACTTGAACTTGACTGTTGCACAATGGATTACCGTTTTATTATCCGATGAATCTAAATTAAATTTTGTGGATTCTGATTCGACGACAGACTAAAAGGACAAACTAGATGCTCCATCAGTGGATATTTTAATATGACGATGACCCAAAATACACATCCAAATTGGGAAAGGAGTTTTTAGAACAGGATAGTGTTAATTTCATGTCACATTTTTTTAATAGTATCATAAGAAATATTGAAATTAAATTTCGTTGTTAATACTTAGAATGTAGTTTTATTGCAGAGTGCATTTTAGAGATGAGCGATCCCGTAATTTTTGAAGAATATCATTCTCAGTGAACGTGATTTATAAATGACTGTTATTTTAAACAGTGACTGTGATCGGACTTGTCTATGTGAAGCAAAATAACGATAATGTTAGGAAGAATACATTATGCATTATTTTCATTTTTTAATCTACTCTTATGTTAAACAAAAACTAATATTTGCTGTTTTAAAAACATGAAAATAACTGAATTAATTAAAGACAAACAATTGTAAGATAAATTAAATGTTACTTCACATTTCGCTTTATACACTGTGTGAGAGAGACACTGATATAACTGTGTATTAACAGTATGTTCAAAACTGTGAAAGAACAACATTTAAAGTAACTGTTACTAGTTATACATATTAAGTAACCGTTGTTATCAGTGAATGTTGAAAAATATTAAAGAACAACATTTAACAGCATATTGAAATATGTGAAAAAACGACAATAAAATTACCTGTCACTTACTACAGTTCTTCTAGTTGCAAAATATAAAAGAACATCATTTAACAGCTGGTTGAAATATGTGAAAGAACGACATTAAAAGTAGAGTTTCCAATTCGGGTTTAACCGAAACCAAAACCGCGGTATTTCAAGGCCTAAAACCGAAATCGACAATTATTCTTCGGTTTTTACTTTTAATCTATTTTCAGTAGAAAAATACAAAATTTAGAAATGAAAAACAAACTTTTTCATCCAATTATTCATCCAATATCTCTAAAAACAGATCGGTAAAAATATCTTAAGATTTGTTAAAATTTTTTTAAATTGTATTACAATAATTGCTTCAGATGATGTAGCAGGCTACCTTTCGCAGGCTAGGCAAGGAAACTTGTTAATAAAGCACATTGATCTACGAGTATTTCCTGACAATTAAAATTCAAATGACTATTTATTTAATTTCAAAAAAAATAATGCATAATTTTTGTAGCAGTCTTAGTTATTTTCAAATATCCGATAAAACTATGGACTACTAGCTGACCCGGTGCGCCTCGCCACCCCAATTGGTGGAAAGAAATAGTACTATTAAGACTCCCTTTGTGAATTAATAATAATTCAGGCAAACATGTCTCTAGTTTCATGTTTATTGATTCATTATAATGTGAATTCTAGCTCATTCTAAATGTATTATTACAATAAAAACAGTACCATAAAGACCCACATTTTGTATTCCTACTCAGCATCATGAATGTTTAATTTCATATTTCTGTGTCCATTATTATAGAACATACAAAAGAAAGGTACCAATATAATCATCTTTTGTGAATTCTAACTCATTCAAAATCATTTGTGCCTAATTTTCAATTTTAAGTTTTATTATAAAATATTCAAAACTTACCTTTATAATAAAGAAATAGGTAGTAACATTAATTATCCCTTTTGAATTCGCATTCACTAAACCATGAATGCTTTATTTCGTGTTTCAAGATCCATCGTTATAAAATATTCAAATATTCAAGTCCCTTTTTTATATTCTAACTCAGTCAGGATTATGTGTGTTTAATTTCCTGCTTATAGATTCATTATTATAGAAATTTCAATAATAGTTTTTGTTACCTCAATGTCATTATGCCCTCTATCCTTGATTCTTTCCTTACTCAGAAGCATATCAGCCAACTATTATGTATACATATAAGTAAAATAATTTAATATACTAAAAAGTACCATTAGAAGAAAAACCGAACCGAAACCGATCGGTTTTCAATTTTTTAATTGAAATTCTTCTGTTTTTTGGAAACTCTAATTAAAAGTATATGTTACTTACAGTTGTTCCAGTGATTTTTCAAAAACATTAACAGCAAATGTTAAAAAATATAAAAGAACATTATGTTGAAAAATATGAAACATCGACTTGCTATATTCAGTAACAGTTGTTACCAGTTATTTTTCAATCATGGTGATTCAATCACAGGTATGGAAATATCGCTCATCTCTTGCGCATTTTCTGTTTTCAAAAACGTTACTTTCTTTGAAGTTGGAAAAAATATATTTTGCACGATACTGTATGTATATGTATATATATGTATTTTGAATTAAACCACAGTATCCGCAGATTGACATATATAAACACAATATGGGTAAATATATATGAAAATATATATATACGTTTTTAATTTAAAATATATTACTTATATATCGTCGCCTAAAACGCTAATGTGAAAGTATGCTAATATAAAAAAATATGTATTAAGTGCAAATTTGTTAAGTACTACTAATTTAACAGTAAATTCTTAAGAACGTTAATAAAATTTACACTTTAACTACATCCACACTTAACTTGCACAGTTCTTCTTTTTTTTTTTTTTTTTGGAAAGTTATTAACATTTTAGTTGCGTTCTTTTGCAGTTTAGATGACGATATGTATGCTAGTACTTAAGTAATTTAATGCATATCGAAAAAGTGTTTGTATATGTGTAAATCCATATTTCTACATATAAAAATATATAAAATGAATTAAATAGAAAACACTAAGAATCTATTTTTAAATTAAAATAAGTATAGGTACATGTATATGTATAATATATGAATTCATGTTGCAACCCATACTTACGTTATTTTGGCATATATGGAAGTGTATACATACTTGTACTTGACTTTTGGGATTACTAAACTAATCGGATTTTATAATGTAATTTAGTGAAACGAACGAACAGTATGAGTCGAACCGAAATGTAGGATGGTGAATTAAAGTAAACAATTTTATCTTATAAACAAGTAAGAAAGCTACATTTGGCTGTGCCGAAACGTATGTACCTTTCAATAAATATAAAAACAAATTTTTGTTAGAATTTTTTGGTGAAAATATTTCCGGAAATTGGCTTATTGTGCATCCGAATTTATAAGCAGTGATTTTTTTTTCAAAATATTCTTCCAAAATTATTTTTATGAAATGAGAGCAAAGAATTCCTATTTGAACAACGTTTGAACAACAAATATTTTAGCCAAGTAAATACAATTAGTATTTTTGTATAAACAGAACGAGACGGGCACCTCGATAGGTCTTTAATGTTGTCTATGTATATGACAAATATTTTTCCCGAAATTTACCTATTGTCTGTGCGAATTTCTAGTAATATTGTCTATCTACATCAGGGAAAGACCACATATATTACGTATTACATTTTACGATTGTATTAGTTATACTCTCTATCCGCTCTCACCACGAATCGGTGTTGCCAGTAAACTTTCGTATCTTTTTCCCAATTAAAAATGTAAAATCTCATATTGTTCATCATACATCTTAAACAGTTGGAACAAATTTTTTTCTCTGGCAACGCTGATTCTTAAATTGTGCGATACATAATCTGCTTGTTTGAATGCCTAAGCTAGACTGATTTAAGTTGTTCATTTCTCTACAATGCGTGTACACCCGTACGTAAGAGAAGAGTAAAAATAAAAAACGCGGCCTCCATCATTTGCCTTTCCCTGATCTACATGGCTTACTACTTAATTGAGATATAGGTCGACAAATCTTGTTAACCATTTATAAAGCGTTTATTTCCGATTTTAAATAGCAACCAAATCAAGACTATACCTAAAATATTGATGTACCAATCATGTTTTTATAAGGATATGTATAAATTATGGGATCGGAGATGAAAAATTTGGAAATTACAAATTTAATGACAAACTTAAATATACCCTAGCCAATGATGAAGAAGGGAATACAAAGAGACAGACTAAAGTATTTCCTTTCAGGCAACCTTAGCTGTCCACTATACAGAGTTTTCACTGCATATATTCAAAACTACTAGTACGATTGCAAAATAATGAAGAAACAAATCGTAGAAGAGAAAATAGCTTTTAGAAAATTTATTTTGTGACAATCCTGTTAGAATACATGGTGAGATACAGGGTGTAAAGGGATCATAACTTGTAATATGGACAAATTTAAAAGAATTTTACTTTATTATAATGTTTATTTCATACAGTACAAAAATTAATAAAAATAAAAGCATTCAATCTCGCAATAGCTTTCATACATGAAGGCTGTGTACGCTTGTTTTTTGTACCAACATTTTTTTTTTACAAATTTTTTTTTTAACAGAATTGTTTTTGAAATATACTTGGTGAAGGCTATATAAGATACGGTACAGCCGAATATAGTACTCTTACTTGTTTGATTTTGTTTTTCGCAGATATCTTTTGTACTACTTAGTTTTCCAAAAATATCTGATAAAAAATACACTTTTTTTTCTTAAACTGTAATAGCTTAATTTGTACTGTAAACTGGATTCAGGATTGGCTGTGGTAACTGCGAAATGTTCTACGCAGAGACAAACTAGTTTTTTACAGCAATGTTATGGTTCATATTTCAAAATTAAAGTCGTTATATGGTTGGCAATATGATTGATTTTGAACGATGTTATGTTTGTGAAAACTCTAACTACAACAACATTTTGATAACCATTATAAAATATTGTTATAGTTATAATTATGACAAGATCACAAATACTCCATAATATTGCTACAACCATAATATGGTAATGTCATCTATTTGATTTAAAAATAATCATTGGGCTGGACCATAAAATGAATGTTTATACTATATGGTTAGATGTAATCATATTATGGTTGTGCTACTATTATAATATGATCGTTGAAACATAATATCACTTATTTGCTGCAACAACGTCATAACTCAAAATCCGTGTGTTTTGAACTGAGTAATACGAAATATGGGAAGTTCTATAGTCTTTCATATAGTTTTATCAGTTTTCAAAAGTCAATAATTTTTTCCGTGAGAGTGGTTTTTTGTTGTAAACGTCATAATCAAAATTCATGTATTCCCCTATATTTGACAAGAAAAAATTTGAGTTAAATACAGATTAGAAGGATATTAACATCTACTATTCAAATCAGGTTTTATTTGTAAAATCTCATGATTTGTTGAAAATTTATTTAAGAAATAGTCAAATGTCATAAAATAATCAAAGCCGTTTTTCGCGAAACGACTTTTTTTGAATTATGACATTGTTGCAGCAAATGAGCGATATGATTAAGAAGGGATTATATTCTGGTTATGTAGAATCATATTATGACAGCATCCATAAAATCCCGTTATAATATGACGCTGCTTGAGCACCACAATCATGTTGTTTCTTTGCGTATAGAAGTGAGCTCAGTTATTAAATTATTTTTTTTATGAATTTTTATTTAATTTCCAAAGCCAGTATCCTTCAAATAAATTCAAAATTGAAGTTATAGTTTGTATAGCTTAAAAGTTAAGGGCAATTATGTACTTTTATAAAATTAATATTAAAAATATCACATTTCTTGATCGATAGGATTTGATGCACACTTTGAATATAAAATATCATTGAAATCCGAAAATATCAATTATCTGTCCGTTTTAGGATGACTTCTCCAGATATTTTCTTGCCAATTGCAGCCCCAAACTCTTGTATCTCTTGAGTTGCATTTACGAAATTATTTTAACGAACGTTAATCATTAGAATAATTCATATTTAGTATATTTTAGTGACGAAAAGTGCTTTACTACCTTATAATTAAATAAGTATATTATTTGTTATAATAACATTTCTTTAATCTGTAAAGGATTTCTAGTAAAAACATTTCAATACATATTTATAAATATCTAAAGATTCTTAAATACGACTACGTGTTGTTTACACATATGTAAATATTTCCTTATAAATTGTTTTTATGTTTTTCGGTTATTGAGTGTGAGTCAAATTTAAATATGAATTTTTAATAACTCAACAATAAATCTATGAACTATTTTAAATACCGGAAATATAATGCTGGAAATGACATTTGTAATAGAATTTTAAAGTAACCGGCAGTGAAGCAAGAGTTTAAAGCGTCATTTAGTTCTGTTAAGGAGTTTAAAGTATAAATCATGTTTTGCAATAAATTTCAAGAAATAAAATAAAAATTATGAATGTCCCTGATTTGTTTTATTAAACTAAAGAAACGTGTACATTTTTTATTTGTATTAGTATTTGTATTTGATGAAATAAACACAATCACTAATTTCCGCTAATGATTATTTGATAATGTATGACTATTTTAAGAGCAAACTAAGTCAAAGCATATAATAATGACTTTTAACTGTACTTTTTCTAAAATGTAAGCTTTTTTAATTAAATCAATATTTGTTCCAATAAAAGTAAAATATTGTTTTTTTTTTTTTGATAAACATTTAATAATACGTATACGCACCTTAGCACCTAATAAGTATCTGACTTTTTAATATTTATTACCTTAAAATTACTAAACTATATTAATATACATATGTATTGTTTAAGCACTTGTATGTTTCTTTGAATATTTTGTATGTGTCTCACAATTTACTCACATTCTTTTTCTCTCTGCACTTAAATCTCACTGTATAAAATCACAAATTCAAAAAAACTTGCAGTAGTTCTAGCACCAATATGCACAAGTATCCTTTTAAAGATGAATTTACCACCGGTAGCGATGTTTATACCCACCGTACCTATGAGGGTGACACCATGGATGAGAGAGGTATGTAAATAATTTAATTAATAAAAATCTAATCACTCATCATGCATTTAATATATTGTAACTATTTATGTTTTATGCACAAATAATGTTAATAACTAAATAATTTAAGGCTATTTTTAATATGAACACAAAAACTGTTGTAATTAGTCAATTGTATATATATGTATGTAGTAGATATATGTATACGAAACAGTATATAGTCTAAAATAAGTAATATAAAAGTTTGATAAAAAAAATCACTTAAAATTTCTTTGTAACAGTTTTAGAAAAAATAATGTTTATATATTTTTTATACAATAAATGAGAAACTCATAACTGAAAATTGTGTTAGACGCGCAAATCCTTGTTATCACTGCAATTAAGAAAGCTCATAAATTGTAGTAAAATAAGCAGTAATTGGCCATATTACATACCTATAACTTTGACAGCTTTGTCTTACATTTGAAGAAACACTATGTTTAGATATACCCCTGTATATATATTGAGTTGTAACAAATATAAAAAAAGTGTTAACAAATATAGTATTTTGTGAGTGGTTACACCTGAGGCACATTCACTGCATCTCGTATTTATTTTAAAATAGGAGAACTTTTTAAATGAACTGATAAGTAGTATACTGGGTAGGTACGACGGGAAGAAATGGCGACAGGTTCTTCATATGTTCTACATCTCTTATTAAGTATACATTTTAAATTTTTTAAAAATAAAAATAAATCATTGTTATAAAATAAAAAAACCAAACTATTGACGTTGACAATGTCACCAGAAATACTCTAGAATTCTTGTCTCTAGCGTATCTCTACTGACGCTTAAAGGAAAGTTGTTGACATTTTAATTAGTGCATTTCTCGATAGACAAAAAGTGTTTACATGGAGACATATGGTTCAAGGCCGACCACAGGGTAGTTTTTAATATCGATAATAGTCAGAAGTTACAAGTAATAGAGATGTTTAATACAAATTTGTTAAATAAATCATTGTTGAATTCACATTCACAAAACTTTTAACTAAAAATTCAATTGGAAATTTTTTGTTTTTGTAATCTGTAACTTTACTGGTTTAAACCAATTTTCGTTTTCCTATAAATACTTACAGTTTGTCATTTGTGATAGTTAGTTGATGATCCATTATTTTGAATTATTAAAAAATAAGGTCCAGCATTGACTTTTAAAATTGTTTGAAAAAATTCAGATAAATTTCCTAGCATTTTCATTTAATTTTCAGTTTCAAATCAGTCATTATCTTTATGCATTGATTCTGGGCATTATTTGCGTAAAATTCTGTATCGCATTTAAATCCAGTCTTCAACCCGGGTAGTTCAACAAAGCAACGTTATGTTCATGTTGTAATGCTGAATTGCAGAATCGTCTTGTTGAAATATGTAATCTTCATCCAGTTGTTGTTCAACAAATGTGATGAGAGCATTTTTAAAAATTCATTATAAATTGTAGAGTTATGTACAAGGCGAATTTATACAAGGTGGAGTCAGTCAATCAGCTGATTACTTTTTTTCGTTTTTTCGGTTCTAACTTCTGTCAAAGCTTGTCTTTATATTTCAATATCTACTAGTCTATGCTTATTAACAAAATATTTATTTTATACGCAAATAAGTAAAGCCCTCACTATTCAATTATCTGCACTATATTAAGTTTTAATACATATTTGTTTAATTTTTCATTTCCGTTTTTTGACATTTGTTTTTGACATTTGTTAAGACCAATTGTTGTTTTTGTAGAACTGCCACCACCTTGTATGAATTCGCCTTGGTTATGTAGTTCATTAGTTGTGTAGTTCAATTTAACTATTCACTCAACTGAGTGAATTCATCGCACTGAGCGTTTTCAGCTCAGCACTGAGCGGTTTTGTAGTATGCACGTATTTCTTTCAGTATTCAATAAAGGGCTGCACAAGCACATTCACTAAACAACATGCTTCAATTCACACGTCAATGCTGTAAAATTCCGTATGATCGTATGCTAGTCACAAAAGAGCGACCTAGTTCATTTGAGTGAGCTGAGCTAAAAAGAGCGGTCAATTCACTGAGCTAAAACCCAACTCTAATAAATTGTACTATTAATTTTTGTTGGAACAAAACATATTCTTGCTTTTACAACAGCAGAAAAAGCTGCCCAAACCATGTCACTTCGTTAATCAAATCTCCTTCAACCTCAAATCATGCCATAGAAAGACTTTTTACTTTTTCAAGACGAAAGAGTAATTCGTAAGAATTTAATTAACTTTTCTGTAGAATTAACCAAAAATTGGTAATTTTTGGAGATATTTTATACTATGAAAAGTACTGGCAACCCTGAGTATGTTTATGCTTAAGGTCTTTGTTTTATATTCTCTGTCACCATAACTCTTATCTTCTCACAACTAAAAGTCTAAAACAGATATTTTTATAAAATAAAAATATATTAGTAACGCATGACTTCGAACCAAGCTATCATTCCTTAAACTAATTATTCTACAAGTTGTTAAATTTTAAAACTTTTTAGGGTAATTTGTTCACTGCACTTACAAGAAGAAAGTAAAAATGTTTTTTTAAATAGTAATTTTCTATGAAAAACAGTCTTACTTTTTACCTCAGTTACCTCAGACAATACGTTTAACAGTTAAGTAATTTTACTGCGTAATGTCCATAATATGATTTTTCATAAAAATTACGATATTTTGATATTTTATTACACCCATAGAAAAAATATAGTTACTCATGATCACCACAATCATTTCAACATTACAACAAGTTTTTTAACAATATTACTGTACACTGTAATTATTTGTATGATTACAGCAACCATAATATGTTAGAATTAGGATTCACATTATCACAGCACACATATATATGATTGTAGCAATTGAGTTTATGTTTGTGGCATTAATATTTATGGTGAATGTATGATAACCATAATCTGAGAGCAACATAAGAATAAGAAACTACTTAAATACAAATAATAATACGATAAATTTATGAATTTTTAAACAGATTTTTAATAAATAGATAGAAAGGGATTAGTTTTAAATAATTATAATAGAAATTGATTTTTTTTTTTTTAAATTTTAAATTTTTTCTTTTAATTCCCTTATCCTTATAGTTATAGGTTAATGAGACTTTAATAGTTAAAAAAATAAATTAAATTTTTTTTGTAAACCCCTAATATTTCATTTGTTTATTGAAAATGGGAGAAATCTAATCAATATATATAAAAATGAAATGGTCCATGTATGTAATGCCATCACGTGAGAACGGCTGGAGTGATTTGGCTGATTTTTTTTATTCGATTCGAAATTTTCAGGGGATGGTTTTTAAAGAAAAAAATTAAAAATTTAAGAAATTAAAATTTTTAATATATTGCCTTCTTTTCACTTCTCATTTTTCTTAATAAGAGACATTTTTTGGAGAAACTTGAAGAACTTGAAGAACGGTCAACTAGTTTTTAATAAAATTGGTTATATTATTATTTTATCACAATTTAGCACGAAATGTTTCATGTACCCACCTTTTAAATTTTGTGCAATTTTAAACAGCAAATTTATATTTGATAGAAATATCAAATAAAAATAAATTCAACAAAAGCCTTAAAAAAAGTTGTTCAAATTGTATAAATTTAAATTCGAATAAATTTGAAAATCTTTAAAACAAATGATGGTATATGTACATAATTTTGAAAACTTTGCTTATGTTCTAGCTGTTGGTTGATATTTCCATACATAATGCCATTCAGTCCAATTATTCTGTTCCAAAGCTACACAATTTTCACAAGTACCATATATTTATATGTTACTAGCTGACCCAGCAAACGTTGTTTTGCCTTCAAGGTGGTTGAAGAGGAATCGCTGTTTTGTCATTAACTTTTTTGTTTTGTCACCTATAAACAAAATTTTTTACAATAAACGTAAGTTGGGTTATAGTGCTTCACTGAACTAAAAAAAATTAAAAGTCCTAGAATTTTTTTATACAAAAATTTCAAGAATTTGTTTTATTTTTGAGATCTTATTTTAATTCTTAATGTAATACATTTGGATACACAACATTTTTAGTTTTTCCCTCTGGAGTATGAATAAATAAAGCATTTTGAAGCGTTTGTCTTTGCGCCTTGTTGATGGATATGGCAAATGATAGACGCACTGGGAATTGCAAGTGCTTCAATTCAAATGATATGTATGTTGGTTTCAGTGGAATAGGCGGTATAAGCACAATTTCGCTTTTTGCTTTGCCAGTCAATATTGTGACTTCAAATTCGGCATCAATTTTTTTACTGCACGTCTTGTGCCATTACACAGTTTCGGTGCATTTATATTCCACAGTAAAATAATAGATGAGCCGACCTATAAATTTAAACAATGCGGTGGCATACCAGGCGGTTCCAATGAATTTAAAAATTCAACTTGATAATTGATTTAGATTTGTATGATGTCACTGGTAACTTTTCTTGTATAATAAATGAATGATTGAAAATACTTATATGGAAATTTTTAAATTTTTCGTTTGTAAATGCGCTCGAAATTTCTTTTGAAATGATGAAATGAATTTGAACAAAAAGTCTTGGAATGAATGAAATAAATTCGAGCGAGAGCGTGTGGCAAGTTTAACGTTTCAATAAGAGAGACCGAATGTCATTAGTAAATCAAAAATTCAATCATCTGCATTAAAGCACTTTTGCATACCACAGTAAACAAAGAGAAAAAATTAAATCCGAAATTTTTACTTATTGTAACGTTTTGCATTTAAATCCACCATGTATGCGTATGATTAATATGTGATAATTATAACAAGTATACTCAAGTGATAAATACGTATTATAAAAATATATTGTTCAATACTTACCAAAATTTGGAACGAATACTAATAGTAATATTATTCGTTACATCTCATTACAAAAATGCGCAGCAGTTTTATAACATGTTAATGAAAATGATATATGACATTTACACGATTCCTTGTCCTGTTTGAAAAACAAATTAAACATACATAAAACTACAATCATGTAAACACTATAACTAAGTTTTAGAATTAAAACATAAATACTTATTTAAAATTTCAGCGAAGTATGAAAGACCTTGCATAAATTTTATTTAAACTTCTTATTTTCCTTAAAAATTCAAATTTACAGAATTTGTACATAATTTTATAATTCTACAATAACTTACTATTTGTGTCTAGCTGTTGTATAGGAAGGAAATATTATATTTTTGATATATACTTTACAACCGATACTATTATATAATCGTTAGAAGCTTTTAATCTATCAATTAATAAAAATAGTTTACTTCAAATATACTCAATACTAATTTGTACTAATTAACCGATGCATTCATTAATATAAGAAAATAAATTAAATTACAAATATTTCACCAAAGTGCCTTTAATTTTAAATGTTTACAAAAATTATTGATTATTTCAATGTTTTTGATGTTGTTTTGTTTAAATCTTATCAGAAATTTATGATCCACTTGTGTTATTTTATGATTTAAAACTAAACAAATGTTAGTAATACTTAGATTGTGTGAAAAACACATATACGTACTCACATACATTTGAGCATACATTCATACATATGTATGTACATTAGGATAGCACCGTTTGTATGACTACTAATTAATTGTTACTGTTACGAACTTAAATGAAAGCCTTAAGTATTGTTAATCTTTAATTAGTATACTCTGATTTTCTCACATTTATCATATCAAAGGCATCATAAAATGAGTTTTCATAGATTTCTATCGATTTGTCCAGCTTATCAACAGTTAAAACTCTAGGAAAAAATGGGAGTTAGAAAAATTGTATTAAATAAACTGTTAAAACTTTTTTTGAGGGAAAACCTAATGTACATATATGTAAATATGGAGTTATATAAATTTTAAATTTATGCTGATAATAATCATTAGCATTACTATATATTTACTACTACTAGTAGTATTACACACTGTAACAATTTTAATATTTTTTTTTTTTTTTTCGTACACATGGAAGAATCGATGTATAAGTAGTACGTGGAAGAAGAAACTTTACATAGTAGCACTGAGTCCACAGTTTTTCTAGATCGGGTCAGATGTCATTTTATATGGACTCTAAAATTTCAATGGATAAATAGTTTAAAAAAAAAAATTATAAAATAAATATATTTGCTCTAGAGTTTCCAATTCGGTTTTAACCGAAACCGACACCGCGGTTTTTCAAGGCCTAAACCCGAAACCGAAACCGACAATTATTCTTCGGTTTTTACTTTTAATCTATTTTCAGTAGAAAAATTCAAAATTTAGAAATAAGAAACAAACTTTTTCATCCAATTATTCGTCCAATTTTTCATCCAATATCTCTAAAAACAAGTTGGTAAAAATATCTTAAGATTTGTTTAAATTTTTTAAATTGTATTACAATAATTGCTACTTTTCACAGGCTAGGCAAGGAAACCTGTTAATAAAGCATGACACAACATATTGATCTACGAGTATTTCCTGACAATTAATCTTCAAATGACTGCTTATTTATTTAATTTCAAAAAAATAATGCAAAATTTTTGTAACAAAGTCTTAGTAATTTTCAAATATCCGATAAAAGTATGGAGTACTAGCTGACCCGGTGCGCTTCGCCCCAATTGGAAGAAAGAAATAGTACTATTAAATCTCCCTATGTGAATTAATACAAATTCAGGAAAACATGTCTCTAGTTTCATGTTTATTGATTTATTGTAAAGTGGATTCTAGCTCATTCTAAACGTATTATTAGAATAAAAACAGTACCATGAAGACCCATAGCATCATGAATGCTGAATTTCATATTTCTGTGTCCATTATAATCACAATTTGTGAATTCACCTTCTGTGAATTCTAACTTATTCAGAATCATTTGTGCCTAATTTTCAATTTTAAGGTTTATTATTGTAAAATATTCAAAAAGTACCTTTATAATAAAGAAACAGTAACATTAATTATCCCTTTGGAATTCGCATTCATGAGTGCTTAATTTCGTGATTCAAGGTCCATCGTTATAGAATATTCAAATATTGAAGTCCCTTATTCAAGTCCCTTTTTTATATTCTAACTCAGTCAGAATCATGTGTGTTTAATTTCCTGCTTATAGGTTCATTACTATAGAAATTTCTATAATAGTTTTGTTACCTCAATATCATTATGCCCTCTATCCTTGATTCTTTCTGTACTTAGAAGCATATCAGCCAACTATATAAGTAAAATAATTTAATATACTAAAAAGTACCATTAGAAGAAAAACCGAACCAAAACCGATCGGTTTTCAATTTTTTAAAACCGAAACCGCGATTTTGAAATTCTTCGGTTTTTTGGAAACTCTCATTTGCTCCCAAAATGGGTATCAAATAAAAGCTTAGAAATTCAGCAGTACATCAAAAAAACACTAAAAAAATATGATTTTCATATAAATTTTTAAAAATAGTTTTTTTTCGTTATTTTTGAATAAAGGGGATATTATAAAATATTTTTGAAAATTTGAATGTCCATTTAAAAGGATATCTGATCGGTCAAGAAAAACCGAAAAGGCAGTGTTCCTGCGTATGGCATCTACTTTGACGTATATAAAGATTACTCCATGTGTACAAATGATTGTTGCACGGTGTTATTATTATTATTTGTTACTGCTGTTGTTATTGATGTTTTGTATGGTTTTGTATTTTACTTCAGATATTCGTATCTGTATTTGAAAGAAATAAATTTGTGCATTGACATGCATTGTACAAAATTTTAGAAAGATACACAAATCTAGACATATAGTGTATTCAACAAAGCCATCGTCATCATCATCAACTATGTCAGCATAAATAGTACTCCAAAATACTATGGGTTAGTGTATTGGAAATAAAAATATATACATATATACTCACAAATTTTTCATAATCGATTAGTTATGATATTTTATGAAGGAACATTTCAAGAAATTAGTTACTGAACTCCTTAAACACAAAATTTATATTTCATTTTTCTTCCTATATTTGTGTAATTTGTTCCCATTGTGCAATAACAATTTCCAAACATATCAACGTTTTGTCTCAATAGTGTTTTATACATAGTTCTTCAAAATAAATTATGGAAAATTTTCTTTATTTTTTGTTGTAGTTTTTGGCATTATTCAGCAATACAATGAATGCATGTCATTGTTTGAATACTCTGGGAATATTGATGTGTAAACGAAAAATTCTCTAAAAAAAAATTAAAAACAATATAATTATGTAGAAAAAATATTTTTATCGTTGATGGGGTTGTTGCTAGCATTACACTTTACGCATGTACTTAATATTGATTGTAGTCATTATAATAGTAGTAGAAAAAAAATTGCAAACAATTTATGGTTTTATGCACACATTTCTAAACTCACTAGGAAACGTAGTAGTAACACACATACAAATGCAGTAGCATCAAAAATTATGCTTACTTTAAATTGATCTACTATACATATGCGTAGTACGACGGCAGGCGTTAAGTACTTTCGGAATAGTAGAAAAATTATCTTTGATGAAAATTTACTTTTCTAATTTTATGTTATTCTACATTTATGCATATTTTTAGTAATAAATGAGCTTTCTACAGCTTTTAAAACAAGAAGAGGGTACTGTGGAATACATATTTAAAGTATACAAGTTGATGAGTCACTTCGTTACATAAATTAACTTAATGGAGTATCTATTCATATTGTTGTAAAATTTTCAGTAAACTCTCGTAAATATATAAATATAAACATAGTTCGTTATGCAACACACATGCATATATGTATATGTGACCATTTGAGTGTGAGCTTTAAGTGTACAACAGTTGGTCTATGGATGATTGAACTTTATAAAGTATATTCTATTTTCTATATTTTACGAGTATTACTATTTCGATTCTACATATAATATTATGCCCCAGAATACGTATGTATATGCAGTACATAGGAAAGTACTTATATGTACATCATTAAATAGGTTCATACATAATAGCACATATGCTTACCAACATATGTAAATACTTATGCATGTATATGGGTTTTCTGGCCATGGAGACCCATCAACAATACTACAAGTACAGCTGCATGACACGCATAGATATTTATATTCACTATAAATACTAGTGTATAGAGAAGCAATGTCAAGCAGTAAACATAAACACGTGTACACACAAATCCCGGTATAACAAACAATATGTTGTCAGGCTCACTCGTTAAATCGGGAAATTCGTTATATCGACATTTGATTTTAGAATAAGCTGTGACATTTGTTGTAGTTTTTATTAACTGTTCTTCCGGTGGTTGACTGTGGGCATTACTAAGGATAAATAAAGTCTTCATTGGAAGAGATTTCGGTTCCAAAAGTTATCCTACGTTTGAAAGGATAACCACTATTTGAATGAAGATAATTTACAGCAACACTTTGTTAGGTAGGTTTGCCATTCCAAGCAGGTTTGCAATTCCAAGCAGAAAATATGTAATCTTCTTTGTTCCAGATGCATTAGCGCAAAATAAAATTGTTAGATAACTTCGATAACTTTCTGCCTGATGCTCTAGTTTTATCTAGCTTAAACAAACATTTTATCTAGTAACATTTTTCAATAGAGACTGAGAATAACATCAGGAGTTTGATTGTGTTCAACTATATTTGTTAGCAATTTGTCTAAGAGCCACACTAAATCTGCTCGGGTTGATAACTTCTCTTCTGAATCTTTAAGATATCGCTTGCCTTAAACCCACCATTATAAAGCATTTTTGTGTTTATATGGATCTGATGTTTCAAGCAATTCAATTAACTGGAATGTGTTTTTTACCTCTGGTTGATACATAATTCTTTAGAGATTTTTTGGGCAATTATATAGTGGTCAAAGTTAGATATTTTATCGATTTTGTTTTATTTTTCTCAACATTTGTTATACCGATCACAAAATATTTTAAATATTCGCTATATAAGGTAATGTTACAAATTTGGATATACGTTATATTTTATTTTTTATACCCTACACCACTATAGTGGTGAGGGTATATTGGATTTGTGCAGATGTTTATAACGCCCAAAAAGATTAGCCTAACACACACCTTAAAGTATACCCATCGACTCAGAATCACTTTCTGAGTCGATTAAACGATGTCCGTCCGTCTGGCTGGTTGGCTGGCTGGCTGGCTGGCTGGCTGTCCATGTAAACCTTGTGCGCAGAGTACAGGTCGAAATTTTGAAGATATTTCAATAAAATTTGGTACATATCAATTTTTCGGCACAAAAACCAAACCTATTGAAATTGGCTTAAATCGGTCAATTATTTCACATAGCCCCCATACAAATGTCCTCCAGAAATTGGACTTTATCGGTCATAAATGTTTAATTTATATAGATATCTACACAAGTTTTTCTCTAAATAAGTTTTATATATACTAAATTCATGTCACCAAATTGTATTATGATCGGTTCATAATTAGTCATGGCTCCCATATAAGGTCAGCTTCCGATAATCACTTTAACGAGCATAAATCTCCATAAAATGTTGGTCTACACATAAAATGCAACATAAATAACTTTCATATAGACAGTAATCACATGATCAAATTTCATGGTGATCGGTCCATAATTATTTATAGCTCCCATATAAGGCCCACTTCCGAAAATCACTCACGAATATAAATTATTGAAATTTTAAAAGAAAAATTTTTGCTCATTTCCTTAGTGTAGGGTATTATATGGTCGGGCTTGACCGACCATACTTCCTTACTTATTTTATACTGGGATTTTACTGTATATACATTAGTGTGACAATTATTTGATGGTCTCAAGGTCCATCTAAATGTCAAATGATCAAAAATTTTAGCAAAATAGGATAACGTTAAGAGTACCAGTATTTTCGAAAAGTTTTTAAAATTAAATACTGAAAAAATGCAATTAAAATATTTTTCGTATATCATTTACCCATAGATGCTTAAATATACAACAAAACTTAAAAACGTTTTAAAAATTTTTGTCAATTCTAATAAACACTGAATGAGGACTGTAAATGTAAATTTAAAATGTTGTACTTATTATGGCTTATCGTGGATGAGCTCTTCAAGTAGATTCCATGTATATAAAAATCATTCAAATCGGATCTAGAACCAAAATTTGGCATTATGTTTAATTTGTCATATAGCCGAGGTTCCTAACTTTGGGGCTACGCTCCCCCTTGGTGTTTAAAGTCCTGATTAAAAACTTAAACTCAACTACACCTTTGCTAATGGCATTGAATATTTTAATAAAATCGGTTTACAAATTACAGATTTATTTCTGTTTTTTCGTAATTCCCTCACTGTGCGTTACCAAAAGTAGGGAAAAATCTGCACATGTAGGTATTATTATCAATAAAATAGTAGATTAGTAGATTAAAATCGAATCGTTTCGAAATGTAAAAAATTTGTATAGGTTAGGTTAGGTTCCATGGGCAGCCGCTCCACAAGTAGCTCACTTGGGTCCATTCAAATCTGATCGCATTGTAATACCCAATGGGTAGACAACAGGGTATTTACAATACTTCCGTTGCCTCCAGGTTAAACCAGCCAGATTCCCGGATGAAGGAATAGGAATGGAAATCCGAGGATGCGTATTTTTATGACATCGTCTGGGGGGAAGAGTCCGCTATGCCATAAATCCCTATTCGGGATCATAATATGGAAATTCCTATCGAAAAAAAGTTTTGCGATGCAGTAATCAACATTACCATGTATGTGCCCATAGTAATTCAGTATCCTAGAGTGTCCAAGGTCCTTACCAGACCACGAACATCCAGCATTTAGCCTCACAGCAGAGTTGAGAGCCATTTGTATCACCATCAAATTCACTGGTAACCAGTTTAAGTGCCTTAGAGGAAGTAGACCTTATAGCGGTCTACTTTTTGCAGGAGAAGAGGGCCACATAAATAATACTGAAAAGTATTATTGAATTCAAATTTGTTGCTTAATTTTTTTTTTGTACATGGAAAGCATGTAGACAATGAATAATTCATAGCATGAAATAAAACTCGTCAAATTCGAAATTTGGATACTCTTATTTGATTCCTCGACAAACAAAAACTTCGATAAGAAAAGTAGAATGGTTAAAATATTTTAAAAAAAATTGCGTAGCCTATTTTCTAATAGGCTACGAAAATAGGCTTCTTCGATTTTGTAAATTTAAATTTCTTGGCCTAAGTCAATCCTTTTATTTCTGGGGTCAAAACAAGTAAGACGAAGAAGTATAGACGATCAGAACCGACCACATAATATCATACACTGAGTAAATGTGCAAAAATAGTTTTCGTTTAAAATTTCAATAATTTGTTATTCGTGAGTGATTTACGGAAGTTAGCCTAATATAGGAGATATGATAATCACGGACCGATTGTCATGAAATTTCGTGTTGAATTTTATTAAAATTTTTAAGATATTTATGGTTGTTAAAGTGATTTTCGGAAGTGAGCCTAATATGGGAGCTACATTCAGTTATGAACCGATCCTCAAACAAATGTTCCGTCACTGGGTCGATAAAAAATATATGTTAAAACGATTCAGAAAGTGATTCTGACTCGATCAGTGTAGGACTAATATTTTGTGCGTTAGAAACATCAGCATAAACGCAATATAACCTTCCCACTATATATAGCACATTAATTACTTTATAAGATTTTAAACTCCAAACACTCAAACACTAAAATCTACATACTCCGATGACATGACTGACAATGGCAACTGCAATAAAAATGTTTAAGCTATTTATAAACATGTTAAAAGCAAATTCCATTTCATGGTCATGAATCTGTTATTAATAATTTGCTATATTGCTATATTGTCATTTTGTTATAGGTTAAGTCTGCATTTAAAACTGCTGCTAGTTTTATATAAAACGATTCTCTTATTTTTTTAGCATAAAATATTTCAAATTAAACCTATAAGCTGCAGATTTTCCACATGTATTAAAATCCCTAATAGAGGCATCATATTTATACATTCTCCCATACATACCACTATATGTTATTTAAAAATTTTATGTTATTTAAAAATTTTATACTAAATGCATTAGCCAACATAAATACATACAAAATATATTTGTACAAATACTCACATATGACATTGTAAGAAGCTTAAATGTATAAAGTAACAAACCTGGTAGATTCATGGATTTGTTTGGCTTTGTTAATAATTTGGTATTGCCACTTGGGTTGCCCTGAATGAGCATGATTATCAAACTATTTCAAAGCTTGTGAAGTTAAAAGTTAAACTAGAATTTGTCAAGTTAAACTAATTATTTTTACTAAAAATCCAAGATTTTTACCCAAAATTATGATGTTTCGAAAAGAAGTTGAGGAATTTTATGTTTTTCTTTGATTCTACAATATTACAAAATAAGTTTTAAAATGTATGTATTTAGTGAAGAAATACTCGATTACACAAGATTTTGGTAACCAAATAAAACTGATTCTAACTGTATACTTATTCTTTCAATGCTACGTGTAGTTTTCGAGAATTTGAAGGATAAATATATTCACCTTGTTCTTTGCTATACGATCTAAGATTTTCTGGAAACTTGCCTGTACATTTATGCTTATATTACATCCTGGATTTATAAAATGTCCATAACTAACTGGTCGTAATTTACAGCCTTCTGATTTCGTAAGAAATTTTTCACAATAAAAGGCTTCCAAGCCTCTGTTTCAAAATCATTCATTGAAAGTACGAAATCATTGTCTTTCATTAAACGTTTTAAAAAAATGATGGCATCGTTAAAACTTAAAAATCGCTGTCATGTTTGAGTACTATAGAGGGCTTTTAGCAGATAGTATGTAATTTTCTTTTTATTCATACCATGTAATTTTAAAACATAAAAATATAAATTATCAATCACTGGTAATACAGTTGATGTTAATTCTGAAACTGACTGAATGTAATAAGTTGTTACTATTTGTATATACAGTGTCATCTTCTAGAAGTTTCATGAATATCTAATAATCTAAAATTCAAATTGATAGTACACTATTATATATTTAATAATATAGTTTTACTCATTCCATTTGAATGAGATAATCATTTTGCTATGTTGATAAAAAAGTAGATTTGGAAGTTTTTCATAACACAAAATTTACTTTTTGCATACGATGCGTTTTTACTTATTTTTTCATAGGTGGGAAGCAAAAAGTACTTAATCAACAGCCTTTCTCAAAAATATAAGTATATCATGTTTTTTAAGTAGAAATGTGAATTATATGGATGGATGGAATTATAGACAAATAAACTATTAACGTTTTTAACGGATTGGATGTTTTATATATACTGATAAATAGCATAAACCAAAAATGTAGCTTCCGGCTCCATTAATTTTTTTCCTTAAAATTTAAATTTATCATTTCAACAAAATAATTTTAATTGTGTTTTTTGTTTATTTTACAAATTCTCTCTCAATTTATGTTGGTATACAAATAATCAATATTATTTTTAAAACAGCTAATAAAAACATTCAAGTGATTTATATACTTCCGTTTTTTTTTTTTTTTTTTTTTTTTATGCGCATAAATATTGGATATGATGAAAATGAATTGCATATAGAAACAAAATAATTCTTTTTACTAGGGATATACAGGGTGATGCTTAAGTTTTTCTACAATTATTTTGTATTTTACTAGTTTAAAATTGAGATGAAAGTAACTGATCTTAAAATACCGTCTACAATATCAAGAGTAAATTATTTTTCACTTTTAACTACATCATGTTACAAATACACAGCTTGAGTAACATTTTGATTTCGCCAGGTTGCGCTTTTATTAAAACCAAAAACCGAAAATAAAATGATAAAACATATGTATATGGCACGTTTCATTTAGTTTTTTTGGGCAATTCTTGTTTTTAAAATATTGCGGTTTTATTTTTTTTTTTGTTCTATATTTTTTATCTTTTTGGTTGAATATTGCATTAATAGATACTAAAATTAAAAAAACATATTTGTACTGGTATTCTATACAAAATTAGCTCTTCTTTGACATTAATTTTGTTTATCTAAATTCCAGGATATATTGGTGATATCGCAAGGTTGTGGAAAATTAACTTTTTTCAGTTTCATCCTTATAAGTTCGCAAACTAATTTATATAAGAAAATTTACATATATGGGACATTTAATTTTCAAAACTATATTAAGTTTTTTTTTTTTTTTTTTTTTTTTTTTTGACAACTCTTGTATTTAAAATATCGCGGTTTCAATTTGTTTGGTTATTCAGTATTTTTTTCCAGGACATATTGGTGAAATTGCAAGGATGTTGAAAATAAACTCTTATCATTTTTGTCTTTATAAGATTGAAATTTATTCACAATGTACAATAAAAACATGAATTAACTTATTTATATAAAGAATAGAAAATTCGCTGAAAACATACTAAAC
The DNA here is from genome assembly GCA_942486065.2 of Calliphora vomitoria. Taxonomy (NCBI): domain Eukaryota; kingdom Metazoa; phylum Arthropoda; class Insecta; order Diptera; family Calliphoridae; genus Calliphora; species Calliphora vomitoria. The sequence continues at coordinate 65,411,776 of OW818029.2, forward strand.
TATTTGGCAAATAACTCGAAGTTTTACAATTGGTCAATTCACAAGGTCTGTTATCAGTCATATTGTCATAATGTTCTAATATATCACGACTCGGCGGCTCGGCTTAACCGACTCTTAGGCATTCGGCGTTGGTCTCTGCTGGTTCGTTACGATAACACAATAAACATAGCATAGAAAGTAGTATTATTTTAGTACATTTTTTGCTTGAAAAGCAATAAAAACCATTGTGAAATATTAGGACATTATGACAATATGACATGATAAGAGTCCTTGTGAATTGACCAAATATTTTTTATATGTTCTTCATGTTAAAAAAATTATACAAATGAATGTTTAACACTTCATGATTATTCTTATAATAAAGATGTCCGATTTTTTTGTGTTTTAAATTATAATAAACAATCAATATTTCGGTTAGGTAAGGGACTATTTTTCTGTAATTGATAGCGAACGCCTCAAAAATAAAAATTTGCTTTAATTTCCTGCTTTTTTTATAAACATAATTTCTCTTACTATAATTTTTCATCATGAGATGCTGTATTTCTTACATTTGTGGCGACTATATATTTAAAAAGCTCAGCAAAAATCAATTATAGACACTGTTCTCCAATTGTATTTTGCTTACTTTGGTATTCAAATTTGCAACTTAGAAAATTCCTTGATATATAATGCAGAAATAAATCCATATATATGTAGAAATATATTTTTTTCTATAAAATAAATTAAATTTTATACAATAAAATAATAGTGTTTTTGATATTATAACTTTGATTCAAATTTTAAGACATTTTCATCAAAACCACTGAATATCACGTAAATACAACATTTGCGTTGTTTAAAAAACTGCAAAGGAAGTATCTGTAGATTCAAATGTGTATTAAGAAATAAGACTAATGATTTAATTGCTCAAAAAATTAATTTAAATGAATGTTCGGGGTATTATCTAAATATTTCATTATTTGTTTAACTAACTTTTCATTTTAATTAGAAATTTATTTCAGTGTAATGCCTTGAATGTACAGATTTATTTATTAAGGATTAAGCAAAAAGAGTTACATTTCAAAAATATTTAAAAAACAGACAAATATTCCAAAACATCCACCAAAATTATTATAATCAAAAGAAACATGTGTTTACGTTGACCAGTTTCATGCTAAAAAAAAAATTCACATTCTAAGTTGTATTACCCAAAATTTAGAAGAAAAACTGCAAAAAATTGGGTATGTAATCTATATAAATATATAAATGTCTTTGTAAGTTTGTTTGTTTATTTGTTTGTTTGTTTGTTTGTTTGAGCATCACGCCTAAACGGCTGAATCGATTTTATTGAAATTTGGAACGTAGATAGATCCTTACTTGGAAGCGTCAATAGGCTATAACTTTTTTCAATACTTGGACCAGAAAGGGGTAAACAGGGGGAAAACCGGTAAAATTGGTACCTTTAGTTCTTAAACAATAAATACTAAACGGCCGAAACGATTTTATTGAAATTTCCAACATAGACTACGACAGGGGTAGCGAAGCACACCGGGTCAAGCTAGTGTGAATATAAAAGCCGCGATATTTCAATAACGCGAGCTTACTGGAAGAAAACAATTTTAACATAGTACAGAGGCACCAAAATATCTGTTCCACTTTGTTATCGATAAATATTGATACGAGCTCCGGAAAATCGAGGTTACCTATATTTTTAAACTTTCTAAAGAAAATTAAAGTTTTCGATAGAAAATGTCTTGTAATCTATAACTTTTCGTTAGCAAATTAACTTTTATTTTGATGAATTTGAAAATTAAAAAAAAATAAATTTTTAGAGTAAATTAAAGTTATCGTTATAGTTGTTGATACAATTCTTTAAGAAAATTAAAGTAATCTATAAATTTTGTATATCAAATTTAAGACGTCGTCGTTACTTTATTACAGAAAATTTAAGTTACCCATAAATTTTTTTTAGAAGATTAAAGTTATCCATACATTTTCTTTGAAAAATTAAAGTTAACGATAAACTTCCTAAGAAAATGGAATTCATTATCAATTTTTGTTGACGAACATAAAATTATCGATATATTTTCTATTCGAAATTGAAGTTGTCGATAAATTTTCTGTACAAAATTATAGTTTAATAAAAGAAATATTTTGAAAATAAATTGAAAACAAATTTTGATTTCACACAACTTGTTTTATTGAAGTTTCGAGCAGCGTTGCTAAGGCATTTCTCATTAAAGTCTTTTTAAATTTATTTTGTTGGAATGACAAAGTTGTATCTTCTAATTTTATCAAAGTGATTGATACTGGAGCTGATGTATAGTTGGATACGTTTAAGAATATTTTTCTTCAGTAAATATTACTGAAGAAACATTTGATGTTTAATGTTCTCAATTAGTCCAGTTAAATGTTGTGGCTGGGTAATATACTCAATACTTCAATGTAATAAGTTAGGAGAAATAAAATCGGCGGAGAATTTAGTTTCCAATTTAAATATAATCATTCTTTTAACAAACGATCACATCTGAAAATATTATTCAGCGTTATTAACGCGTTTGTAGTTTCTCCATGGAGCGTTGTTGTAATAAATAGTTGGGATTATTGCACTCGAGTATATGCTAATTAAGTTTATTTTTTTTTATGTAAACAATGTAAAACTATTTTTTTTCCAAAATAAATAGAATATAATATAATAATATAAATAAATAAATATAAAAAAGAAGCGCATTGCTAAATAAAATATTAAATTAGAGCAACATAAAAACTAAATGCACTGTTCAGTTCAAAAGAGCAGCTAAATGAACATTCACATGGAGTGTTGTTAAAGTGTTGACAATTTATGAGTTTAAACAATATTAAACCATTAAGGACCAATGTTAAAATTATACTGCTAACCATAGATTCATTTTTAATTTATGGTTTAAGCTCGACATTATTTATGCTGTGAAATATTCATCATGTTAGATTAAAGGTTTTCAAAATAATGTTTTTCTCAAATGATTTTGTTTCAAAAATGGTTAATACACAGTTTGTTTATATTCTGTGTATTTATTTAATAAAACAACAACATATTTCTGAATAAAATAAAACAAATAATTCAAAACATATGTAAATAAATATATCAAATAAAAAATATACATACACACAGACTGACTGACAAGAGCACAGGCGGACGAACAGTCAGACAGACATTGTGAAGAGCACACATACAATAAAGAACTGACAAATACAAATAAAATAGTTAAATATTTGCAAGTTTACACTCTAACGCTTTAAGCTAAATAAATACGCGAAATAACAAACATAAAATTACACATATTCAAAATAAAGAAGTTTTAAATTCAAACAAAAAAAAAAAAATTTAATTTCTGTTTTGGTGTCATAATAAATACAATTTGTTAAACTGGAAAAACACACTAACACATGTTTGCATATAGTCTCAAGTTCATGTCGTTAGCTTAGTGAGCAAACGTGCTAAGTTTACTTTTTAGGAAAATTTAAGATTATATAATTTGGAAGTAAATCTTTTAATTTGGCTTAAGTTCATTTATTATAATTAATCTGTAATAATTCAAAAAATATCACTGAATACTATAATTCTGAGACAATTGGCAACTTGGAATGCATTTTCTACCCTGCCAAGGGCGTCATCAACAATCTTTATTGTCAAGGTCTATTGTAAATTCCATCTATTTAACTTACTATTATTAGGAATTAGAATATGGGAAGTCAAATTCATATATTTATTATTTGTAAGTTAGACGAAATTTCAATTATTTTTTATTATATATGTGTATTCTTATTATTACAAATTTATTATATATTAGTGTGCTTGTTGCTGTAGTCAACCCTTGGTTGACAATATCAGCTATGTACGTTTTTGTGGCATTTGAGCAACTAACTGCTCAGCCACTTGCCGCTCAAACTCACCGCTCAGCCGCTCAACGCTTTGCCACTCATTGCGAGGCCTCGGCTTTAGTTTTATTATAAAATAATAATCACATAAAAAACATTATTTTTGTTACTTTTAAATATGTTCATGTTTTTTGTTTTCTATTTTGATAAATAATAGCTAATAAACAGTTGAAGCTAAGTGGATCCCTTATTTTTGGTTTCTGTTATTTATATAAGAACTATCTAAACGGGCAGCGAAGTGTGGAGTAATTTTTCATAATTTACTAGTTAATATCGCCGTATTAAAAGTACTAATATACTAAACTTTATTATAAATTTTAGTTTATCTCCAAAAATATATTTTTATATGTTTTTTTTTTTTTAATATTTTTAGTTTATACATATGTAGTACATTTATGTACAAGTAAATTTACATATGTATAATACAATAATAAATACAATAATAAAATTACATTTATACTATGAATGTAATTTTATTATTGTACATAGTTTAGTAGCTTCACTCTCTTGGGCACCGTTATACTTTATAATTTACACTGTCATTCCTACACAAAAATACTTGTTATATTATTCAAAATAATTGCATATTTTGAAATTTATTACTCTTAATGTTTACGATATCTGAAATATACTGGAATGTATGATTGTAACATATTTTATGTAAATCTGTCTATCCACTTGAATTTGTCTACACGCGGAAAAAAAATGTTGTTGTGTATTGTTACTGTAACAATTTCAACATTTGTTCATTTTCTATAACCATTTCAAAATTTTTAACAATATTATAGTCACAGTAACTATATATATATGATTGTGGTAACAATAATATGGTTATTTTACAATTCACATGATTGTATCAACCATAAATATGGTTACAGTAAACATGTATATGTTTGTGACAACCATTTATATGATGAAGGACTTGCAATATTATGTTGCTCTCGGCTTATGGATATCATATTCTGAGAACAACATATTATGATAAAATTATTCATAATATAAATGGTTGTCACAAACATGTACATGTTTACTGTAACCATATATATGGTTGATACAATCATGTGAATCGGAAAATAACCATATTATTGTTACCACAATCATATATATAGTTACTGTGACTATAATATTGCTAAAAATTTTGAAATAGTTACAGTAAACATGCACAAATGTTGAAATGGTTACAGTAACAATGCACAACTATATTTTTTTTCTGCGTGTATATGTCTACTCTTTGCATGTATATTATTGCTTTTTTCCTCTTATTGTCATTGGTACAATTCAATTTATTTGTAGTTATTATTTAGATTATTTATTTAATTCTGTATTTTTGTTTAGTTATTAATAGATTATGGAAATCCTGTTTGAGGTACATACATATTTCTGTTAAAATTTACATATGAAAATTTACTTTATTTAGAATGGTCCCAGAAAAACATATCTGTAAAATATGTTTTTTAGAACAGAACTACACCATTCAATACAAAAAAATATAGCTAATTAAAAATTTAGAAAAGCAAATTAATAGTTAGGAAAAAATATTGAAATTGAGAAATGTTAAATAGTATTGAGAAAATATCAATTGAAATTGAAAAACCGAAACCAATATGAATGAATTTTGTAAGAAAAAATTAAATTCTTGAATTTCTCGACTTTTTTTTCTATTTTCTAAATATTAATTTGTGAAATATAAATTTATATTGATTTCAGTTACCATTTTCTCAATACTATTTGGGATTTCTTAATTCTTTATAGATTAAATCAGATTTCTGATCTTCGATATGTATATTCTCAATACTAATTGTGGATTTCTCAATTTCAATTTGTATAAAATATAAATATTGATTTTCTGAATTTCAACTTGCAACGGTGTAGAACTGAACTAGAACTGAACTAGAACTGAACTAGAACTGAACTAGAACTGAACTAGAACTGAACTAGAACTGAACTAGAACTGAACTAGAACTGAACTAGAACTGAACTAGAACTGAACTAGAACTGAACTAGAACTGAACTAGAACTGAACTAGAACTGAACTAGAACTGAACTAGAACTGAACTAGAACTGAACTAGAACTGAACTAGAACTGAACTAGAACTGAACTAGAACTGAACTAGAACTGAACTAGAACTGAACTAGAACTGAACTAGAACTGAACTAGAACTGAACTAGAACTGAACTAGAACTGAACTAGAACTGAACTAGAACTGAACTAGAACTGAACTAGAACTGAACTAGAACTGAACTAGAACTGAACTAGAACTGAACTAGAACTGAACTAGAACTGAACTAGAACTGAACTAGAACTGAACTAGAACTGAACTAGAACTGAACTAGAACTGAACTAGAACTGAACTAGAACTGAACTAGAACTGAACTAGAACTGAACTAGAACTGAACTAGAACTGAACTAGAACTGAACTAGAACTGAACTAGAACTGAACTAGAACTGAACTAGAACTGAACTAGAACTGAACTAGAACTGAACTAGAACTGAACTAGAACTGAACTAGAACTGAACTAGAACTGAACTAGAACTGAACTAGAACTGAACTAGAACTGAACTAGAACTGAACTAGAACCGAACTAGAACTGAACTAGAACTAGAACTGAAGTAGAACTAGAACTCGAACTGAACTAGAAAAACATTAATATATAATTTTGGGGCCATCCTATATTCTATGATTTAAAAGAATTAGGCCCATTATTACAACTTGCCAATAGTTAAAGGTATGATGTTGTCGGAGAGATGAGAAGCATTTGCTTATTATATGTTCACTTTAAGCTAAAAGATCATCTTGCCTTTAAATTATATAGTGAGGTTTATGTATGAAGTTTTCTGTAACTGGCAACTTTATGAAAAATAAATAAATTTGTTAAAAAAGTAATATATTTGCTTTGCCAATGAATAAATAAAAATAGAAAGCAGACGTTTGCTTGATATTAATAACCTAGAGAATATTTTTGAAATGTATTTGTTTGCTGTGAGTAAACAAATAAAAGATACCGTTGCCACTATGTACAACAATTTTGCCAAAAGTAATTGGTTTTTTCTCTGGTATTTTTGAAAAAATTTATTTTACAAAGAACTTGTGGTAATGAAAAATGTTAAAGGTCACTTTATTATTAAAGTTGATTTAAATAAAGTTACCCCTTACTATTACGTACAAGGTAGGTTAAAATAATGGTTCTTTCCTCAATCTCTGGTTTTTTTTTTATCGTGACGATTTTTTATACTGACAGTTCTCATACATAAAAAATGTATATCGTTACGTAAAACTATAACAAGATATTAGACTATTATATTTTTAAGTAGTTAGATTTTTATTTTTTATTTTTACTTCTCCACAATATAAAAAATAAAACTAAAAATATTTAGATTTAAGCTATAAGCTTAATAGCAAATCAACATTCGTTAATGGAATTTTAAATGAAGTATATTTTTATAGAAATGAGTGGAAGTAACTATTTATGTACATATTTTTTTATGGAATTTGATCAGATCAGATTTTTTAAACCTAGAGCCATGTTTTTCCTGTGTTGTAACGAAGTGCAATTTTTGGAATATTTTTTATATTTACATTTAATTTAGTGGTAAATTTTATATCTAAGGTATTGTATAGGTTCATTTTATGGGAAAACGTTTTAAAATTAGAAATGATAATGAAATAAATGTATCTCAGTTTTTATATATACTTAATAGTAGTGCAGTTATTTTCATTAATAATTATTATCAAACTGTTAAAACAATTAAACTTAAACTGTTAAATTTTCTATAACAAAATCAGTTTACAACAAATTGTCTAACAATTAATAATAAGTATACGCCATGCAATACCACAATAACATTTGGATAAAAAAAACACACACCTTTCAGTATTCTCCTATTATAAAATCAAAATTCATAAAATTGTCTGTCATTATTCATTATAACTAATCGCAGAGTATACTATATAAATAATAGTTATATAAATAGCAAGACCAACAAGACAATTCTAAATAGACTTGTCAATTTAAATAAGGTCTTAATGAGAACAGCAATGACTTCCTGCGTTAACACAAAGGCAAAATGAAGGAAACATAAAATTATCCTTTTATATTATTCTATATAATATACCTCTCAGTCTATTTCATTCTATGTCACAAATTCGCACATAGACATGATGATAACAATAAAGGACAATAACAACAATTGAAATGACATTAACAATAAGCAGTCAATTACATGATAATAAACATAGAGTATTACTGCTATATTTCTGTAAGGCAGTCACATAGTCTTATCATCGTCAACATCGTCAACAACAATAATAATAATAACAACAACAAAAAAAAAATCAACAATAATGAAAACAACATCTATATCAACAAAATAAAACCAACACCAATTTCATTACATTTCAATACTTCTTATACCATTCTTTACCACTACTATTACACTTATTAAGTAATGTTTTGATTTCAATATATACAACAACAAACACAATCAGCTTATAAACAAAAACAAAATATAAAGAGCAACAACGATAGAAGCATTAATGGAAATATCAACAAAAATAACAATAGAAAATAACTTAAGAGTATTAACTTACTTCGCTCCCATCCTTCTCTATTCTTTGTTTTTTCATCTTCAAATGAACTGTGTAAAGGGTGTATGTGTGTTTGTTTGTTTGTTTTGCAGTATGGCAGAGTGAGAAAGAATACAAGGAAAAACATCTAAACAAAACATGAAGATTTTAGAAAGTGTTGTGTTTTTAACAACAACTCATCAGGGCACAGTGGTTTGAAATGTAAAGAAGACAGAAAAAATAGTTTTGCAGTTTTAATAACTTAATACCTGAAGAAAATTAAAATTTTTGAATTCAGATGACTTGTATTTCTTTTGCGTTTCAAAATCAGCAACACATATACATAGGTAGACCATAAAATGCCTGTGATTGCGAAATTTTAGGTTAGTAATCACTCGGCTCTTAAAGTAATAAAATAAAGTAATGATAATTTAAAAGTTAAACTTACAACAGTGTTTTCATTACTTTGATATTTGTACACACAGTTTCTAACTTACAGATTACATTAAACATAAATTAGAGTCTTTAGTCTTCGGAAATTTTATAGCCTATTAATAATTGTGGTAAAGTTTTTGGCGTATTATTATATGGTGGTACACATGTGAAACCAAAATTTACCGATTTTTTAATTTTGAAGCTGTTTCAAAGATCACGGACGAGTCTTATTCAAATTAAATTTTAACATCAGCAAAAGTTTTATGAACTTTTTAAAAATTTTGCAGATGGAAATTCATAACATGATGTCATTTGAATGAAAATTATTTGAATAGTCGAGTAAAATATATATTTTATATTTGAATGAATAACATTTTTCAATTTAGAATACAAAATTATTCGGTCAATAATTGTCGATTAATAAAATAGTAGAATAAATTTATTTTCAAGTTAAAGGTAAAAAAAAAATAATATATATAAACAAAAATTTGGACAAAACTATTTTAATAATCATTTTCCAAGTTGGTTACATTGACAATTTTCTTTGAAACGTTTTTCTACGAAATAATTTTCAAATCGGTTTTGGATTAACATACAATTCTTCTGTAGTTGTATGACTTGAATGGTGAAGCCAATAGGAGTTGTGAACATTAAAATCACCAGCAACAACAATTTCACTCTTAGGACAAATCTCAAGAATCTTCGATATGGAATCGGAAAGGGCATCAAAGCTAGATATAGTATATTCCTTCCCGCGTTTGGACTTCTATAAAGAAACCTGAAGTGCAAACAGTGTGACCTGATTTTGAACTTAACCCAGAGAGTTGAATTCTACATCATATGTACCTAATGATTGCTGCTACTGGTACACAACTTCATTGCGTATGTACATGACAATGCCCCGATGGAAGTTAAAAAGCGATAGAAAGTGATACCAATGTATCTGAAAATCCTCGGGATCAGCATTTTCGGATACCTGCGTTTCACATCCGGCCGATGGAAACAGACACGAGCGTAAACGGAGAAAAAATTCGATCGTTAACCCCGTATATTGCAAAAGTCAATCCGGAAACTACCTATCATTTCACTATACACAAAATTCAAATAAAGTGTATATTTTTATGATATAAGTAACAAGTACTCGCACGTAATATACTTAGGAACTGGTACACAGAGAAAATATTTTCGTTGCGGCAACCGAATTTGTTTTCAATCGAATGATTCTGCTTCAAACGAAATTCTTCTTTATCAACTGACACTCTGTTTAAAGAATCGGAAAATTCTATGAGTGCCACCGAATCATTCGATTGGCAACTAATTCGATTGCTACTACGAATCTGTTTTCTCTGTGTAGTTAATATCTGTACAATTCCTGCTAAAGACCGGTATATTTCTTAAAATGTTCCTACAGTTATTCCACTGTTCAAGACTTTATTGTCTGTACATCTGTTTAAGTATGAATGTATGCGTGTATGGTATGCGTGCATGGTAATGATACCATATCACACCATGTTGATAATTTTGGTTAAGGGTTTATTATAATTCTATCGTTGCTTGCCTTTACTGATGACAAAATTAAATTGTTTTTTTTTAATCGAAACAAAAGCAGCAAAAAAGCAGGCGCCTGCTAAACGCTTCATACTCTACCATTTTACAGCATCACTTCACTGCAGCACTTTGAAACACTGAAAGCCCACAATGACTGTCAGTGTTGCTGTGCTAAACGAGCACTGCTTTAACATGAGACTGTGTATTGTGTTTTAACAAGTGCCTGTGATACTAAATTCATTGTCTAATCAATATAAGAACTCAAGTACTGGGTAAAGTAATGTTGGAAGAGTTTAAGTGGAAATAAGAAGATGCTGATAAAATAATTCGTTTTGTGTTTTTCTTGTATACTTTTTTACTCATTGAATCACGCAGCTGTTTTTGTTTATCTAAAGGATTTATTCTGTGCCAGTGCGGCAGTTTTGTGTCTGAGAAGGATATTTCTTGTTTGTCAATAAACAGTTTAAGTGTTGGGATCTTGTGACTAGTTGCTAAAACCAATGTAATCCTAATTTTTATATTATATGTGCGGAGGTTTTCCTGATTTTGTTGTCATTGTCATTGGAAAAAGGAAAGCAATAGTATTTGATAAGATGTTTTAGAAATACATAGGCCAATTTTTTGCGTGCGGACAAAGTACTTAAATGTTGATTTTTGTGATTTTGATTTGATAGGAGATTATTGCTGATGATGTAAATTTTTTAGGGATAATTGTGACTTTTATAAAATTCAAAATAAAATTTTAGGAAGATACTTGTTAAATACCAAATATCAAATGACTTTTATAAGACTCAAATATAAAAAAGATTCAAACAAAATTTAGGTTTCTCGTTTGCAATGAAATATTTTTTATTCACCTATATTTCTCCTCTACTTATTAAATAATGTTAACCAGTATTAACCCTTTATTCCTTTCGTTTCCTAATTTACCTTTTAAAAGAAATCCATTAATTTGTTCTTTATTTTAATTAAAATTCAAAAGGTTTCAATTATAGTTGCTGTTTTCTTTTATGTCTCCATTACTTGTTCTCTTATTTGTAATATCCACTTCTCTTTGTTTGAATTTCATGCCGCTCTTTACAGTTTAACAACAGAACAGCTTGTTTATTGTATTGTTTTACAATTTTATGACTTTTTTCACTTTGTGTTTACAAAAAGATAAATATTTATTTAGCATTTATATTGAAGCTGTAGTGGGAGGAGTGGGAATTATTTTGTTTACATTGATAAATGTTTGAGTTAGAAAAAAAGTAAAAAAAAACGTACCATCATCATATCATATTGTTCAGGTTTTCTTTTCCTGAAATGAATTTGTTTACTTACGATTAGCTAAAGGTGTAGAGGGAAAACAAAAGGAAATAAGTATGTATGTATAAATTTCGAAATTTAAAGGGTTTATTGATAAAAGTAAGAGATTTAAATTACTTTTTCTCAAAGGAAAAAATAAATTGTTAAATACAGAGTGATAGAAAAGTCAATGAAACAAATATGCAGGGGTTTTCATAAAACAATTCTGTTTTGTTAGAGTACGTAAATACATACTTTTAGTTTATCTTGATCTCTTCGTTTTAGTGAATTAAATATATTCTTAAAGTTACAACATATCAAAAGCATGTTATTTAGAAACTAATTTTGAAATTGTTGATTTTGTTTGAGAGATATTAGTTTAACATCATAGAATATATATTGTACATAGAACGGAAGAAGACAAAAATGTCGATGAAAAAAATTAAACAAAATTACACTCTTTTCACACATACAGGTGATATAATAACAAAATATATGGCAATACATTCTCATAAATTAGATTTTTGACAACAGACTTAGGTTTTTGGTTCTTAGTTTCCAAACTAGTTGTCATCTATGTTTAACATTTTAAACAGAAACAGATGTGTAAACATAGGTTAGAAACTGGCATAACTCATTCATTTTGTAATTGATTTTTAATTGCTGAGGTGTTTTGGAAAGCTATGCTTTTTCACTGAAATAAAAAAAAAAACTATTTACTGCCCCACGATGAAAATGGAGAAAATTAAAATTTTTTGCTAAAAGTGCGTTTTTTGAAATTCAAAGACCGTAACTGTTTGAGTGGTAAAACTGATGAAATGGTAAAATAAACAATAAAATAAACTAAACAATTTTAAAATTAATTTCAAAACAACATATTTTATATGTTGCTATATGAAAACCCCTACATGTTGTAGCAAAAAATTTTGTAAAATATATGTTTGTGTTAATTTCGTGAAGTATCTAAAAAATGTATAAATTTGCTCCCTCCTAGGCTACATTAAAGTGACAAGACCGTTTCATATGAAATGGTAGAATTAAAATCCCATATTCTGCCTGGAGTAGTTAAACTATTAAAATTTTTTTTTGGTCGTATTCACTACCATAAAATATTCTAATGAACTAAAATCTGAGATTTGTGTCAATTGGGTAAGCCAATTAGAAATAGTAGATTTACTTCCAAAATATTTTAATTTCATTTGTGAAATTTTTATAAAGATAATATAGTTAGCGGGTTGTATGTTTAATAAAGTAAACTTTTCATAAATCAAATATGTCGAAAAGTCAATCGACTTCAAAAATCCAAAAATTTAAAAATGTCGATTTTTTTTTAAAAACTGTAAAAAGTTGAAAAGTCTAATTTTTGTTTCAATTATTCAACCCTAGCAACGAATTATTTTCCTTTACACATTTCTAAAAGTTACGCTTGTTTGAGTAAATATTTGCCATGTGCGAACCTACCTTAAGGCTTTTACCAATACTTATTGCATTTGATGAAATCTGAAAAATCTCCAGTGAGAAATACTCTCGAGCTTTCTCAGGAATCGCTCTATACGTCCTTTTGTAAATGGGATCATTTCAGATGAGTTATTCTATGTCGAACTTTTTGATATTTTTTTTTTTTTTTTTGAGACTATTTGAAACTATAACTTGATGGAAATCTATATATATATATAAAAGAAAGTGACTTTAGTTACTACGCTTATAACTTAAGAACGCCTGGACCGATTCCAATGATTCACACCAATTCGAACTGGTCTCCGGCCAGACAAGAAGAATACCCAAGAAAATTCTCAAAATATCCCCGAAAAAAATATATAAAGAAAATTTATTTTCCCATATAAATCTTTCAAGGTCAGTGATTAAAAAAATTTTAATTCACAGTGGTGTACTCTGAAGCGAATGATTTGGTGTAAGCGAAGAAAGGAATACATTCCAGCACATGTCCAGTATATACCAAATTTTCATATCGTTCGATACAACAAGTAGGACGCGGTTAATGCAACATTGTACCATAAAATTTCTTGAATATTTTCAATCGATGATAAACAGTTTTGTTTACTTTTGCATATTAGATGCATGAATAAGAAATTTTCATGTGAAATCTCTTTAAAAAATTATTTTGAATAACTCGCCACATTTCACTGTTAAAATGATTTTATACAAATAAAATTTGTTTGCATTTAGTCACTGACTACATATTATTTGCATTGCGTTAATTGTAGTTTTGTGTTGATCAGTTAAAAAGCTAAACTTGGTTTACAAATTTGTTTTAGTGAAAATTTACAAAAGTGCCACCAAACGCGAATCACGTCTTCAGGAAAATCGGGAACGGGCATCTACTTCTAGATACGAGGAAACAGAAAGTGAACGTGAATCACGTCTTGGGGAAAATCTCGAAAATCACGAAATCGCATCAGAGCTGCAGAAACAGAAAGGGAACGCGAACCACGGCTTCAGCAGACACAACCCAAAAGCATATCGAAAGACTAGAAGTCAATCGCTCGCAAATGGCACGTTCAAGAGAAAAAATTGATTTAAAATTGGCGGCATTTCATAACAATATGGAATATTGCGGAAGAAGAAATTACATGGGGGCTAGAACTGTAATAATATTATATGGCACTATTACCTATTTCAACCAATTTCAATAGACTTTGTCCTTGAGGCAAAGTAATGTGCCATATTATATCAAGTTACCTTTAATATTCTGACCTGCACACATTCTTGTGCGGACGGACATCGTCAAATGAACTGAAAAGGTGATATTTAGTCGATCTGTATAATTTATGATGTGTGAAGGGTCCATTTATTTTGGGAGTTACAAACATCAATAAAATTAGGTGGATTTGACTTTACTTTTTTTTTAAGTTTTGTCTGATCTAAACCAATTGATTTTAAACTTATATTTGTTTATTATTTAAAACTATGATGTACCGCTACAGTACTATGGACACAATAATACAACCTTCGTTTTAAGAATTCTGTACCTCTACAAAGCAAGAAAAACATAAACACGACTTAACGGCGACTTCAAGTATTTTAGGTGTAACATTATTCTGACAACGTGGAAAGCAATATGGGCAATTCCACGAGAATGACTACCACGACTGAAAACCCAAAAACCCTTGAAACTTTTTTTCAAGATGATTTGAATAGGAGAAAACACTAAAATATTACTATGTGTCAGTATTTAAAGCTTATCACAACATTTTATTGACAAAAATAATAGTTTAAACTGACTATATTTAACTTTTTAATTTAATTGACGTGTTTTAGGCTAAAATTGCGGTTAAAACTAAGCTCCCAATTAGCATATAGTGTGAAATGAATTTGACTCTGATTGTTTGTTTGCTATTATAAAATTGTTTATTGAAATCGAATGTATATTTTCTATTCATTTTTTTAGCTTTTGTATACATATATTCACAGAATATATATTGTTTTATTATAAGAGAAAAATCTGTCACGTACGGTATGTCACGTACGATATTAAATTTTATTTATTAAAAAGTCATCCAATGATTGTTTTTATTTAAATATGACGGATTGTAAAGGAAAAATATTTTGTTTAGTGTATGAAATTAAAATAAAACATAACGCCTCTCACGATTCGCAAATATTCGCATATTTCTACATGTACCTCAAAATGACTTCCGTTTTTTGTCACGTACGATATACCCTTATTTCGCTCGATATTTTGGATAACAATGTTGCGAAAGAACTTATTATTTCTTTAAAATATAGCACCCTCTGAATGAAACATACAGACCGAATTATTTTTCAAATACTTTTATTTTTGCAAAATCTATTCCACTCTATAGGCGTACAAATGTCACGTACGATGACATGGAATTGCCCATATGTAACAACTCACAGCAAATATTTTTTAAATTTTTTACACATAAATGAATATCAGCAGCAAAACACAATCAAAAAAATAATAATAAATTAAATTATTATAGTTTTCGGTATGAGAAATGATCGAAAACTGATTGCTTATTACCATTTATAGGCCGTTTTATTTTAAAATATCCAATGAGATGGTGAATATGTCTCAGTGGCACATGATTTTTTTTATTTATATGTACCTAATATTACAATATTATTATATATTATATATTTTCTTAACCCTTATTTATTATTTAATTTTTATAGAAAAAGGTGAGTTAAAAACAAACAACATAAATCTTTTGCGGTATTTTAAAGCAACCGATTATTTTTGTATGCAAGTTTTCATAATTAAATATTAAAGGCACCACTTTTATAAGGCACAACATTTCTTTTTCAATATATTAAACTCTCAGCACTTATTTCTAATAAAAAATTTTAAAAATCTTTTTGTTACAATATTTTTTTTTTTTTAATAACTTTATTTTGTATAAATTTTTTTTTCTTTTTTTTTAACAAAACAATATATATTTATATACTTTATTACATTTATTTAAAAAATAAAAAAAAACCCTCTCAAAAAGGAAACAACAGAAAATCTTTTTAGGGCTAAAGAAATATTAAAAAATTAACTATAATTTAAATTGTATTTAATAAGTGTAAAAAATAAAACTCAAACCAAAAAAATCAAATCATAGATCATTGTATCAAAAAAAAATATTTTTTTTTCGTTGTTGTTTTCCATACTTTTGCCAATTTGCAGTTAGAGTTATGGGCATGGACGAGAAATTGCATCAAAAGATCTTCGAAGAGAATTTAGCTTTAATCGATACGCCGTTGATAGCGACAACAACAAATACAATATACCATCCCGGTGCTGGTTCCTCACATGGTTACAAAGACATACTACCGTATCCGTATCCCATCAATTTGACCGAATTCCATCATCGACATAATATGCCGCAAGAAGTAACTATAATACCAGATGTCATAGATACTGGTATCGGTTATTCAAGTATGTTTCATTTCTTACTTTTCTTTTAAAACTCCCTTCAGAATAAATAAATTTAAAAAATAAACCAATTTTATAACATTTTTCTTTTAATACCTTTTACCTTTTTTAATAACTACAATACAATTTTGAAAATATTCAGGAGTTTTAGGTTTAGTTTTGTGTTTAATAATTTATTGTTTGATTTCGTTCTACTGTAAGATCTATGTTAATATAAGAAAAAAAAGCCACTTTAAAAATGCAGTTACAAAACGCCATTGAGTTGTTTAAATTTAAATGTTGTTTATAACATTACAACTTTTGTTGAAACAAATTCTTTTCCCAATTTAATTAATATTTTCTTTTACTTTTCATTTCAAGTAGTTTGCTATTTTTATAATTTTTCTTATAAATTTTGCTTAGTTTTGTCTTTTCTAAAAAAACAAAAAAAAAATAAAAATTACAAAAAATACAAAAATTACAATTTTAAATATTCAATTTCGTTTTCTTTATATTGTATTAAACAATTTTTGAAAAACATATTTTAAAAAAAAAAATGTTAAATAACAAAGTTTTTTCAAAGCACGCTAATTCAAGTTTTCTTTTCTTAATCAAAAGCACTGAAATTTTTGTTACAAAAATTAAAAAAAAAATAAAAAAACTCAAACATTTAAAAACTAATAAAAAACCCAAATTTTACATACAATTTTATTTATTTGTAAATCAATTTCTTACTAAAACCAAAAACCAACAACAAATTAACCAGAAATGTTTAACAATTTTCCCCTTTTTTCAATAAAAACCAAAAGACCAAAATCAATAAAACAACACTTTACACTTTCAAATCATCCAACAATTAACAACATTTTTTATTCAAAACAAACATATTGATGAATACTGACATCAAAATATTTACAATGAAAAACAAACAACAAATAAAATTGTTCGTTCATTTAGTTCATGTTCAACAACAAACAAAAAATGAAGCAAATGCCACTAAATTCAACATTTTCATCACAAAATGTCAATTAAAAAAATTTAACTTTCAAATTTAAACTCAAACTCAGAAGTACAAACCCACATTAAAACTACATTAAATTGTAATTATTTCATTTTTGTTACTTGTTTATTTAAGTTGCTTTAAATCTCAATAATCAAATGCTAAAAACAAAATCAAAAGAACTAAATGTTTTAGTTTCAAAATTCAAGCTTCTATCAAAACTGTGTTAATTTTCATTATAATTTTTATGCTCTTGGTTTCTTTTTCCTAATTTCAAACTTTTGCGTTTAATTACAGTTTAAGTTGCTGTAGGTTTTTTGAACCAAATCTTTTTGTTTTTTTTTTTATTATTATTTTTCTATATATTTATGAAATTTGTAGCTAAAAAAAAAAAGAAAATAAAGACAATTTTGCACAAATATCTTTAAAGTAATATATAATATTTAATATACTTATAAACAGAAACAAAAACTTTTATAAATTATTTTATAAAACAAAAGTTAGTTTATATTTTGTATCAGGTGTAAGTTTTTATTTTTATTAAAAGAAACTTAACTTATAAATGTGCTAGTCTTTTTTATACAAATTTAGTTAGATTTTCTCTATCAATTTCAATAACGCGTTAATTTACCTTTAGTTAACCTGGCTAAGAATTGTATTCATACCCTCATACCTGTAAGACCTTAATTAGTGAATAAAGTTATTGAGTCCCCCTCTAAAAGTGCAGTTTATTATTATTGTTTTTTTTTTTTTTTTTTTTTTTGTGATTTGTTTTGAAATTATTTTAAACCAAATATTTTATGAATAAAAAATATTTTTATAAATAAAAAATAAGAGATAGGCATTTTTTAATTTTAAACAATAATTTTAAGTAATATAAAATGAAAATCGTTGTATTATATTAAATCATAAAATTCAAGAAATAGTAACAAAAATTATTTTCCAAAAAATATAAATTATTAGGTCATACGCTATATAATTCAAAATATAATAATTTAATATTCATCATACGCACCAGGTGTAAATTTCAATCTTTCAGATTGAGATAAATTTTGCAATTACATATTTATAAAATGCATTTACTGAACAACAAATTTATATCCATAAGTAGACTTTTAATTTTAAATTGCTCTAAAATTATAGTTGGTGACAAAAATTTTAATTAGCTGAAAGCGGGCTAGTTATAGAAAACAAAATTTAGTTTACAATTCTCAAATCAAGGTGTAGAGCTTTCAAATACATGTTTATTTTTCGATAATATTGATACTGACTGGTATCCCAGCAGTTAAGCAAGTAGTCAATGTATCACTTATACAGTAATCGTCACAAATGTTTTATCACTTGGCTGACTCCAATTTATATATTTTGATCATTTGAGACGTATGTGCTCTCTGTAGTGCAGAGATGAGACAATTGGTTACTTTATACATCCCAGGTAATCTAGCGTAGAGACAATTGCCACTTAAGTGTCTCTAAGTAATCTGGAGTGTAGTCACTTTAAACGTGTTGTGTGATAATTCGTTCAAACTGGTTTTATTCAAATTGTATTGATATAATTCTCATACAGTTAATTTTAATTTTTGCTTAAGTATACTGATATCCCATGTAACATAGCATGAAGTCAATGTGCACTTTAGTGTCTCTTAGTAACCTATAATGAAGTAACTTTAAACGTTTACTTTCTACTGCAATTTAGAAAGTAGATATTTTACCCACCAGAAGCAATCCATTGGATAGTTGTCGAAGAAAGGTTTGTTTACAAGCTATCGTTTATTGGACTCACTATGATATGTCTTTTAGCTGACTATATGAGGTCAATTAGCACTCGTACATGTTAAAATAACTAGTTATGCAGCTGATCAAGTTACCAGTTAGGTAAGTGTCGCTATTTAACCAGTATGTGAATCCAATGGGTGGACTACTTTGGACCAGCTATTAGACAGTCTCATTGAAGTCAAAAGGCTGCTTAGGACATGCCCGTGTTAAAATAACTAGTCACGTAGCTATTGAAGTAACTAGTTCCCACCCAAAATGATGGGTAAAATCACTAGTTCGGGAGTGTCTCCTAGAACTGCTGGGATCCTATTAAAATCTTAACTGTCAGTCACTATCCTACTTTCGCGAATGAAATGTTTCACGTTACACTTGAACAACAATCACTGCTGACTTATTGCCGATGTGTGGAAATGGAGTAACATTTATGTACTACAGTGATTGAAAACTCCATTTAACTTTAATTATTTTTCGGATTTTCGTTCAAAATATAAATGCATTTGCAATTGAATAATGCCATCATCAAAAAATATGTTTAAAAATAAGTAACTATATACGTATCTGCTTATGTTTAATAGTCGTTTTTATTATAACGTAATTAAAACGGATTATGATTATGAAAAATTATGAATTAAAAATTCTTGTATTTAAGTAGTAACAAAAAACAATTATGACTTATCACAAATTGTTTTAGTTTTTCAATACAAATTTCAAAATTGTCTTTTGTTATTGAATAGTCCAAATGATAAATTAAAACAAATATTTTAAAAAAAACTGTTCGAATTATTCGTTTTTCGAAAATGGTAATTTTTCACAAATTCATATTCGAACTAACATTATTTGCCCCAATAACGACAAGGCAATGAGTTCCCTAATAGTGTTATCAGCTGTCTTGGTAATATCAATTGATTGTTTTCCACACAAATTTTTTCGACATGTTTGTATATAAACATCGTGGAATTGACAGTAAATATTAAAAATCTACTGAGAAATTATGAAGAGCTAATAGTTAGTCTACCACACGGGCCAAAACCATATTGACCAAGCAGTTTTCCTCCTAAAATAGTATGACTAGAGCAGTGGCGCGCGATCATATTGTTCAGGTTATGAAGATTTTCTTCAATTTACACGTACACAACCCGAATTTAAATAATAGATCGTAAAAATACAAATATTTCATTAAGTTGCTTGATGTTGTTGCGGATATTTTATTTTTTACCCATACATGCACACAAATTAAATTTCTCTATTTGCCCATCAATGGACTAGAGTAAAATACTCTCCGAAAATTAAGAAATATCATAATTTTCATTGTCCTTACGGTCTTAGTTATCAATTCAGATTGGAAATAACTTATCCTAGTCTAGGAGAAAAGAAGCCAACATTTTCTGCCTCAAAATAAATTCCAACACTTTCGAGTATTTTGGAAAAATGGTGGTTATAATAGAATTTACGGAAGTTTATTTTTAACATTCAAAAAAACTGAGAAATTTTTCAATAGGTATAAATTTTCCAGCTGTGTTTCAGAATCAGGCCCGATTTTCTAAGATGTTTTCTTGTCATTAAGATAAATATTTCATTCTTACTACCCTCAATACATGGAACATGGAATCAATCATTCAAATTCCATGAGAAATATATCCTCTTATTCTCAAGTAACACAGCATACCCTAGATTCCTCCACAACAGTATCTGATTAAAATATGATCGATTTCAGTATACTCCAACACACATGGAAATTTGTGAAACTTTACTGGGAATTTTGAATAGTTTTATAACATATCATCAATATATATTTGTATGAAAAATAAAAATTTAAATAAAATTAGATATCAGGCTCTTATTATTTTTGATAGTAAAAGTTTAAAATTTTGTACACATATGTATGTAATATGATGTGCTGAATCGTAATCAATAATAATATCAATTTAAAATTTTTGTTAAAATTAAGATTTTTATCAAATAAAAACTTGATATTAATTTAAAATTGAAATGTTCTTAAATTGGAAGACGCTATGTAATGCAAACTCTTTCAAACATTTGGAAGTAAGTTAAGCAAATATATTTAATAAACTAAACTTTGTATTTATCACTTTAGTTTACACCTACAGATATACTATCCAACAGTTTTTTTTTCCAGTTTAAGCAATATCTTTCAAATTCTATAGTTAGCAGGAAGGAGTATAATAAACAGAATTTTAATTTAAATAAACTACATAAGTACTTAACATACCAGCTGCAATATAAAAATCGTGCTTCAAAGCGTATGAGTAATATTATTTGCATTTGAATTGAATAGTTTTATTAGGAAACAAAAGGTAATACAACGATTTTCAAATATACTATTACTATTTATATAAATGTATGTATGTCTGTCTGTATGACTACCTATTTATTTAAAATCTACTATTATATATCTGCATTTTCATTTACATTTTCATGACTACATATCACTGAAAATGCTGAAACTTATTTTCAACAAAAATTAATTAAAAAATATTTTCTATCTTCTCTTTCCTTTTTATTTGTGTTCCTTTTATCTGCTACCAAAAATAATGAAAATACAAAAAAAAAAAAATAAAAAAAACACAATATTTTTTCCTATTTCAAACGTGTGTTTTTTCATACTATTCCAAAAAAAAAAAAAAAATAAAATAAAATAAAACTAAAACAACGACAATGTAAAATGGATTGGAAAATCTGCAAACAACAACCACCACACCCAAACTACAAATGCAACAAAATCTACATAAAATTACAACATGTAAAATAATCAAAATGGGGAAAAACTGAAACATAAAAAAATTTCTTTAAATATGAAAAACTAAAAAATAAACCTGGAATAAATTGGAAAAACTTTTACATTTTGATATAAACTAAAAATGAAACATGAATATCATCTATCCAACTACTTGGCCCAACAACCACATGCAACAATACTAATACAAAAAAAATTTGCACTTGAACACGTTTCTCTAACTGCTTGTCTTTGGAACTCAAAATGGACGAAAACTTAAACTACTCCAACTCTTCTTAATATTTCTTGGGTATATGGCAAAAAAAAAAAAAAAAATTGTATGGTTTGCAACAAAACATAATGATGACAACGATGATGATGTTGGTGATAATATGTATGCAATTATACAACTACCATGCAATAAATGCAAAATGCTCTACCTAATGTCATTGCTGACAATGAATATGTGTTTGCATGTCGGTTGCTGTGTGTGTCTTTTTAAATACTAACTACTTTGGGGGGTACTTGGTGCTTTTATGTATTTGTTGCCATCTTTTTTCTGTTTTTTGGTTTTGTGTCGCCCTTTAATGCTTATGAACTTCAACAAAATGCTTGTTTGTGGACCTGTCAACTATTACAGGTGGCCCGGATGTTGAAGAGAACACCTCAACGGATATAATCAAGCAACACTTTCAGGTACGTAAACAGCCAGAATAAGTAAAACTCTTAATATGTATGTGTACCTTAAAAAATTTTAAGTTTTACAAGTTGTTTTACTTGTAGTTGGGGGAAGTAGGCCTAAACAAAATAAGCTAAGACATTTAGCACTAGATTTCTGATTAATAACTCATTGGATCACAACAGTTTTAATAAACACTGATATTCTAATGAAATTACATATTAGCAAAAATTTAACTTCGCAGTGACATACAAGTATAAATTCATAAATATGTGTATACAATTAAAGTAGGAAGGAAACAAGGTTTTTCGACAAGGTATCGAAACTTGTCACTTCCAAACAATGAATTCTCAATGGTAATACAAAATTTAAAAATGCCAAATTAGGTACGGCTTGGATTCTCTCGAGGTTTTCATAAGAATATTGGGTGGAAACAAAAATGTGAAATTTAAAGTGGCTCAAACATTTAAAATTCGTTTTATATAAGAATGGTGTAAAATCGCTTATAGTGGTTTCAATATACTTTCCCAATAATCCTTTTTTTAACAAGCATATTTTATTTGAACAGATTCTAATATCTAAAGATTTTCCTCAAATAAAAAAAAAAATAGCGTATTTAGCTAGAGAAAATAAACTTTTAGTAAAAATTTTCTAATATTTCGAAGACTAATCACTAAACTACAAATACATCTTTAGTTAGTTGTCCGATTTTTATAAACTTAGTTTTAGATTGATTGTAAGGACTTAAATTTTCTGAGCAATATTTATTTTGATAAATATCCCATTCGCATCCCACTAAGCGACTAAAAACCTCTTAAAGGAATGGACCTAAGCTTTCTTTTGAGCAAAAAAAAAAAAAAATTTTAATAAAGGGTCCATTTTGAAAAAAAAGTCAACAAAGTTTATGATTTTGCAAAAAAAAGTCAAAAATTTTATGTTTTGAGAAAAACAAAAAAGGGCCCATTTTGAAAAAAAGTCAAACAATTTTTTGATTTTGGAAAAAAAAAAAATTAACAAATTTGTTTATTTTTAATTTTTTTTTTCCGAAAGATTGAAGAAATAGCTATCTAAACTATTTAGGACACATTTTGCTAAGAACAATAGGTAATAAGTTACATGGATGAGAAAAAACACCTGCTTGGCCAAAATGTCAGAAAGTTCTCAAGCGATCTTGATGAAAAATTGTTTCTGAACTACTATCCAATAGACCTAACTATCGGAAGATTTAAAAGTTGTTTCACTTGACATGAAATGCCCCATATATGTATCTATATTTTTAATCAGGCAATGGCTTATATTTATGGAAAATCTTTAGGTATCCTTTGAACAAGGATATCAATACTAAATCTTATTTTGATGTATTTATAGCATAACATTTTAAAATCTATGATTCATTAGCTTTAATATAAGATCAAAAATTGCAAAATCTGAATAAAATTTCAAAAGTTAAAGAAAATTAAGAAATTCTGGAGAACTTAAAATTTTGTATAGCCATAGAAAACATGTACCAAATAACACCGAATTCAGAAAAGTGAAGGTACGAATTTCGTTTGGTGAAGGTACAATTTTGTTTCGTCCCAGTACATAAGTATTACTCATTCAATTCAATTAGAGACTTTTGAGCTGACTACTTCAAAACAGATACTCCATTTAAGAAAGAATTCTCGTCAAAATCAAAATGTATCTTTAATTATTTGACAATACATTTTAAAATCAATATAAATAATGCCAAAAATAGCATTTTTATCGAAATCTTAAAAGTTTACTCAGGCAAGGCAAAATGATGAGAGTTATTCAACTAATTACGTTTGGGTTTTTTAGTCAATGTATATAATTACAATAATTAAATACTAAAGAGCGTTTCTTAATATTTTTAATTTTTTTTGAATTTGGGAGAATCCTTCCCAAAGCGAACAAAAAACACTAATTTTCGAATTTCTCATCTGCGATTTTAACAAATTTTACCACAGTTATTATGTATTGCAAGTGTTTATCAAATCATACACTTTTTAACCCGAGACCCTTTCCGGTCCAATATTATGATGTCATACAATTGAAAAACTGCACATAACTTTTAAAGCATAAGATGTTCCAGATTCAGTATAATATTGTTTAAAAAATATATGCATTTTTTAATTGGACACTCTTTTAGTTTAGGAGTTATACCTAAAATTAACACATTTTTGTTCTAAATCAAATAAGTGTCCAGCTTCAAAATTTGTATAAATATATAAACGACTTTGGTTATTAGCATAAAAGTTTATGAACATTTTTAAATATGTGGTTTTTGAGATATGTGACTTTGAACTTTATATGATCTGCCACTGCTAAGTAATATATGATAATCGCCAAGTTGTACACTCTTTCAGTTTAGAATATATGCATCAAATCCGAATATTACTGTTTTGATACAAAGATATATAATTAAAAGTGAGAATATTAGTTAGTCCTAATTTACTAATAAAAAAAATAAAACTGGCCACATAGAGGAAATAAAATGTCAAAAGTCTCGTCGAAGCCCATAGTTATATTACAATTGACCCGATGGTTTGTTTCTCTCTAAAGTAAAACACAAAATTGTTTTTACAAAAGCGTAACCAATTTTTTTTAGCACAAATTTGTTTGAAGTTGTTTACTCTTACAAGCGTTTTGTAAGAACAAACAGCATCAAATAAAATAAAACTAAATACAGTGAGACCTCGATTATCCGTAATTTTCGGGACCGGGAGCATTTTGGATAATCAATTTTACCGGTTAATTGAGTACCAAGTTTTAGTAATGGTGAAAGTTCTTCGATAATGACATTTAAAGCACCATATTGCACAGTGATCCATCGGTTGGATCAAAGTCGTCCAATTTGATGGAAAAAATTTCACAATAACGTTTTCAGCATTGAAATCCTGCACGTCTGGATGTTGTCCAATGGCAGAATGATTTTACTATAATCTTTTAGACCGATTTTCTTAAAATTCTCTCCCACTTCTGGTACCATTCTCATGGACGTTTTTTAAAGCTCTTTTCAGTAACTTGCACTTGTGTGTACCAGTAACGCAAACTAATGAGCTTATTCTCTCCTTTGAGACCTTGTGTCATTCTATGAAATTTTCATTATGGCAAGCCAAACTTCTCTCAAGTAAACACTTTCTATTCTGGTGAGTTTTTTCATTGATTTGAATTCATTTAATTTTTCCACAAAAATTGTGGCACCTAATCAGCTGAATATTTTTCTCTTGCAGCATTAAGTTTGTGAATACAATGTCGTGTTTTCTTAAATTTTGAGTGGAATATTTTAGGCTTTCCTTTACTGTTAATCCAGAAATTGGAGTTCCTTTAAATCGTTCCTTCCGGAATTATTCATAAACTGCTAAATCTACTTTTGGTTCTTCAGCAGTTTTTAAAGTTTTTCGGTTTCCAAAGCAAAGAATCACTTTGTTTTTTATAATGTCTAACAATACTTACGCAAAAAGCTTTCGAAACATCGATGGCACAATATCAAAAAATGTTGACCTTTCAAATCGATCCAGGAAATTCCCCTTTTTCGTTTTATTCACATTGTGTTAGATTGTTCAAAAATAATTGAAAAAAAATTATAATCCCGTATAATATATGTAATTGCGGTTAATAGATGCAAACAAATTTAAATCGATCCAAAAACATTTTTTTTTTCTTTTCCGGATAATTGATGTTGCCGGTTAATCGAATCACGGATAATCGAGGCCTCACTGTATTTGTTTTGGGCTTTCTAAGCTAAATATTGTTACGAAATTCTACATGAATTCAAATATAACGGTTTTCATGGCTTGTTTAAAGTTGCATAATGTTCCTCAACATAGCTGTGGAACATAGAACATTGAATAAAAGCTGTGGAACATAGAACATCGAATATACTAGTTTGTCCGTTAAGATCATTGTAGAAGATTCAGGAAAGATGGCGTGTGTATAAAAAGTAGCAGAGGTTGCAGTCGTTAGTGAGTTGATTATAGATGCTGTTAGAGTTAACATCAACTGTCTTGTACATTTAAGTTTGTACATTATAAACGTGTGTTTGTGTATTGGAAACACATGGTGACTATTTGGACTGTTGTTGTTGTACATTTGAATAAATAAAGAGTTGTTACAATTTTAAACTACTAAAACTGCTTTTATTTGCAATCAAAAGTATCCGGTTTATTTAAAGGAAATAAACCACGTTTTTAAAAAGGTAAAAACGTAACAATATGTTTTTAAAATAAATTATATAATTCAATTATACTTTAAACAGATAACACAGATATGAATGTTAGATATAATATGGCAATAGAAAACAAATAAAAGAAAATGTCTAAATGGTATATATCACACTCGTTGCCTATTGAAAATTGTATTTTCTCTCGATCTGCAAGCCAAAACCATTGAAAAGTGGTTGTAGAACGCCAAAATGTCATTTGTTCCTCATCTGTATAAACTGTGATATTTTATTTAGTCTTTTTCGTCAAATATTTGTGACAGTTCCTATAGAGAAAATGAATTTAATTAATTTTTCATAGACAATAAAAATTTAAACAATTTGAAACAATTATGTGAAGCATCCGTTTAATGTATTTTTAGAAGTTCTTCATAAGAGAAAGTCTGATGTTATTATTAGCTAATAAACAGAGCTTCCCAAGAATATTGAAAGCATTTCTGTTAACCATAACGATTTAGTTAATTATCACTTAATTAAAAGTTTAGCTAAAATAACTGGCATTTTAAAAAATGTGCGTGTTTAAGGAACTTTATTATAAACATCAAATGGAAAAAGTTTTCAAATTTAGGAGACCTCCTCCAATTTATCATCTAAAAATCGACAATACACAAACAATTTTTACATACTTAAGTACTAAAATATAAATTATCTAATTTGCTTTAATAACTAACTTAAGACTGTAGTAAAATAAAAAAAAACATTCTTCAAATTAAATAAAACAACAAAAAGTTTACAATTAGTAGTTCACGAAACTGAATCTTTTTGATGATGATAACGATGGTCTTCAGTTATAAAAGTTCTTTATGCCTAAACTGCTCTTAACTGATTGAACTTATTCATTTAGAAATACCTTTGTTTTTGCTATGTTCCTGGTGTCTTATTTTGTCTATGTATTGTATTGTTAAGTACCTATTTATGATGTAGTTGTTTTTTTTACTAAGTATTATTGTTCTTGTTTGTTTCTCTCATTAGAGTACCTGTCATACAGCATTGGATACATGTCGTGAAGATCCGTCCTGTTTATCGTCCTTACAGCCAATGCTACAACATTGTGAAATGCATCGTTGTAATCGTAATGCATGCATGACTTCACTGCAGGCATTTTATAAAGGTCCACATGAGGACTTAAATTTAGATGTGGCCTTTTGTTTATGCAAGTAAGTACTCAAACACACACACATATACATATTCACATTTATGTGGATTTTGGGAAAACTTGACTTCCAAAACACACACAGATAGTTGATCGAAACAAACAGACACATACATATAGTTTTGATTTACCTTTAACTGCATTGAATTGTATAAAAGAGAGAAAACAACTGAAACCAAATAGGAAAAAAAACACCAAAACCAAAGAACAAACAAACGAATCAAAAAACTTTTGCCCTGCATCAAAACAACAACTCATTTTTAGATAATTGTTTGTGGGTTTTTTGGTTTAGTTTGTTTTTCTCTGATGTGTTTTGAATTTTTTCTCTATCCTGTTATACCATTTGAGAGTTTTTTTTTTTAATTTTTGCAGAAATGATAACTTTTGAGTTTGTATGTATGTATGTTCCTTTGTGAATATGCCTGTGACGACTATCTATTTATCTAACTGTTGTTTGCTTCTTCTTCTCATTCATTTTTTGTTATGTTCATTTTGTCATAGAAAAACAACAAATCGTCATGATAGTTGTATGATTGCTCAGGAAAAACTACATCCGGTTTGTGCACAAAGGCCACCCGACAATAATAATCAACAGAGCTACACACCACCACCATCATGTCATGCTGTGGCTGAAGCATGCAAAGTGGAACGTGAATGTCGGTAAGTTGTATTTGAAAAGAAGAAATCAAACATTTTTATTGCAGATAGTTGACATAACGCTCATTTGCTGTAACAACGTCATAACTCAAAATCCGTGTTTTTTGAACTGAGTAATATAAAATATGCGCCGTTATACAGTATTTCATATAGTTTTCAAAAAAGTCAATTATTTTTTTCATGTTTTCTCATATATTTGACAAGAAAAAATTTGGGTTAAATACAGATTAGAATGATATTAACATCTACTATTTAATTCAGGTTTTATTTGTGAAATCTCATGATTTATTGAAAATTTATTTAAGAAATAGAAAAATGTCATAAAACATTTAAAGCCGTTTTTCTCGAAACGACTTTTTTTGAATTATGACGTTGTTGCAGCAAATGAGCGATATGTACATAAGAGTGTATTTTTGTATGTGGTTATAAGACTATATGTTTTTGGTAATAATTTAATTTTTTTGATGTAATTGCAAAACTATGAAATTAGGACCGAGAAAAATATAAATAATATTAATTACACACATGTATAATAACGAAATCTTAATTTTAATATTAAGTTGCCAATAAATTACCAATTCTAATGGGTATATACATGCCGTACATTTTGCTATAATAAGGAAGATGGGAGGAATGCGAGAGAAGAAAAGATGGAACGAGTATTCGAATTGACTAAAATATTCAGAGTTCCAGTCAAAGTTTGGCTATTGTATCCAGTGATATAATAATCCACCTCCCATACAAAGTAAATGGTTATTTCTAAATATTTTATGAACTATAATTGCAAGATTCTTCAAACTATGTCTAAATGGCTCTTTTATCGCTAAAAATTGTCGGGATTGAAGTAGTAGTTGTAGCACACCCTATACAAAGTGAATATTTAATTTCGGATATTTGGAGAACTATAATTGTAAAAGTGTTTATACTTTTTACGAATTAATTTCCTATTACTGTGCGGAGTTTAGCTGAATATAGACGGAATTAGGTTACAGGGCGTAGCACCTCCCATACGAAGTAAATATTAATTTCGAATATCTGTGGAACCAAAATGGGAAGGGGGCGGTAAAGAGTTCAGTCACCTCCCATATAAAGTAATAATTGCTCTAATAATTAGTTCTCTTATCATTTTACAGAGATTGGCTGAAAATGGTCGGGATTGTATTAGTGGTCGTGGCACCTACAATACAAAGTAAATAATACATTTCGATTATCTGAAGAACTATAATTCTAAAAGTATTTAAACTTTATATCAATCAATTTATTTTCATTAAGGAGTTTAGCTAAAAACTAATCCATTCCTGATCACTGTATCAAGTTCAACTAAAAATAGCGTGACCAAAACAATGGGCATGGGACCGCCATTACACAGAAAATTTTAATTTCGAGAGTATTTAAGCTTTGTCTGAATCACTTATATTTTTACATTGTTTGGGTGAAATTGGGCGGGATCGGCTGAGTAGGAATGACACCTCCCATATAAAGGAAATAGACTAAAGCTTGATATGAGTTATTTTTTTAACAAAAAAAAAATATAAATATGAATGGGATTACAGAGTTAGTTAGTTATTTTCGAATATCAAGTGAACTGTAATTAAGGAATTCTCAATATTTTGCATGTGTTATTTTCATATCATTGTACATAGTTAGGTTGTATCAGAAATCCATTCATGTGTTTCTTTATTTTACTAGGATAGGGGTAGCGAAGCGCACCGGGTTATGTTAGTATATTATTATAGTTTAAACTAATTGTTGTTGATCTTCAAACAAAAAAAGTGTTATTTTATGACAAAACAATAACCATAGTTCAAAAAGATTTATTAGTTTATAACTTTTTTGTTTGAAACATAAAAAAAATTCGCTTAAACTACATAATATAAGTATTAGGACATTATGACAACATGACTTAATAGCAGACCGTTTGAATTCCTGTATTTCTTATTCACTTAGTTAAACGCATGTTAACGAACAATCAATAACTTGATCGTTTAAACAACAGCTCATCTGTGTCAAAGTAAATTTGTAAATAAACGTGGAATGTTAGTATTATAAAAATTTTGTATGGGAAAAAATTAAAATTAAATTCCATATTTTGTTCTTCTTTTTATATTTTGAGGGAAAAAACTTTAATAGAAATATCAGCAAATACATCAGAGTTTTTTTTTTTTTTTAATTCTTGGCAATACATCACACTTTTCAGAGTTGATTTTCAACTCAAAAATTTATTATAAATAAACTCTTTGCTGAGCTTAATCGATCTGCTAGCAGCAGATCGTTGTGTGCGATGTATACGCAGTGGCTAATTTTTATCATCTTTATAAAGGGCATAATCTGAATGCAATTTTACAGTCCTGATTAAAAGCTGGTTTTGTTTCTGTATAATTAAAGATTTATGTAATGGAGTGAATGTTTTCATATCCAACACAGTTATTTTATGGAAAATTTTGTGCCTTAAAATTCCCACTATTAACAAAGTTATTATCAAACTCAGACCTTCGCTCATTCACATTACAACAATAGTTTGTTTTAGTGAAGAGTGTTCCTAAATTCACACAATAATGCTATTGTGCAGTAAATTGAATTAAAATTTGAATGAATTAATCATGAATTAAAATTATTGAATGCATTCGCTTCATACAAAAATGGAAAGGAATTTTAATACATTTTTCCTTTGAATTTTTTAATTAGAAAAATATGACAAATAAAACTATATTTCTTTTGATTGAAAAAGCCTTGGGAGATTTAAAAAAGTAGCTTAGAAGAATTTTTAAATCAATCAATAAATCAATATTTTTAATCAACAAAAAATCAATTATTTTTTTATGAAACTTAAATTAAATAATCTTAATTCATGATGAGTTCATTAAAATTTTAATTCCATTCATAGTTTGGGCAAACTGATTACATTTAAGAGTATTTAATTCAAGATGAATTCATTCATATTTTAAAATTAAAATTATTGGATTCAAGAATTTTTAATTCATGATGAATTCATTAAAATTTTAATTCCATTCATATTTTGGGCAAAATAAATGCATTTACATTTTTCTAATTCATTTTGAATTAAAAATCATATATGAATCATTCATTTACGGCTCTGGGAAATCTTCAGTATTAATGGAAAATACAAAGCGGTTTAATTGTTGAACAATATTTCAAAAATAATGAAAATTTGGCTGCCACAGTTTTGATTTTTCAAGCAAAATCATCAACGAATCACATTTTCTCCTAGATGTCTTTGTTAATTGTAAAAATTTATTCATTTTGTGTTCAGACAATCAAACATTTGATTGTCGAAATACAAATACATCCTCAACGTGTCACAAAATATGAATTTGTACTAAGGACTGAGATCGAAAAATTCTTAACATACACATATGTTAATAAAAATGAAACCATTAAACTTACAGTTTTGATTGATATTATTTACAAAATATTTTTATAGTTCTAATCACTAGTGATGAAATTTTGAGCCTTTTTCGAAAACCCTTCCGTTTTTATAGTTATTTCTGTCACTTTGTTCAAACAGGTTGTCCATCTCCGTTTAAAGTCGACCACACTTTTGGACACCTTCTCTGTGCTCTTCAATTATCTTTTAACAAGAGCCCAATATCTCTCCACTGTCCTTAGCTCCAGTCAGTTTGGAGAATTGGCCTCTCTTGGTACAAATATCACATTATTGTTCTTTTACCACTCAAGACCTTTCTTACCATAGTGACAGGGTGCCAAATCAGTCCAAAAATAAGTGGACACACAAGAAGTCTTATGAATGGAAGAATCCTTTTTTGTAAACATTCCTTGATGTAAATTTCGGTATTTATAGAGCCCAACAACTGCAAATTGCTTGCCATACCAAGAACTTTTTGGGAAACTTTGTCTGCTTTTGGGTCATAAACCTTTCTAAAACATTCCCTCGAGCATCAGCAACATCAACATTTTGACCCGGCAGCTGCGAAAAATCTGCCAGAACATACGTTATCCATTATGAAACAGGAATATTTTTTTTATAAAATTTGACTTCAATTTCTGTGCTCTCTTTATGGCCTCTAAATTTTTAGCAGCGTTTCTGTCTGGAACTTTTTGAGCCTTGTATGTTTTTGAACCTGCATTGGCTTTAACTTTTCGTATCAAATAGTCCGAGCACTGAGCTAACCGGGCTGCTTTCTTACCGGATGTGTTGGGAGCTCTTTTGAAAATGCTTTCTACTTTTTTGGCTTTGGAAACATCATGTGGACCATTCCTTCTACCTGAACCAGGTTTTCTATCAACGGACAAGTTCTCCCGCTACTGTTGAATAACATTGGAAATAGTTTGACGGCAGACCTTTGAATGTTTGGCCAACTTTTTGTAGGACCAAGTTGGGTTTTGTTGAAAGTATTTAATAATTTTAGTACGCACTTTTTCTGGTCACTCATTTTAATCAGATTAACAACAAATGAGCATACTTAGCACAGCAGTGAAAACCGTTTACTCCATGTGTTATTCCAAACAAAACCCCATCATGTTTATTTTATGATTCCAAAGAATAACAACAAAGAAAATAAACCACCATATCAATCAAGTCTTGTGTAAATTTTTGGAAATCCTTTATAAGTAAACTGTAATGAGAGAAACAAAAATTCAAACAAACCAGAAAACAAATAACTTTAGTTTTTCATTCAAAATTTTATTTCAAAGCAAATAACAAGTGTCGACTTCACTTTAAACCGTGCCTAAAATATGTGAGGTAAAATAGTATTGATTGGTACTATTGGGTAAAATACTTGTTGTTCAGATAAGAATCCTTTCGTATAATTTGATTACTGGATTTAAGTATAAACCAAGATATCAAATATGTTCATGCGACAAATGCGATTTCACATAGAATTCTTGAAATTGTCTAGTATTCTTGGCCTTATATCCCACCAAAACAACCCAAAACGTTTGGGAATCGCCACAGAAATTTCTCTGTGAATAATACCTCATTTCATTTTTAAAATTTTACTAGAACTTGAAACTAAAACTTAATATTGTCTTAAAGAAAAAATAAGAGAATTGGTCCAATGATTTCAGTGATTAAGTGTAATTTAAGTTTATATAATGTGCTTATATTTTTTACCGTAATTTACGTGATTTTTTAAATCATTTTAAACCGCACAAAATGGACAACACAATTTCATGTTCGAAAAATCCTCTACTCAAACTCCCCTTATATTTCGCTTTATAAATAGAACTAGCACTAATCAAATGAAAGGAAGGGATTCTTATTTAAACAACGTTTGAGCAACAATTATTTAGCCAATAGTATCAGTCAATACTATTTGTATATTTGGAGAAAGCGCACCTGCACTTACTTTCCGCAGGTGCAATGGATTTCTCTTCATTTATGTAGAGTAATGTAATCATAATAGCAAAATTAGAGCAAGTATTTTTTAAATAATATCTAACATCCTGATTACAATACAATTGACGAAAATATGTGTCAAAATTCAAATTTTATTTGAAATTTTTTCATGAAATTATTGCTAAATATTTTGGTATTTTTTGACGGCTTTAATACAATTCAAGAAAAGTATAGCTGAGGTCATAATGATTAACGTTTGACTAAAATTAACATTTTATGTGCATTATTAACTCTCATTTTATGCTGAACAATGGGGTGCTGAACAAGGACGTAGAGGTCCAGAAAATGTATAACACTCTGCTATGTATCTGAAAAAATTTCTGTTCAATGTATTCTGCTAAATTATTACAATTGATCTTGAGCCAGATTAAATTACTTCAATTAATTAAAATTAGCTAAATTCAAGTGAATTAAAAATATGTATATTAAAACATTTCTGCGTTCAAAGTACTATTTTTTTTTCGGCCTATAATACAATATTCGGTTACCCAACTGCTAGAGTAACTAAGTACTTGAACATGTTAATATATTTATTTTAACCTCATGCATTTTTGAAGTGTTATTCTTGAGCACGTTGTTGTTATTTTTTGCTTTGTTGCTATTATATAATTAGAAGTTGACACG
Organism: Calliphora vomitoria; assembly: GCA_942486065.2. Lineage (NCBI taxonomy): Eukaryota > Metazoa > Arthropoda > Insecta > Diptera > Calliphoridae > Calliphora > Calliphora vomitoria. The sequence continues at coordinate 65,446,618 of OW818029.2, forward strand.
ATGAGACTGTATATTTAAAATACACATACATACCCATATAGTTTATTGGTATATGTGTAAATATAATATTACACATACACCAATAAACTCTAAGCCACCCACCCACAGCAACATGCATACAAACGAGTATGTACATGAAGAAGATTTAAGTTTGTCGTTGTTTACGGCATTATTGTGTCATTATGTATTTAACTAAACTAAACGACCGCAAAATACGTGGCTGTAAAATTAATTGCCTTTTAAGTGAATCACACTTGTTAGTGGTACCAGGATATGAAGGAGGTGGAGCTGAAAGTTCCCCTAGTAAACAACTGAAATTACGCTAAATTAGCTAAACAACTATATACTTACAAATACATACACCCATACACACATACTTCCATCCGTGATATATGCAATAAATGGAATGTTTGTATTTTATACTCGTTTTCTCGCATGTATGAGTATTATCATCATCCCATACAAGAATAAACAAATTTTTTCTCTTCATGCAGGGAGGAAACTTTGTAATAGAGTTTGTTTGGCAAAAAATGTGATTTTAATTTAATCAAGATTTAAGAAAATTACATTTATTTGCAGTTAAATCATTGAAAAATCCGCAGACATATTTCCACAAAAGCTGTGCTAGAAAGTTAATGACATTTTCATTAAATTACTAGCAAAACTGTTGAGGGGAATGAATAGAATAAATAGAAAATTAGAGGCTGTCCTCGCATGATGAACTGGAAATATAAAGCGGCTTTTAAATCCTATTATAGCATACATATACATATATTTAGAGAAGGTTACAAACTCATATTATATTTAGAAATATATAAATTTTTTAATTTAGTCTTTCTAATTTCTTACTGGATAGATAGTAATAAACACAACACAGAATGTTAGTCTAAGTATGTCAGTGATTTTAGTCTTAAATTTATATCAACTTTATTTTTAAGTTTTTTTCAAATCAGTTGCACATACACAATTTCTGCAGCATAAATAGTACATGTTGCAAACATACATACACATTTGCGCCGTGTGAATACAAGTGCTTGCAGTAGTTATTGGCGTAAAGTGCTTACGACACTTGTGGGTTTCAAGTGAAGACAAAGTTATACTTTTCTCGTGTTATTTTAACAACTCGACATGAATATTGACAAGTTCAGTGGTGTTCTGTAGAAGGCATACGTGTGGAATTAGTCTGAAAGTATTAATTATAAACAAAAATAAAATACGTACATGTGATATATTGCGAGTATAAAAATAGAATTGTGGAACTGGCTAATATGAAATATAATGATTCTTTTGGTTTGAGATTTACATCATATCTATACTTGACGAAAAATTGTTGGACTAAGATTAACTAATGGTCGACATCATTTCATTTTTTCAGGGATGTAAATATGGATGTGTTTTCATAAATTATCTAATAAATTTAATTAAATATCTAATAATCACTTCAGCATATTTTTTAATATTTTAATTCACGAAATTATTTTCATATATGTGTATATATGTGCAAAAGCACTTTTCTTTTAAGTTGTTCATTATTTGACAGAATTGCCAAAAGTTTTGTGGTAATGACTTTACTGGAAAGAAATTTGCAAAAACATTCAGAGTCCAAGGGGTAGTATATGTTATTTTGCAATCACCATCCATTAAAAAGTAATAAAGTGCTACATCTTAAAGCCAACATTTGGTGATTTTCTTTATTTTTAAGTTTTTTTTAAACAATGGGCTTCTTAACAAAGTCAATTGTCAAAAACTGATATAATTATAATTCGTTTAATGTATATACAGTGGCGCAAAAGTAATCCTCCTATCAGAAAATGCTATAAATTTTGCGATTGGCCCCTAATGTCAGTTCTGTTTTAACATTTGTGTAGTAAACACATGCAAAATACACGTTAATAAACAATGTTACGCTACACTGCTCCAGAACGCGGAATATTGCTGACTATTTATTTGACCAATAATCGGTCGGTGACTTTGGCACAACGTGAATTTCGTCGCAGATTTCCTGGCCGTCCAACGCCTACTGGTGAAACACTGCGACGTTTAGCCGCTCGCCTCGAAGAGACTGGCACAACACGAAATGCTGTCAGGCGTGGCAGACCCCGGAGTAGCCGTTCTGCAGAGAATATTGCTGCTGTAGCCGAGGATGTCATGGAAGCGCCGTCGACATCGACCAGACGACGTGTCACGCAAATGGGTATCAGTCGGCGGTCTTTACTGCGAATTTTGGTACAATATTTGAAGATGTTTCCGTACAAAGTCCAGACGGTGCATCAGCTGTTAGCTGCTGACCGCCAATCGCGTCTAACATACGCTCAAGCCATCCTTAATCACCACCAAGAGGAAGATGATTTTTCATCAAAAATAATCATGAGTGATGAGGCCCATTTCCATCTTAGCGGGTACGTAAATAAGCAAAATTTACGCTTCTGGGGCACTGAAAATCCGCGTGTAACCCACGAAAAGCCATTACAACACCCGCTCAAAGTCACTGTATGGTGTGCTGTTTTCGCTGGAGGAGTCATCGGACCTTTTTTCTTCGAAGACGTCACGGGCCAAACGGTTACTATGACGGTGCATCAGCTGTTAGCTGCTGACCGCCAATCGCGTCTAACATACGCTCAAGCCATCCTTAATCACCACCAAGAGGAAGATGATTTTTCATCAAAAATAATCATGAGTGATGAGGCCCATTTCCATCTTAGCGGGTACGTAAATAAGCAAAATTTACGCTTCTGGGGCACTGAAAATCCGCGTGTAACCCACGAAAAGCCATTACACCCCGCTCAAAGTCACTGTATGGTGTGCTGTTTTCGCTGGAGGAGTCATCGGACCTTTTTTCTTCGAAGACGTCACGGGCCAAACGGTTACTGTGAATGGTGAGCGCTACAGAGCAATGATCAACGATCAAAAAAAAAAATGAAAAACTTTGATTCTTCTTGTGGATTATTTTTATTTGGTCTTTTATTTTTTTTTACATCAAGTCGAAAATATGATCTCATGTAAATGGCCGCCGCCACAGTTGATTGTCATTTGTGTCCTTTTTATGGCATTTTCCATCACTTTGGCCAAAACTTCCGGCGATAGGTTCTTACATTCTTGACGGATATTGTCTTTAAGAGCTGTAAGAGTCTGAGGCTTGTTGACATAAACCCGCGACTTCAAAAAGCCCCACAAAAAGAAGTCTGGAGCGGTCAAATCAGGCGATCTTGCTGGCCAGTGCAAATCGCCAAAATGGGAGATTAGGCGCCCGGGAAATGCAACCTTCAGCATATCGGTTGTGGCACGTGCAGTGTGTGCCGTTGCACCGTCCTGTTGGAACCACATGTTTTCCAATCCCAATTCATCAAGTTGCAGCAAAAAGAACTCGTTGATCATTGCTTTGTAGCCCTCACCATTCACAGTAACCGATTGGCCCGCGACGTCTTCGAAGAAAAAAGGTCCGATGACTCCTCCAGTGAAAACAGCACACCATACAGTGACTTTGAGCGGGTGTAATAGCTCTTCATGGGTTACACGCGGATTTTCAGTGCCCCAGAAGCGTAAATTTTGCTTATTTACGTACCCGCTAAGATGGAAATGGGCCTCATCACTCATGATTATTTTTGATGAAAAATCATCTTCCTCTTGGTGGTGATTAAGGATGGCTTGAGCGTATGTTAGACGCGATTGGCGGTCAGCAGCTAACAGCTGATGCACCGTCTGGACTTTGTACGGAAACATCTTCAAATCTTGTACCAAAATTCGCTGTAAAGACCGTCGACTGATACCCATTTGCGTGGCACGCGCTTCCATGACATCCTCGGCTACAGCAGCAATATTCTCTGCAGAACGGCTACTCCGGCGTCTGCCACGCCTGGCAGCATCTCGTGTTGTGCCAGTCTCTTCGAGGCGAGCGGCTAAACGTCGCAGTGTTTCACCAGTAGGCGTAGGGCGGCCAAGAAATCTGCGACGAAATTCACGTTGTGCCAAAGTCACCGACCGATTATTGGTCAAATAAATAGTCAGCAATATTCCGCGTTCTGGAGCAGTGTAGCGTAACATTGTTTATTAACGTGTATTTCGCATGTGTTTTTGCCAATCGCAAAATTTATAGCATTTTCTGATAGGAGGATTACTTTTGCACCACCTTGTAGTTTAAACTTTACACTTTTACTTTTTTATCTTACAGTTTTAACTGTATGCACAAGAAAAACAAAACAATGCTAAAATATTTCTTTAATAAAAAACAAAAATATACTAAAAACAACCATGCGACACACTAAAATATTGCATATGCAAAAATAAAAAACAAAATTCTAAATAGCAAAAGAAAACAAAAACAAGAAGTAACGAAAATATTCAATAAAGAAAACCAAAAAAATTATTTGCAGTTAGCTTAAAGTTAGTTGTCAAAAAGTTAACTATAAGTGCATTATTATTGTAGGCGACTACCAAATTGCTTGCAGGGAAATAATAGTAATTTAAATATGCTAATACAAAGACAAATATATTATGAAAAAATAAAAATTGTACACATATTATTTAAACTACCGATTTAAAACTCTTATATTTTTCCAAAATTTGATTACGCCTCTGCCAAAAACAAAGTATTAGAATTAATTTTTGTCAAAAACTAAAGTTTGTTTAAACAGATTTGCTTGAGGTATTTTCATAAGATAAATAACAATTAAAGAATCACATGCTAAACAATAATAACAAGAATGTTAAAAGGGATTTAGAAACCATACTAGACACCTACAATATAAACATGTATGTACACAAACAGATTATTTAAGCATAAAGAAAATAATAACAAAATACTTGTATTTTATTGGTAAAACTAAAATATATTAAAATAATATCAATAAATAAAACAAACAATTTAAATGAAACTTTATACATAAATAAATTTAAAATTGTTTTCTTTATTGATGATAAACACAACAAGAACAACAAAAAGCACACACACAAGCAACAAACACAGGTTAAATGCTAATGAAGTTGTAAAATGTTTTGCATGACTTTTGAACTTGTAGTGGTGAAATATGGGAGTGTGTGTAAAGGTTTGCTTGGATTTGTGTGAAAATAACACCTTTGACAAACTTGTAAAATGTTTTGTTTTTAAGCAAATGTATGTAGTGTGAGAAGAGCAAAACTTTTGCAGCATTTTCTATAGCCTTTTCCTAAAACTGTCACAAAGTTTAAAGCTTAAAGTATTTTGTATTCACACTTTATTTAGAAACCAACATATAGAGTAACCGACCCATACACTAATAAATTGAAACAAACATACATACATATATACACACATACTTACATGTGTTATAAATTACACATATGTACTACATACACAAACATTTTATGATAACAGCTTGTTACAAGTATGTTAACTAGTTACAAACACAAAAATATATGAAATTTACATGATTGTAAAGCCTTTAATAGGGGCAAAGAGAAAATGTACAGGCACATTTACTTATTTCGATACTTACACAACTACATACAATCATACAAACACATATGAATATTAAAACCAACATTTACTTAAACGCACACCCATACTTTTAAACTTCTATGTACGTTAGACCTGCCCTTAAAAAATATATTGACTTTGGATGGGTCTTAATTTGTTCTTTTGTAGGTAAAACTAACTGGTGCAAAATTTGGTATCAATCGGATAAGGCAAATCCGCGCCGGAAGTGGATTGTAACTTTGCTTTTCAGAAAATATTTTTTATTTTAGTTTTTAAGTTTGAAATGAATAAGTAGAGAGAAAATTTTGATATTTTTTATTAAGTTTAAAGATATTGCAGAAATTTAAGGAGTCAGACCATAATTTCACTGCGGAATACGACTCTATGGCAAATAAAAGATAATTGAATGGCGGTGTCTGTTCAAAATTCAGCAAAACTAAGTTTCGCATTAATAGAAATAATAGGCCCCATAGAAAGTCCATTTCATAAAATACTCGTAAATCTTTTATAAATTTCTTTATCAGGTTGAAATTCTTCATATGAATACAAATCGCAGAAACAAATTATGTGAAGTTCGACCAATAATTGATCATAGTTCCAAAATAAGGACCTCTTCCGAAAACACATTAATCGACAATAAATCTGTTGTAAATATCGATATGGAACCAAAACTGTACATATTGTAAATAACGATCAACAATTGGGTATAGCATCACTGGGTATATAAGGTCCACCTCCGAGAATAATTTAAGGTCGAATAAATCTCTTAAAAAATTCGTTATCAGGCGGAAATTCAACATAAATATTCCTCATATATGTATGCAAAAATTTCCGTACGAAATTGTATGAATTTCGACCCATAATTGATCATAGCTCCCATATAAGTACCACTTCCGAAAAATACATAAATCTCTGAAATAAATATCGATACGGAACCAACATTTTACACAGATAAGTTATATATACGTAGAAACTATACTAAAGGATATTGAGAATATTGGGTATAGCTCCTATATAAGGTCCATTCCCGAAAATCATTTGAATATAAATAAATCTCGTAAAAATACACCTTTGCATAAAATCGCTTTACCAAATTTGATAAAGATTGTGTTATGTCAATGTTATCAGTTGAGTGATTTTATGTGTTCAAGATTATGTTTATTTGCTAACCTGTGGCAACCTCTTTTCTTATGAAAAAAGTAAGCGGTAGTTGGACATGTCTAAGAAGGGTTTAAAAAATGAAAAAAAGGATTCTAGAAATTGCAAAGAGCGAAAAAATTTCTCAAACTGTTTCACGGCAAGGAGATTTTTTTTAAGGAAAAAAATTGGATAAATTAAGCACGTGCCTAGAAGTAACGGTTTTTGTAGTAAAATTTTGATATAGTAAAATTGCCTTGGAAAAAAATAAAAGTAAAACGTGTGTCGGCTGTACAGTGGTGCTTATAATTTTGGTCCGTTGTCTAGTTTTTGTTAAGAGTAGCCTGGGGCTTTAAGTCAAACGAGTAACAAAATTATTGAAACACCTGTCATTGTTGCTGTCGTCGTAGTCATTAGGAACAGCGCCTAAGCAAACCCTACAGTGGAGAATAAACCAGGTCCTAACTACGGGGGCTCCAGTACAAGTTATTATTTTTATACAACCTCACCTTCCGACAGTATATGTATTGTCCTCTTGAGTAGCTGCACGTGAGCAGACGTTATTGTTGAGGATCCAGATCAAAGCGAAATAAAAGCACGCCGAAGACCACATCTTGGCCATCACCAATGTCAAGGGAGAACTGATGCCTTGGTTTTAAATTTGTGACGCATCTCCTTGATCGCTTCTTATAGCGTAGCCAGATAAGTTTTGTTTTGTAGAGTATATTTTAAATTATAAATAATGTTACTATAGATCGTAAATTATTTTTGAAATTAATGATTTAAGTACGACGTCATTCTAAATGACTATTAATAACTTGTCCACCTTTTATTCTAAAAGTGATTAATGCCAGAAAGTAGGTTCAATACATTGCATAATTGGTTTTTCACTCACCCCCACTCACAGACCAATTTAGGCCAATAAGTCTTCGTAATTTTTTTTTAATCACCTCGTTTCGGCATAAATCACCTCATCTTATTTTTTTTTTTTGTAATTGTTTCTATATCTTAATTAATTATTGAAAATATTAATTATTTAAGATATATAAGTATATAGTATTCGTACTAATCTACACCACCTTTCCAAAATATGTTTAAAATCCTAGAAATAACTAGAATAGTTGAAGTTACTGTTCCTTTCAAATGAAATAAATGTGTTTTGAATTTAAATATTGTTCTGAAATTATGATGTTGTAAACTCTACAGGGAAGGTAACGTATTAGCCTAGCAAAAGTAAACCATGAGTACACATTAATGGGGCACTAATACAAACCAGTGAGCTACCAATGGGGATTGCTGGAAAGCAGACAAACCATTTGGGTGAGCTGATGGCAGTGTCGATAACACCTTGACACTGGATCATCAAATTCTTTCCATTTCCAGACTAATGGAACATCTTCAGCGGTACTTGTTTTTGTATCTTGTTGTGTTGTTGTTGCGCATGGTATATATCCATAAAGAGCCTACGCACCGTAAAGCTAAACCGGACGAACAACTAAAAGTACCACATGGTAATGTATCAACTATTTAACACCCTAAAAGCGACATTTTGTTAATAACTCACACACGACACATAACAATTGAACCATAACTAACCAATTGAGAAAATACGTTAAACTACATAAATATCGATACCGAACCAACATTTTACAAAGATCAATAATTTGTGTCCAGAAATCATACTACTAGATATAGTGAATATCAATCTAATTGGCGACAGTTCCCGTATAAGGTTCAATTCCGATTATCACTATAACTGAATAAGATTATTGAGATGAAAGTCAACAAAATACATGAAAATTACATTACAGTATTTTATGGCGACAAATGTCGATAAAAAATTTAACATTGTTTTTTCACATTGAAGGTTCGAAATGTTGCGATTAAAATAATTTTCATATGCAAAATGGAGTCCGATCAAATGTTTATTTTTAATATTATCTGAGTATATACTTTCCCCCTTTCCTGTTGGGCCAATCGGCCAATGTAAACCAATTACTAATTATAGAAATTATAAATTGTTAAATTGCATGCATTATTTCTATGATAAAATAACAAACTCTGAAAATGGCAAGAACCGGCAATTCCATAAATTAAAATTGTTTAAAATAAGATAAAAATTTTAAATATTCGAATCATGATATTTAATATATTTAAATATGCCAGTGTTACTGTAATTCTCATTATATTTAGGAAGAGATTATTTAAGATTCGGCATAGCTGAATACATCACTCTAACTTTTTTTCCATTGATATTTTTCTCTAAAAGATATGATTTATTTCGAACGTAATTTTATTTAAAAAGTACGATTGTTTTTTTTTTATTTTTATAACTTCCAATATTTTCTCGACAGAAGTTCTTGCACAAATTAAAAGGCATCTAAAGTAAATCCATTTTTTTAAGGGCATGTCTAGTGTATATATATGTATATGCTTACTTTCATACATGGTTATGGAAAACTTTTATTATGCATAAAAGAAGTAAACTTTCATGCATTTTTAAAAGTACTCACTTACTTACATACAGTGGTATTTTGTGGTTTTGTAGTACGTACGTAAGTATGAAGTTGTTGCAGCAGTAGTTGTGGTAATTTTGGTTTGCATTTAACTTTGTTATTATTGTTGTTCTTGTTATTACATCTATATAAATATATAAATGTCTTTGTAAGTTTGTTTGTTTATTTGTTTGTTTGTTTGTTTGAGCATCACTCCTAAACGGCTGAACCGATTTTATTGAAATTTGGAACGTAGATAGATCCTTACTTGGAAGCGTCAATAGGCTATAAATTTTTTCAATACTTGGACCAGAAAGGGATAAAAAGGGGGTAAAACGGGTAAAATTGGTATCTTTAGTTTATAACAATAATTACTAAACGGCTGAACCGATTTTTACATCGACAGGGGTAGCGAAGCGCACCGGGTCAAGCTAGTATGTACATATATGTATATGTATGTGTATGTATATGACATAGTAAAATCCGTTTTTGATAGTATTATTGCTGTTGTTGTAGTTTTGTTATACAGGATTTGCTTTATTGCATTTTTGGTCATTATATTGGTATGACAACGTGATTGGCATTCAAGATTCTACACTCAAAATCTTAAAATCGGCTACAAATTCCTAATAAAATATTTGCTAAAAAAAAATTATAAATTTAAAATAAATATATAAACATTGTTAAACTTGTATTGATACATATTAAAAAAAATCTTGGTATACTTTAAAACATGAATAGATTTTGAGCACTAGTTTTGTATGGGCAACAAAATTACTAAAACCGTACCTCTTACTCAGCCATAACATAAAAAATCGTGTGTGCAGAACATACAGGAGAAGCTTTTTTGTAATTGTTTGCATTTTTAATTTCAATGTAAACAAACGAACAATGTACACGTAAGCAATGATTTTGACTGATTATATATATTCCTAAGTTATAAATGTTCATTAAAAAGCGAAAATCTAAAACATTATTTTTATACTTGTGCTGATGTTTGTCTAACACTCCTTAATACTTTAAAGTTAACCGATCGACTCAGAATCACTTGTTGACTATATTTAACCATGCCCGTCCATCTGGCTGTCCATGTAAACCTTGTGCATAAAGTACAGGTGGCAATTTTGTAAATATTTCGACAAAATTTGAGGAAAGGACGAACCCTATTGAAACTAGCTGAAATCGGTCCATTATTTCACCTAGCCCCCATACAAATGTCCTCACGAAATTGGACTTTATCGTTTATAAATATTTAACTTATACAGCAATCTACACAAATTTCGCTCCAAATAAGTTTTATATATACGGACTTGATGTCACCTAATTTTATAATGAGCGGTCCATAATTAGTCATAACTAACGATCAGAAATCTCTTAAAAATTTTGGTATCCCAATAAAATTCAACGGAATAAATCACACGACCTAATTTCATGACTATATGTCCAAAATAAGTCACAGCTGCCATTATTATTGACGAAAATAAATTATTGAAAATTTATATGCTTATTTGTTTTATTTGGTTACGGTAATTTATTTTTTGAATACTCTAATCAGGTACCAATTTCAGTATTTTTTCTTTAAAAGAAAGTAAAATTTACAGGATGTTGTGTGACTTAAACCAAGTTGAAACTACAAATAATATCAATAGCTTTTAACACAAAACCAAATATTTCACTTCTTTGGCTAAATTTTAAAAAATTAAGTATTTACAATCGTATAACCAGTAGCCAAAATGAACATAACACAACCTTTTTTATTTTAGGACTTAGGTCACTATCAGCTATCTTAATATTTAAAAAATAGAACTAAAGTGTGCTTATTTAAATTTTATTCTAAGTTAATAAGAGAAGATTAATATGCGTTCACATAGAAAAAATATTTATTTGATATCGGTTTCAATAACAAAAAGCTGAATAGACAAATAAAACACACAAATTATTAAAAAATTTCATGCTTTAAATTATTCGAATAATATTTTTATTCGTTCAATTATTCGAAAAGTTTTAAAACTTAATCAATCACTCGATTAATTAAAAAATTATGAATTTTTATTTGATCAAAATTAAACTCGAATAATTTACAACCCTAGTATGTATGTTTGGCGCTATTTTCGTGCATATTATATAAAAAGGAAAAAATTTATTTGGCATTTAAATGGCAAAAGTAAAAATATATATCTTAATTGTTCCTACTGATAGTCTCAGTTCTTATTATTACTTAGTTACGTGTACTATTAATATAACATCTACCATGTATGCAATTATTATTATCGAATTGACTGATAGTAAGTGAAACTGACGAAATCGGTTGCCAACATGAACCTATTTTCTCTGTGTATACTTATATGTCTAGTACATACACATTTAATGTGCCTAATAGTTTGATGCAAACAAACACAGATTTTTTTCTTAAAAAATTACTATGTGTCTATGATTAAAATATTTTTGTGAGAAAGTCAATTAAGAACTTTCGAGTAAATTAAGTCATGTTAAATGTATGTACTATGTTGGCTACGAGGAATGTTTGGTATATAAATAAATTATTTTTTCAAACACACACATATGTAGCACATATGGATGTATATAAAACTTATTAGAGAAATCTTTATTAAAAACTTGTATGTTGATTTTATTACATACATAAGTAGAAAAAGTTTTACTAATAATATTTAGTAAAAATATATATTTCAAGAGATTTATGAAGAGTATTATTTTTGGGAAACTTTAAATTTAAAAATAAAGCAACTTAACTATTTAAATAATTTTTTTTTTCAGACTCAAACTGGAGTATTACGAACAAGCTTGTGCTGTTGATAGTGTGACCAAAAAGTGTGCTGGTCGTCCTAGTGGTTGTCGCACTGCCATGATTGGTATCTTGGGAACAATTTTACGTACAACATGTGGCTGTCATGGCAGTGATGCCCAGTATTTGTATCAGTGTGTGGGTTGGCGTAGACTATTATGGATGAATCCATGCGTGGGTAAGTAATATGCATATGCAATTAAAAAACAAGCATTGAAAATATACAATAATATTAATAATATTCTAATAAATTATTCCAGTGGAGGCTCAGAAGGATTTCCATATGAAACGCTTAGCCGAATTGGGATTTTTAACGACAACAACTACTACTACCACAACCACCACAACAACAACTACTACAACAAGAGCACCTCCAACGCAACCACCACCTGCACCCACCACAACGACGACAACAACAACACATAAAATGCCGCCACCGGCAATGCCACCAAAGACTCCGCGTAAACCCTCAATATTTATGGTAAGTTTTAAAAATTCCTAAAAAAGCGACAGCTAGATTTTTCTTAAAATAGATTCATATTTACTTACATTTCTGTTTTCTTAAATTCTACTTGAATTTGGCACATACAATTATTAATTTTTTCTCATTTTTTCTAATCTTTTTCTCATGCTAACCAATCAACCAAACATCAATTACCAATCTTTTTCCAAAATAAAAAAACATTGGCAAAAAATTACATAAAAAAATTTGTTCGATGTGCAAAAAACCAAAAAATAAAACAACAAAATATTAGCCAAAAGAAAATATTGAACCATCATCCATGGAAGAAAATGTTATCGAACAGCCATATCGAGTGCATAACGGAAATGATGAAAACGGAAATGGCGGAAATGGCGATTATCATAGTATCATCAGCAATGCTGGCAACAATGACAATACTAATACCAATGGCAACGGTAACGGTAATAATGGGAATGGCAATGGCAATGGTAAGAGCAGGCACATAAAAAATGGTGGACGCAATGGCAAACACACCAACAGTAATGGTAATAATAAAGCATCTGCTATGGCTGAAACCGAAAATGATTACAACGGAAATACGGGTGATAGCAGTAATGGTCGCAATATCCATAAAATCCCAAGTAGTCATGGGAATGGGAATGGCAATGGCAATGGTCGTGCAGTAATTGTCGATTTTGGTGATCAAACAATTTATGTTGAACCAATGGAAACAACTGAATTTGTGGTTTTGGACACAACGACCACTACAACCACAACAACAATAGCCACAACAACACAAGCGCCAAGTAAGTAATAGAGTTTTAACCAAATTATGTCAAACAAATATTTTAAATATGAAAAAATTTGTGATGTTTTTGAATTAAAATTTAAGCATGTTTAAAATGTTTGGATTTTTTTGAAATCGAATTAAAATATACATACCATTCATTTGCTGCAACAACGTCATAATTCAAAAAGCTTAAATTTCGAGTTAATAGCAGCACTGCATAGTAAATAAGTTGTTTTAACAAATGACAAAATCTTGTAAACTAGCTTCTAAAATTACACGCAGGATCGCCGTAGAAGTATTTTGTTTTAATTTCATGTACATAAGTACATATATTACTTGCAATAACGTATTATTTTAGTTTTTTTTTTATATAAAAAAGTGACATATTTTGTTATATGTTAGTTATTTTCCTTAAAAAATTAAAAAAATATATACATACTTATATACATACTAAAAATGCGTTTCCTGAAAAATTACATATTTTGAGTTATGACGACGTTGCAGCGAATGAGCGGTATATGTTTATTAAAGCGATCCACTTCGTAGGGTGAGAAAAAAAGTATTTCAGTTACCTCCTCAAAATAAACCATGATTTGTTTTATGATGTCTCCCAAAATATGTTGGGTCTAGTGATAACCGTTCGTTATCTTCGTATTTTGAAAATATTTGTATTTTCTCCAAAAACAACACTCTTTCAGCCGCACAACGCTACAGTTGTCATGTTCGAGCATACCTTTAATAGATTTATGTGATTTTTCAAGGATTGTTTTAACAAGTAAGATCTCGTACTGTGCAAACAAATTAATTTTTTTTTTTAAATGGTCCATCTCACGAACGGTATCTTGATATTTTTCGTAAAAGTACGATCCTTATTGAAACTGGTTAGATAATTTAGTTCAATATTTCACCCAAACAAATTTCCAAGAGTAGTCTGTAAAATATTCGGTATAAAAGTTCGTCTCTTTTTAATTTTTGTAATGTTCCTTTATAGATGTAGGTTTCATAAAAAATTTCATGAAGTTCAGTCCCTACCTCCTTTATATAGGAGGTACCCTTCCTTGTCTTAACAACATCTTTATACATTTTGTAAGAATCGATCTATTAATTACCACTGTCAGGGACGCCAGGTACTTTTAATCGCTGTCTCCAATCAAAATTAAAAATATCCCCAAAAATCCCCAAATATTGTTTTTCTTGAAAACTAAACTATATATTAAATAAATCAGCCAATAACTGTTAGAATTAATTGTTATAAAATTATGAATGTTCCTTAAAACCAAAATTCTTATGAATTTGTCAAAGTTTCTTTTGAAAATATTCATGGCAATTGGTTGAAAATTTGTTTCCACTGCATCTCGTAACACATCGTTTCAAATCTTACATAAAATTAGTAGTGGTATCTTTTTTAACCAAACATTAAGTATAAACACATTTGAGAATAATAAATTGTAAATTCAATTCGAAGTTACAGAATTACACCTTGCACTGAACTTTACCATCAACATTTGTATTGATCTGCACATAAAATCTTACAATTAGAAAACTTTTTGAAAATACTGCTTTGGATTTAAAAATTATATCATATTATATGTTATGTTTTTTTGCTGTAATTTTTTTATGAAAAACTTTTTTCACAAGCAGAACCAAAGTACTGCTTTGGATTTAAAAATTATATCATATTATATGTTATGATACGTACAAGGTGGTTCAAAACTAATCACCCAATGTTTTTTTTTGCTGTAATTTTTGTTATGAAAAACTTTTTTCACAAGTAGAACCAACGTTTTTCATAAAAAAAAACATATATACAGCAAAGGAACATTGGTTGATTACTTTTGCCCCATCTTGTATATTCAATAGCATTGAGCATCTCTATTTTCTATTCACAGAACATGAAATAATGTTCACTTATTAGTAACTTATTGCTATTATCGATAATAAAACAACCTTAACCAAATTACTTTATCCCCATAAAATCCCCGAAATATCTTCAAATATTCCCAATAAAATCCCCAATCCCCAAACGAAATTTTCTGTCCCCAAAAACCTTACAAAATCCGCACCTTTGGGGACAAATCCCCAACACTGGCAAGCCTGACCACAGTATCCATATAAAACTCACTCGCGAGAATCACTTTAAAGCAGAGGTGCCCAAAAGTTCCTTATGGAAGAGCAAACACCAATACATTTAAAGAAAAACTAATTTTTATGCAATTTTTTTTGTTGTAAAAACCAAAACATACAAAGAATAAAGAAAAAAATACACACTTTTTGAAACAATACCATACGATAAACAAAAACAAAATCTACATTGATGATCGCTGTCGTCAATGTTTACCAGCAAAGCATACGAAAGTGTTGTTGTCTTCCACTTGTGTGTGTACATTGAAGAACGACAAAAAAACCAACAAGACAAAGTTGTTTGTGTATTTCATATTACTAGTGCCTGAGTGTTCTATTGAGTATAGAAACACACAGCCTATAGCAAAGAGCATTTACAAAAACAAATGAGCACCAAGAGTATAGGGCTTGGGCATCATTGCTTTAAAGTAATTTTATTCAAAATGAATTATATTTATATCGACACAAATCATATTATGAACTATTTCTAATTGATCACAGTTCCCACAAAATTAAGCACATATAAGATTTACGGAAAACAAATGTGTCGTTTTCTGTTTTGTTATGATACTGGTGAATTAAACAGATGCAGAATATACACTACGTAATGTACTCCACAAATGGAATCTGTGATTCGGTTGAAGTTAATTATGAGCGATGATGCACATTTTTACAGAGAATCCACACATTATTCAGAAAAAATTAAACATCCATTCAAAGTTCTCAGAATATAAAAATCGAGTTTTTTTGTCAGACAAATTTAATACGCAGTAAAAAGCCCATATCAGCTTTAATAATTATTGAATAATAAATATATTTTTTGCTTCAATTTGTTATTATAACTCCGAAATTACTGAACCGATTGAAACGCAATATATAAACGCATTAAAAGTTATGTAAATCTCAATTTTTGCTATGTTTTTTTTTAATAACATCGGACTAACCCTTAATTATGTGAAGAAACGGCGAAACAAATTTACAATTTTACTTATACATTTAAAAAAAACCTTTCCACAGAATTTAAAATTTGGACCTCATTTGTGCTACTGGCACCACAATACATCAAATTTGTGTGGTGGTTTATAAAGCCTTTAAAATGTTTTCGATATTGTTGCCCTGTGTAATCAATGGAAAAAACCTAAAGTTTTTAATAAATATTTGAAAGAAATGTTTGAAATTTTAGGCCTATCGTTTTACAAAATGTTGTTTTGTATGAAAAATATTAAAACCTTTATTCTAAAAATTTTAGCAAAATTAGGGTAACGTTTAAAGGTAGCACATTTTATTTGAAGTTTCATGTTTTGGATCAAAGTGGAAATATTTTCTCAAAAATGTTAAAAAGTATATGTATATTGAAAAAATCCTATTAAAAATAGATTTTGTGTTTCATTTAACCATAGATGTTTAAGTATTAAATTTAAAAATCGATAACTCATTTTAATTCGATACCAAAAAAATCATGAAATTTCATGCATATCACAAATCCCAAATTTTATATTTTTTTAAATTTTTCTAAACGCAATATTTAGTTAATCGCTCTCGAAAGTTCAAATATTTTGTGTACTTACTTATGCGTATGCGTTATATTAAATGTAATTAATTAAATATTAATAATACGCTCAGTGATATCATAAGGGGTTCATTAATTTTCAGAAGGTTATAAGTTATATTTTATTACGTTAAATGCACATTAAAATTAAATTGTTAAAATATTTGACGATAAAAATCGATATTCATCTTTCCATTGATCCAATATTTATTTCAATTAACAAGCTGCAGTTTTAAAGATATTAAGTACAATGTAAGATCGTTACTAAATTTTTTACGTCATTGGATTTTATAAACCATCTAATCCATATAAATATATAAATGTCTTTGTAAGTTTGTTTATTTGTTGGTTTGTTTGAGCATCGCGCCTAAACGGCTAAATCGATTTTATTTAAATTTGGAAACGTCAATAGGCTAAAACTTTTTTCAATACTTTTATCAAAAAGGGATAAACAGGGGGAAAAACTGGTAAAATTGGTACCTTTAGTTCTTAAACAATAATTACTAAACGGCTGAACCGATTTTTACTACGACAGGGGTAGCGAAGCACACCGGGTCAACCTAGTATCAAATAAATATGTGTTGAATATATCGGTTACGTTTTTTTTTTTTTTTTTTTTGTCAAATAGTTGATCAATGTGAACGTACCTTAAGAGTAACCTTTACGTGAGAAAGTTGTTTATAAGTGCTGGTCAAAATACTAAAAAAGAGTTATTAACAACAGGCTCGTATTTTCTAGACAATTTTTAATAAGATCTGTTTAAATATGATTTCTATTTGTCTGTAAATATGAAATTTTTAATTTGTTCATTTGCCAACAAAATTCCAATGATCGTTGTATATATTTTACAGAAATAAATGGATTGCTTCAAATTTTTTTCTTTGCACGTACAACTTTTATAATGTTTACCTTATAACAAGCATTTATTCTATAATACAATACTCATGCAGTGCAAGATTTATAGTAATTTTCTTATTTACTAAATATACATGTTTATCACAACAAAAAATTCAAAACAGTATAACAACGCCGATTTCGAATGTTTTGTTTGAGAAAGTTAAGATTAAATAAAACTGTGCGAATTTTATTGTCATTTGTATATTGTTGTTTGTATTTTATAGAGTTATTGGCCGATAATCATAGTCAAAAATAAAGTATATTTTAATAGAAATAAAGTCGTCTCTACTTAAGAGTGGACTTTAGGTCTACCATAGACAAGTTAAAGTATACTTCTGACGTTAAAGTCGACTGTAAATATAAAACCAGCTGAAGTTGTTTTTAACTCATTTAACAACAGCATCAGCTGTTCTTCGCCATGTAAAAAAGTTCGACAAAAAGTCAAAAATGTTTAAGTTACAAGACATTGGCAGAGATTTAGCAATTATTGAATATTGAATCAATAAAATTAGTACCAAAATAGAATAAATTTGTTATTAATCCTTCCTTTTCTATTTTTCCACCACAAACCGTTTTTTTTAGTTTTCCGGTTACATTTATTGTTGGTCACTCTTGTTTTTTTTTTAATTTTCTAAGTCAGCTGTTCAGCGATGCCACTTGTCTATATTTTGTTGTATATTGTATGAAAACATTTTCTACATTTGAGGTGACACCCAGTTAAAGTCGGTTCAATTTAAAACATACTTTAATTTTGACTATAGTTGGAGAATAATAAAAAGCGGGTTTTTATTTTAAAGTTGTTTTTAAAAAGAACCGACTTTATTGTTTGACTATGATTATGGGCCTTTTTTTTTCCTTGCTATACACAAACAAATGTGACAGTTAAGCTATGGCCACTCTAATTAAGAGAAAGTGAAAAGATGAGAGCTTTTGAGAAATCACAATGAAAATAAAACAGATTTTAATTGTGTGAGGATTCCGTCTGGGTTTCAAGTTGTCAAAACTTCATATAAACAAATAACAGCATAAAGTTACCCAGCAGCATTGTCAGCCTACACTGACAAATACATTAACCACCATTGATTTCAGTCCCTGAGCTCAGAAGAGCAGTGGGATATTGTAAAGGAAGCTTTAAAAAGAAGTTACATACTTTTAATTTCACAATGCTTTATTTCCTCTCATCTCTCTGTAAATGAATTTGTAAAATGCTGTTAAATTGCTTTTCATTTTAACTAACGATATGTTCTCTAACCATAATGTTCTCTATTTAAATATACACATAAATGTTCAAACGATCTATTTATAAAATATGTATGTTGAAAATTTGTTATAAAAACAATATTTTTTGAATTTCATTAATAAATCATGAACATATATTTAGTCATTAAATATTTGAAGCAAATACTATATCACACATACACAACGATATACTTATAGAGATAAATATGCAAATATATAATATGGATGTGTGCATACAAAACACATGTATGGAGCAAAAATGAAATGTCGGTGTCCCGAACTAACATGAAAGTTTATTACTATTTCCCAAAAATGTTTGTCCTGAAATCCGTTTTTAAAATCTTAATTTCATATTTCGCGCAAAGGAGAGATATGAGAGGCGCTTTCAATTCTGTATCGGCTATTTTCATGAAAATTCACAAAAACTTTCGTGCTTTTGAAAAAAGTTTTAGATTTTATTTATTTTATGCGATAAATCAGTAAATTTGGTTATTACATAATATAAAGTTTATTGTTTTACGACTTTATATACATTTTAGGTTGAAATTTTGAGACCTGAAAATAGAGACATCACCAGTTCCGGAAGAAAATGGGTTTAGAAGAATTCAAATAAAATTCGAGCTATATTGAATTTAAAAAATATAAAAAACCATTTCAGTGATATTATGTCAGGTTTATAGTGTTTTAATTTAAACTAAAATACAAAAAATCTAATATTTTTGGATATACATAATAATATGTATCAGATATGGCGATAAAGGCCTTTCCATTAAATACCAATATTTTATATCTTTCCTTTGCGAGAAATATAAAAAAAACATAAAAACCGTAAAAAATGATACCTTTATCCTTGCATCCGGCTCACCAAACATTTCGAGAAACGGTATCTTAGTATGAATTGAACTTTATTCTTTCACTCCGCCCTAATGTAGATATATAAACCACATGCAGGTAGAATTTACAATTATCACAACAACATTAAAAATACACAAATCATTCGGAAACAGATAAATTTACCAAAAACAAAACAACAAAATAAATTACACCAAAAATTATTGATGTTACGCGAAAAAGGCACAAGGGTATGACGAGACAGAGAAGTGGAAAAATTAAAATTATTTGCATTTTTAATGATGTTTGTAAATGTCGAACAGAAAAAATGTTTGTTGTTGTTGGTTTGATAATATGCGACTGTAAGAGTGTATTCAAAATCCATGTATACCTACTAGTGTGTCCAAAAAAACCGGCAAATTCAAAAAGCTGGTTTGCGGTTTAACCGAAAAGTGTGTTTAAAAAATCGGTTTAACGGTTTCATATTAAATTTGTATTCAATATGAAAAATGTCTATTTCAATTTATTTTCATAGACATTTTTGCTGAGGGAACACGTGTTACATGTATAATTGAAAAATAAATAGATCTTAACCAAAAAAATGTATTTTAATACCCTTCATCATGAGTGACAAGTGTATTTACATATGAGTTTGTCATTCCGTTTGTAATTTATATATTTATCATTTGGATCGTTAAAGATAGCGAAATCGATATATACATGTCCCTCTGTATGTTGAAATTAACTTTCCGTAGCCCCCAAATAATTTAGATACATGATTCATACATCAGTATATCGGGAATTCTTCCGGCTCGGTTCGAGACAATCGGCCCCCAAATGGCTGATATATAAGGAATATAGATATATCCAATGGATATCCAATCAAAGACCTTTGCAATGGCGTATATAAGGCCAAAGTAAGTTGGACCTACAATTGGTCTAAATCGCAAAAAATATTTTTAACCCCGAATTTTTTTTTCATAATTTTGTTTAAATTAAAAAAAATTTGTTTAAAATTTTTTCAAATTTTGTTTATCTAAAAATATTTAAAATTAGTTTAAAGTATAATTAGCTGAAGGATATATAAGATTCAGCACAGTTGAATATAACTTTCTCACTTGTTTTTTTATATTTTTTCAGAACAATAAAACAAAAAATAAATAATCTTGAATCCATGTGTAATTTATTAAAAACCATTAATTTGGCTTATAATTTATATAATGTGTTTACATTTACTATTAAATACTAATAATACATATTTAATCATTATTGGTTTGCCATCCTATTTCAGTTTTGTGGACGCTAATAAGATATATGTTAAGAATTGTGTATTAAATCTTTCAAAATTTAACATTTTGGAATATTTAAGGCATCTGTCGAACTTTATGCAATTATTTTATATCTTTTACCAAATATTGTCAAATGCTGAAATTTTTTTGTTGTCAAAATATTTGTAAGTAATATATTAAAATAATTAAATAAATAAAACAGGCTAATCGTCTTAAAAAAACCGGTTAGTCATACAACTGAAAAGTTAAAAATAACCGAAGCCGATCGATTTTACAAAGATTTTCATCTTTGTTGACCGGTTTTCGGTTTCGGTTTTGGATACTCTACTACATACATATATATGCGTTTGAGTGTTATGAAATATGCATGTTCCATGAGTGGGAGTTATTAACATAAAAACATTTCAAAAACTACAAATAGCAACAAAACAAAATAAAAATTTATGGAATTGAGATAGATTTTTTGATTTTATGAGAATTGTGTTGAATACATTTATATGGAACATCATTAGGACACACTTACATATAAATAAATATATATATTCCAACTCATATGTGTTGCATGCACAACAATAATCGGTAATTTGTGTGACCATTTATTAAACGTTGAAAATGATATGATGGTCATTTATTTACTCTTTTAGTTTATGAAATTA
The DNA here is from genome assembly GCA_942486065.2 of Calliphora vomitoria. Taxonomy (NCBI): domain Eukaryota; kingdom Metazoa; phylum Arthropoda; class Insecta; order Diptera; family Calliphoridae; genus Calliphora; species Calliphora vomitoria. Next base: position 65,468,340 of record OW818029.2, read on the forward strand.
TGTACAAAATATAAGGGAAACAATTTTTGTTGGTTGACTAAATACATAATATAAAATTTGTACGAAATTTGTTTAATATTTTATAACTGAGGAAAACATTTTATTCTCGAATTCCATAAGCATTTAACGTTTTACAGTTTAATTAAGTAAAAATTTGAAATTTTGTTGTGACATTAAATCATTTGCAGGTACACATATTTGCAGAAGTTTATTACTTAAGTATTATTTAGTCTTCAAATTTACTTTTAGCATAAAATTGTTAAGAGAACCCACTATGTAAGATATTTATTTAAAATATTTAGAATATACATATTTGTATTTTTACAGGAATAGCTTTAAAAAAGTTTGGTGAGGTTACCTTAGAGCAGTGATGGCAACTATCGATAGTGTCCACAATCGATACTTATCGATAGATTTCAATTTAATATCGTTAATATCGATAGTATTATCGATTTGGAAGAAACGTTTGAACTAAAAAATTAAATTGAATTACGAAACTCCAAAGGGATTTCTAATTTAGACAGAATAAAATACATAATAAACTCTTTTATTACAATTACTTATAGCAATTGAAATTTTACATTTTTGAAAAGTGCTAAATCTATTAAAAACGCTGCTTTTACGTGATGGTTTTTATTCCAAATGTCTACAATTTTTTAATATATATACATATGTACATATTTCACACGTTTTAATAATTCACAAAATTATTCACCGTCTTTAACCCTCCGTGATACACATGTTTTATTTTTCACATTAGTAACACATGAGCCTGGCCAGACCCCATAAAAATATCAGTATAATTACATAAAAAATATCGTTTTTTTCAAAGAAATAATTATAAAAACAGCTTAAATAATCCCAAATCTAAAAGTTATACAAAAATATAAACAAAATTTTATTTAATTTGTCAACTTTTTAGCAAAAAACTCCCGTAACCATATTCAAAGTTTGTAAAAAACTAAAAAAGAACACACAAAGACTATGTGATAGAAAAAATATAACAGCAAAAACGTGATGAGAACTTAGTTTTTATTTTACCGTAAAAAGCTGATTTTGTTACTGAAAACTTTTTTGTGAATTGGCAAAAAAAATTCCTTTACGCATTTTGCAAAAAAATAAAAATAAATAGAATTAAATACAATTTTTTACGAAAAATATACTCTAGTCTGGCTAGACCTTATGTGTTACTAATGTTATATATAAGTTAAAAAATATAAAGCCAAGAAAATTTTAAGAGGGTACCTGAAAAATCAAGTCTCTAGAGATATCCCAAAGACGTTTAAATTGCAAAACAAATCCAAAAAAGTTTGGCCAGACCTATGTGTATGTCTAAGGGTTAATAATAATAATAAATTTTTAAATTTATCAAAGGTTTATAAAACTGATTTTGTTTCATAAACATTTTATAAATTTAAAAATTTATTATGAATAAGGGGGATTATATTTTTAAGTACTTCGTCAAATACTTACTGGGCTTTCACTAAATTTTACCCCTCTTAAATCGGGGTTTAATTTAATCGGTTAACAATCGGTTAAATTAAAATTATTCGATTAAACAAATAATATACATTTTAATTTAAAAAAATATTTTGAGATCTTCTGAAATAATCTCTTAAAAAAATAATATAACTTAAATATCTTCCTTTCTTTTATTTTAATAAAACTTTAATTTTTCACTGATTGCAGATGTTGGCGAAATTGAAAGTAAGGCACGATAAAGAATGTTCAATTTCTCAGTTGTTTTATAGATTTGTCTAAGCATATAAAATGCTCCATTATACCATTGAAGTCCTTTTTGGATTTTTTTTAGACTTTGATTACTTTTAATAGTTTATGTAATGTCTTCAGTTTTGTCTATTAGCATGTATACCTCCGACTAATTAGACAAAGTTAATCATAGAACATTTCAAAAAATATCATTTCCAAATTCCATAGTTTCAGATTTGTGATATACTTCAAAAAACTATTGCTAGAATTGAACGTTCATGAGATAAGAAAGAAAAATTTGTATGTTTAAAATTATATATCTATTTAAAGTGAACAAAAAAATATATTTCGGTTAATCGGTTAATCGACACAAATTAATGGGTTTTTATTGGTTATTTAAACATCGGCAATTTTAAATTATTCGAACATTTAACCGCATAAAATTAATCGGTTAACCGATGACCAAAAAATCTGAGAGTCACGCTTAATAACGACAAAAATACCACTTGTATTTTATATTACCACAGCACAAAATTCTAAAAACACATATTAGAATAAAGAGGTTATGCTATTTAGTATATTGAATATTATTTAAAAAATCGCAGAAACATACAGCTAAATTCTATATTATCATAAACTATACACATGTACCAACATTCAACGACTAATCTGGTCATTGGATTCAGTTGGGAAACTAATTAAAACTTTTTAAAAAAGTTTGACAAATTATTTAAAAAAATAACTTGTTTTAGATTTATATTTTTTTAAAGTCACAAACACAATTTTCACATTTGATATTTCTTACAAATATTGCATATACCATACACTTTAATTTATATTTTTAATAATTTTATTTCGACACTTTTTTAATATATGTTTTAAAAATTGAGTTTGTACTTTGTTTTTGAGTTTCTTTTAACGAGTTGCTTTTATTTATGCAGGTTCACATTTCGATTGCTTTTATTTCACCGTTAGAAAGCATTTAAAGTTTTAGAAAATAGGTTAATAATAACAGCATTTTTGAAACAGAATTGCGACCCTATAATTCTGAAAGGACATGTTGAGTAGATAAGTTTTGTAGAATAACTTATAGTTCAGCTGGTCTGAATGTTTTTTTACAGTGGGTCAAAGTTTTAAAATTTTGATCAAAGGGAGCATTATACTAAGTGAAAAAAAGTTGTAAGTTAATGTCTGAGAGAATTCTTATTGTCAGAGTTATATTGCGGAATTTTATGGGAATCATTTTTGTGGAAGATCTTAATCCTCTATCTCCTCTCTTTAGAGATCAATTTCACCCTTATTTCGAGAAAATCAAGTCTTTTCGAAAACCTTGCTCTCTTTTGAAAAACGTTAACATTTTTTACTTATATATTCCATGCAAAATGTGTTTTGAAAAAAACAAAAAAAAAAAAAACGTAAAAAATACGACCATTTTTACATGTTCCAACTTTTGATGCATGTAACTTTTTATAGGTACGAGATAACTAAAAGCAAGTTATTTTGATTTTATTCAAAATTTCATAACAAAAATAGCTGATATTTTTAAAAACAGATTTAGACACTCTATAGGACCACCATATCTAAAAAAACAAAAAAAGATCGAGCAGAATTAAAAACATAAATAAATAAACCTAAATATCTCATGAACTAAAAGAGACAACTTATATACGTATGTACGGTTTTTGTAGATCTCTTTCAGGACTATTTATATTTTAAATTTTAGCTCATTCGGCTCATACTTGGATTTTTAGCGATTTTTTTAAAAAAATTTGAGACCCGATGTGGCGTTTATTTTTGCTAATTAAGCGTAAACAACTTTATTTACAACTTTTGTATCTTTGGTGACCACCACTGAAATTTTTTGGCAAAAATTTTCGTGGAATATTTTAATCCTTAAATGTCCTTTTTGGAAGGACTTTTTTTGATTTTCTTGATATAAGGGTCAAATTGACCCCTAAAGAGTGGAGATAGAGGGTTAAGATCTTCCACAAAAATGATCCCATAAAATTCCGCAATCTGACAATAAGAATTCTCTCAGACATTATGTTACAACATTTTTTTCAGTTAGTATAATGCTCGCTTCGATCAAAAAAAAAAAAAAAAAAATCAGACCTGCTGGACTATAAGTTTATTCAACAAAAATAATCTACTCAACATGTCCTTTCAGAATTATGAGGTCGCTGTTCTGTTCGAATCAAAAAGTCTCAATTTTTTGGACAGTGTAATTATAAATTTTACTAAATATTATGAATCAATAAACAATTGAAATTTTAATAACTCTTAACAGATGGATTTTGTGGGAGTCATAACTCAATTTGAAGTTTTATTGTCAGGAGATATTATACAAATTTTTAAATGAATTGGTAATATTCTTTCCCAATATGGAGTATATGATTCCTTGCCTCCCATACAAAAGTCCGTATGTTACTTCACCTTAAATACCGCTATGCTTATAGTATTTCTCGATCACTTTGTTTAGTACTTTCCTTATTAGCAAATATAATGATATAATCACATTCTTCATAGTTTTCTCTTATTCCAAAGATATATATTTTAGATGTTTTGCAAATCGGTTGAAAAATGACTGTGTTACTACGGTCATTTAAGTTTGATAGCGTGGAAGTAAAATATATTTTTCTTATTTTAGTGAAAAATCTTACTAAAATGGGACTCTCAAACTCGTAAGCAAACAAAAATCGATTGAAAAATCAAAACGTTATGCTAATTTTTATGATAACGTGATTTTCGACCTTTTTTGATTTTTTCATACAAATGCCTGCGAGTTATTTTTTAGCTAACAATATTTTGGTTTATTTGGGGAAAATCCTGACCATAGGGTATTCAATGTTGTATTTACATCGAGTTGTCTTTAAAGAAGTTAAGCTAATTGGATAATGAATATGAATAATGTTTTTTAATTCTAAATTTTCAATTTTTCTGCTGAAATACTTCGAAAAGAAAAAAAAGAAAACAGAACCATTATTGTCGGTTCAGGTTTAAAGCCACGAAAAACCGCAGTTTCGCTTTTGAAAAAAACCGATAACGAAACTCTATATTAAAGTATTAGAGAAAATACTGAAAAAATTTTAAATACAGAAATAATTTGTTGGCCGATATTTTATATTATTTAGGTTGACGAGTCTCAAATATTTATGTGTTTGTTACTATTGTAGTCAGTGAAGTTTCGCTTATTTACTAATACGTATGCGTTGTATTAAATGTAATTGATTAAATATTGATCATACGCCCAGTAGGAAATTCCTTGTATAAGCATTAAAGAATTAATTCGAAATTTTAATTTCATTCTATATTTCGATAAATCAGAGAGCAAAAGTGAATCGTGAATCGTTACTTTACAATATTTTGGTTACCGCAATCATATAAATATTTACAGTGCCCATAATATTGTTCAAAAACGAGTGAATATTTTGAAATTGTTACAGTGAACATGTACAACTATATTTTTTCTCAGCTTGTAGTGACCATTAAAATCGCGGAAATAACGGTTATCTTAAATTTACAATTTCGAAAAATGTTAAATATGTCCTTTTGAAAGTGATTTTAAAATTGTTTCTTTTTGTTGAGAGATATGAGTTTTACCTTTAAAGCTAAGTACCTACTGTAAATATAGCTGGTTTATACAAAAAAAAGAACATGGAAAACCATGTTATCATAACATTATCATGTAATGTAAATAGATTTTTATTTACTTACGTATTTTGGAGAGATACTTTAGCGTGCTTATTATGAAAATCGAGAAAAACTGTAAGTATTTCCGAACTCTATGAACTCCAATAAAACTGAATTACTGTATGATAATCCCTGCTTATTTTTGGTGTAGCATAGTCCAATTATCACAAACGAATTTTGTTAAAAAAATTAAGATTTAAAGAGAGTTTTCCTTTTTAACACCAAAATTAAATAACTGTAGCACTTTGATAAAATGTTCCTTAGTTTTGAGAGCTTTCTATAGACATCATCTAGATGTTGGTCATAATGGATAAATTGCACAAACATCATTGAAAATAAATTGTGTTTATCGACTTCGGCCCATTTCAAACATGCACACACTTAAATAAATAAACTCTTACTATAAAATCAACAAACTGCATGTAATATTTTTATTCACAAAAAAGAAAATGCAACCAATGACAAAAGTCATACGACGGCATGCTGCAAAGCCTTTAAAAAACTTCTAAAATTTAGTTAAAGTTACAAAATTTGCCAATTATCTCTTTATACTACTTCTAAAAAGTTTTAAACGTCAAACGCTTGTGCATATACAAATTATATGAACTATTTAACTCTACCTCGATTTTTCATTCACTCTTATGCTGCTAAACCACACACAAAAAACATATAGAGGAACTATGTATGTTCATATATTCAAAATCGTCTAACTTAGAAACACGAATTTTCAGCAGAGCAACAAAAATATTTATTTCGCTAATTCATACGGAATATTAAATTTTTTTGTCAACAATATATTTTTAACACAGTTACCAAATTCCACATATAATTTATTTCAAAATATTTGCATTATTGGCAATTTTATTAATAATAGAAGGCTTTTCAACAAAATAATTCATTTTGTATTTTAAATCTTGTAAATTCTTTCACTAATTTGAAGTTATTAAAAATAGACCAGAATATAAGGTTTTCGGTTCAGTATGACTTGTATATGTATTATTCGAACAGGCAGACCAATGTATTCTATCAAAATATATTTCATATCTTATACTTTTAAGAAATAAAATTGACGATAACTTTAAGTTAAATCGGAGCTTTATATTATTGCGGGTAAAATATTTATATGTAAACATAAAAACCAAAAAATTAGTCAATTTCAAATATTTGGTCACATGCGCTATGAGCATGTCCAAATTAATGATACAATATATTTTGTTAGTGGAAATTATACAAACTAGTTAATTAAAGAAAAACATAATTACTCGTATTAAAAAAGCTTTTGTATTCATAAATATATTTTTTATACTCTACACAACAATAGTGGGGAGGGTGTTATGCGTTTGTGGTGATGCTTGTAACGCCTAAAAATATGAGTTTAGTTGAGTTGATTCAACGGTGCCCGTCCGTCCATCCGTCTGTCTGGCTACCTAGCTGTCTACGCAAACCTTGTGCGCAAAGTACAGATCGCAATTTTTAAGATATTTCTATTAAATTTAGTGTATATCGGCCCAAGGACATTGAAATTGTCTGAAATTTGTCCATCATCTTCCGGAAACCATTGTAAGAAGCATAAATATCCCAAAAATGTTGCTATCGATATAGAGTTACAAATAAATAAGTTTGAAAATTCCATATGACCTAATTTTATGGAGATTGGTCCATAATTTCTCATAGCTACCATATAAGGCCCACTTCCGAAAATCAATTATTGAAAGTTTTATAGAAAAATGTTTTTGATCATTAAGTAAATTCACCCATGTGTTTCCGAAACATTTTTTGTTCGGAAATTTTCACATTTATATGTGCAAAACCAAAGTTGTTTCTGTGAAATTGTTTTCTGAATATTTTGCCATCAATTGAACAAAATTCCTTAATATTTTTCAAAAACAAAATAATTCCTAATATTTTTACAATATTAACTAAACAGTATTTTATCAAAACTGATAGATTTAAAACTTAAAGAACCATATCTACAAATGCTAAAAGGACTTCTCAGATTGCTACGGTACATATCTATACAAATAGTAACTACTTTCACTCATTCACCCCTATAGATACACATACTCAACACTATTATTCACACATTATGTAGACTATTAAGAAGTACACGCACATTTGGTATGTCAAGTTGAACATACGAGTACGATTTGGAGCACAAAATAACGACAACGAGTTGTAAAATAATTGTAAACCATCTGTATTTCTATATGATGACATACATACGTGTGTCAGTGTGTTTATGTGTGTTGTGAGTGTGTCAGTGTTTTTCGTAATAACAAATCTATGTCATCATACAAATAAACTTCTTCTTAGTCAAGTGAAAAAGACAAAAAGAGAAAAAAAAATATACAACTACCATATACACTTGCGTATTTGCCAGCTTACAATCTCTCATAAAGTGAAAAAAAAGAATACGTACAACAACATTTTAACATGAATGACCATGACCAACGTTGACCAGCCAACATCATATAAAGTGAATTTCAGTTAATGTATATTAGGGTGGTGGCAAAAAACAGCTGGCTGTTCCCCATAAAATAAATTTTATTCGTTCTAAAATACCGTTTCACAAAATTAATTTTTAGAGGTTTTTATGATTTGTTTCTTGTTTCTGGCAATGAAATTTATTTGAAAGTCGTATGCAATTCGGTATCTTAAATTATCGTGTAAGTTAATTTTACATATAATTATTTTAAATTACAACAATTTGTTGTAAACATCATATACTTAATATCAAACAAACGGGTTTTTTTTCGAAATTTTTTGTTTAATTTTTAGAAACCTATTTTCATCCGATTTTATGTTAGATATATGATCAACACAAAATGTTTACCTAAAATATCTATAAAGTGGTGAATAAAAAGAAATAAAAAAAAAACATTTAATATGATAATTAAAAAGAATGCATGACAAATAAACAAAAATTTTTGCGTGAAATTTTGCAATTATTCTAGTTAACCTAAAATGTTTGTTTTATAATCCAACCAAATTATAATGGTACGCTTATGAAATTACGTTAATTTTAATATCTATATTATCCTGAACATATATCTAACATCAATCTGATCAGGGAGAAAAAATGTTTCGAAAAATTCAAATAATATTCAAACCAGACTGAATTTCAAAAAACGGAAAAAAACATTTTGGTAAATTTATATGAAGATTACAACGAATTAAGTAGTTAAACAAATTACATACTTTTAATAATTCAATGCCAGATTTTAAAAAAAAATTTAAAATGTTTGCCAAAAAAACCAAAAGTTCGAATATTTTTGAACTTATTTAAACATTTTTGATATAATTATTTCATATGCTTTCTTTGCGAAAAATGTGAGAAAAATCATAAAAACCTTAAAAAACTACGTTTCCATCACAAAATACTAAAGCCAGGTGCAGCATTTTGAGAAATGGTCTCCTCAAACAAACTAAACCTTCAGTTTTGTTGGAAACACCGAAGTTTTATTTTAACAAGCCTTGTTAAACAAGGCCACCCTAATATATATGTGTGGTTTTGGCCTGTATGCTACCCGATAGTTCTCAATGTGATAATGTGGCTCTTTTGGTTAACCTTTTTTACAAGAGACTTCTACATGACCCACCAAAAATCTTCTATTGTGTGGTCAATTGATAATTAGCTTAGATTGATCCCAACCTGCCAGGCTATTGTGGAAACAAGTTTTACTTTACGCTTCATTGTAGGGGCTTATTATTATTTTTTTCTATACCAGCTAATTGATTGGACTCAGTTAGATGAAGTTAGATAATTAGAGGATAATGACGATGACGTCCCTATAGTAGTAATCAATACATACTTGAATAGTACTAACAGCAAACTAAGTTTTTAAAATATAAGTAGTATTGAAAATCGACTGGTGAAATTCTACAGGATGTACACCCAGAGAAAAAACAACTTAAAATCAATAAAAACCACATTGAAAGTCTAGTAATGTTGAAATTTGTTGTTTCAATATGAAATAATATTTATTTGAAGTTGAAAATTATTGATTTATTGTATTTCAGTATACTTATACCCTTCACCTTCGTGAGAAGGGTATATATAAATTTGTCATTCCGTTTGTAATTTCCACAATATAATTTTCCGACCCTATAAAGTATATATATTCTGAATCCTTATAGATAGCGGAGTCGATTTAGCCATGTCCGTCTGTCTGTCTGTCTGTTGAAATCAATTTTCTGAAGACCTCAGATATCTTCGGTATCCAAATCCTCAATATTTCTGTCAGACATGCTTTCGAAAAGTTTCCTATTTAAAATCAGCAAAATCCGTCCATAAATAACGGAGATATGAGCAAAAATCCGAGACAACCTCTATTTTTGGCCTATTTTTTTTTATCTATATCTTGATTACTAAGTCATAAATATAAACAATATGGATATCTAATGATAGATATTTCAAAGTCCATTGCAACGATGTATGTAAGGCTATACAAAGTTGGACCTACAATGGGTCAAAATCGGGAAAAATATTTTTTAATCCGAATTTTTTCTTCACAAAAAACATTCTTTTGTCATAAATTTTTTTCACTAATAAATTAAAAAAAAAATTGGAAAAAACTTTTCTTTTAAAGTTTCGGCACAGCCGAATATAGCTCTCTTACTTGTTTTTCTATTAAAATCTATTATAATGAACACTATTGAATTAATATGACGCATTCTTATTTTCAAGTTGCAGTTTTTCCTTGAGTGTAGTTGCACAACTATTTTGAAATGACGATTATTTGCTAGTCAAGTAGTTCACTATTAGGCCCAAAAGACTACAGGGCTTATATTCAGTTGAACATGTATGTGTGTAATTTAACAAAATGTACGACCACCAACAACAATACAGCAATAACGACAGCAATGATGACATGATGAATGCTTTAACATGAATAGCGGACATCCGTTTTGGCGTTGTTTAACATTGGTGTTGTTAATGTTGGCACCATGTTCATGTAACACCAAAGACATTTATATATTCTACAAATATTTTCACATACACTATAAATACAACTACGAGTACTAAATATTATTAAAACTAACAGAAGGAAGAGCTTGAAATATATTTGAACAATATGAGTAGAGGAATAGTGATAAAATGTAGTTGAAAAAATAAATATGCACTTTATAATTGGTACAAAACGACATAATTTCCAAATTAATATTATTATGTGGGATCTAAAATAAGTTTTCAGTTTGATCATTTACTTAAATAGTGCTTCATTACTAGACAACTACTAGGCATGATGTCAAGTGCTTATTAAAATACAAAGCTTTTTATCAATCAATATTACCAAGCAACAACATTAAAATATACAGTGTGTCATTCGTGGACGATAAAAACACCATAATATTTTAAAATTACATTTTGATCTTTCTTCTTTCCCATATAAGCTAATTAATAACTAACATAAAGAACTTAAGTATAATTCAGTATATACCTACATGCTTCAAATATCGAACTACAACTTAATGCATTGCGATAATTGAGTTGTATTCTCTAATCTATATCTATATAAATATATAAATGTCTTTGTAAGTTTGTTTGTTTATTTGTTTGTTTGTTTGTTTGAGCATCACGCCTAAACGGCTGAACCGATTTTATTGAAATTTGGAACGAAGATAGATCCTTACTTGGAAGCGTCAATAGGCTATAAATTTTTTCAATACTTGGACCAGAAAGGGATAAAAAGGGGGAAAAACGGGTAAAATTGGTACCTTTAGTTTTTAAACAATAATTACTAAACGGCTGAATCGATTTTTACATCGACAGGGGTAGCGAAGCGCACCGGGTCAAGCTAGTAAATATATAAATGTCTTTGTAAGTTTGTTTGTTTATTTGTTTGTTTGAGCATCACGCCTAAACGGCTGAACCGATTTTATTGAAATTTGGAACGAAGATAGATCCTTATTTGAAAGCGTCAATAGGCTATAACTTTTTTCAATACTTGGACCAGAAAGGGATAAACTGGGGGAAAACTGATTTTTTTTTATAAAATCCTTACATATTTTTTTTACTACGACAGGGGTAGCGAAGCGCACCGGGTCAAGCTAGTTATTTATATATTAAGGATGTTAATTGTTGTAGTAATTAAATAAAAGTTAATGACAATCATTTCTATGATGAAGAATTATACCATAATATGTTGCTCTGAGATTATGGATATTATAATATTAGAGCAACATATTATGATCTGTTGATTCATCTTGAATATAATTGCTACAAACATATACATAATTACTATAGCCAACTAAGCAAAACTTTAAAATTTGTTTGAGATTGACTCAAATTTTGAATTTTATAATTTTCTACTGATCCGATTTTAAAACTGCATAGAATAATGATAAACATTCCGGAAAAAGTTGTTAATTTAAGTGAGATTCGCTGGACTGCATATGGCGGGCAACTTTGTACTGCTGTGGCGCTCCTTGTATATCACATAGCAATCAGTATTAATAAAACTTAATTCCTATTTTATTAGTTTTTTATAAGATCTGACTGGTAGCTTAGCAATTCCATATTTGGTACCATTTATTTTTCGATCTACAACACTGTGCACTCTTGAATAATTCTAACTATAAATGAATGCGTGAATGTGTGTATGTCATTAATAACAGTAACACATCTAACATCTCTACAAATACTTAAAATGAACTCAATTCAAAGTGAAAGGAGAATATGAACCATACACATTCACAATTGCGAGTATAAATTGTAAAGGATTATATTAAATGATGATCCTTTGTTATTATACTCGTGTGTGTATTTTACAAGTATTGTTGGGAAAATGGTTGATTATACATGTATTTATGTGTGTGTATAAATTACTATGAATTTGGTTGAGTGTTTATGTGTTGGAAGAGTATTTGTCCACTTTATTGCCAATGTACAAGTGTACATACAAGTGAATGAGTATTTTTTATTGTCATCATCATTGTCGCCGTTATTTGTTCATCTATATTTCTTTTTTTACGAACTTCTCCTTCTCTTTAATACTACACATGATGTTTGTAGTATTTTCATTTGATTTATTATATTTACTTTATCATTTTGTCATTTTATATTTGCAACAATATCTACAATTGCTTGTTGGTGTTTGGGTATGGGTTTGGGAAAATTGAGTTTAGAAGTCTAAATTTGTAGGAGTATGTTGAAAATTGAAATTTTATTGTTTGTGATATTAAAAATTTACATGAAGTAACATATCGTCACATAAAGTGCAAAATAACATAACATCAATATTCATTAGTTTACAGGAGAAGCCAAAAAATTATATAAAATGGAAACTACCAGAAACTAAATTCTGAAATCTGGAATCTGGAATAACATGAAACTAACGTCTGCGGAATGAAATTTCAACAAAAATTTGACACTGGCCAAAGAAAAATTACATGATATATTACTGTTTAAGGACTTATTTTGAATTACGCTATGTTTTGCCTTAATATATAAAAACCCCATTTGAAAATCTGGCTTTTAGTTATTTCAAATTGTTAACAAAATAAGAACTACCTTGAAAATAATATTTTTATAGTTCTAATCAATAGTGATGAATTTAAGAACCTTTTCCGGAAACCCTTCTATTAAGGTTTTTTTTTTTAGCTTTGTCACTTAGTTCGAACAGGTAGTCCACCTCCGTTTAAAATCTACCACACTTTTGGACACCTTTTTTGTGTTATTCAATTCTCTTTTAACAAGATCCCAATATCTCTCCACTGGCCTTAGCTCCAGGCAGTTTGGAGGATTTACCTCTCTTGGTACAAATAATACATTATTGTTCATGTACCACTCAAGAACATGCTTACCATAGCGACAAGATGACAAATCAGGCCAAAAATAAGTAGACATATTAAGAAGTCTTATGAATGGAAGCATTCTCTTTTGTAAACATTCCTTGATGTAAATTTCGGTATTTATAGAGGCCTTTGTAACAAATGTTTAGCATATTTTGCCGCAACTACATTTTGCTTGCCATGCCAAGAACTTTTTGGGAAAGTTTTCTGCTTTTGGGACCTAAACTTTTCTACAATATTTCCTCGAGCATCAGCAACATAAAAATGTTCACCCGGAAGCTGCGACAAATTTTCAATACGTACGTTTCGTCATCCACTATGCAGCAGGTATATTTTTTTGTATAAAATTTTACTTCAATTTCCGTGCTCTGTCTTTGGCCTCTAAATTTTTAGCAGAGTTCCTGTAAAGAACTTTATAAGCCTTGTATATTTTTAAACTTGCATTGGCTTTAACTTTTCGTACCAAATATTGCAAGAACTGAGCTATCCGCACTACTTTCCTACCGGATGTGTTGGGAGCTCTTTTGAAAATGCTTTCTATTTATTGACTTCAGAAACATCATGTGGACCATTCCTTCTACATCAACCAGGTTTTTTATCAACGGACAAGTTCTCCCGATACTGTTTAATAACATTGGAATCAGTTTGACGGCAAACTTTTATTTGTTTAGCCAACTTTTTTTAGGACCAAGTTGTGTTTTGTTGAAAATATTTAATAATTTTAGTACGCACTTTTCTCTCGTCACTCATTATAATCAAATTAACAACAAGTGAACATAATAGACATTAAACATAATAACTGACATGCTTTACAAAGGCAACTTGATAACAAAAAAATTTAATAATACTTGGATTAAAATTTTTAATGAAAAACGTGTGTTAAGAATTTTTCGATCTCAGTCCTTATATGTCTTACGTTATTTTGAGTTATTGTTTTCTGAAACTTAAATAATATATCATTAATATAAATTGGTATGGAAAAATTTGAATAAATATACATTTCTTATTTTAAATAAAAACTGTTAAATTTTTTCTATATTTTTTATTTATTTGTATTATTAATAACCACGGTAATCATTTACCAGGTAAAATTATTAGAGACAACCATTTATATGATGAATAATTTTATCATAATATGTTGTTCTCAGATTATGATATCCATAAGCCGAGAGCAATATAATATGGTAAGTCCTTCATCATATAAATGATTGTCACAAACATATACATGTTTACTTTAACCATATATATGGTTGATAAAATCATGTGAATCATAAATTAACCATATTATTGATACCACAATCATATATATAGTTACCGTGACTATAATATTGTTAAAAAATGTTGAAATGGTTACAGTGAACATGCACAAAGGTTGAAATGGTTACAGTAACGATGCACAACTATATTTTTTTGCGTGTGGATATTTTAATTATAAAATGCACTTAAATTATTGTTCATAGTGACAAAAAAAATGTTTACATATAAAAAAAAAATTATGACTACTTATGGACCGATCTTTGTATATATGAACCCATCAAAAATTTTGTGATTTTTTGTAATGGCAACTAATTACCACATACATTATTTTGTAATGAGTGGTGGTTATTTTATTTACTAGAATAGGTACTTATTTTTGTACTTGTTGGTAATGAACTTTTGCATTTAGCACAGCTATCTAGTGTGTTTGACTGGAAACGAGACGTTAGCGGTTCTACCAGTCAGCGCCATTCATGTTTTGTTCAGATTATATTAATTTATATGTTAATGTTAAAACCATTGTTAACTTACAATAAAATAACTCGAACATGGAGCAGTGAGTTAGCAGCTTGACTAGCAAACACAAGCAAATAATGTGACGGTTCAATACCCGCACGAGGCAATATTTTTCTGTTTTTTTTTAGCTACATATTGTTATTGTGAATGTAATACTTATAATTGAGCTGAATGTAAGTACATTTATAAGTAGGATCCCTGAATTTTTAGAATATCTCGAAAAAAAGTTACTACACCATTTCCAATTGTATTTCAGAAGTTTCCAATTGTATTTCAGAAATTTCGAATTGAATTTAAGAATTTTCTATTTGTATTTCAGAAATTTCCATTGGAATTGCTATTAGAATTTTAATTATATTTCAGAATATTCCAATTATATTTCAGAAGTTTCCATTTATATTTCAGAACTTTCTAATTGTATTTCAGAATTTTCTAATTGTATTTCAGAATTTTCCAATTGTATTTCAGAAATTTCCATTTGTATTTCAGAAGTTTTAATTTATACTTAAAAAGTTTCTAATTGTATTTCAGAAATTTCCAATTGTATTTTAGAATTTTCTAATTGTATTTAAGAATTTTCTATTTGTATTTCAGAAATTTCCATTGGAATTGCTATTAGAATTTTCTGAAATACAATTGGAAAATTCTGAAATACAATTGGAAATTTCTGAAATACAATTAGAAACTTTTTAAGTATAAATTAAAACTTCTGAAATACAAATGGAAATTTCTGAAATACAATTAGAAAATTCCGAAATACAATTAGAAAGTTCTGAAATATAAATGGAAACTTCTGAAATATAATTGGAATATTCTGAAATATAATTAGAAAATTCTGAAATATAATTGGAATATTCTGAAATATAAATGGAAACTTCTGAAATATAATTGGAATATTCTGAAATATAATTAGAAATTTCTGAAATTGAATTGGAAATTTCTGAAATACAATTAGAAACTTCTGAAATACAATTGGAAATGGTGTAGTTATTCAGTCAAATAATAAGTAGTTTCCAGTTTGCTCCAATAGTACTTGCTGGCTTACTAAGTAAGTAAAGCTTTTGCAGGAAAACTGTTGAATTTTTATTTTTAAGAGATTTATACTCATTAAATTTAATTTGGATTGTATGGGGGCTATGGTAAATTATGCGCCGATTGATATTAAATTTGGTAGTGCGAGAATGGCTTATATATAACTTATTTTTGCTGTATTTTGTTTGGAATTTTTCAGCTTAACTATTTTCAGATGAGACAGTTTTATTCAATAGGCTTCATCCTTGAGGCAATAGAAACCTTTGTGCAAATTTTTTTTGAATTGTCTTTGAAATTGTGACCTGTATTTTTATAACAAAGTTTTAATGGACGGACGTACATCGCATAATCGACTCTGAAAGTGATCCTGAAGAGATTGTTATACTTTAAAGTGGGTGTTGGGACAATAATTTTGAACGTTACAAACATCAGAACTAACCAAATATGGTGGAGTGGATACTACCAAAAATAAGCTAAAAAAAATTGAATTTATTAATTACTTATAATGATTATTATTAATTATTAAGTATAAAGATAGTTGCCATTGCCGTATTTCAAAATTTCTAGCAGTCCTTTTTGGAATACAATTCACGTTTTTATTTTACGAATTTTCGATTATGGAACACAATTTATAATTTGTTTTTCTTTTTACTTTATCTAATATCTTTCATCACAAATTCCACTAAAAGTAAATAAAAAATAAACAATAAAAAATGTTTTTATATATTTCTTTTTTTAGGAAACTGTGTTGTTCAAAGGCCTCATCAATCGGATCAGCTGATAAGAGAGGGAACTAGCAAAAGAGTAAGTTTAACAAGATACAATAAATAATAGAATTGCACAGATTACTCTAGTCCAGGCACTCATAGCCAATAAGGTACGAATGATCGATTACTTATCTGTTAAAAACACAGATGTCAGCAAAGTTCATACTAATTATTAAATGCGAAACAAAAATCAATAGATGGTTATATTACAATAGAGAAAGAAAATATATAATATGTTATTATAATCAATAATCCATGTTCTCTTCACACACATGAGCACAAACACATTTTATTATAGCTTTTTCTTGAACAGTGTAGAAAATACAAAAATACAGCAGTACAAATATCAATTACATAAGTATCATTACAAATATCAAATATTTTCGAGATTGTCTTTCTCTCTTCGTTTACAACCTTCTTTATAATGAACCAATTGTTTCGATTTTCAGTAGCAAATTGCTTAGAAGCACGATAAATATTCTAGATTATTTTCATCAATTACAGTTTCGTATTTTAGATGTGAGAGTGTTTTACATAGCCTTTGTTCAGGCGGGCGAAATTGCTAAATCATTCACCATGAGTTCTGGAGTAGGGTATAAACGATCTATGACTTGAATAATACTTTAAATAAACTTAAACGGACATAACACAATTGACTGAAAATCAAGTCCTATTGTAGCTTTAAATTGTGGTGCCAATTTGTAAGACTATAATTAATAAAAAATATTAATTAACAAAACAACATGAATTTTTAATCAACATTTGTTTTCTATAAATTTAAACATTAAAGGCCTTATTCATAATCATTTTTTAAATTTATTTTTATAAACCTAAAAATTATTATGAATAGGTATGTATATTCCACTTAAATCAAATAATGAACAAAAAAAAAAAAAAAAAAAACTACAACTCATTCCTTCTTGTTTTCATAATTTATTGCCGGTTACACTTCTCATTTCTTGCGTTCTCTATTAAATATTTTTCTTACTCATTCTTCATCCTTAAATTTTGTTTGTATTTAATGTTATTTTCTATTTTTTTCTTCTTCCGTGTGTCTTCCATTTTATGATTACTTAACAGATTTACTCTTTGGACGATGCTGAATGCAGTGAATTATGCAGCTGCGGTGAATCACTAACACTAACCTGTCATGCCCTTTGCGTGCCATTTGCACCATGCCGTACAGCTTTGGCATTTTATAGTCATGCTTCGCCCGCGTATCAAGCATTCCGTGGTCGTTGTCTTTGCTATTCGGGACGTTTTATATGTATGAAACCTCCATTAGGTGACTATTCCCTGCCAGGTAAGTGTTCATCATTCTCTAGTTGCTACTTTGCAACAGCCATTATTAAAGAAAATCCGTTTTTTCTGCAATCTTTCCTGTTTTTTTTTTTTTTGTGTGTGTCTTTTGTTTCTGTGATTGTTGCGTGGTGGGGGTGTATAGAAATGCGTGTAATTGTTGGCAGTGCATTTTTCATACTCTTACATGTGTCGGTTGCATTGTGTTTTATGCTATGTGATGTTTGATGCAGCTGTATTATACTGCATCATTCAGTGGCTCAGTGTACTTAATGCATTTAATCATTATACCTTTATAGAGAATATTACTACAAGCAGATATTTAAAAGGATTTATTTATAAGGTTTATGTTATAATTTACATTTTTAATGAATTTATAAAAAAAATTTTTTGTAATAAATAAGCTCTATGATAAAAGTGTACAGATAAATTAAATTTCAATGACTTAGAATTAATTAACTAAACATTTTTAACTAACATTATTTCATTCTCTGAGTGACAGAGTTTTGTTCTTATAAATGTCAAAACTAAAAATAATAATTTCAAAAACACTGGAATTTAAATTTGTATGTGTAGCTTAAGAACTAATAAGAGCTTAACCCTCGGTTAGTCGCAACTCACCTGGGGGCAAATTCTCGCACTCGTAATCGAAATAAATTTCGAACGCCTATTAGCGTTCGAGCAAAAACTCGTTCGTTATCGAGCAAAATCATTATAATTTTCTATACATTTTATTCGATATCGAATAAGAGAATCCCAAAATCAGAAAAAACTAGCACGTTCGGTTAAGTATTCGATCGTGTTCGACTGCGGTAATTAGGCACCTGATTAATACAAGCAACAGTTTTTTTATTGTAATTTTTCCCTATTTTTTGAAATTCCCTTGATAAAAATATATTTTTGCTGCAATTTTATTTTTACTACTCTTTTAAATACTTTGAATTTAATATTGTTTTTATGTTTACGAAATAACGAAGGGTTAATACTAATATTTTGTACAGCTATAGAAAATTAATCAGCAAACCATTTTTGAAAAAAAGTTTATTAAAGCTTACATCTTGTAATGAATACTTAGGTTAGGATTAGGCCCATTGTAATATAATTAAAAAAGTGCTCGTTTAATTTATGTGAAATATATGTTGAATTCCATAATACATCACAACCAAATCGACCTTCCAATTTTGATAATATTTGGTAAAACTCTTTGTGGTAATTTGGGCATTTTAATTTTTTTTTTTAATTAAAATATGTGTTAAAAATTGCATAAATGATGCAAATTAAATTTTAAATTTTTAATTTCTTAAAATAATCTTAAAAAGTTGTGAAAAGTTATTAAAAATAGTCAGACTTATCGTCAAAAAAATTTAAATTTGGTTGTTTGTTAAGGTTATGCTAAATCATTAAAATCCGACATCAGCTGCAGCAGCCGTTGATGATATATGAGTCCTAAAAATCGTTCTCCGAAATTCACATGACTTTGTAAATCTTCTACTTATAACAAATGTGAAGAAGATTTATTAGTGGCACATCTATAAAACAGTCAAGAACAAGGTGTATACAATAGACCAGATGTTTAGTGTACTCTGTTTTTTATATATGGAATTCGATGTAAAAAAATAAAGAAACAAATTAAGCTGGGATGCTCTGTTTAGAGTAGCATGGTACAGATCATGAAATAGTTCTGTACCAAGATCTTAGCCGGTAAGCATATGTCCAATCATAAAGTGTCCAGTAAGTATACATTCACAATATCCAAGCCCCTTTTCATGCCAAAGAATTTTCGATATATGGGCATCGTACACTACCCGAGTCACTTTCGTTACTTTTAACGGCTATTAATCAATCATTTTCGATACCGCAAATAAAAGAATTTTTTGTGCACAATATTTTCAAGGAATGAATCATTTGCTGACCATTCACCAGCAATTATATTTCCCCGGATACCCTTATGTCATGAATCCCATTATTATCACAAATGAGCATTTTATATACGACGAATAAAAGGAATACATATCTTTCAATACTGCTGTGGAACAGCTTATAATCTAAATCGTTATGAACAACAATAAAATAGAGGGTTGGGTGTCAGTTAAAGATAGTTGAAAAATAAAAAAGAGAAAAAAAAACAACCAGTGAGTAAAAAAAAAGCTTGGCAGATTATATTACACCTTGGGTAATGATTTCATTTTATGATAAACGATGATGATTAAATACTTCATACTCTAAACAGCAAACTTCAAACCAACCATAAAAATTATATAGTAAATGAAAATTTGAAAGGTGGTGTACAAACAATTTTTCATATATATTTTTTTAAAGATTTGAAATGTACCAACAGTGTGTGCAATTTATGCTCAAAATATGTATAATTTTTCAATGATTTAAAATGTGCATTTTTTGAAAAGTGTAGTAAAATACATGCAGAACAAAAACTATAAATTACAAGTAATACTTAATTAAGAGTGTTTAAAAAATAATCTTTCGCTTTTTCTTGTGTTTACTTACTAAACAAAAGGTGGAGTTTTTCTAATGCTGGGCTACAGTTCTGCTGATGAAGCTTTATTAAGGCCTCATACTAATTTGGGGGTACAAGATGCGGTTAGAGCACTCCAACAATATGTCAACACATATATTGATAATCAGGTAAATTTCTTTAATTATTTATAAACCTGGAAAATTTTCTATTGTTTATTATAATAAAAAAAATAATGATTTATTTTCTTTTATTAAATAAAATTTTACTTACAGACTCAATGTACTTTGACGTTGTTTAATATGACAGAGGAAAATATAATAATTGCTGCCCGTTTACCACATGATGCTAAATTAAAGGCTATCGATTTGTTAAAGAAAGAAAAGGTAATTTATTATTGAAAAAATACAATATATGGTTAAATCCCCAAACAGTTTTTATATTAATGAAACTGAATATATATTCAAACAAATAATTAAACACATAAAAACATTCACTTTTTCATGCAAATTAAGTACTTTAAATTTGTGCGTTTTGAACAAAAATAACTATTAAAATAAACACCTACACAGTTTTGTAGCCCTGGTAGTGTACTACAAATTCCTGCAGTATGTTTTTGTAAATTTGTTAAATAAACCGAATTTTTTAAATCTTTCACGTGAACGAATTTGAATTGGTTTAGAATAGAACTTTATGACTATATGTGCCATTAAAAAAATTATAAATTTTTCCATTTCGTAGTATATAAGTATAAGTGCTAAGTCCATTTTTTTTTTTTTTTTTTGTAAATTTATTAAAAAAATCCGATATAACGTAAAGTCAAATTTTTAACATTAACTACCTTGTATAACGAACGTTTAAACAATTGTATGCTCCATATAACGAATATTAAGAAAAATTAGACAAAATCAAGCGAACCACCAAATATTTAAAATTGACAATAATATCTTCCTATCAAGAATGGCTCACAAAATCGTCTATCTGTAAAGATTAGTGAGTATACCCTGATATAAGCTTTATTGTTTGCGTTTTGACCACAGGAATAAACTCATTCTAGTTAATGGAATTGTTTTAAAAACCAAAGCCATCAAAATACAAAAAGGCGTTTTAATAATGGTTAGTTATCTATATTTAGGAAAAGATACAGCTAATTTAGTAGATGCCTTCAAAAAAATTGCCAAAAATTATAGTTGAGCATAATCTAACTCCTGATGTTATTTTCAATGCGACGAAACTTTTTTGTATTAAAAAATGCATCCAGATAAAACGATTGTTCACACTTCATAAACAAATTCTTCTCTTGTAAAGGCAAAGAAACACTTTTCGTTTCTTATTAAAGTGTTGCCTGTAAATTATCTTCATTCATAAAAGCGTGGAAATATATAATCCTTCCTTATGCTCCAAGTCACCCTCCCGAAGAACAATGAGTAAAACCTAGAAAATATGCATCATAATGTCACAACGCAAAGTGGTATAGAAAAAAAAATTGTGAAATAAATCTATAACTTCTAAACCCTTAGTCTGATTTGAATGAAATTTGACATGAGCAAAAAAAAGTATCATCGATATTACGTTTTGAATTAATTAGGGAAAACTTAACAACTCACAGAAAATTTTCCTAACATAGAAATTCATTAAAAAGTATGTTTGCCTACCTAATAACATTTTTATGAATGTAAATAACAATGTAAATTCTCTGCTTTACCTAATTAATTTGCTACGTAAAAAACATAAGGTAGACATATTATATAGTTTTCAAAAATGTGTATAACTTTTGAGAACTATGTGCTGTTTTTCTATAGCGAACAAGTACTTTGAGTCATTTGAGCCCTTTTTCCATCACTTTGTCCAAAACTTCCGGCGATAGGTCCTCACATTCTTGACGGATATTGTCTTTAAGAGCTGCAAGAGTCGGAGGCTTGTTGACATAAACCCGCGACTTCAAAAAGCCCCACAAAAAGAAGTCTGGAGCGGTCAAATCAGGCGATCTTGCTGGCCAGTGCAAATCGCCAAAACGGGAGATTAGGCGCCCGGGAAATGCATCTTTCAGCATATCGGTTATGGCACGTGCAGTGTATGCCGTTGCACCATCCTGTTGGAACCACATGTTTTCCGATCCCAATTCATCAAGTTGCGGCAAAAAGAACTCGTTGATCATTGCTCTGTAGCGCTCACCATTCACAGTAACCGTTTGGCCCGCGACGTCTTCGAAGAAAAAAGGTCCGATGACTCCTCCAGCGAAAACAGCACACCATACAGTGACTTTGAGCGGGTGTAATGGCTCTTCGTGGATTACACGCGGATTTTCAGTGCCCCAGAAGCATAAATTTTGCTTATTTACGTAACCGCTAAGATGGAAATGGCCTCATCACTCATGATTATTTTCGATGAAAAATCTTCTTCCTCTTGGTGGTGATTAAGGATGGCTTGAGCGTATGTTAGACGCGATTGGCGGTCAGCAGCTAACAGCTGATGCACCGTCTGGACTTTGTACGGAAACATCTTCAAATCTTGTACCAAAATTCGATGTAAAGACCGTCGACTGATACCCATTTGCGTGGCACGTCGTCTGGTCGATGTCGACGTCGCTTCCAAGACATCCTCGGCTACAGCAGCAATATTCTCTGCAGAACGGCTACTCCGGGGTCTGCCACGCCTGGCAGCATCTCGTGTTGTGCCAGTCTCTTCGAGGCGAGCGGCTAAACGTTGCAGTGTTTTACCAGTAGGCGTTGGACGGCCAGGAAATCTGCGACGAAATTTACGTTGTGCCAAAGTCACCGACCGATTATTGGTCAAAAAAATAGTCAGCAATATTCCGCGTTCTGGAGCAGTGTAGCGTAACATTGTTTATTAACGTGTATTTCGCATGTGTTTACTACACAAATGTCAAAACAGAACTGACATTAGGGGCCAATTGCAAAATTTATAGCATTTTCTGATAGGAGGATTACTTTTGCGCCACCTTGTATGTACGTATGTATCTACTTTAATATGCATGCATGAGTACTATATGATCCTTTCAGTGTAAATTTATAACCAATTTTCTACTTATTCTTTGCATGATGTGGATAACGATGAAAGCATATAATACGGAACAAAAGAAGAAGAAAATGGAGAAACTGAAAAAATGTAGATAAAGCTTAGAATTTTTTACTGTGTTACCAAAAAATACCACGAGGAAACTTCTTGTGGTTGTGTACATGTTTCACACACACACACACATACGCACTTAACACTTAAACAAAGACATTGTGAATTTGGTGCTCACATTTGTCTTAAATGTTGCAACTTGCTTTGGATGCGTATGCCCAAGGATATTCTTGCTTCAACAATGGATATTCCTGTAGGTCTTACAAATACTAAAATACTTAAGTTTGTAATTTAACCCACAGTTGTGAAGGTGGCAATTTTCAACTGTGCATTATGTTAAAATTATCTAATTTTAGGCTTTGCATTCTATATCACCTAAATAAAATAAAATCATTGCGTTGGGTTTCTCTCTTATAATTGAACGTTAATTTGATTAAATTTTAAAATTTCCTTTGAATAATTTAAAAAATATATTTTTGAAGCAGACAATTTTTAATAATTTGTTTGTTAACAATGACAAAAAAATATACAAAATTAATAATGTAAAGATGTTAGTAATAATAAATTAGAGCCTTTTAATTATATGAAATCTAGTTAAATTGTGTTTAAAATAATTATTTTAAAACTAAATTTTTAAAAAATTGTTAACTATTTGTAATATGAAAAAGTACTTACCTATATTAATAATATAATAAATTTATATTAAAAATTTGCATGTATTTTTTCATATGACAAATAATTCATAAAGATTTTTAAAAACGTCGAATAAGGCTTAACAATTATATTGTTTATTATTAATTTGACAATAATTCTAACTCTATTGCAGATTAGTAGTCAAATAGTTTTCGTTTTATAGTTTAGTTTCAGAATGTTCTGATCTTGGTATATTAATCTAAAGTCAATTAGAATATGAATGTAGAAAGTCACTTCTGGATAGAAACATTTTATTCATTCGAGATGTAGTTTTTACTCGATTATTCCAATAATTTTTTAATCAAATGGCAATCATAGTAGATAATTACTGTTATTTAATATCACTTTAAATTCACTTTTTGTCATGACTTAGGTCATAAAAATCTTAGTTTCGTACTACTTAGAATTCGGTATAGGGTACATAGATGTCTACAGGCTAATAAATTCGTTAATGCGGTACTAGTTCCATGAGTTGTAGGGTTTGAATTCATACATATATATGTTTATAAATGGTTGCGCTTTATTCACTTTTTGCTCTGTGCAATGAAACAAATTTAAAAAGTTGCATTTCCTTCGCACTTTAGTTTGTCTGTATATTATTAAAGGATTTCTCATGCATACGTAAATACTTTTAGCAGTTCTCATACATTTACAAACCCTCTCCATTATAGATATATGGGACATTTCATGTCAAGTAACCAACTTTTGAAATCGATGTCTTCCGATTGGGATGCTTTGCACCATGGTTAGTGCTATTCGATAGTAATTCAGAAAAAATTGTTCAACAAGATCGGTCGAGAACTATTTGAGTTAGAGGAGGTCAAAATTTAACATTTTGACCAAGCAGGTGTTTTTTCTCATCCATGTAACTTATTATCCATTGTTCTTAGCAAAATATGTCCTAAATAGTTTAGATAGCAATTTCTTCAATCTTTCGGAAAAAAAATTTGACATTTTTTATCCGAAATCAAAAATTTTTTTGACATAAAATAGGCTTTTTTGTATGGACCTGGAGCCCACGGTATCAACAATTTTCAAATTTGATTTCATTAAAAATATGTAATGTAAAGTTAGCATTTCAAAAAGTATAAATTCCTAATTCATCTTCTTAGAAATTTTATAGATAACTTAAATAGATAAAAAGAACTTTTTTCCCAAAAACTAGCTAAAAATCGCCTTTTTTAAATTTTTAAATTCAAATGGATTTAACTTTAGAGTCAGTCACGATTTTTGAACATTTCTTTTTTGTTTGACATATACATTTGCTGTTAGTCCAATAAAAGAAAAATAGAGCAAATCGGGAAATACTTGGATCTGCTGTTATCAAAAAACTGGAGTAGGATGGGTAAAAATTTTGTTATAAGAGATAATTGAAAACTATGACAAAGTTTTGAAATGGGAACATAGACGAAGAAATAGGATCGTTTTAAAAATTGAACATACCCGAGGTGTCCTACTTTGGGGACCTCTGGCCGCACCCCTAGTGAGCCCATGAGGTACAAACTTAAACTCGACAACACTTCTTCTTTGCGCGTATCAAATTTCATTCAAATCGGACTAAGGGCTTAGAAGTTACAGATTTATTTTCCTATTTTTTTCTTAAACTTATTTAAAAAAGAAATCTCCATGAATGGGCCTGACAACATATTGTTCGTTATACTGAAATTTGCCTGTATTGTGATCTCAATTAAATGGAATTAAGTATAACCGTTACTAAATTTAGAATTTTTAACTTTTGAAAGCAACAGTAGTGTCAATAGAGACTGTTATTCAAACAGCTTTAAAACGATAAAGAAAAAAAGGATAGAACACCAATGCATTCTATTCAATCTCTCATTATTTATCATTAACAATCATATCAAGTAAATAATAAAACTGAATTAACAGCTTTCAAAAGTATTTAACACAAAGGATTTTAGAACTTTTATATAAATTTTACAGGAGATATCACGTTTACCCACTAAGCTAACGATATTTCAAACTCTTATTTGTATAATGTCCTTCCAACACTTTGACACATTCCATTTAATTATTATTTCCATTTTGTATTTACTTTTACTTTCTAGGACGAATGTACCTCTGTTCTCAAAACCATTAGTCATCACATCAATGCCGAACACCATGAATTGCAATCCCACCGACTATTAAGCATTTTCAAAATGGCTGAAGTCGAAGTTGTTTGGCCAGAAAATAGTGCAGCCACTAGTCTCAAACACAATAACTGCAGCTCAAATTTATTAATCATTACATTGTTCACACTAATTCTGGTGGTAAAGCATCTAAACAGAGGCAGCAGGAATTTAATGTCAAGGACAGTTGATTCCCTACAACAAGTGAGTAGAAGGCCAACAATTGCAAAAATAACATGACATTAAAAAATTTAAAGGAAAATAATAATAACCAAATGTTTAGGACATATAATAATTAAAAGAGAAAGTAAAAAACAATTGAAATTAAATATAAAAAACAGCTAAAATAACAAAACTTATATATATATATGTTTATATAAATATACACTATATATTATACATAAAACAATACACACACACATACTTATATACATACATAACATCATACATATATACTATACATACATACATATATATACTTAATAGGTCTATATTAAATTAAATAAATAAATTAACAAAAAATTAAAAAAATATGATGTTAAAAGAAGATGTTAAAGATTAAAACCAAATTATTGGAAAATGTTTTATATTTGTACAGTGTTAAAGAAAAGCAAGACCCCAGTTTATGCTTTAAATAAGTTTAGCTATAATAAATAAAATATTTTCTTATGTTTAAAAAAGTAGGAAAAACAAAATTCAAGACTTTATTTTATATAAACTTTATAATTTTTTTGTAAACCTCTTTTTTATTAAACCCTGCTGTTAGATTTGGTCCAATTTTTTCATTGTTTCCTTTGTAATTTTTGAACAGTGATACATGCTGACTTAGTTTTTTAGCTCATGTGGTATTTTTATAAACCAATGCTATATACAAAAATACTATGTTCTGACTTAAAACAGGACTAAGGAAAATAAAAAAATACGAATCTTAGGTTTTCTTTGATTTTTTAACATTTATTTAAAAAAATAATTACTTATTAATTTGTTTAATATGTTTTCTGAAATATAATCAACTTTCAAATCTGAAATATCGGAGTCACTTTTTACAGTTCTCGTATTTCATGTTCGTTCAAGTAAATAAATCACGTATGTTCTATTAAAAACTGCACACACAGTCAACATTTGCAAATATTTGTGCTTCTTTACAACAAAAATCAAAAGAGGGGTATCCCACAATTATCTTTTACATATTTAATCATGTTGCTTCACAAAAAAAAAGTGGAATCGCACATTTTTTTTGCATTAGCTGTTTATATGGACCAAATAGTCCATTCACCTAACTATCGTAAGTTTTTTCTAACCTAACAGCAGGGTTAAATTTATGCCAACTTTAAAGCAATTATTGAGTGCTCTTAAATGTCCATTATGTCCATATTGTTTATTTTTTAAACTTGTATGGTATGTGATCAATTAGTTTTTCATATTAATTATGTTGTGTTTTTTTTTTTTTTTTTTTAATTAAATATTCAAATTAATGAAATCATACGTAATTCAGTTGTCATACCCATGAATCATTTGCCATGTAATTTAATTTTTTTATGTTGCCACAATTTTATTTACTTTAAGACTTTATTATTATATAAATTTTTAACATGAAAAAATAAATGGTTCATTTATTAACATGTGGATTTAAAATGTCAGTTTTTGTTTAAATATTTCACGAAATAACAGTAACTATAATCATCAAGTACATAGTAATTGCATTTGTGGTCTTTTTTAACTTAAACCTTTCCCTTAATATGCAATTTCTATTAAAAACCTTTTAATAAGTTTGATATAAAGCCTTTTCTAACTATTCTCTAAAGAAATATTTTAAAAAGGAATATATAGAAGCTTATATAGGAGCTGAGATCAAATATAAGGACTGAGAGCGAAAAATTCTTAACACACGTTTTTCATTAAAATTTTTAACCCAAGTATTATTTGATTTTTTTTATTAAGTTACCTCTGTAAAGCATGTCAGGTAGTATGTTTAATGTG
Organism: Calliphora vomitoria; assembly: GCA_942486065.2. Classification (NCBI taxonomy): domain Eukaryota; kingdom Metazoa; phylum Arthropoda; class Insecta; order Diptera; family Calliphoridae; genus Calliphora; species Calliphora vomitoria. The sequence goes on from OW818029.2 coordinate 65,496,770, forward strand.
AATTATGTTCATTTGTTGTTAATCTGATTAAAATGAGTAACGAGAAAAAGTGCGTACTAAAATTATTAAATATTTTCAACAAAATCCAACTTGGTCCTACAAATAGTTGGCCAAACAATCAAAGGTCTGCCGTCAAACTGTTTCCAATGTTATTAAACAGTACCGGGAGAACTTGTCCGTTGATTTAAAAAACCTCGTTCAGGTAGAAGGAATGGTCCACAAGATGTTTCTAAAGCCAAAAGAATAGAAAGCATTTCCAAAAGAGCTCCCAACACATCCGGTAGGAAAGCAGCCCGGTTAGCTCAGTGCTCCGACTATTTGATACGAAAAGTTAAAGCCAATGCAGGTTTAAAAACATACACGCCTCAAAAAGTTCCTGACAAGAACTCTGCTAAAAATTTAGTGGCCAAAGACAAAGCACGGACATTGTATGTTAAGAATTGTTCGATCTCAGTCCTTAGACAAATGTTCATCTATTTAAAAGTAAAGTTTTCGTTTATATCCATCCAAAACATTCTCATAAATTATAAATGTCGGAAGGTTTTAATTTAGTGCTTTTATTAGTTTTAAATTCAAAGAAATTATTTTCAGTTAAACTTACCCACCATCAATAAACTAAGTTATGAACAAATTTCAATAAACTAAATTATGAACAAATTCATAACATTATAAGAAAATATGAGCCGTGATTCAGAAACTCCAAACCATCAGAAAACAATTACTTCTGTTGAAACTTCTCTTCAATATACTTATTAAGTTTTGTTGCAGATGTCGAGGAATAAATTTGTATTACGTTCAAATATGTTTTCATTATCAATGATTTGTCAATTAAACATTGTATATTTAAAAGCAAGTATCATCCTAAACCTAAAATGGAAGTTTACTATCGAAGTGAAATCCCATCGTTACCATTTAATTGCAAGCATGGAAAATTGTTATTACTCTCTACAAAGAACATGACATACGTTTTGAAAAACAATCTTCAAATATATCGGGTAAAAATTATGAAATACTGATGTTTATGTGAAGACAATGTGAAGCCAAATTATTTCCGTAACAGCAGTTTGTGATTTGTTGAATCAAATCCTGAAAACTAGAACTGAATCTTAGCATCATCATCTTTACTTAAACAAATTTCCACACCAATATTCTGCACCACATTAGTAGTAGTAGAGTGATTAATTCTAATTGTTATGATCTTCAAACATACTGGCAATTTACTTACTTATGTAGTCCAAAAAACGTATGAGATACCTTACTTTCGGAACTTAACTATATATGTATCATCAGTACAGTATACAACATTTGAGCTAGTGGTTTAAAAATAAAATGCAAAATAATCCGCATAAACCAAATAGATTTTGATTTAATTTGCTAAACGCTTTGCTTATATCGTCTTCTTCTTCGATCTTTAAAAAATTTACCCATTGTTCGAATCAAAGTTTCAATTGATAAATATTCAGAATTGCATCATCAGGGGCCAGTACAAAATATCCATTTAATTGGCTTAAATCACAAATAAATTATATTTACCTGTCAAACAAATCTTATACCATATATTCCCCGGTATATCATTACTAATGAATCTCTCACCATCGCGAAAAATCCTGATAACAGATTTCAACCTCTTTCGATATTTACTTCCAAAATGGTCTTCAACGCTTATCGTCCACACTCTCTTTATACCCTTCACCATGAGTTGTAAGTTTGTCATTCCGTTTGTAATTTCTACATTTTTCAAAGTCCATTGCAACGATGTATATAAGGCTATAGTAATTTGGACATACAATAGGTCAGAATCGGAAAAAATATTGTTTAACTCGTTTTTTTTTCACAAAAAAAAAATAAATTTTATTTTAAAGTATAAATTGATGAAGGGTATATAAGATTCGGCACAGCCGAATATAGATCTCTTACTTGCTTTAAGATCTGAAAGTTAAATCCCGAAGCACTCTAGCCTACACTACACAGTACCAGTTTTAATAATAGCTAAAAAGTTGTAATATAACTTTAGTCTTGTAGCTAATTCGATAATCATTGGCGACCTCAAATATTAGTTAAGATATCTAAGTAATTCAGCGACAGTCACCAGAACATTTTGAAATATTTATATTAAAAAACACAATTTTATAATATTCGTTGAATTCGTGTTGGGTTTATTTAAATAGCCGAACGATTGCGTCAACTTGTTATTATAAGTGTCGAATAAAATTCTACTTATAATCGATTTTCTAATGACTGACTTATGAGTAAATCTATAAATTTACTTGTTTAACTGTAAAATTATAAGTTTAAATTTTACAGTGAAATTTAATTCCAAACAGCAAAAAGTGCATCAAGAAATTGCCTTCAACACGCATTCCAAAATTAAGTAGGAAAAAAGTAAAAACTAGATTAGTTCTAGCATTTTTTTCGATTTTTAAGGCTCCCATCATGAAATACTGCTTTTTAAATAATGATTCGATTTTAATTCCTTTTGAGAGAACACAAGATCAGTATAGAACTAGATTCTTAAATTTATTTACCGCTTTAAATTCAGTTGAAAATTTATGCACTGTATCAATCCACTTTTAGATTCTTTCAAAAAACTTTAACTTTTTGAAGTTCTTTCGAAAGTATTGTGATCTATAAAACTAGTCCAAAACCATTGTTCCAAAGAACAGGTTCTAGAAGTGGTAGCGATATTACTAGTTACAGGGATATTTTTAAATTATCTAAAATACTTTAGATTATACTCATTCTATAACTAGTGATTTTGGATTTAGGAACAAGTTCTAAAAATGTTTGTTATACCCTACACCACCATAGTGGGGAGGGTATATTGGATTTGTGCAGATGTTTGTAACGCCCAAAAATATTAGTCTAACACCCACCTTAAAGTATACCGATCGACTTAGAATCACTTTCTGAGTCGATTAAACGATGTCCGTCCGTCCGACCGTCTGGCGCAGAGTACAGGTCGCAATCTTGAAGATATTTCGATAAAATTTGGTACATATCATTTTTTTCTGCCCAAGCACCAAGCCTATTGAAACTGGCTGAAATCGGTCCATTATTTCACCTAGCCCCCATACAAATTACCTCCCGAAATTGGACTTTATCGGTCATAAATGTTTAATTTATATATGTATCTACACAAGTTTTTCTCCAAATAAGTTTTATATATACAGAATTCATGTCACCAAATTTTATTACGATCGGTCCATAATTAGTCATAGCTCCCATAGAAGGCCTGCTTCCGATAATCACTTTAACGAGCATAAATCTCTTGTTGGTATACACATAAAATGCAACATAAATAACTTTCATATAGACATTAATCACACCATTTAAGTTCATGGTGATCGGTCCATAATTGGTCATAGCTCCCATATAAGGCCCACTTCCGAAAATCGCTCACGAATATAAATTATTGAAATTTTGAAAGAAAAATGGTTTTGCTCATTTACTTAGTGTAGGGTATTATATGGTCGGGCTTGACCGACCATACTTTCTTACTTGTTTTTGTAATAAAATTCCAATGCTTTGCAATATAATTATAAACTTAATTATTTGGTAATTGCATTTAAGTAGCCAAGTTAACATTTTATTTTATTTAATATTTATCACCAAAAAAAGAGAGATTGCCGAGAAAAATATCATTGCGTTATTATTAAATGAATTGAAAAATATTTATGCCAACCTGTTAATGTTATTTGAAACAATCGATTTAAAGCAGAGGATATCGAACAGACGCAAATGAAAATAAATTGAAAACCAATATTAAATAAAAAACTTGTAATATAGCTACATTCGGCTGTACCGAATCTGATATATCCTTCACCAAAGTATATAAATATTAAAAAAACATTTTAGTTAGCAAATATTTTTAGTTAAAAAAAAAAAATGTTGGTGAAAAATCGTTTATATCTGAGTCAATTGGAGGCCGATTTTCTTGACTTTAAAAAACAACCTAAGTTGAACTTACCGGATTGATCTATCAATTATGTATGTATGTTATTGAGGGTCTTCGGAAATTTGATTTCAACAGACAAACGGAAATAGCCATTTCGACTGCGCTATCTAAGTAAAACGATTGTGAATATAAGTATATACTTTATGGAGTCGCAAATGAAAAATGTGTAAATTACAAATGGAATGACAAACTTATAATAAAACGCAGAACACCCATTAAAAATACCCTTAAATGATTTATACAATTCTGATTAAATGCAATAAAAAACACACAAAATGAGTTATTAAATATTGGTTTAAGAGCAAAAACACTAGTTCTACTTTAATACCAAAAATACATATTTTTCATTGTCATGTTTAATATGTTTATACCTAATTTTTTACTGATTATTGATTGTTCTGTTGTATTTTTGCATTGTTTTTATTATTATGTGTGTAATTTTATCATTTAAAATTTTTTCACCGAAAAATTCCCACACTATAAATATTTAAATTTTTTCGTGTGTTTCCTGAAAAAAAAAAAAATGTTTAATTTACTATATAACAGACAATTACACATATGTATAGATTTTACTCTATACAGCATATTATTTTTAAATAAATATCCAGAAAAACCACATATTTTCCATTTTACAATGTTTAATGACAACCACAACATATTTAATGAAAAAATTCACAGATACAAAAACATACACTAGCAGTAGAATTTGTGTGCTTAAAAATGCCCAGCACTTCTAGGAGACAGTCTCGAACTAGTGATTTTACCCATCATTTAAGGTGGGAACTAGTTACTTCAATAGCTATGTGACTAGTTATTTTAACACGTGCACGTCCTTACCCTTTTTGACTACAAGAGATGGTCCAAAGTAGTCAACGCATTGGATTCACATACTGGTTAAATAGCGTAATTTACCTTACTAGCTTCGTAAATGGTAACAGCTACATAACTAGTTATTTTAACAAACCAGTTTGAACGAATTACTCACAAAACGCTTAAAATGACTACCCTCCAGATTACTTAGAGACACATAAGTGACAATTTTCTTCACGCTAGATTACCTGGAATGTATAAAGTAACTAGTTGTCTGATCTCTGCACTATAAAGAGCACATACGTGTCAAATGACCAAAATGTATAAATTGGAGTCAGCCAAGTGATAAGACATTTGTGACGATTACTGTCTATATGGGATACATTGACTACTTGCTTAACTGCTGGGTATTTACAAATGATATGTACAGCTACAACAACAATTGCACATGAAAATAACATTAAAAAGGAAATGTTGCAGTTTTTTTTTTTATTAATTGTCAGCATACGACACAAGATATAAAATTATATGAGAGTTTAAATGAAAAACAAAAAATATATGTTTGTGCATTAAACAGGATATACAGGATGTGGAATGATTCACATGCACATTAAGTGCGTTTAAGGATATAAACAAGCTGTATTCACATTTAATTGTGTGTGCGTGATAGTGTTTATAAGAGGCAAGAATCAGTGACAGTTTGTTTTTTTTAACAAAATTACCATATGTATGAATTCTAAAGAAAAAATAAATTAAAATAAGGGAATGTATATAGAGATTTATATGAGATTAAAAAAAATAATAATTTGGAACACTATGGCAAAATATTGCTGATTGTTTTTAAACCAATTAGGAGTTACATAACACAAATTAGAATTAGTTACTAAGTCAATCTATTGTCGTACCAATTTCCATTATTTCAAGTTTTTTTATCTTGTCTTTAAGAGACAATGTTTTGGCACAAAATATTAAAAACTTTACACAAAACATTTGATCGTCTACATACAATATGAACCGATCATCAGGAAATTAGGTGACAGAACTTCGAAATACATATATATATATATTATTTGGAGCAAAATTTGTGTATATAGCTATATAAATTAAACATCTATGACCGATAAAGTCCAATTACGGGAGGACATTTGTATGGGAGCTAGGTGAAATTATGGACCGATCTCATCAAGGTTTCAATAAGTTTCGTCATTGGGTCGAAAAAAAAACATGTGCCAAATTTGATCGAAATATCTTCAAATTGACTCAGAAAGTGATTCTGAGACTATCGGTGGGTATTTAAGGTGGCTATTAGACTAATATTTTTGGACTTTACAAACATCAGCACAAACGCATAATACTCTCCACAATATGGTGGTGTAGGGTATCATAATTCTTGTATTTCATTTATCCATAGATGCTTAAATAAAATATATAAAAATTTTCAAAATATTTTCAAAATTTTCAACGCATTACAACTTGATACCAAAAAAAAAAAAAAAAAACATAAAATTTCATGCATATCTCAACTCCCCAATTTAAAAAAATTAAAATAAACATTAAATAAGGATTAATAATGCGTGGGGACCGATTTGAAATTTTGTTTTTGATCACAAATTTTATAAAATTATTTCTTAAAACAACAGCAGGCAAGCAGGAATTTTAAGTAGCTTCTATTTTTTAAATAATCAATATATTATTGCAAAAAATGACACTACGTTTAAAAATTTTACGTAATTGTAAAAACTATAAACGAACATGCATCAGTTTTGATTTATCTAATGGCGATTTTTAATCAAATATCGGTTTTCTATAAACATTTTTATATATAATGAAAAACTAATTTCCAAAAATATTCAATCTCAAACTAATAGTTAAGTTATTTTTCTTTGTTTACATTTTTTGTGTTTGGAACAAACAAAATATATACAAGTAGTCCGACTCTTTGACAACACAACCTTACTCTAAACATGTGTTAGTGAATGGAATGTCAGTAGTGAATTTGTAGTGATTTACTAGCGACATTGTCAGTGGAACTACTGCCATGTGTACCCCAGCCAATGTAACCTTCTATTGACATTTAACATTAGCTTGTCATTGAAAATCCATCAGTAGACTGTATCACTACTGACTAGGTGTAGATAAGAATACCTATTGACAACATAATAAAAAAAACCAAACTATTGACGAATTCGTTGACAATGTCACAAGAAATACACTAGAATTGTTTTCTCTAACGTATTTCTACTGACGCTTGAAGGAAAGTCGTCGACATTTTAACTACTGCAATTGTCAATAGAGAAAGAGTGTTGACTGACTACAGGGTAACTATAAATATGTGTTGGTGCCTTTTTAATTTTCACCAGACCTACAGAGTTTATAAAATTGTGTTAAGTTTCGATTTGTTTGATTTTTAATACCATATTTTTTTACTGTAGGCTCTAATTGTTTAGTAATTGGATCATTTACTAAAAGGAAATACAAAATGTTATTAGAATAAAAGTATCAATTCCAAATTTATAAGATTTATACGAATATATATTCTCATGGGTGGAGATTTTATGGAATGGATAAATAATAGACCAAATATATTAATATTTCGGAAGGATATTTGTATCTATGGTAGATAAAATCATGGACTTATCATAAGAACGAAAATGCTTTTAGAATTTTAAAACAATCGGTTTAGATATCTAGGTGTAATTTACAAAAATCGTAAAAGCGTTTGGTATTGGCATCATCATTGTAAATCCAGCATATATTATAAAGAGTATAACAATCTCACAGAATGCTTAAGATAATATATTTTTATTTAATTAAAAGTAAAATAAATAAAAAAACTCGGATTGTAAAAGCAGATATGGTAGCAGGAGTTTAGGCAATAAAATAATAATTCGCTCGAAAGTCAGAAAGGTTATATGGCTACAGAAATAGAAATCAGTTTTATCTAATTGTCCATGTAATATGTTTTTTTTTTTTTTTTTTTGAATTCATGTATTTTATGCATAATATAGAAAATGTTTATAGTTTAACTTATATTGGTAAAATAGAAAAACCATTTTTAAGTGGATTACAGTCAACATTTAATATAATTTTTTTTTTAATATTTCTACTTAGACACAAAACTAGAAGCTTCAAATAAAATGTTCATACTCTAAACTTTATCCGATTATTCTTAAATTTTACGCATTTTAAACCTTGGGAGTATCGAAAATATTTTAAATAAATATGATTTCTGAAGAAAACTTAAAATAAATTATGAGAATAAAGGAAATACTTTATATCATATGAGCTTTAAAGATAATCCTTTTTGTGCGATTTTTTACAAATTCTTTAAATCACTTTATGTTACACTAAAGTCTCTTAATTATATTACTAATTTTGTGGCATCATAAATAGCAATATATTTGTAAAATATATTTACATAAATCTATAATATTTGTATAATTTTATTACTTTATTTCATTAAAACATATTGTTTGCCTTTTAAATCCAAGGTTTCATTAGTAAAACGATACTTTTTATATATATAATTTTTCTTATATTTTAAAACGTACATATATATTAATGTATAAATAAAAATAAATATCTAAAAACTATACATATAATAAAACAAAATATAAATAAATAAATAAATAAACATAAACATATCATAAATGAACACCTAACAAGTATATATACATACAAAATAAAACAAAATTATACAACAAAATATACAGATAAATTATTAAATATATAAACAAAAATACAAAACTACAATATATACCTGTAAATACATAAAACGATTTAATATTGAAAATATAGATAATAATAATAATAATATTGTACAATTCTAGCAAGAATGAATGAATGAATGAATGAATGATGATTTAAGAAAAAGTAGAATTTAAGAGGTATATGTAAATTCTTTTAGATAAAAATGCTGTATATACAAATACTACTTCAGAGAAAAGCCTTTAATTAAGAAAAAAATATTCAATAAAAAATAAAAATGATTAAAGAAAATTGAAAAAACTAAAACATAAAATACAACTTATTGACCATTTTTTATATAGGAAAAACTTGTTATATAAAACATTATTTGGTTTAAATATTTCTGTTTAATTTATTATGATTTTTTTTTTTTAAATACTGTTGAGATTTACTTGATAAATATTTAAATTATTTAAACAAATTAATGAAACAACATATACGGCTGTTTTATAAAGTTTTTATTAAATAATTTTCAAATGATAATACATTTAAATATATTTCCTCGAGTATAATTTCGAACTATTCGTGTTTCTAATATTCGTCAATTACATGGGCGACAATATATTTCCTTTTGTGGTAATTTACACAATCGTTTACATATGTGTCGTCCATTTACGACAAAATATATTAAATAATTTTCAAATGACAATACATACAAATAGATTTCCTCGAGCATAATTTCGGACTACTTTTTTTAGCACAAACTTGCTTGACGTTATTTACTCTTACGAGTGTTTTGTAAGATCAAACAGCATCAAATAAAATAAAACTTAATATTTGTTTTGATCCATCCAAAATAAGATAGGTTTTGGAAATAAATAAAATAATTCAAATATATTTTTCGTCAAATATTTGTCATGTGTGGTCCTACCTTAACACACAAAATATCTTCCTAATATTCATCAATTACATGGGCGACAATATATTTCCTTTTGTGGTAATCTATACAATCGTTTAGAAATTTAATTACATAAGTATGTGACGGCCATTTGCCACAAAATACTTATAACTACAAAATTTTCATAATTTGTTTTTTTTTTTTTTTTAAATGCAGAATTACAAAACATTTTTCTGTCTAAAATTTTTAATATAATTCAACTAAATTCCCATTATTTTTGCCGTGAGAGAGAACTATTGTTATGAAAGCCGCTTTGCCACTAGCAGATCTTGATAATTTACTGAAGATATGTTAAATATTTTAAAAACTCAATATATAGGAATTCATATTTCTAGCCTGTTTAAAAAACAAAGTAAAACTTTGAATGGCATTTCTCGGATCTATTTTAAAAGACAATATGTAGGAATTCAAATTTCTAGCCTGTTTATAAACAAAGTTAACATTTGAATGGCATTCTTCGGATCTATGCAGAATCTTTATCAGAAAACCGTGATTGAAAAGTGAGCCGGATATTGAATAGTCCACAGGTATGCCTTTGTCTAATTCATTGGTGCGCATTCATATTATTTAAGTTACGAAGATGTTCGTCAATTTACACGTACACAACCCGAATACAGACAATAGAGTGTAATAGAGCGTAAAAATACAAATATTTAATTTAGTTGCTTGACAAATTAAATTTCTCTATTTGCCTACCAAGAGTCTAATTACAGTATGTTCATTCGATCTAATTACAGTATTAGCGATTTGTAAACGTGAGGTGGTACATACCAGCAATGCAAATGACAGTCTGGTATAGTAAACAGCGCATTGGATGAGTTCATCCTTAGGGCACGTCTGTCGATATCCACATAGAATTCAACTAAAATAAGTTTCGTATAGACATAAGCTACGCAACATATTTTCATGGCGATCGGTCCGTAATATATAAGACGCAATTCCGAAAATCACTTTAACGAGCATAAATCTTTTAAAAATATTGGAAGTTTCATTTAGAAATAAATCACACGGCCTAATCTCACGGCGATCGGTCCATAATTACTCATAGCTCCATATAAGGCCCATTTCCGAAAATCACTCACAAAATTTATTTATTGAAATTTTAAAAGAATAATGTCGGGCTTGATCGACTATACTTTCTTACTTCTTTTATTTGTATAATATGTATATTTAGATTTCCTAAAGCGAACAATAATAAATTTCTGCGAATATATCAATAATACATATTTAAATTGGGAATTTAGTGTACTAAAACCAAAATCTAATGAAATTAAATTTTGTATTCCCAAATATAATCATAATATGATTACACTGGATCATAGTAAGTATGATAAATTTGGATCATAAGTATTATTACTTTTAGTCATATTACGAATGATTTGGATCATAATATGATTAATTCAGAATATATTATCATCATGTATGACAATGTTATGAGCATATTTGATTATAATATGATGTTATAAGGTCACATTATGATTTAATATAACGAATATATTTTATGATACGAATAATGATTATAAGTAAAATGTGTGGACGGACTGCAATCATAAATCGAATCATAATATGTTACTTTTAGATTATTTTTACCACAACCAAGTTTTTACTCTGCATAAAGACAACGTATATAGTTTTGTCTGTAATGTATCGTTCATCATTTCCAAAGGCAACTGAAATGGCAAAGAACAAATTTAATCCTCCGTTAGTCGCAATTGATCTGGTTGATACAAGCAAAACATTTTTTATTGTAAATTCTTTTAAATTATATTTTTACTGCAATTTTATTTTTTTAATCTTTAAAATTCTTTGAATTTAATACTGTTTTTATGAGATTATTTTCAAACGCAGCTTTTTTTATTACTATTATTAATATCAATTTGATGCATTGCGACAAGTCTCCATTGAAAATGATTGCGACTAATGGAGGGTTAAAAGTATTTGCCATTATTCGGCCTGTAAAGATGGTACAAATGTATCAACAATCTTTGTGGTCGCAAACTATAAAACTTTATAGAGCTTTTTTGATTAAAAATTTAAAGATTATTTAAATTAATATTTTTAATTACTGTCGCGCCTTCATGATTTACTATCATATTTAATAAATTATTCAGGCTCGAACTCAATAAAAAAAATTCTATAAAAGACACTGAAAATGTATTTCATTCTCATATGTGTTTAAAACAACTTTTTCTATACTTAATAAATTATTAAAATTAATAATAAATTTATATGAACACATCATGTTATATAATTATTTAATGTTTACATTAAGAACAATGTATTCTTTCGCGAGTTTATGAAATATTAAATTTGTTTTATTTAAATTCACTATAATTTTTTTAAAATAATTTATTCAATTTACTTTTATTTTTTTTTTTTTTTTCATTTAAAAAAGTGGTCACAATCATGAAAAAATGTCTTCCTAAAAAAACACACATAAATAAAAAAAATAAAAAATCTAATAAAAAAAGAAATTATGTAAACATATTGTTAATATTACAATAAAAATTAAACTTATAAGCTTAATTATAATTAACTAATTACAAAAACAAATAAATAAAAAATACTACAGATATTTATAAAATAAAAATGTATAAATTGTTACTATATTAAATAAATATATTAAAAATAAACAAACTACATATATAGCAGTATATATTTATAAAATACATATGTATACATTAACATTAACACAAATAAAAGTAAAAGATAAACCATAAAATAAATTGTTAGTTTAGAAAAATATTTAAATAGTAATAATAATAATAATAATAATTAAACAAATGCTTTAATGTTTTACCCCCCAAAACAAATTGTAAATTATTTTTTAGCATCTATAAGTATTGAAAATATTAGACGAATTTATAAGCCGGAAAAAAACAGCTTGAAAACAAATCTATAGTCATTATTCTAGCAATAACAAAAATATATATAAATACACTGGAAATTATTTCTAAGAATATTATTAAAAAGAAAAACAAAATACTTATATAAATCAATTTAGCTTAAATTAGGCACTATTAGGAAAATAATTTAGTCTAAAGTAAAGAAAAACCATAAACAACAGCTTAGTAACCTTAAATGAAATTATTACTAAAACGTAAACAAAATATAAAACCAAAAGAATTAAATTTATAATAATTATTATTATATATGCAGTCCATTAAGCGTTAATGAAAAAAATATATTGTTGATTAAATGCTAAATAAAGTGAAAAATAAGAAAAAAAAAAATACTTAAAAAAAAAAACTCTATTGTTATATTTTTTTAAAAACTATTAATTTTTACAAACTACTGGTAGTCAATTACACAGAGCTACAACTCCCATGACTATTTTTATGGTATTTTGCTCATAGAATATTCCTACAATTCTGAAATAGCCTTTAAACTTTACATTGTTTATATTGCCAACTAGAATTCGAGGACCTCCGAAAAGTTAATAAAATTAAAAAGGGGTTAATATCAAATTGTGTATCTTTTAATATTATGGTTTATTAGGAAGGTTCGTCAAAAAATCAAATACTGCTGATTTGTTAACTTGAATTATATCCTCAAAGTAATTTTTTTAAAGATATCACTTTCAATTGATAAGATTCACAGTCGTTCTTGTAACATAGTTGTTCGTAATTAATTTTGTATTCTCTTAAGCTGTACAAATTAACGTTCTTCACTACAATTTGAAATTATTAAGGAAAGTAAAATTATTGTATCAACTTCAAAGTTTGGAAAAGTTTCCTCTAATTTATGGTACTTTCTAAGTTTATGTAATGCTGAGATACTCAAAACCGGTGATTCTTTTTCTATGTTCGTTAAGTACTACCTCAAGTGAAAACATTCTGACTTCAACTCATGAGCATTAATGTCTTCGTAGGGATTCCGATCCCGAGCAGTATACTTATAAAATTAATTTCGCTTCAAATCCTAACGGAGCCAGACTTTAACTTGTAATAAAAAATTGCGCAGTTTCAATTGTAATTTAAATTGTTCTTAACTGAGAAAGAAAACTAAAATTATTTTTAATTTCTTGGTATGCAGTCGCACGGTTCTTCAAATGAGCATATAATGTGTCGATTATAAGAATAATCGTCAAAACTTTAGATATATTGATATAATCATAAAGCAGAGCATTCAGGACTTTATTTGGACAGTTGGGTGGATTTGCAATCAGTGATACAAAATTGGCATGATGCCAAATTGGGCCAGAAATATGAAAGCACTCTGTGCTGTTTTAAGAAAGTTAAAAGCCGTTTTTGTAGACACTCAGTAATATATATATCTGTGTTTATCAGGCATGTGTTTATCAGGCTTCTTTTGGCAAAACAGCAAATGCCTTCGCACACAAGAAACTTCTTGGGGAAATTTTTTTGTCCATCAGCCACATTAAAATCTTGACTCGGAAGTTGTGAAAAGTCATAAAATTTGACCTCAATTTATTTTGCCCGGTCTTCTGTCGAATTGCAATCTGGATTTGTCTGAACCTTATACGACTTTAACCCAGCATGAGTTTTGGCTCTGCGAAGAAAAAAATCAGTGCGTTTAACTTTACGAGCTGCTCTTCGAAAGGTTAGGTTAGGTTTCATGGGTAGCCGCTTCTCAAGCAGCTCACTTGGGTCCATTCAAATCTGATCCCATTGTGATACCCTAGGGGTAGTCATCAGGGTATTTGCAGTACTTCCGTTGACTCCAAATTAAACCAACCAGATTCCCGGATGAACGAATAGATTCGTCTCAGATTCATCTTTGATAGCTCGTCCAAAAATGATAGGATTGTCAGGGCCGGACATTGGCAGAAAAGATGATACACAGTCTCTTCCTCTTCCTCATTATGGCAGCTTCTACAGTAATCATTGTACCGTAGGCCCATTCTTCTAGCATGTGTCCTGATTAAACAGCATCCTGTAATAAAGAAGACAATTAGCCTTGTTTACTCACGACGGTAATCTATAAGTAGATTCGTCCTGCTGGCGTCATATCGGGCCAAGTCGACCTCGCTGTAGCACAGAAAGGTTCATTAGTCCACCTGTTTTGTGCAGTCTTATATAGTTTCTGCTGAACAGCCATCTTGCATTTAACAAGGGAAATACCAGAAAAGGGGTCGATTGCCTTCTCACTCATCATCGCACCCCTTTTAGCCAAATCATCTGCTATACAATTACCCTGATTTCCATCGTGTCCAGGGACCCATATTAGCGTTATCCTAGAATGTCTCGCTATCTCATTTAGGGATATTCGGCATTCCTCGGTTAACCTAGATGTCGTAAAGACACCCGCTATTCCGTTATCGGCAGCCTTGCTGTCAGTAAATATACATATATTACCAGATAGTTGATAATACCTAGGCTCGTTTAATGACAGTAATTTCCGCCTGAAGAACAGTGCAGAAGTTAGGTAGCCTAAAGAAGGATTTTATCCCAAAGTTTTCAATGTAGAAACCTCCACCGACTCTATTACCCCTGTTAGAGCCATCAGTGTATATCCGTATGATATCAGGGGGGATGATCTTCGAAAGAGTTCGACTTCTTTTACATTACCAATATCTGTTAGACCTTTTTTCTTCCTGATCCTTTAAGAAGTTATTGGAATTCAATAAGATATAATTAAATTGATGTTGATTTTTTTAAGAGAACGTTAACATAGAAACATCAAATTTGTACACAAGAGCTACAATTTCCGTGCAAAGATATTTACTGTTTGGGAGAATCAATAACAAAGCGGACAGTGGTTGAGTTTGTCATTACCGATTTTAATAAAATTAACAATTTTGAAATTAAATTCACTTTCTATTTCAAAAATGTGACATCTGATAATAAATATGTTTTCCAATAACTTTTCCACTACATTAATGTGGTATGGTCTAAAAAGTCAATACATTTTGTTGTTGCCATATGATTTGTAAGAGTAATTATTTTTAATATTTTTTTTCTCACCTTCACCTCTAGGTCTTATCTATGCTTTTCACTCTTTCCCATTCTTAAAAAAAGGTAAATAACTGTCCAGAAAGGTTATTAAAAAAAACAGCTTTTGTGTTCGTCAATTTTCTATATATATCTCGCAGATTATATGTCGCTCGTGTCCAGAAGTTATTACAAAATTGTTCGAGATTTATTCTGATAATCTCGGTATTCAGTAAATTAGGCTCTGGTTTAAAAGTTTATTACTAATCATTATTAAGATAAGATTTGATCAAAATTCAGTCGGACTAGCCACTTTACTAAGGTGTTAAAATGTTTCAAAATTTACAAGTACAGATATTCCAATTTAAAGGCACATTTTTTTTATGACGGATTCGACTATTACATAATAGCAAAAGCGCTTTAATTATTTTTTGACGTAGTTTGAAAACGTTTTACGATTTTTATTTTCAGAAAATTATTTTAAAAGTATAATATTGAATAAATGATATTTTTTTGTGGCGAGAAGTCGTACTACGTATAAAAGCGTTACCGAGAGACAAAAAACCTAAGTCTGTTATCGAAAACCTAAGTGCTGCAACAACAAAATACATGTAAGTCAATGTATTTTGTAGTTGTGTCAGCCATAAAATTAGCGAGAGAGTTGCCCCTCTAGTTCTACCCAATGCCCTACTATTTTAAAAACTTTTCTCCATACAAAAACAATTTACACCAATACCCCGGTTTGGGTCGCTTCGATTAGCGTCGCATTGCATGGCTTCGAAGTTGCGCCGTTGGTGCTTCGATTGCATAGTTTTTGTTTCAGTTTGCGTCGCGTGGCTTCGAAGTTGCGTCGATAGTACTTCGATTTACGTCGTTAATATGAAAATGTTTGTATTGAAAAATCTATTTTTTCACCAAAAATTTTCAATCTCGGAACCAATTAAATAAAAATCAATACAAATGTATGGAAAATCGTGCTTCGAATTGCGTCATTTCGGTTTACGTCGCTTTTCTCCGGTCACAATTAGCGACGCAAACCGGGGTATTAACGTATTTAAATATTTTCAAAATACCCAATTATCCAGTAAACGATATGATAGCAAAACCGATATTACCTTATGGTGTTATAATGATATCATACATACATATATTATTATTGAAAACGATATTATCAAACAACATTGGCAAGATAAAAACAAAATAAATATTAAATCATTTTAAGCGTTACTATTTGATTTAAACTGTGGGTAGGTAATAAACACGTGAACATTTTCTGCATTTTTATGGTGACTTGATCTGTATGCAATATTTAAAACTTTCAAATATTTGCAAATATATGCACATGATTAAGATGAATATATGAATGATATGTTATGTTATTTCTCCTTTCCAGGTTATTGTCTTATTTCAGCAAAATGTATAATGTAACAGATAAAAAATGCAATTTTTAGTATTAAGTAGCATTCAGGTGATTTTCCTTTTCTTTTTTATTGGAAATTATTATAGCCAAAACCATATCATAATTGCCTGGAAAAACGATATATTTTACTATCGTTTATGCTACTTAAACGATATCATATAGCTGATATCTTTGTAATATCGTTGGGTTTATTGATTAAATAAAAAATTGTGTATGTCTTTTCTCAAAATTTTTTTTTTATATTTTTATATTGAAATTTCTTATTCGTAAAAGTTCGAAGAAAAAATTTACAGGCGATATATTTACCTCCATACGGGTTTTTAAATCAAATAATCTGAAATATTGTACCCTTCACCATGAATGGCAAGATTATATATAAGTTTGTCATTCCGTTTGTAATTTCTACATTTTTCATTTGCGACTACATAAAGTACGTCCGTCTATATGTTGAAATAAAATTTCCTTAGCCCCAAAATAACTTACATACATGCTTCATACATCAATATATCTGCTATAGTCCCGGTTCGGTTGATATTTGAAGATATAAGAAAAAACCACTACCAACTCGATTTTTGACCTATGTTTGATCTATATCAGGATTACTAACTAACTCATTAATATAAACAATATGGATATCTAATGATAGCTATTTGAAAGACTTTTCCAACGAGGTATGTAACACTGTAGTACTTGTAGTTAGGACCAACAATGAGTCAAAATCGGAAAAACTATTTTTTAACCCGATTTTTTACCCAAAACATCTTTTTTACCATATTTTTTTCCATTAAAAATGTTTTTCACTCAGTTTTTTTACTTATAAAATATTTGTTATAAAATTTTTTTTACATATAAATTTTTTTTCACCAATATATATTTTCAACCTTTAACTTAAAGTTACTTTGCAAGAACAACAATTTACCATCTACTTAAAGCCGTACGAATGTCGCATTCTTAATCGAGGAGTGTCTCTTACTTGTTTCACCTACTTATCTTAGTCTGGTTTTTGGCATCAACATCCTCATCATATTAAATTACTATAACGTTAGCTAGATAATGGGTCATTGGCAGGTAAGCATGTAAATTGACTCGGACTCCCCTCGACCACAACAACAGCTTTCCATTTTCTCAAAGACGTACGAATGTCGCATTCTTGATCGTGGAAATGTCTAATTTTGTTTGGATCTTGACTGTCGATGACGCTGAATTTTTAATGTTAAACCAAACCAACTGTCAAACCAAGTAAAGATTTAGCTCTTAAAGATTTAGCTCTTAAAGATTTAGCTCTTAAACCCCCCCATATAAATACAGTTAGAATTATTTACTTAACGGCATAACTTCACTTTGAATTCTTTGTTGTTGTTGATGATGTGGTTGAATTCTATTTGTATAACGAAACAACAATTGTTGACTGCACATTATCGTCCTTTGTCATTCGAACTAAACTCAATAACACTTTCTCTATTTTAGTATAATTGTTTTGGAACAAAAAACTTTTTATTTTGTAGAACAGGAAAAAAAACGGGTGGAAAAATACCTTGATATTTGAAGTAGTGCATTCAACAAGTCAGAAAAAACGAGAAAATATATTTCATGCATAGAATTTTTTGTGGAAAAATACTTTGATACTTATTTGAAATATTGGATTTAACAAGTCATTTACAATTTTGAAAATTGGTTTTTTCTATATATGCTTTAAAACGTATTTGAGACTGCATCAGAAAACTCTTGATATTGTATTTGAGTTCTTGGAAATGAAGGAAATTAAAAAAAAAATACAGTGAGGAAAAATGTTTTACTGATAATTTTGGTAAACCTATAACATGCTTAACTTGCATATATTTACTTTACGTTGGTATTATTGTAAGTGATTCCGACAACATTTGTAACTCCTACTGAAATGCATTTGAATATACATGAGTACATAGGAATGCATTGAAATGTCAGTGAAACCAGTAATGGTGTTTTGCTGTTAGATTATATAACTATTTTCATACTTAGATACAAAAGTTTGACATTAGAGATAGTAAAATGAATGAATCGCTTCTGTGTTCTAAGAAATTAAAAGATAGATACTGAAAAGCTTAAGCTTTTGAAATAGGAATACAAGGACAATAAGGCGGCAAATTTTGTTGGGTTTTGAATAAATATTACATAGACTTTGTTAGAAATACTGGGTACTAATTACAAGCAAACATACTATTAATTCTATATGACTATTCAAATACAATTTTAAGTGAAAAACCAACAGTGGGGGAATTATAAAAAAGTGAAAATAAATCTGTAATTTCAAAACGGATAGTCCGATTTCAAAATTTCCCTTGGCTAATAATGGCCTTTTTTATGTATATCTGGATTACTAAATCATTTATATAGACAATATGTATATCATGTAATAGATATATCAGAAACCTTTTTTAGAGCTCGTAATTCAGAGCTACAATGGGTCAAAACCGGGAAAAAAATATTTTAGCCCGAGTTTTTCTAACGAAACATTTTTTTTTTACCTTTTTTCCAAACATATTTTTATACCCTTCACCATGAGCAGCAAGGGTATCCATTTAAGTTTGTCATTTTATTTGTAATTTTCTGTATCCACCATTAAACTTACGTACATGCTTCATACAACAATATATCCGCTATAGTTCCGGTTTCTCTGCAAACAGATATATATAAATTCCGGATATATTGGTGAAATTTCAAAAATGTCGAAAATTAACTTTTGCCAGTTTCATCCTTATAAGTTTATAAGTTGGAAGGGTTCAAAATTTGTTCACGATGTACAATACAAACATATCATTAAACTAGTTTATATAAAAAATTTTAAATTCGCTGAAAATATACTAAACTATTTGGCAAATAACTCGAAGTAAGCTCTGTGTAATTAAAAGGCCCATTTTTAATTATTACTATTTAACGTCCCTTTAAATAACTTGTTACTGTTTCTAATACAAATGTTATACTTTTACCAAATTGTCAACTAAATAATTCTTCTTTAAAAGTTAATTAATTATTTTTAATTTGTTTAATTAACTACTTACTAAAATTTTTGAAAAACTTTAAATTTTCTTTAACATCAAAACAAAAAAAAAACATCAACAACTAAACTGATTGCGATGCTACATATAAATGTACCCGTTATTAATAATATAAAAAGAAAAATAAGTTACAAACACTCAAAAATTGCAAAGAAATAATAATAAAATTGTAAATGTATTGTTTAATACACGGAATTTTTTTCCAAAAATATTACAAAAATAAATCTAAAAACTAAATACATAATAGTTAAACAATAAATAATTGAAAAGAAATTAAAAAAACTTTCAATTAAATATACTATAGTGAATTGTCAATATACTTAAATAATTACAATTATTATAAATAAATAATAATAAAGGTAAATATTACACAAAAATATATATATATATTATGTTTATAAGATGGCTTTATAACAACAACAATGTACTACATACTTATGTTAACAAGTATAATATTAATTAAAAAAAAAAAAACAATAAACAACAAAAAAACTATTAAAATAAATAAAAATTTGTAATAATTGAAATAATATGGCAAAAAAAAAAAACACAATTGTAAAAGTTACAAAAAAATCTGAAAAGAATCGATGAAGAAAAAATAAATTAAAACAATGCTGATTGTCAATTTATGTAAAAAATTGTTTTCTTTCAAGCGAATTTTTTAATTTGAGAGATAAATGGTAAGTTTTCGAATGTAAATACAATTTTTTTTAGGATAACAAGTAGACACACATTTGAAGGGACTTAACAAGCATCTTTATTGTTGTTAACATTTTTCTAAATACATTATTAGAGTGCTCCATGCAGGGTTCAGTATCAGAAAACTAATAAGAATTAAGTATTACCAGAGTGCGATTTTCATGCAAATTCATGTTTGTAGTCAGTAACCCAAAATAAATTTTGAACAATTAAATAGTTTTTCGAATCAGATGATTTCCAATAAAATATCATCAATTTGATGTTGCATATTTTGCTTTTGTGCGCATATAATTAGCATATAAAACATTTTTAATGCATAAGAGATGGTGGTATATTGATTTTGTCATTCGGATTATAACATATCGAAATACTGGTCGTAGAACCAAAAACTTTACATGTTCTGAGTCCCCATAAGATTCTAAAATGAGCTATGCCCGTCTGTCTTGTGAAAACACGATAGGGCCCAAACGAAAGCAAAGTCTGAAATTCTCCACAAATACTCTCTGATGATGGTGGGTATACAAGATTCGGCACAGAATATAAAACTCTTCTTTTTTAATTTTAATAAACACTTAAAAAGCATGCAGTTTGAAAAAAAATATTTATGTACAAATAAAAATTTTATTTAAATTATATTTCGAAGTTTTAATAATTTGTAATTATTATTATTAATGATATTTTTTACTTTATTAAACTTGTATCAAAATTTAAATGTTTTGTGTATAAACGCTATTATTTAATATGCTATGTTAGTTTATTTGTTTGTATATTAGTTTAGGTAAATATTTGTAACTAAATTTGAGCCAGATTTTAAAACCCTAATAAGGAGTGAGATCGTAAAATTCTTAACACGTTTTTCATTAGAACTTTTAACCCAAGTATTATTTGATTTTTTTTTTTTTTTTTTTTTGAAAAACATGTCAGTTATTATGTTTAATGTCAATTGTATTAATTTGTTGTTAATCTGATTAAAAGGAGTGACCAGAAAAAAGTGCGTACTAAAATTATTAAATATTTTCAACAAAACCCAACTTGGTCCTACAAAAAGTTGGCCAACCATTCAAAGATCTGCCGTCAAACTGTTTGCAATGTTATTAAACAGCACCCGGAGAACTTGTCCGTTGGTAGAAAATCTGATTCAGGTAAAAATTGAAAGCATTTTCAAAAGAGCTCCCAACACATCCGGTAGGAAAGCAGCTCGGTTAGCCCAGTGCTCGGACTATTTGGTACGAAAAGTTAAAGCTAATGCAAATTTAAAAACATACAAGGCACAAAAAGCTTCTGACAGGAACGCTGCTTAAAATTTAGAAGCCAAAAACAGAGCACGGAAATTGAAGTCAAGTTTTATAAAAAAATATTCTTGCGGCATAATGAATGACGAAACGTATGTTCTGGCAGATTTTTCGCAACTTCCTGGTCAAAAATTTTATGTTGCTGATGCTCGAGGGAATGTTGAAGAAAAGTTTAGGACCCAAAAGCAAACAAAATTTCCCAAAAAATTCTTGGTATGGCAAGCAATATATAGTTGCGGCAAAAGAAGCCAAACATTTGTTACAAAGAGATCTATAAATAATGAAATTTACATCAAGGAATGTTTACAAAAGAGGATGCTTCCACTCATTAGACTTCTTAATGAGTCCACTTATTTTTGGCCTAATTTGCCATCCTGTCACTATGGCAAGCAAAGTATTGAGTGGTATAGGAACAATAATGTGGTATTTGTACTAAGAGAGGCAAATCCTCGAAACTGCCTGGAGCTAAGGCAAGTGTAGAGATATTGGGCTCTTGTTAAAGGAGAATTGATGATCACAAAAAAGGTGTCCAAAAGTGTGGTAGATTTCATATCTCGGGAGGACATTTGTATAGGGGCTAGGTAAAAAATGCACCGATTTCAGTAAGTTTCATTCTATAGGCTTGGGCATAGAAAAATACTTGCGCCAATTTTGATCAAATAGCTTACATGTAAACCTTGCACACAAGGTTTAATGATTCTGAGTCCATTTTACCCCACAATTTGAAAAATTGTCAGCTGCAAATCTTTTTTTGACTAAGGCATACCTTAATAAGAGCGTTGTTTATTTGTTAATAATTGTCATGCGCATACAACTTGAAATAACGCGGCAGCAAAGCGGAACCATTGGAAAGTGGAAATTTTACAGTATATTAGGTAGTGCCGTTGAATAAAATGAAAAAACTACATTTATTTAAGTTTTTGTTCACTTTTTATTGTTTTTTACTTATTACTTACTTTGTACAACCTAAAATTTAAAAACATTTTGTTGGTCGAAAAAACGTTAACAATTTTGACACTAAGGGAGGATAACGCTTACCTTGTTCCCTTATTTAAATATAATTTCTTGAAAACTTTTTTAATAAAATTCCGAAAAATCCATTCGGCTGTGCTGAATCCTACGCTGAATCACAGTCAACGCAAAAATAATACGACAGAATAATTACCTTTCAATGCCCATGATACCTAGTGCTCCCAGTTTTAAATTTAAAGCCCGATTAGTATTATAAGTATTCCGAATTTTAGTTTTCAAGGTATCTTGAGACTTCATAGAGCTCCCAAATATCAAAAAACAAGGAATTGTTGGAATTTTTTGAATAAAAAAAAAATGGGGATTTAGTATTCCCGAAAAATGTTAGGATTTTTTTTAAAGTCCTGGATGCGGATTTGTTAATATTGAAAAATTGTGGGATCATGATTTTGGGATTGGCTTTAGTAAAGGAAACCTGGTATAAAAAATTATACTTGAGCACGTAACAGGAGGGATATTGTGAAATTAAATTTGAAAGAAAACATTTTCAAATAGAGTTACACAATAACCCACTGGTCTCTTTCAAAAATGCTATGAAATAAAACGTTTATTCATTCTAAAGAAACTAGTGCGCAAATGCATCTGGTATAAGGAAAATTATACATACCTATTTATTTTGGAAAGGCAAAGCAGCCCCAGACAACTTATCGTTTGCTATAATCTAATCCCGATTAGACTGTATATAGCATTCCAGCATGGTGTTGTCCATTGTTACGTCTACTCAAACACATTGGCATATTATATCATGCTAGTTTATTTCAATGCAACCTAATTGTTGTGTCAAGAATTATAATATCAGCAGATTTTAAATTTCAGCAGCATGCTATTGCATAAAAATTTTGTTTACGCTTTTCTTTTATATAATTCAATATATCCCTTTGCTAGAACACAAGGATAAACTGTGTAGAAATCTGGAAATAATTGAAAAATGCTCGAAAGGGTTTATAACATTAATTTTTACATATATGTATGTTGAAATGCCCACAAGAGTAAATTTCCGTATACAATATTTTTGATTTTTTATTTATTTTGTGAATACATTCTAAATTTACTTTATTTTATCATACTGTTTCTATTTTATTACACAATTTTATACAAAACATGTACATATTTCTTTTTTCTATATACATGTCAAATAAAGGGAGCCAGACTTAACAATAAGTGGTAAAATTATAAATTTTTATATATCTATTTAAGTTGTTAAAATAAAATCTTATTTTTAAGTTCTTTAATACTACAAACAATATTTAAGTATTTTAATATAAAATTGAAAGATAACAAGTAAAGATTTACTAAATACATACCCTCTAAAACTTGTGCCACATAACCAAAAAAAAAAAAAAAACACATAACAAAGTAAATTTTCTCTTTCCCCTTCAAAAGTAAGAAAGTAAAATGTAAAAAGGACACACAAAAGAATAACAATGTAGTTACCAAAAAAGAGAAAAACTTCGTAACAGACTACAAAGTAAAACGTTTACATTGACAACAAAAGCCAATGACAAGTGGTTTACAACAATATTGTTCAAGTAGTTTATACTTTTTTTTTGGTAGCAACTTCTTGGGTTTTCACTAAAGTGTTCAATAATAAATACATTGCCAAAAAAAATAACACACTTCCATACATATGTATATGTATTAAAAAAAAACATACATACAAACATTTTGCACTTGAGCGCAACACCAAAAAGTGGAAATAAAAAAAATCTTACAGACATTGACTGCTGGAGATGGTTGGCTGACTTGTCGACTATAATGTTGCCAAATTAGTTGGAAAAGTGAAGAAGCAAAAATAAAAGAATAAAAACAAAAGCCTGCCAGGATATTTAATGAACAGAATGTGTAGCAGTACACCCTCACATACAAATGAAAATAAAAGAAATTTTGTGATTTTTTTCTCTGTTCAGCAGCAGTCTAAACGACAATTATTGGCATGACCTTACTGGAACATGTTAAAGCTAAAGACTTTGGAAATAATAACAAGTAAAACAGTAATTCCTTTCTGTTATCGAATGCATTGTGGGAAGGGGCAAATTAAATAGATTTTGGAGAAAATTTAAAGGTATCTTTAATCCTTGTCATTTAAGTTGGTCATTCAAATTGAGGTTTCATGTAAAACTCTCTTCTCAGCATTGCTGCTCAACACACACATTCACAGTTTTTTATACAAACCGTTTCAAATATGTAACAACAATTAGTAATACAACAACATGCCTGCTTATACTTACACATTAGCTTAATGTACTCTCTCAACAATAATGATTTTTTTCATAAACAAGTTCAAATATGTTCGAGGTAGTCTCACAATTAGGTTCGCAAATCCTTTTCTTTTGGGTACCGTGAAATAACTCCCAATGAAACAACTCTCAATGAAATAATTTCCTTAAAAAATTAACTAATTCCAAATGGTAAAATGAAATTACTCTCAATAATCGATGTTTTCATAATTCTAAAAATATTAGTCCCAAAAAATGCGAAATAACTCCGAATGAAATAAATCCCAATATAAATTAAATAATTCCCAATCAGAAGCAATTTATTCATGTAAATCAGGGCACAGTTAGAAAGGTGACTGCGATGAAACAGCTGATTATTTTTTTTATTCAGTGGTTTAGCAAATGAACTGTCAATTCACTTGCATTTGTTGTGGCAAAAAACACTACAAACTCAAAAGCAAAAACAACAACAGGCAACTTTGACAGTTCACATATCTTTTAACAAAAACAAACTATTGTTGTAGTGATGTACTTCTACACAATATTTGGCAAATTTTTTGAATACTTTGCAGGACACTTTTTTTTCCGAAACACGTTAATTTTGCTCAAATGAAAAAAATTATTTTTTATTAATTTTTGACACTTAAATTTATCTGTGGTAGTTTTTAATTTATAGAACAGAGTTTAAATTTTTGGCATTAAAAATAGAAGAAAATTTAAATAAATTAAAATATAAATATTTTTATAGAACTCTGGTGAAAATTAAAAACGCACTAATACAACCTCAAAATTATGTACTAATACATTCTCACGACTTAGGTTTTTGAGAACAAACTTAGGTTTTTTCCCTCTCAGTAACGTTTCTATAGATATATTATTCCATGATCGAAACACTGTAAAACTCACCAACACTTTGTAATATTGTATGTGAGTATCTTTAAAGTAAAAAAGTCTTCTTCTCTTTATATAAGCAGGTCAATTATTTGTATATTAAAGACTGAATGTATTCCTTTGTACTTTGAACAATGGCGTCTATCACAATACTACTCAAACCATTAAGTTTATTTATGCTTTTAGTCACTTTCAACACAAAAACATAAAAAATTTACTTGTGGAAAAACAAAAATTTCCCTTCAATACTCTAATGTTAAATTAAGTCATTGAAATAACATTTTTCTGGTAAATGTATATTTTATTTTTATTTTTTTTACTTTAGATATCTATTCCGAGATCTGTTCCACACTTACACTTAATTAGGTAATAAATGATTGAAGAAATTATGTCTAGACGTGACAGAAATTTTCGATAAGAATTTCTCGTTTTTTCCTACATACATATATGTATATTAGGGTGGCCCCAAAAAATGTTTTGTGGATGTTCCCATCTAACATAAAAGTTAAATTCATTTTAAGATACTGTTTCTCAAAATGTTTGTCCTGAGTTCAGTATTTGGTAAGATAGATCAAAGGATAATAATGTCCTTTTTCAGGATTTTATGATTTTGTTTTGATACTTCTCGCAAAGGACACCTGTGAAATATTGGTATCATGTGAAAGACCTTGAAAGGGGTTTTTAGTGACATGTATGAAATTGTGGTGTAAGTCCAATAATAATAAAATTATTTTTAAAATTTTTTATTTTTTTAATTTGTACATATAATTATTTTTTTTTTAAAACCAACACAAACTGTTGATCGTTTTGCTTGTCTGCAGATACATCCAGAGTTTCTGTCGGGAATCGAACCCGCAACCCTCAGATTAGTAGTCTAGTCTATCGGGTCACCCGATTAAATATTATAATCCATATATAATTTCACCGAAAAGGGTTTTTACGTAATGTGTTTTATTTGGAGTAAAATTTTTGTTGTATAACCTAATGAAATTATAAAGAGTGAAATATATACCAATGTATAGCTTATGAAAGTACGCCTATTTGGGTGTTCATTAGACAACCCTTACACAATAGGTTTGCTTTGGATGGGTCTTATTTTGTTCATTAGTAGCTAAAACTAACTACTGCAAAATTTAAATGCAATCGGATATCCTGTGCCGAAAATTGCAGAATTGGGTTAATAATGGTCCTTTTTTTTAAAGATTAGGGATGCCAAACGGGAATTGGTTTTACAAGTCACGGGACTTCGGGATTTTTGTTTTACATCAAAAAAATTCAAAAATTGTATGTCTTGTCTAACAAAATATTTATTTTTAAAGGCGTCCCACTTGCATTCCAATAAGCGATGAAAATGGTCTCCAAGGAAAATACCTAAGCTTTCTTTAAAAAAAAAAGTTAACACAGCTTTTGGTTTTTGAAAAAAGATCAAATATTTTATATTGATTTACAAAGCATTTATTTTGATAGATATCCAACTCGCATACCACTAAGCGACCAAATAAGTCTTCAAGGAAAATATCTAAGCTTTCTTTTGAAAAAAAAAGTTAAAGAAGTTTTTGATTTTTTAAAAAAATGCCAAAAAAAAAATTTTAATTTTTTTTTTTGTTCTAAAGCTTGTAGAATAAGCTATCTTAACTATTCGGGACACATTTTGTTAAGAACAATAGGTAATAAGTTACATGGATGAGAAAAAACACCTGCTTGGCCAAAATGTCAAATTTTCACCCCCTCTAGCTCAGAGAATTCTCCACCGATCTTGGTGCAAATTTCATCTCGATCGGAAGACATCGATTTCAAAAGTTGGTTCACTTGACATGAAATGCCCCATATATTTAAGTAAAAATATAACAAAATAAAAACTAATTCATTAAATTTAAACAAATAATAGCGTACAACTAGAGGCGCAACTGAGAGTAAGCTGAGAGTAACAATAATTGCTCTCTTCACACGTACTTATGATCAGCGTTACCGTTGGAAAATTTTTAAAAGTCGCATAAAAAGGGGATTCTTGAAGCAAAAGTCGCACAAAAAGAGGATTTTGGCTATAAAAAGGGGCAACACTTTTAAAGGAAAACAAAATTAAACAAAATTAGATAAAAACTTTTTTATTGAATTTTTAATGATGTTAATGTACATATAGACCAATTCATTTTCTTTTTTTTTAATTTTTCTAAATTTTTTATACCCTCCACCACCACAAGTGGTGAAAGAGGGTATATATAAGTTTGTCATTCCGTGTGTAACATTGAGAAATATTCATCTGAGACCCAACAAAGTATATATATTATTGATCCTTATGAAATTCTAAGTCGATTGAGCAATGTCCGTCTGTCTGTCTGTCTGTGTAAAACACTGTCACGTCCAAAATACATAAGCAAAATTAATGAAATGTATACCAAAATGTTTATAATTTTTCTAAGCAGTTTGGTATTGAAAATCAGCAAAATCGAATTGGTAGAACCAGAGTTATAAATTAAAATGTTAGACAACCTCCAAAAATTTTGATCATTTTCACATGTTTTTTTCTGATTTTTGGTAAATCCATTGCAGAGAATACCATGAAATTTTGCACACATTGTTTATATGATAAAAGGACAAATTCTGTTGAAAATGAAAAGAATCGGTCCGTAATTTCTTCCCGAAATATGGTGGTATGGTATATAAATGCCCATAGAATTGCAGTATCCATATAAAATTCAGCACAACTAAGTTTCGTGTAAACAGAAATCGCGAGACCAATTTTTTTTTTGGATCGGGCACTATTTGACCATAGCCCCCATATAAAGTTTACTTCCGAAAATCATTTAAATATACTTAAATATCTTATTTATATCGGTATCAGGTTGAAATTCAACTTGAATAATCCCCATGCACATGAAAATCGCTGTAGGGAATTTTATGAAGATCGGCCCATAATTGGTTATAGCTCCCATATAAGGACCACATCTAATAACCACATTAATTTTCATAAATATCTGAAAAATATCGTTATCGAATTAAAATTTTACACAGATCGGTAGTATTAATTCACAAATGATACTACTAGATTGTGTGATATCGGTTCATATTTGACCATAGCTCCCATATAAGGTCCATTTCCGAAAATTACTTAAATACTAATAAATCTCTTATAAAAGCTTCTATCTGGTTTAAATTTCAAAAAAATATTTCCATTATATACGATAATCGATGTGTTGAATTTTATGAAGATCGGCCGATAATTGGTCATAGCTCCCATATAAGGACCCCTTCTGAAAAACATATTAACCTCTATAAATATTTTAAATATATGGATATCGAACTAAAATTGTATACAGATCAATATATTGTATTCAAACATTATACTACTGGGTTTTGTGAATATCGGTCCATATTTGACCATAGCACCCATATTAGCTCCATTTTCGATAATCACAATAATACCCATAAAACTCTTGTAAATAATGTTATGGAGAAAAATATCAAGCAAAATATGCCTCAAATACATAGAAATCAAATACATAGAAATCTTCCAAATAAGTCGCACATCCAAAAAATACATTAACGCATATATACAATCATATCGGTAAAAAATGAAAAAGTTTCAACTAGACTTGGTGATTATGGGTGCATAATTATATATATAAGGCTCACATCTGGAAAATTCATTAGAATAGAACAAAAATATACTTTTGAAGTTTGACTAAATATATTTGTTTACCCTTTTGTAACTCTTTTACTTCACTTGTGGTGAATACAGAAAATGTTGAGCCAATCGGTAATGTTAACCAATTATTAAGTATACAAATTGTTAAATAGTACATTTTATTCCTATTATAAAATTATAGACTCTGTTGGAAATAGTAGGAATATGTAGTTATTTCAATTATAAATTACTGAATTAGATAACATTTTTATACATTTGTAATAAAATATCTTCTGCGTAAACTAGTTTTTCTTACAATATATAACATACTACTACATTAACATTGTAAAAATCTTCATAATCGAGCTATGCCCCAATTACAAATACTAAATGGAGATATTAGAGTGTTTATACCAATATAATATCTATAATTGTCATCATATTTAGGTGGAGGGTATTTAAGATTCGGCATAGCCGAATATAGCACTCTAACTTGTTATAATAACGATTTGGCTAAAAGACTATGTAATAAATAACAAAAACTTAAAGAAAATGTTTAATTTTGTTACAAATTATTTGTTGTGATTTGTAGCTTTTTTACAAATTTATAAATGTTGATCACAATTTAAAAAAAGAAAATGATAAAAAATTTGTGAACAACGTATATTTAAAAATAAAATTAAATATTATTTAAATCACTTTTGGTATTTTCTTTTTTCCGTAACTTTGAAAATTAATAGCAAAAAAAAAAAAAAGGAACACAACAATTACTTCTTTGTGAGTTCATCACTCGGAATCCAATCTTCTAGGTCCATATCTAATACATTTTGTGCCGAAAGCATGGGCTCGCATGAGTCCACTTTTAATCTGTTGGATAATTTATTTTTCATTAACGTAAGTTTTTTAGTAAAATACTCGCTCCTACTATGTGGTAGAGTAAATACATATGTTACAAATTCATATAAATTATAATAATAAAATATAAATTATAATCATTAAACCTGTTTTTTAAACTACCAAAATTCTTCTGGGTTTGTAATTTTAAACATAGTATCATATGTTTTTTCATAAATTTTTGATTCTAACATTTTTAATTCTTGTATAAATATATCTGGTTGAGTAATTACATCTTTGTATTCTGAAACTATATCATAGTAATTAATCTCCTTATTTGAGCTTAGAAAGAATGGATCTATATATTCTAAAACTGAAAGTTTTTTATTATTTATATCACTTCTTGTTACTATTTCATTACAAAGCTTATGGTAAAAATTTAAGATATTTGTTTTTATTTCAATGGTACAACTTTTTGATATTTTTTCGATACATAAATCTGCCTCAGCCTCATGTCCAATATATATATTAGTTATTTCTTTAATATGTAAAACATTCATAAAATCTACCTCTTCGATTTTAAAGTTAATAATAAATTCCTTTTTTAAAAAATTTTTAAAAATGACTAATGTAAGATAAATTATTTGCGAAGATTCGCTTTGAAAATTGTTATTAAATTTATTCATTCTGTTAAGAATATATACTAAAAATTTTAAACATATTTTGGTAGTAGGGGACAAACCTTGTTGAATTTCTAAAATTTTTTCAAATTGGAAGCATTTTTCTCTTCGAATTGAGCTTGAATAAAGAAGTGTTGTAAAACTTCCCACTGCTCCAAAATCCTTACTACCACATGAAAAAGCAAGAAGCTTTTATATATATGGGGCATTTCGCGTCAAGTGAACCAACTTTTGAAATCGATGACTTCCGATCGGGATGAAATTTGCACCAATGTTAGTTCTATTGGATAGTAATTCGGACACAATTTTTCAACAAGATCGGTCAAGAACTTTCTGAGTTACAGGAGGTCAAAATTTGACATTTTGGCCAAACATGTGTTTTTTCTTATCCATATAACTTATTACCTATTGTTCTTAGCAAAATGTGTCCCAAATAGTTTAGATAGCTATTTATGCAATCTTTGGAAAAAAAAAATTAAAAAAATTAAATAAAATATTTTTGACTTTTTTTTTAAAAAATCAAAAACATTTTTGACTTTTTTTTCAAAATGGGCCCTTTTTATTTTTTTTTTTTATTTTTTTTAAGAAAGCTTAGGTCTTTTCCTAAGCGACCTATATGGTCGCTTAGTGGGATGCGAGTGGGATATCTATCAAAAAAAATGTTTTGTAACTCAAGACATAAAATTTTTTACTTTTTTTTTTTGCAAAATCAAAAACTTTTTTGACATTTTTTTCCAAAATGGACCCTTTTTTTAATTATTTTTTTTTTTTCTCAAAAGAAAGCTTAGGTCTTTTCCTTTAAAACCTTTTTGGTCGCTTAGTGGGATGCGAGTGGGATATCTATCAAAATAAATATTTTGTAACTCAAGACAAAGGTTTTTAAATTTTTAGGATATGCACTATTTTGATTTTTTTCATATTTGTGTGTAAACCTTAAAAATTAAACTTACGCGGAGAAACTAGACACATTAGCCTTTCCGATGGTATGTAACAACCTAACTAAAATTTCATAGCCTCGATACTGTAATACCCATAGTATGTTAACCTCAGGAATAAAAATCACTTTTTATACCCTACACCACCATAGTGGCGAGGGTATACTAAATTTTTGCAGATGTTTGTAATACCCAAAAATATTAGTCTAGATCACCTTAAAGTATACCGATCGACTCAGAATCGCTTTCTGAGTCGACTAAACGATGTCCGTCTGGCTGGCTGGTTGTCCATGTAAACCTTGTGCGCAGAGTACAGATCGCAATTTTGAAGATATTTCGATAAAATTTTGTACATAAAATTTGTTCGGCCCAAGGACCAAGCCTATTGAAACTGGCTGAAATCGGTCCATTATTTCACCTAGCCCCCATACAAATGTCCTCCTGAAAGTGGACTTTATCGGTCACAAATGTTTAATTTATATAGGTATCTGCACAAGTTTTTCTCCAAATAAGTTTTATATATACGGAATTCATGTCACTAAATTTTATTATGATCCGTCCATAATAAGTCATAGCTCCCATATAAGGCCTGCTTCCGATAATCACTTTAACGAGCATAAATCTCCTAAAAATGTTGGTATACACATAAAATGCAACATAAATAACTTTCATATAGACATTAATAACACCACCTAATTTCATGATGATCGGTCCATAATTTGACATAGCTCCCATATAAGGTCCACTTCCAAAAATCGCTCACGAATATAAATTATTGCGCTGAAAACTACCTATAGGATTGAATAAAAAAGCCGCAAGATGCAAAACTCAGACAAATTTTGGGGGCGGAAAATTAATAGCGGTCGGCCTCACATTGCACCCCTCCAGTGGCTATTATCGGTCAGTTGTAGTGGTTTTTTTTAAGGTTTGAAATATGAAAATATGAAAAAAATCAATTTAAAAACCTTTGTCTTGAGTTACAAAACATTTATTTTTATAGTTATCCCACTCGCATCCCACTAAGCGACCATAAAGGTTTTAAAGGAAAAGACCTAAGCTTTCTTTTGGGAAAAAAAAATAATTAAAAAAAGGGTCCATTTTGGAAAAAAAAGTCAAAAAAGTTTTTGATTTTGCAAAAAAAAAAAGTAAAAAATGTTATGTCTTGAGTTACAAAACATTTTTTTGATAGATATCCCACTCGCATCCCACTAAGCGACAAAAAAGGTGTTAAAGAAAAACACATAAGCTTTCTTCTGAGCAAAAAAATTAAAAAATGGGTCCATTTTTTTAAAAAAAGTCAACAAAGTTTTTGATTTTGCAAAAAAAGTCAAAAAATTTCATATCTTGAGTTACAAAATATTTTTTTTGATAGATATCCCACTCGCATCCCACTAAGCGACCATATAGGTCGCTTAGGAAAAGACCTAAGCTTTCTTAAAAAAAAATAAAAAAAAAAAATAAAAAGGGCCCATTTTGAAAAAAAAGTCAAAAATGTTTTTGATTTTTAAAAAAAAAAAGTCAAAAATATTTTATTTAATTTTTTTAATTTTTTTTTTCCAAAGATTGCATAAATAGCTATCTAAACTATTTGGGACACATTTTGCTAAGAACAATAGGTAATAAGTTATATGGATAAGAAAAAACACATGTTTGGCCAAAATGTCAAATTTTGACCTCCTGTAACTCAGAAAGTTCTTGACCGATCTTGTTGAAAAATTGTGTCCGAATTACTATCCAATAGAACTAACATTGGTGCAAATTTCATCCCGATCGGAAGACATATGAAATATTTTTATATACTTAAGTTGATTGTTCCAAAAACGTCATATTAAAGCAAAAAATTTTTTTTTTTTTGAAAAAGGGGAAAAAAGGGTCAAAAATATTAAAAAGTGTCAGATTTAGTTCATTTTACTAAAGGGGCACAAAAAGTGTCAGCGGTGCTGAAAAAGGGTCAAATTGCGACTTTAGTCGCTCAACGGTAACACTGCTTATGATATGTGAATTCAACATACTTGTGAGAGAATTAAACACATCAAAATATTTGAAATTTTAACTTTGATTTTCCGACTAAATATATACCGGACTACTTTATTACACTTCTACACAATTTTTGGAATCTAGTACTTTGCAGGAAGCTTTTATTTCCGAAACACGTTAATTTTGCTTAAATGAAAAAAAAATATTTTTTATTAATTTTTGACACTTAAATTTATCTGTGGTAGATTTTAATTTGTAGAACAGAGTTTAAATTTTTGGCATTAAAAATAGAAGAAAATTTAAATAAATTAAAATGTTAACATTTTTATAGAACTCTGTGTGTCTGGTGAAAATAAAAAAGGCACCAAAACAACCTCAAAACTATGTACTAATACATTCTCACTACTTAGGATTTTGACAACAGACTTAGGTTTTTTCCTTCTCAGTAACGCTTCTATGGATATATTAGTCCATGTTTAAAACATTTTTTATAATTTTGTTATTGTCATAAAGTTCAGAATACTGGGGTTAATATAAATATGTTTGATAACAAAAGTAGTAATGATATACTTTTGAGTACATATCTTGTGTTCATAATAAAAGGATTTCTAGGGAAATATATTGAAACTAGGCTACATTACCATTATTATTTACAATTGAAACTGCACAATTTTACACAATTCTTGTTAAAAGTTGAAACTCGATAGAATCCAGTCCAGCAAATTTAAACATTTTAAGGAACTAATTATATAGTCAGAGAAAAGTCGTATACAAGGTGGCGCAAAAGTAATCTTCCTATCAGAAAATGCTATAAATTTTGCGATTGGCCTCTAATGTCAGTTCTGTTTTGACATTTGTGTAGTAAACACATGCGAAATATACGTT
Organism: Calliphora vomitoria; assembly: GCA_942486065.2. Classification (NCBI taxonomy): domain Eukaryota; kingdom Metazoa; phylum Arthropoda; class Insecta; order Diptera; family Calliphoridae; genus Calliphora; species Calliphora vomitoria. The sequence goes on from OW818029.2 coordinate 65,531,592, forward strand.
AATAAACAATGTTATGCTACACTGCTCCAGAACGCGGAATATTGAAGAACAATCAAAGTTTTTCATTTTTTTTAATTACAGCCAAAAAACATCGGAAGTTTACATTTGCTATTTTTCACTCAAAATTATTGCTTTATACATTGATAGACATTTATTACATATCTTTAGAAAATATTGTTTAAATAGGGAATTCTTTTAATATATCCAAAAAAGTCCCATTATTTACCGATTATTTATCCGAATGCTCTTAAGTTTTGAAGTAGTTAGTTTTAGCTACTAATAAATAAAATAATACCCATCCGAAGCAAATTTATGGCATGTCTAGTGTTCATATTGTAATCGCATTGAATTTTGAAAAACTTTAAAAACAGCTTTGTAGAATTTATATGAGGTTTATAACGTATTAATTTAAATTAATTACTTTAAGTAATTCTATGTCAACATTAAAAAACGTTAATTTTTTGCCAGAAATTACAAAGCTTTTAATATGTTTACAATAGATTTATAGGTGAATTTGGATACGCCTTCCAAATACCTTCTACATGGTATCAATATTTGATATTATTCCTATATGAAACAAATTTTAGAAATTTTTTGATCAAGCTCACCAAAAATACTACGAAATAAATACTCAATTTATACTAGATTATGCATAATCATATTATACATATTTGTAGGAAGAAACATAACAACATACTAGGCGTATTGTTTATATTATATGTATTATGTTTCTGTATAAGAACTACGTGGCGTATACGTTATATTCTTTGGTAAATATACACAAGTATACGTTATATTCATTGGTAAATATACATATAAGGGAAGTCAATTATTTGATATTTATTTTAACAGTTTTAAAGAATTCAAACCATATAGATTATTCAGAGCCACCCTGTATTTGTTACCATTGAAATGATTCGATTGTGTACTTAGAGTTTTTCTGTTCTATCAACAGTAAGTCAGTTTGACATAAATAATTCTATGTCAACATTAAAAAAAACGTTAAGTTTTTGCCAGAAATTACAAAGCTTTAACAATTTTTACAATAGATTTAAAGGTGAATTTAGATACGCCTTTCAAATACCTTCTACATAATACCAATATTTGATATTATTCCTATATGAAACAAATCATATAAACTTTACAAAAGGTCCTTTATATTCTTTGATCAAGCTCACCAAAAACTGATGCCAAAAGTTTTGAAAAATGGTATCCTATCTATCATTTTAGTTGGGAACATCAAAACCTTTTTTTGTCCTCCATACAAACGGGGCCACCCTAATTTATTTGCACAACAAAAAGTGAATCTGTTGTATTTTTTTTTATATGGTTTAGATTTCATTTTCAGGGAACTAAAACAACAATCTTTTTATTGTGTATACATATATTTTGTTATGTTATATTTGTTTGCATTTAAAATTCAAACTGTTTTTCGTTTATTCCGTATTTTAAGATAGACGTGTCTTGAATTTTATTTGTATTTTGTTTGTTAGAAATCTTAAACAAATTACATTACAGGCACATAAGGAATTTAAATCCTTTCTGAATTTATGCTACATTCAACAGTTTTATAAGTCTCAGCAATCTGTAAAATAAATAGTTTACAGTGTAAGGAATTCCTAAATAAAATTGCTACTATTTTAAAAGTTTGCAATAACAACAAAAAATACTTTAAATATAGATTGACTTAATATCAGCAAATGCAATAAAAATTAAATTATTTAAATTCAAACTTTACTTTAAATCAATTAAGTATTTAAATCGTTACACAGTTATTTGTTTAAATTTAACCCAGGGACCAAAAATATTAGTTTTTATTGAATTTAGAAAAAAACAAGCTTAAGAAAATATCGTAGAATAACATCAAGCATACTATTTAGATCTCTTTGAACTCAACCTTAATCACCCTTAATTACTCCATTTGACAACTTTGGTATTCTGCGTTTCAAATTTTTCTTTTCGATTTTATGTATTCTGCATTTCGATCGAGCTACATTTGTCTAAGTTGGTTATTGTACGAATGAAAGGGACTGATTTTGTTTTGGTTTTAACAAAAAGTGAAATTTAAAAAATGTAAGTATAAAATGCAATTAATCTGAATCAACTCCATAGCTTCAACGAAGAATCTCAAAGCAAAGTGATAAAGATGTTAATGTATTTGGCCGCGCATCTTGTGTAAAAGTGCTTAATACATACTTAACCTTCGCTTTACCAATACCCACCCGGGTGGCCTTTTCGGTTTTATTAGTTTAATAATTTTTTTTAATTTTGTTTCGATTTAAATGAAATTAAGACTCAGTTTTTAAACTTTTTATAAGGTTTTTTAGATTTTTTAAAATTTTGTTCGTCCCATATATATATATAGAACTGCAGTACTACCCGGGTGGGTATTGGTAAACCATGTACATAAAAAAGTTTTTGGTAAAGCCTAACCTCATAGCTGTAATATGGCAGAAACTAAGTGAATATTGTTCTTTAATTGTGTGGAACTTAGTAATAGAATGGAAAATTGCAATTTATTAATTGAATTGAATTGAATTAAAAGCCTACATACTTATCACTTGTATAATAGATTTGTTAATCATTTAAAAAATGTTGAATCTTCCTCTGTTATAAAGTTAATTTCCAAACACAATCAATATTCCACAAATATTAAGTATTATAATTTCCTTAATACTACGAAATAAATACTCAATTTATACTAAATTATGCATAATCATATTATACATATTTGTAGGAAGAAACGTAACAACATACTAGGCCACAGTGGGGCAGAATCAAAATTTTTTGGAAATAAATCTGGCATTTCTAAACGGCTGGTCCGATCGAGATACAATTTGACATGGGCGTAATCAAATATTATTCGAGTTTAAGCTATTAAAATAGACCCTATAAATGTTCCAGGGAAGGCGCTATGCGGGCTCAAAATAGGCTACCTTCGACATGTAAAATTTTTAAACACGTGCCATTTTTTTTTGTTTCCCATCCGATTTCAAAGATTTGTATATTTTTGGAAAGTGCTTGGCTAGATGTGAAATATTATTGAAGAACGGAGATTTAAAGTGGGATATTTTTAAATCTTATTGAGATATTGACTTGAAATTTTTTTTTTTGTAAGACCAAAAATTAACTTGTCAACAAAAAACACAAAAAAAATTAGTTCGGAATAAATGTGGATCAAATTGTTCCTAATATTTGCAATTCTATTAAAATTTTGATACAATTTATAGTTTTAGGAACTCAGTAAATACGTAATATGCAATAAAATCTTTATTTATTGACAAAACTCAATGAAATTTTCAAAGTTTTTTAAACTTGTCATTCTAAATAACAAAATGTAAAAAAACTTGTCAAAAGGTCAAAGGGCATAACGAAATTCCTAAAAATGTGAGCGAAAATCCCAAAAATGGTATTTTTTACAATTTTGCCCATACGGTCCGGAAATACATAGGGATCACATCAAGGTTTCCAAATCTGCTTTCCGTTTTCTAATCCCAGCTTTGGGATTTTAGAACATGTGGCCCAAAGTTGAAATTTTCATAAAAAATAGGTCAAATTCCGAAGGGCGTAGGGCCGACATATTCGAAAAACAAGACATGTCTTCTATACCAAAATGTTCTCCGTAAAGATATCTTACAGAAATACATAAAATTGTTATATGCTCTCAAATAAAGTTTTTTTTTTTAATAATAAAAGAGTTAAGTCACCTTTTCGTGCAAAAAACTGCAAAAATTTACTATTTTTGGAATTTTTAAATTGAAAATCGTTTATTTTTCGACTCATAATCGATATTGCCTTGAAATCTTTTGTATGTTATTGGTAATTTAGTTGTCTAACTAACAAAAGAAATTCGAGTCTATTGGGTCCAAAAGTAAGGCCTATATTTTAAAAAAAGCGGACCAAGGTATGGCAAAATTTTAAAAGTTCAATTTTGAAATGCCTATAACTCGGAAATTATAAGACATAAATAGCACTCGCAAGCATGTTTTTTCAAGATCTAGCCAAGCGCTTTCCAAAAATATACAAATCTGAAATCGGATGGAAACAAAAAGATGGCACGTGTTTAAAAATTGTACATGTCGAAGGCACCCTAATTTGAGCCCCTGTAGCGCCGCCCCTGGAGCATTTGTAGGGTCCATTTTAATAACTTAAACTCGACTGTTCCTTGGCTATGCTCATGTCAAATTTTATCTTGATAGGACCAGCCGTTTAGAAATACCAGATTTATTTCCAAAAATTTTTGATTCTGCCCCACTGCGTAGGCGTATTGTTTATATTTTATGTATTATGTTTCTGTATAAGAACTACGTGGCGTATACGTTATATTCTTTGATAATTATACACACGTATACGTTATATTAATTGGTAAATATACATATAAGGGAAGTCAATTATTTGATATTTATTTTAACAGTTTTAAAGAATTCAAACCATATAGATTATTCAGAGCCACCCTGTATTTGTTGCCAATGAAATGATTCGATTGTGTACTTAGAGTTTTTCTGTTCTATCAACAGTAAGTCAGTTTGTAAAGATGCATTTTGCAGGCATAACTAAAAAATCATTCGTTCGATAACCAGTTCGGTAGTTACAACTAAACTGATTTCTCTGTTTAGAGTAGCATATACATGTTGTTGTATGTTTATAAACATAAAATTCTTTTGTATTTCTATAAAGCACAGTGGTATAGAAAAATCAACACTTCTGCTTTGTGTGTGTCAAATTTCATTCAAATCGGACTAAGGATTTAGAAATTACAGATGTATTTCCCTCTTTACGCGAGGGAAACTTCAATTACGCGTAACTCTTGGTAATTGAAGTTTTACTTTTGGGCACTGTTTTGTTTTGTTTTTTTGCAATAAACTGAAGGAAATATGAGAGAAGTTGTTGGGGTCCAATTAAATATTTAATAGATCATTGTACACAAATTATTCATATCTGTTATAGCAAGACGGAATTGGATCCCAGGCAAAAAATTTAATCTACAACACTCTGACCAATTCCTTGCAAAATTATTAAATTTTAAATAATAAATTCAATTTATATTTTGTTAACAAGAAACTGCAAAATTTGTGCTCACAAATGTCAATGCATTAAACTTAGAGTGTATGTATGTTTGCAATGAATTCTACTAATATTTAAGTCTTGAAAAAAATAGGAAAAAACTTAATATTAAAATTATTTAGCACACACTGTTTGAACTTATCGATTGACTATATTCAATACCCTCTATCTTAAAAAACACAAGATTTTTATTTCCCTTAAGTACTTATGAGGAATATTAAATTATTTATTCTACAATATATTTTCCACATATAATTTATTTTTAATGTTTTGCATTACTGGAAAATTTATTAATGATTGAAGTTAGTTTTCTACAAAAATATTACTTTGGTATAAGTTGACATATAACCTCACATACAAAATAAATAAATGTGTATTATCAAATATTTTTAATATTTGTCTGAATCACTTTCTTATAGTTTTACGATATTAGGCTGAAGTGGCCGCTCTCATATAAAGAAAATAGTTTTAATTGAATATCTGGAGAACTAAGTTTGTATGTATGGGAGGTGCCACGCCCTCTATGAATACTACTCCCATTTATACAAACTGTGGAATTGCTCATGCAAACTTTGATGACTATAGCTATTATAGTTTCCAAAATATTTGATATTTAAAATTAACTTTTAAATAGCAAATATAAAAATTCAAAACAAAAAGTATCCTATTGTTCCTTCCAGATATAGAAAAACACACAATCAAAATTTCAAGCAAATCTGGTTAGCCGTTTAGCCGTCTATAGACTTCATACAAACAAATATACATATAAACACACATTCACTTTTATATATATAGATAGAGTTTTGAATATAGTCCCTCGTTATTTAAAATGTTTTTATAAGTATTACATGTTTATCAATATTCAAAATACTAAATTTCATAAAAACTTACTTTATAATAGTAATTTTACATGCTTATTTTAGAGTGTTATTTTTCGAAAATATTTCCTTCAAAATGAAACTCCTTATGAACCTATAATAATTTATTCTCCATGACAGGGAAATTTTCGTAAAATAATTTTTATTTTTTTTAAAAACAATAAAACAATTGTTAACGATAGTAATTTATAAAATATTGATTTTTAAATCCATTTTTTTCTAACAAATTTCTTATATGCCTAAACTCTATAGGGCGCTTAATTTAGAGTTTTTTTTTTTAATTTGCAATAAAAAACTTAAAATATAATTGGATATCAGAATCTTACATTTTAAATACAATATAATCTATTTCAAATGTGGTCCAATTTTCGATCATATTTTTCTGTATTGCGACTTAAGATTACTAACTTCACATAACCTCAAAGAAAAAATCCAGAGTTGTGATATTACACGATCACCAGCGGCAAGACATGTTCGGAACGCTAAATCTTCAAAATGATTTCTTATTAAAACCATTGTTGCTCGAAGTGCACGATAAACATTTCTCACATAAGGCTGATTTTTCTTGTAATACAGCTTAATAATTTAGAAACTGAATAAAGATGAGATGAAAGTAAATAAACTCTAAATAAATCACCCTATACGTATTTATTCATCTAATAAATAATTCATTGATCAACAAAACCATTGAGACATAAATTATTAGCATTAGTAAAAAAACAAAATACAAAATAAATAAAATCCTGGCTCACATTCTAGGAAATGACACTTATATTGAACCAATAAGAAACACACAAAGAAAACGACATAAAAAAAACATGAAGCTTACAAAACTGAATGAATTGATCCATTGTCCTTAATAAAGAAGTGTTCAAGTGTAACATATCAAATAATTTGCCCAAAAATATTTATGACCATTTCCATGTTAACCCAATAACCAAAAAGGAAAATAAAAAAAAAAACATACTCGAAACAATGCCACAAAACAAATGTCCACTCATACACTACAAACAAATGAACTAAAACAAATACTAACAAGCATATACATACATACGTAAATACATAAGGTGCTGGTCAAAATGATAAGGCTGCATACTTTTCGTTCTGTTTATCTTAAAATACAAATAGTACTGATTGGTGCTTGTACAATGCTAGATCTTTGTTACATTTGTAAAACTTTTATTGTAAACATTTATTTTGTTCAATTTTAGATACAATAGAATTGATTGAGGAATTTTCTGAACGACAATTGGATATACGAAAAATTACATGAAAATTAAATCGTTCTTTTGTGTGGTGCATCGTTTTGAAATCCATTAAAGCACACTACTTAAACTAATGGCTTACACTAAATCAATCAAAATTTTAATCATAGGATGAAACGCTTAGATTTTGGGAGAAAAACCATATGACAATCAACTGGAATCAAGTACCAATTTCAGTATTTTTTCTTTAAAAGAAAGTAAAATTTTGTTTCAGACGAAACAATATTAAATTTTAATGGTTCAGATGGCTTTTGAGACTACTAAACTAAACCAAGTATTCTTAAAAGGTTATTAGGGAATACAAAATTAATATTTTAGTAAGATTTTCTTATGCTAAATTCCCAATTTTATTGATAAATTCACTGAAATTTATTGTTGTGGGATAAGCTAGTTCCTATTGTTAGTATTGTTTATAAAGAAATTTCAAGTGGAACCATAAATATATGGTTTTCTTCAACTACAATGAATAGCTTAGAGAGCCAAGAGTACTGCCTAATAGTTTTGGAAGTATATCACTAAAAATAACATATTTTTGAGCACGATAATCGAAAAATGTGTCGAGATCAACTAACAAATAATTTGTGCACCATGGTTTGTCTGTTATGGAATCGCCGGCACGTGGATATCATATGGGAACTGCGTGTGAGGCAAATGGAATTTATTGTTCGGGTATAAGCTATGTCCTATACACATTTCATTGGTTGATTAGGCTAAATCATAAATCAGAATTTTTATTTTTGGATGAACAGAAGGAAAAGTGTCCTTATTATTTTTACGGGCACTTTATTTACAAGGGAATTTTGTTCATTTCATATCTCCCTTAGCCATTCTCTAATACTCTTAGCAACAACATATGTTATTTTTCTTTGTTGAGTTGTTGATATTTAATGGAATGAGGGTAAGAGATAGATAATGTTGGACAATCCTAAAACCATATCAAACAAATAAACCATGAAATTTGAAATGTCTTGTTAAGTGTTACCAAGAATTTTAGATTATTGTTAAAGAACCATCAAAGTAGACAACAACTAAAAAAAAACAAATGGTTTAAAATTATAAATGACAATAATGAACTGTTGAACGACCTACTTTTAAAAGAAAATTATAAATTTCCTACTAAGGTAAATTTAAATGAAATTATTAATGATTGGAAAAATGTTTCTTTGAATTAATGGTTGCCTAGTAATTAATTCAAATAAAATTGTATAATATTAATAATTTTATAAATTTTGTCTTATTCGGTGGATTCAAAATGTTGGTCTAGGCTGGAATATACAGCAGATTTAAAACACATAATAGCATCTTAGGAATCCTTGCTTTATATTTATATATACAAATTAATGTGTACATGTTTGTTGATTTGTTTGTTTGAAGACTTCAGATGGGTAAAGGGCTGGGTTTCTTGACAAATTTATGGTGATTTCCTTTCTACCCAGGAGGAACTATAGGCTACTTTTGATTTTGAAATCACAAGTGGGCGTGGCACCTTCCATGCAAAGTAAATGGTTACTAACGAATATCCAGCGAACTATAAAAGTGAGAGGTTTAAAACTGTCCACGATTTATTTGGCTACCATTGTACGTAGTTCAGCATTGTACATAGTTCATAAAGCGTGCATAGTCATTTTCGAATATCGAAAGTCTTCGTAATCATTCAACGTAGCTTGGTCATATTTATTATAGAATAGCTGGAGAACTATAATATTGAGTTATTTTATAACTATTGTACGTAGTTGTGGTATAATTGGAATTGGAAGAAGGCATATGGCCCTTCCCAAAATCTTATAGAGAGGAAACTTTATATTTCAACTACGCATCGTAGTTTACATTTTCCAAATTTTTTGGAACACGAGTTCTCTGTGCTAATACGAAATTTGAAGCACAAAGTGTAAAATTGTGCAGATTCAATTGTGTATAACTTTTTAACTGCTTATCTAATTTATAAAATACTAGCTTGACCCGGTGCGCTTCGCTACCCCTGTAGTAGTCTATGTTGAAAATTTCAATAAAATCGTTTCGGCCGTTTAGTATTTATTGTTTAAGAACTAAAGGTACCAATTTTACCGGTTTTCCCCCTGTTTACCCCTTTCAGGTCCAAGTATTGAAAAAAGTTATAGCCTATTGACGCTTCCAAGTAAGGATCTATCTACGTTCCAAATTTCAATAAAATCGATTCAGCCGTTTAGGCGTGATGCTCAAACAAACAAACAAACAAATAAACAAACTTACAAAGACATTTATATATTTATATAGATTGATCTCATATTAAGGCTTATGTACCCTAGTTTCAATATATTTTCCTAAAACTAATTTTCTTATGAACACAGGATATGAAACCAAAATTTTCCTTGAACAAGTGATATCTTAAAAAAGCCATTTTCCATTTTCTAAACATTTTCCTTAATTATAAGCCAATGTGTGGTTAACAATACATAAAAAATTCATAGTGAGACCATGAGGGTATCTAGAGATAATAAACATTTAGTAAAAATATCCTAATATTTCGAAGAATAATAAAAAAAAAACTTCAAATATATTTTATGCGTATCTCTAGTTGTCCGATTTTTATAAACTCAGTCTTATATAAATCGAAGGGACTTAAACTTTCTGAGTATATTGTCATACCCGTAGAATTCTTCAACATCGACATTGACTTCAAAAATTTCAAACTTATGAACAAAAGTTGGAGTTTTTTTTAACCATGCAGTTGTCATTACAAATCTTAGACCTTATTTCGATAAATCCTATGTGAAAATCACCAAAAAATTCATCGTTTAATGGGTATAAGACTCAAGTGGAATATGTCAGCTTAGAGACATTATTACAATTAACACATAGTAATCTAATTTTCTTCAACATTTAATTCATTTGCTAAAGCTGTAATCTAACAGATAGAGTCACTGCCCTATCAACTATCACCAAATGTACTTAGGTAAGCAATATTAGTGAATACAAAAATATAGTTTTAACACCTATGGTTTTTCTACCCAAAGTAAGGTCGGCCGTTTATGGAAACCAGAAAGAAATATGGGAGATTATTGATGGGACTTATAGTGGAGCTAAACAGGTTCTTGTTAATAAAATTTAATATTAATATAATATTTGGTCTGGTCTGTGAAAATTTGTAATAATTCGTAATACTTAGTCTTTTATTATTGAGCAGACCAAATAATTGCATTTATATAAAGTTGTAGAGAATAATAAAAAAACTGTTTTTTTAATTCACAAAATCACAAAATTATTTTTTATTAATATTGGGTGTATGAATTCAAAATGCGGGATTTGTTTTAATTTTTAGCTTTTATTTTGAAACATTTGTACAATATAAATTTATTCAATTAGTTATCTATGAACTTTTCCCATCTTTTTGCCAACATATGTATATGTAAAAATCATAAACCATTTTGTTTTCAATACGATATCTGGCCTCAATTAAGAAAACTTTCTAACATTGTAAAGATTTAAACAAATACGCCATCCATTCTTGTAGGGGAGCATAAGAAAAATGTGATATAAAATAAAAATAAAATATTTTCTCTAACATGAATCCCAAGAAAATCCCAAAATAGTTTTACAATAAAATAAAACACAGCTTGCTTAACAAACAAACGTACGGCAAGGAAAGAAACTACAAATATATTGTGTAAATTTTAAGTAAAACTAAAGATGAGATACTGTAAGGATGAGCGTATGTGAGTAAAGGTACCTGGTTTTGTTAGCAACACTTGTTCAAATTCTACGAGTGCAAGTTCTCATACATATGAGTAATTGTGTGTGTAAATATAAGAGAGTTTGTGAATTATGGTGACCCTTATTTTGCACTTTTGCGATTTTTTTTGCTCTCATGGTCCATAATTGTTCTCCGTCATCTAAAAACAATATGCGGAAAATTTCAGCTTAGCACATTATTTTCAAAAATATTTAAAAAATTAAATGTTGAAAAAAATCCAATTAAAAAAAGTTTTTATATTTCATTTACCTATGTATCTATGTTTAAATATAAAATTTTACTCACATCGATTTACATTCGAAGACATCGAAGTTAGTTAGACCATTTAAATATATTTTCTTAATAGCTATAGTCCAATAGGTTTCAAAAATTTATCATATAAATTAAACACCATCTTATTGATATTTTTAATATCTTTTAGTGCAAACTTTAATATCTTGGAAAATTTTGATAAAAAAAGAGTTAACAGTGCCGTAGAAATTTTAAATTGTAAAATCGTAAAATAGAATTAGTTTTAACAAATTTGTGATAAAAAACAAAATTTCCTCGAAATCCGACAATTTGAAATCGCACCAAACGCTAACCCATGAGAAGTAGAGTTATTAAAATTTTCTTGATTTTGTCATTCCGTTTGTAACATATCGAAATATTGGTCGTAGAACCAAAAATTATGTATATTCTGGATCCTCATAAGACTGTAAGACGATCTAGCTATGTCCGTCCGTCTGTCTGTTTGATGAAAACACGATAGGCCCCAAACAAATGTAGTTATCTGGCAGAAATTTTACACAGATACTCTATGTTGCTAAGGTTTTTATACCCTACACCACCATAGTGGGGAGGGTATAATGGATTTGTGCAGATGTTTTTAACGCCCAAAAATATTAGTCTAACACCCACCTGAAAGTATACCGATCGACTCAAACCTTGTGCGCAGAGTACAGGTAGCAATTTTGAAGATATTTCGATCAAATTTAGTACGTATCATTTTTTTCTGCCCAAGGACCAAGTCTATTGAAATTGGCTAAAATCGGTCTATTATTTCACCTAGCCCCCATACAAATGTCCTCCCGAAATTGGACTTTATTGTTAATAAATGTTTAATTTATATAGGTATCTACACAAATTTGTCTCCAAATAAATTTTATATATATCGAATTTATGTCACCAAATTTTGTTATGATCGGTCCATAATTAGTCATAGCTCCCATATAAGACCTGCTTCCGATAATCACTTTAACGAGCATAAATCTCCTTTAAATGTTGATATACACATAAAATGCAACATAAATAACTTTCATATAGACATTAATCACATGACCAAATTTCATGGTGATCGGTCCATAATTTTCATTGCTCCCATATAAGGCCCACTTCCGAAAATCACTCACGAATATAAATCATTGAAATTTTGAAAGAATAATGATTTTGCTCATTTACTTAGTGTAGGGTATTATAAGGTCGGGCTTAACCGACCATACTTTCTTACTTGTTTTGTATTGAAAATAAGCAAAATTATCAATGATTTCAAGCCCTCAAACAAAAGTCCCCCCGGAATACTGTTTGAGCAATCATAAATATGTTATTCCGCGGCAATCTTAATCAAATTTAGCACAAATTATTTCTAAGTACCCTGAAATTATACTGTAAAGTATGGCAAAAATCGGAAAAATTTTTCCCTAGTTCCCATACAATGTCACCCTCAGGAAATTACTTAAAAATCGTACCTGTCTACAAAAATTCACAAATGCAGTTGGTGGGTATACAAGATTAGGCACAGCCTATTATAACACTCTTACTTGGGAATACTCATTTAGCAATTTAGTAGAACCAAAACTTTTTAAATTTTGTTTTGGTGTCAAGTTGTAATGGGTTATCGATGTCAGAAAAATTCTATATTTTATATTTAAACATCTATGTGTAAATGATATATAACTATTTTTAATTGGATTTTTCGTGATTTGGGTAAATTTCAGCATATAATTATACCCTACACCACGATAGTGGGGAGGGTATATTGGGTTAGTGCAGATGTTTGTAACGTGCAAAAATATTTTCCCAACCACAAACTTTAAAGTATAACAATCTGCTTCCTCTGTTTCTCTGTCCGTCCATGTAAACCTTGTAATCAAACTAAAGGTCGCAATTTCAAAGATAATTCAACAAAATTTGGTACAAGCTTTTCCATTGACCCAAGGACAAAGCCCAATGCATTTAGTTAGAATCGGTTCATTACTTCTCCTAGCCCCCAAACGATTACCATATCTGAAAATAGTAAAGCTTTATACATATCTTAGTTACATAGATATCCAAACCAAATCCAGCACAAGTAAGTTTTATGTAAACAGAACTCAAACTACCAAATTTTGTTACAAATTTTGTTTGCCCACTTCCGAAAATCACTTTAACTAGGTATTCCAATAAAATTCAATACAAATAAGTTATATATATACAAAAGTTATGTAATCAAATTTTGTAACGTTCGGTCGACAATTAGTCATAGCTCCGACATAAATTTTAAAACAAAACAGCTTATAATCATAATCTCGGTGTAGGGTATCATATGGTCGGACTTGACCGACTATACCTTTTTACTTGTTTTTAGATGACGTTGAACAATTCCAGACCTTGGGAGCATCGAAAATAGCAAAAGTGAGAAATAAGGGCCACCCTAGTGTGTATACATATGTGTGTGAATATGATTGAGTGACAGGCAAAGCTGTTTGTTTATAAATGTAAACTCGTATTTGTGTTTCGTCTTTTTTTTTTAGTTACAATAAGAAAATATCCTTGTAGATTCAGTCCTTTTTTGTTACTGTTTTATTTTGTTTTATATTATTTTTCATGTTGCTGTTAAGTGATTTGTTTCGCATAAACAATACACGTACAGAAACAGCACACAGCAATAAAAACATGATAATAGCAGCAACAACAACAACAACGAAAACTATAGGCGAAAACAATGTATTCGGTACAATTCAATCAAATGACATGAAAATATAATTTTGTAACATACAAATGCTTTTATCGAACACAAATGCTTTAGTTTTTATACCAATTTTTATGATATTTTTTACTTTTTGTGAAAAGAATCTGAATAGAGAAAAAACAAATATTTAAAGATGATAAAAAATAATAACAGTTGATGGCTTTTGTAACACCTTGTTATTAAAAAGGAAACAACTAAAGGAAATTGTTGTTCCTCTTTATGAAAAATAAATATAGAAAACTAAATTCAAGCACTGTGTGATTTTAATACATACATACATATTTACTTATGAATAATTAAAATTTAATTTATATTATCGTGCTTAAATTCTATTTTGTGTTTTATTTGAATTGTTTTGGCATTTATTTAAGAACAATTATAAGAGCGATTAACACTCATATAATTATCAAAATGTCTAAATGAGCTTTCCGTTTACATTTGGGATTTGATAACAAATTATTGTATTAGTAGTTGAGCATCTACATATATCGGTATCTATACAAACTTACCGAATATTAAGTTAATAAAATTCTTATTGCTGTGTATATTTTTCCCAACATAAAAAAACATAGTAAGTGCACATGTCCATTTTTACTAATTTCATAGTACTTAGTAGCAAATAACATTCTAAAATATTTTCTTCAAACTATGTGTTTCAAATTGTGCTGTTTGTTTTTTTTTTTTCTTATTTAAAAAAGGTATGACCTTCTCTTGAAATATTTTCTTGAGTATATTCGACAGATAGAAAAAAGCTATTTTCTGATTTGTCTTTCCGATTTCAATGAAATTTGTTACAGATATTATATATTTAATGTCTTCATCAAATCATTGGCTTTTTAACTGGAGACTCTTCCCGGTCCAGAAATTCGACGTACTAAATACTGAAAAAGAAAACTTTACATTTACATTACGATATTTCGAAAAAAGGATAATCTTTCTAGCAAACTATAAAACAAGAATATGGAGTGAAGAATAACAAAGTTATTAGCATATGTTAACGACATATATTCAACCAAAAACGGAACTTTTTGTAAATGCATGCAAAAGTTGTGTAGAAAACTATTATAAGTAATCTTATATATGGTTAAAAAGGCTTTTTTCTGCCAAAATTTTTTTTCAAAATTCTTTCCATAAAAGTGGTAAAAAGCGTTTTAGAAGTGATCAAATTTCGGCCACCGTACGATCCTAGTATATATTATTAGAAGATGTTGCGGATATCAAAACCAGTGTTGCCGTCATTATTATTTGACAATATATTTTTAATTGAACAATACAATTTTTAATTTAAAATGTTGATTTTCTGTTAACCGGTTAATCCTGTTTATTTCGATTTTTTAATCGATTTTTTAAATTTCAGACTAAAATCAACAGATTTCACGTTTTGATGAATATTTATATTCATTGTATACAGATTATATTAAACATTTCTTCTGATTTGAAACATAAACTGCAGATATATAATATACAGCTCTTTCTTTTAAGTATTACAATGATTCAAAATAGTAGAAAACTTTTTCAAAATCAATTACACGTAATGAAACTATTATA
Source organism: Calliphora vomitoria (assembly GCA_942486065.2). Classification (NCBI taxonomy): domain Eukaryota; kingdom Metazoa; phylum Arthropoda; class Insecta; order Diptera; family Calliphoridae; genus Calliphora; species Calliphora vomitoria. Next base: position 65,547,066 of record OW818029.2, read on the forward strand.
AATTAATATTAAATTCCGTATAATGCTAGAAGTTTACGCTAAACCTTACTAATGATGCATTAAAAACTTAGTGATGTTTTTACCAAACGTAAAATTGAATTTTATGTACATACTTCCTTTCAATAAATTCATTAGTGTGTCTTGTTCTTAAGATTTAACTTTATTAATCATTTCGTTTTATTATTAATCAAACGTACCTTTTCAGAAATATTACCAAAAACGTTCTTGATTTTAATTATTTTTGAAATTTGTTAATACACTTTTATTATTTATTTGGTATGATTTATAAATGACAAATAATCACAGTTATGAAATTTAATAAATAAACCAACAATTAAAACAATTATTATATATTAAGTAACATATATATATACTCAATTCCATTTGACTGAGATAATAATTTTAAAATGTTTACAAAATAAAGTGGACTTAGCAATTTTGCATATTTATAGTTATTAAATATTAAACATTCCTGACTTCTACAAACTACAAATTTTGAAGCTATGTAAACTTTATTGGATATGTTATGCTTTCTATATATAAAAGAGTATTGTTTAAAACTTTTTAAATAATTCCTTTCAATGTCGGTTTACCGGTTAAACCGGTGTTTCGAAGTCGATTAACCAAAAAAACGTTTTTTTCTAAAAAAAATTGTAAATTTTCGGTAAACCGGTTTTTTAAAAAGTAGTTTTTTTTTATAAATATATAAATAAATACTATAAAGATACCACCAATGTTCTTGATTGCTCACGAATCCACAGCTTTACAGCTCTGACAGTGTGAATTGTAGGTCCTTGCTATAGGTAGAAAAATGTTGATGAATTGTGGAAATGTGGAAATGTGTATTCTAAAATATTTTTATACGAAGCTGCTTCAAACATCAAATTTATAGCCATAGTGCACCCCATACCATAACTCTGTCTGTTAGAAAGCACTACTTTAAGCAACTTATCTGACCATGTCATTGAAGCTTTTTTAAATTGGAAACGCAGAGTGATCTTCATAAAATATTGTGCGTTGTTATCCATGTATTTTTGATGCATGTTTTGGTTAAATGGCATCCCATTAACGAATTTTACAATGTTTTTATGGATGTTATAGTTATTCTCGGAAATAAATATTATTTGGAGCCATAGCCATAGGTTAAGGACTGATCACCATAAAATCAAGTAGTATGATTTTTGCACACATAACTCTGATCTGTGTAAAATTTTGGCTCAATAATGATATTTATAAGACATACATGTTGGTTAATGTCTTTTTCGGAAGTGGTACTTATTTATATGGGAGCTATGACCAATTATATGCCGATCTTCATAAACGTAGGTACGGACATTTTTGTCCACATGAGGATTACTGATGTTCAAACTGATTACGAGATTTGTGCATATTTAAATGATTTTTCGGAAGTGGACCTAATTTCGGAATTCTGATCACATATAGACCTATATTCACAAAATTCAGAAGTTTGATTTTTGCATACATATCACTTATTTGTGTAAAATCTTGGTTCGAAATAGATATATGTTAGATATATAGCGATCTTTATAAAATGTGGTACGTTGATTTTTGTATCGTATTTTAACTTGATAACTATATCTACAAAAGCTAATACGAGGACGCTAAATCCAGTGGTGCTAACCGTTTTTTTTATGTTGTGTAACCTCCTCCATTTTCTAAATAACGGTTAGCACCACAGGATTCAGCGTACTCGAATTAGTTTAACCCGCCGGGTGCCCAGCTTGACAGAAAAAAAGTGTCAAATTCGAGCATAGTATTATTGGCTGATCTATATAAAATTCGGTACGGCGATTTATATATACATACACAATATTTGAATTATGTATATAGAATTGTGTTGCAATAACGATATCTATGCCTACTTAATTGATTTTAGAAAGTGGAAAAAATATCGTTTTGTGATTTCATGTTAAATGAAATTTATTTTTGCTGAATTTTGTATGAATACTGCTATTCTATATGCATTTATGTACCATCGACCCATATTCAGCGCAGAAATATGTATGGGAGCTGGGAGAGCTCATGGACCGATTCTTACCAATTTCTCCAGAGCTCGTCGTTTTATTATGGGAATAATGTATGCAATATTTAATAGTATTATGTTCAATATATTCAACGAAAATATCAAAACATTTTTGAAAAATATAAACTTTTTTGAAGATGGTCTCACATCTTGATCCATAATTCTGTTTCGATTGTCGATTTTTACCATTTTTAGTACCAAACATTTCTGATCATCAAATAATATTTGGTGACCATTGAGGCCATATTCTGCCAACATCAAAAGGACGGACATAGCTAGACCCTTTTAGAATTTTATTATGGTTCTACGACCAATATTTCAATATGTTACAAACGAATTGAGAACATCAATTCGTTTTTGGAATTAAACAAATTATTCCTATTAAATGCCAATTTAAAGGAGCAACATTTTTACGAAACATCTGCATGTCTCCTTTTAAAGATAACAAGATTTACTTGTGTTATTAACTTAATTTTAAATTATTTTTATTTTTTACAATATTCGAACATAACAAATAGAAAATTTAACAACCATTATTATTTCATACTACTACATATAAAACAAATTCAACTTCTTTCTTTGCCCATTGTTGTTGTTCGATTTTCTTTAGAGTATTTTTCTATAAAATGCTCATTTAATGCATTTTTCAAATATTTATTGATGCCAAGAAAAAATTTTATTTGCATTCGTTTGTAAAACAGCTCCTCCTAATTTTCACATCGACTAAAGAATTTTTTTTCTTTAACTCTTCGGCATCGACTTTCTGTTTCCCTCTACATATTTCTTGTTATTCCAACACACAAAAGGAATGTTCCAAATGCTAATGCTTAAAGGAGTTAGTTGTAGTTGTACAAGCAACCAACCATCTTCATCTTATGCAGGCATGTTACTGATGATGGTTGTTGTAGGTTGCATGCATCAAGCAATCAAATGTAGTTTCTACTCCCCCATGAATCTTTTAGTTTGTTTTTGTAGTAGCTAAAGTTGTTGTTGCTATTGCTGCTTCATTTAAATGGAAAGAAATAAGGAAAATAAAAAAAAATAAAAAATCCTTCATTCCTGTGTGTGTCAGCAGAAGCAGCAACAGTAAGAGCCCAAACAGGCAGCATTAGCATTTATAAGGCAAGAAGGCAAAAAGGCATTTTTATAATCATATACATATACTTATGTATATATAAATATATTAATGCTTAAATATATACATAGGTATTGTACATAAATGTCTATGTACATATGTATGAATGTGAATGCATATGTAATTGCAAGTGCTAAAAGTAGCATCTGTTTGTTTGTGTAGTATGTTGATTCATTTTATTTTTGTAGCTTTTTTTGTTGTTTCTCTTTGCCATTCGTGTTACTTTCTATGGTGCTTCATTATGGTAAATAAAGGTGCACATGATTATAATTTTATTTTGTAACACATAAAATGCAGGCATAACTCAATATATTATGCATTTAATGATTATATGGTACAGTTTTCCTTATTATGGTTTTATTTTCTAACATTTGTCCCAGTTAGAAATACGTAGATTTCTAAAGATTTAACGTGCTTTAAGCTTTCAAATCATTCTTTCATAATATCAAGTTTGTAAGTTTTGCCTCAATTATAAAGATTCAAAAGAGAAAAATATCCCTTTTTAAGTTTATTAGTGAAGATGCAAATTTTAAATTATATGTTTTTTTTTTTGGAAGTGGCTTGATTTATTTTAAATAGCTTCTTAGGCACTTTTAATTTATAAGTCTATGGTTTATTTATTCAAAATTATGTAAAAATCATTCAAATTGCACAACACTCAAAGCAAAGTAAATAAACTTTATAATTGATTATACGACACGTGTATAATACTATTTAATACATGTTACAGAACTTTAAAACGAGTATTTTTTATGACATCGCGCACAAATTTTGGTGCGTTGCAATGACATAACATGACAATGTGTTTCGAGTTGACATAGCAGTGCACAACACAACATACCATGAAAACTTTAAATTGTCTTGTGGAGATCGTTGGTTTGCAACTAATATTTTTCAATTTTAATTACAAAGTATATACAATTAAGTATTACGACTCTTAGACAATAGTACCTAACTCTAAACATGCACTAGCATTGATGACAACTAGACAGCTAACTGATATCCAAAAACATAAGTCTGTTGTCAAAAACCTAATTCATGAGAATGTATTGACATGTATTTTGTTATTGTATCACCTATATGTGTGAAAAGAAAGTAATTCTGTTTAATTTTATCATTGAAAGTTTTCTCTTTCCCTCCTATGTCTTTGTTATATGTATGTTAGTTATACCTACAGAGTTTTATAAAATAATTTTAAATTTTAATTTTTTTGAATTTCGGACTACTTGTTTTACGTATTTTGTTAGGAATCCTAACAAAGTATAACAAGTAGTCCGACTTTAAATTTTTTAAAATTATTTTCTACATTACCCGACTATGTACCGTGAATTAAATTTTAAAAAAAGCAAATTGCTCGAAATTTTAACTTAAAATTTTAGACAAAATATGGACCGATACACATTATTTCACAATTGCGCATTATTCAATAATTTTTTTAAACACTTTTATCTCCAATTCACGTCTATTTTGCACAAATTTAAAAATATTTTTATTATTTTTTAATTTTTTAACAGGATTAAAACTTTTTCGTATTGAAATCCAAACAAATTAAAATTTGAAACTATTTTATACATTTTTGGTACTTGTTCACTAACACATGTTTAGGGTTAGGTGCTGTTGTCAATGAGTCGGATAAACTTTGGTTCCCAATAAAAAGGCGTAAAACCAATTATGTTTTTTAAATGGTTGTAAATTGTTCATTCAGGTTAAAACAATCTTGCACCCCACAAAACGAAAGACATAATTTTAATGCAAGTTTTTGTATCTCCAATTGACTCATTATGACTCAAATTGAACAAAATAATTTTTTACAATAAAAGTTTTACAAAAATAACAGTGATGTAGCATTACTTGCAGGCTTACTAGCACTGATAATTTTTGCGAACTTTATCGCATTTTTGCTATTTAATTATATAAATAAAACTAACCTTACCTGAAGTTGCAAATACAGAAAAACGGTTATGGTTTGATACCCTGCTTCCTGAGCCAACCTTTTGACAATCCATTCATTTCAGGTGGAATTTCACAATAATTATTATAAGGAAAATAATTGACACAGCGAAGAACACCATGACATAGGGTGATGAAGCAACATGTTTCAGATACAGATACAAGCAATCGGGGAATACTACTTATTTTGTGTTAATTGGTTTAAGCATGTCGCAATATCCTTAGGGACCATTAAAATCATAGCCTTTAGACTCTTTCTTCAAAGAGCTGAAAAGAGATGGCATATAAGTTGCCTGTAAAGTTGAGAAAAAGCGGCTCATATATAACGAATTACATCATTTTACGAAGTATAAACGGAGTTCGTACTGGGAACTAAGTTGAGTAATCTTATTATATACCACAATGCCACATATAAGATGTAGAACTCTTCTGCATTCTTTTTATCTGATACTATGATATCTGAAAAATAAATTCATAACTTTAGTAGAGTGTAAAAAAATTCGTTGTATATTTCAGAAACTCATCAATTCGTATTTCGTACGTTAAAATTTCCTTTCAATATGTAGTAAATTTCTGTATATGCATAAATATGCACTTTGTATCTATGTACGTATGTGTGTATTGAATATTTTGCATCTTTGTAAATAAATGTAAGTATATCTACGTATATACATATTTACATACTTTTCTACTACTGATGTCTATCTAAAACTATATTTTATTTGTTGAATTGTTTCTGCTCGCTTTAGTGCTAAACTCGGTAGGAATAGTGAAAAAAAGAAGAAAATAAAATAAAATACTATAGAAAGCACAACAACAAGATAAAAATTCATTCATTCATATTTGCATTTGCCAAAGTCATTTGAAGAAATGTTTTTACAAGGAATGCAATCAATTTTAAAATTTGTACCTACTACCAGTTTTATCACATACATTTAGACACTATTACACAAACAAACTACTTATTCTTTATACTTTCATAACAAATAGGATAAAATATAAAGCAAAAGGAATGTAGCATTTTGAAATTTGAGTTTTGTTTTTTTTTCCCTCTAGTTCTCTTGATCATTTGGTAGTCAGTTTTCTTTTTTTTATGCTATATTTTATGTTTTATTACAATTCCTTAAAGAATTTTTAAGTTATCCTTAGTCAATACGTATTCACGGGCAACATATATAAAAAAATGCATATTTGTTGTTACGAATGTTAGGATTTATATATAAAAATTAAAAAAAAAAATTGGAAATACATACAATAATTTAAATATTAATATTACTATGTATTGTAATATAGTTAGATTTTAATAAATAACAATAAAATACAATTTGTTGTAATTAAGTTAACATTGTTTTGTTTTTTTCTATTGTGTTAAATAAAACTTAAATTTTATTTGAAGTATATGGAATACAAATAACACCTATACTGATTAAATGTGCAAAAATATTTTTCTTTTAAAATTTCATTAATTTTTTTTTCGCGACTGATTTTTATGGGATCTATCTATGACCAATTATGTACCAATCGCCATGAAATTAGGCCGTGTGATTTTATTCTATATGAAAGTTATTTCTGTTTATTCACCATAATTAAGAGAAATATGCACGTGAAAGTGATTTTCGGGGATTTACATGGGAGCTATGACCAATAATGGAACGATCGCCATTTGGTCACGTGATATCTTTCTATATGAAACTTATCAATAGTTTTTGGATACCAAAGATTTTAATAGTTTTATGCTAGTTAAAGTAATATTCCAAAGTGGGTTTATGTGAGAGCTATGGTCAATTAGGAATCGATCAGCATCAACATTATTAGGTTTGATTTATTTTTATATTATACCGTACCTCAAAAAAAATTCGCCAACATATCAATATATTTATGACTGCTCAAACAGTATTCCGGAGGGACATTTGTATGAAATCATGGACCGATATTGCCCATTTTCAATACCAAACAAACCTTAATTTTCACAAATCCCTGTATTAGGGATTTGCTATTCCAGAAATTTAGTAACGATTACAAATTTATATAATATTATAATACATTTTTAAAAATTCTACAGGGAGAAGTTTTCAAAGAACATTTCCAAAAGTGCATCATGAATGTATTTTTTTTTTTATTCTGTAATCTAAAGTGAAATATATCTTAAACAAATTAAATTCGACTACAGCTTCATAAAACACGAGTATTTAAGGTTATAGCCCATGTAAATTTAATTATTTTTTTTTAAAATGTAAACGTGAAAAAATCGCGATTTTATTGAAATTTAAAGGATTTTCAAAATTCTTCTGTTTAAAAGGTAATATTTTTATATATTTAAATTTATTCTTAAAAAAAAGCAAGTTGTAACCTTAAGAATACCGTTATTTCGCTAAAACAAAACACTAAACTATAAGTACTATTTCCGTACTCTGTGGACTCCAACGAAACAGAATGGCTGCATAAGAACTCTTGCATATTTACTCCTACACTTTTGTATCATTGTATAGTTGTGAACTTAATATACAGCAAAATTGGAAAATGTTGACTAAAATCAAAAAATATGCATAAATCATTAACTACTTACACGTAGTCATAAAAACTTAGGGTTGGTTAGCATGTAACTTTTCACTGGAGCACATTTCAACTTTTTTAATGCATAATGTTTTATTTCTGTTCATAGCGTATTTTACAATTTAAGACTTTGAGAAAAAATATTTCCAAGAATTCAAATTATTTTCATTTATAATTCTCCAAAGACAAAATAATTAACTTGTTCTACATTTAACTTGCTAATAAGGAGTGAGATCGTAAAATTCTTAACACACGTTTTAAAACTTTTAGCCCAACTTTTTGATTTTTTTTGATCAAGTTACCTTTGTAAAGCATGCCAGTTATTATGTTTAATGACAATTATGTTCATTTGTTGTTAATCTGATTGAAATGAGTGACTAGAAAAAAGTGCGTACTAAAATTATTAAATATTTTCAACAAAACCCAACTTGGTCCTATAAAAAGTTAGCCAAGCATTCAAAGGTCTGCCGTCAAACTGTTTCCAATGTTATTAAACAGTACCGGAAGAACTTGTTCGTTGATAAACTTTAAAACTTTTAGCCCAACTTTTTGATTTTTTTTTATCAAGTTACCTTTGTAAAGCATGCCAGTTATTATGTTTAATGACAATTATGTTCATTTGTTGTTAATCTGATTGAAATGAGTGACTAGAAAAAAGTGCGTACTAAAATTATTAAATATTTTCAACAAAACCCAACTTGGTCCTATAAAAAGTTAGCCAAGCATTCAAAGGTCTGCCGTCAAACTGTTTCCAATGTTATTAAACAGTACCGGAAGAACTTGTTCGTTGATAGAAGCCAAGTTTCTAAAGCCAAGCAAATAGAAAGCATTTTCAAAAGAGCTCCCAACACATCCGGTAGGAAAGCAGCCCGGTTAGCTCAGTGCTCGGACGTTAAAGCTAATGCAGGTTTAAAAACATACAAGGCTCAAAAGGTTCCTGACAGGAACTCTGCTAAAAATTTAGAGGCCAAAAACAGAGCATGGAAATTGAAGTTAAGAATTTTTCGATCTCACTTCTTATTATCTCAAATTACAGTACTAGTTATTCTGCAGTATAGGAGTAATTTATAATTCTAAGAATAGTAAACTATAATATGTATAAATAAATATTTTGAAATATTGATTTTCAAACTCCTACGCCCAGACCAGGCCACCCTCATATGTATGTTCGAGTATAACTTCATTATGAACTCACAAAGTGAATTGTACAATAGTTTCTTTAGAATATCTACCTTATTGTGTTGCTTTGGGGGAAAATACGTTGAACACTGAGTTAGTAGTGCTTGAATCTACTCTTGTTAATTTTGTTGTGTGCTCTGTCATTTCTGCAGAAGCCTCCATCTACGACAATGTTTACGTGGCAGCATTTACTTTTCTGAATGTTTTGTTGTTATTGTTGTTGCTGTCGTTGTTGTTTGCATATGCTGGTTTGTGAATTATTATACGCGACAATGTATAAATTCTTAATAATAATATCAGGCTTTAATACCTCCATCTTGTTATCCTTTTTATTTTGTATTGTGTTTTTTGTAAGAATTTTGCCTGCTCACTTGCATGGTGCTGAATGTTGGCTGCATGAATGGATGGTTGCCTCGTTGCTATATTTCCTACACTTGAATTAAGTGGAGTTGAGTAGCTAGTGTTTTTTTTTTTTTTTTTTTGCCGCTTCCCTCTGTTTGGTATTGTTGTTGTTTTTCCCATATTAATAATATCATTGAACACAACTTAATGCTAAGAAAATCGGGTTAAAAACAAGTGTAGAAATACGTTGATGCTGGCTGACTGCCTACTGTACAGTGCACTTGCTACATAATTTTCTTTTATGTGAGACTTTTACTGCTGTTTTTGTATTAAATACAATTGATTTCATATACTATTTGTAAGGTTTGTTTGTCTCTACACTTCAGCTACATACTTGAGCTTTGCCGTTTTGAGAACAGAATTACAGGAGGTTTGAAGAAATATATATTTTTTAATTTAAATAATTGCTCTCAATAAGCCAGCTGAAAACAGATTTTATGTGTTTATTTCGTTACTATATTCCTTGCTCACCTTGACCAAGATTATTTTCAGTAATTTCGAATATGTTTCTAATAGTAAATATTCTTTTTTTTTTATAGGCATAAAAATGTAAAGCGTACTTTGATTAAATTCTTATATTTTTAAATATAATTTTTTTGTGGGTTATCGGGTTTCTGGAACAAACCCTTCAAGTATATTTTTTTTAATATATAACCTTATGTTCAAATTTTATTATATATTTCTGAAAAATTTGCAATATATATATATTTTTTTTTGTTTACCATGAAGACCAACAACCCTCGTATCTGAATATTACAGTATATTTGCTCTGCTACTTCATATATTTAACTAAAAGGACCTTTGTTATATTATTGTATTAAGGGAAGACTGAACGAAAAAAAAAACGGCAGAACGGAGGCAACAAAAAAGGAACTCAAATTGTGCCAAAGGCTATGTAGCATTTTATTCAATAATATTTTGTTTTTGTTGTTGTTTTATACTGTTCTCTTCACATTCACAAATAAATGCTTGGATTTATTAAAATTTCAATGGATTTTCATATTGAATTTGTACTCTTATTCATTTAGTAAAAAAGTATTTCTATTATATTCACTCATACTCACATACAACCAAATTCTCGTGTATGGATGTTTATTAGACTACTCCTAAATTGTATGGAGATAATGACATAAGGAAAAAACTGGCCGTAAACCCAGTTATAACAGCTCCGTTTATGGTATAAATACGATATGCAGAAAATCATTATCCGTAATGAATTTCTACATAAACTATGTGAATTGTTCATGTAAATTTATTCCTAATTGTTTTTAATTTTGAGTATGAATTTGTTCATATTCGATACTGAAGAGCCGGATTACAACACATAATGGCTATGAAGGAAAGTCGTTGTTAGTGAGGAGCGAGTGCAAAGATTTCACTGAGATATACGAGTAATGAAGAAACTATATCAAGAACGATTGGAGCACCATATGATAGTAGATCACAGCTGGAATCTTTGTCGGGAGGCTCTATATTCAAGAAAATCCTATAAGAGAACATTTTGTACGTATTCACATTGACTCTGTTAAACAAAATGTTTGTAAACATTTTTTCTTTTTATGTGAAGAGAAAAATGTACTTACAAGATGTAGAAAATTAGATAATAAACATATGTATGTATGTAGTTGTTTCGTAAATATTTCTGGATTTTTGAATTTAAAATTTTTCACTAAGAATTGTTCGCTGGAATGTCTAGTTTGTACATACATTGAAAAATGGGTGAAAAAATTGGATTATTCAAAGTTTAAAGGAAAAAAACATAATTTTGAACATCCTTGCAATACAAGGTGACTATACTCAAATGAAGGAGATTTTTGCGTAGATTAATAATCCAAAAAATTGGACGGTCGTTCGGGAAATATTAAGCGAATAAAATAAAAAATTATATAAATTTTACATATGATGTGAGGCAGACTCGTATAATTGTTTTTCAAAAAGCTATGAAAATATTTCAGCGCGTGAATCTTTAGTGCTGCAAAAAAGATATTGGTTGGTGATAGAATAATAATTGTGACAATAGTTTTTTCGATCACATAATTTGAATTACGAAAAAAATGTATATTAAACCTCAAAAATCCCCTTGGGGCACATTAGCCAGATACAAGAAAAATCTGTGATGTAAAGCAAAATATTGATAAAATATAGAAAAAATCAGTCACAATTTCTTAAAATTTGTTTTGTTAAGTTAGGTGAAATAATTTATAAATATCTAGTTTACTGTACATTGTTTTGTGAATTAAAACAGTAAAATACGTTTTTTTCAGTCTAGTAATGTTAAAAAAATACGCACAGAGAAAACAGATTCGTGTTCACAACCGAATTTGTCGCCAATCGAATTTTGTCGGTTCCACGTACTGTCTCAAAATTCGATTGGGATGACTGAATATATGGTAGCTGTGTTATTCCATTGCTGAATTAATGGTAGTCTCAACTGTTTAAAATAAAGTAATTCGGTAGTAAGGACAGAATCTGTTAGTAGTGGTAATTACGATTTTTTCTAGCATATGAAATAAATAAAGGACTTTTTTCACTTTCCTCCAATTTATTGATAAAAAGAGAATGTGTTTATTCTTAAAATATGTACAAAATTTTAATATATAAAGGAAATTCTTATGTGTTATTATATATCGTCATCTTATGTGCAAAAGTGCGTAATTAACATTACAATAATTTCACTTATTTGAATTTTTTCAAATGGTGATTACACCATTTCGCATGGTAGGTGGCTATATGTAAACATGTATATGAAATGCGAAACCTATGTGTTGACATATCTTCTTGTTTAGATTGTGGCTGGAATATAACTTGAATAATCTTGACCTTTCCTTTTTTATTTCCCCATAGCGAAAGAACTAAATACATATCGACGGTCATAGGCTAACTCCTCGCAACTAACTTCCAAGATGAGATGTAGTGCTAAGCGATTACTTATCATACAGATGTGATTGTTGTTATGAAACCTGAAAAAAGTATTTGAAGTCCTCTTTAATGAATAGTTTAAGATAAATCCAATAAACTCACCCTTTCATGTCCATCTCTTAATGCTCATAAATTAAATTTGTTAATTGAAAAATATTTTAAATAAAATAAATTATTTTGTGAATGTAAATTTATTTTACACAAATTATGTACAGGTTTTGTCAAAAATTTCTACCGATAGGAATTTCTCTTTCGGTTGGCAACACCGAATTTGAATTTTTCATATCGTAATCGAATTTTTCGATTACAAACACTAATATTTGGGGATTGAACGAATATTGCTGAATTTAATTTAGTCATAGTAGACGAATTAATAACTTAAATTTTAGAAAACTTTAAGTTGGTTAAGATAATTAACTTTAGTATTGTCAGAACCATAATTCGATTGAAATTATGCTTTTACAATTCCTATCATAGAAAATCTATTGAAATTATAGTTTTTTAATTATGATACCTTAATTTCAGTTCATCTTATTAAATATTTAAAATGGGAACTGATTTCCAATCGAACTCTTTTCTGTGTGCGTATATTAAATTGAGATAGACAAGATTGAAAAACTAAAGCCGATATACCTAAGTATTCGAAACAAGAAAAGATTTAAGAATATGTATTGTGATTTTAATTTGAGATTACCTCAAAAAAACTGGTGTATGGTCCCCCTTCTACCCTATTTTCATGTATATATTTTTTAACGTATGTAATTTAATTTTTAATATAAATTGATTGCCTTTGAAATCGTGCAATATATCTTAAATTCCTAAGTTATGGGCTAAAATACGGTCTAATAGTAATTTTTCATAAAACAGCAGATAAAAAATCTAATAAACACAAAACGGCTCACAACTGGTCCGATTGTAAAGTAAACGAAATCTACTAAACCATTAGTGCGATTGAAATAAGTTCTACGTAAACATTATTGAGTATGATCAAAGTTTTCTGAAAACATACTTTGTTTAAATAATAACAATTTAAATTCCTGAAATTTACCCCTCAAAACGCCGATACCCGTAAACTTAATTTTGGGTCGTAATGTCTAGTGGTATACTCCGTTTTAAAAGATCTTCAAAACGTTATCATACATTATTATTCCATATGCTTTTTAACGCATTTCTGAATTGTTACGCCAGTAAATGAAACAGGAATAAAACAAATTGTTATGGTGGAACCACGGCTCACAGTTTTCTTTATTTTTTGGTGACCCTAATGTTTATTCACATGTTTGTTACCAATTATTGATTTTATCGCAAACTATTATATAACTGAGCATAAAACATTCTTTTTTCAATGTACTTATTTATATGCCATTACTAAAGATAGAGGCAGTTCGTTATACATAACACCATGCTACAGTACTTATTGGACTTAAACTAGACCATATACGCATGAAACTAGCGATGGTAATTAGTAGAATTGCGTTCTCAGTTTTTATACCCACAACCAAAATGATGGGGCTTATATTGATTTTGACATTCCGTTTGCAACACTTCGAAATATTCATTGAAATATTTTGAGTCCTTGTCCCTCCATCTGTTCTTTGTTAATAAGAAATGTTTGGTGTTGAAAATGGGAAAAATCGGCCGAGTAATGCCAGATTTATGGACAAAAATGTAAGACATTCGCCAACATATTTTCCAAAACTTTTTTACAATTTTCATTAAATATATTGCAAATAATTTTTGAAATTTTGCACACGGTATTTCTATTATAAAATAACAATTTGTGTAGAAAATTATAAGAATGATGTCTCCTAACATCCATACAAATATCTTTCCAAAATATGGCTCTATGATACATAAATATTTACCATAACAAATTTGGTATTGAAAATAGACTAAAGCTGATAAAAATAAATATTTTTATACAAAGTGTACAAAATCGGCTTCAGTATTATATTAATTTTCTGGTATCTTGTTCTTTTTAAAGGACTTTAAAGTTTTAAGGATATAAAAGTTACTATTGTACAAAAGTTACTATTGTACGTATTTCTACCCATTAGTTTTTTTCAGTATGGGTATCAAATGAAAGAGGGCAATCTCTAGAAATAGAAACAATTTCTTGTTTTCATTTATCAGGACGAAAATTGTAAATAATGTAATTTGATGTTATCCTTTTATATCGTTGTTAAGGCTTAAATAATAATATGTATACATAAAGTTTCAGCATATATTTTTTTGAGAAAAACATATTGAATATTCTCAAGGACATGAAAGGATACAATTTTTAATCTCTAGTTTCATGTGTATATGGTCTTCAGTAAAAAATGTAAAAATGTCTCACGGTCTAATATAATATTTGTTTATTATTATACCCCTATTCCGTGAATATTTTAATATAATTGAGACAATAACAGAGAATCCACAGAACAAAAGATACTTTTGCTCATTTCAAATTTTTGGGAAAATGTGTTTTATTTATTTCGTCTCCTTAAAATTTTGTATGAGCCTGGGAATGGTAACAAGTTCCTTACTTATCATTTACTTAGTAAAAACAATGAAAAAATTATGCCAACTATATTGTTTCTAGCAGTTTTCAATTCAAATATAATAAAAATACCAAAAACCAATTTGGCAAAAAATGCGAAAAAGTACCTTTTGTTCTGTGGCTCCTCAACTTATTACTGATCTAATTGTCGAGAGCTTAAACCTTTGACTAACTTATTATTAACACTTCAAATAAAACAAATGTAAATCAATACATTTCTTTCTTTGGAACTTCTTGAAGCTACACGCAGAAAAAAATATAGTTGTACATGTTTACCATAACCATTTCAACACTGAAATTACATATTTATATGATTGCGGTAACCATAATATGTTTAAGTTATCATTCTCATCATTGTAGCAATCATATATATGGTTGTAGAAATATATATATACGTTTATGGCAATCATATTCATGATAAATCATTATATTATAATCTATTGTTCTCAGATCTGGTTATCATAATCTGAGAACAATATATTATGGTGAAGTAAAATATCATAAAAATGGTTACCACAAACATAGACTTAGTTACTACAATCATATATTTGATTTCTATAATCATGTGAGAGGAACGTTAAACATATTATGGTTACTACAATCATATATATGATTTCTATAATCATGTGAGAGGAACCTTAAACATAAAGAGAATTTTCAGTATTTACCCCTATAACGTCAAATTTTGATTTTTCATTTTTTTATATTGTTTTCGCGATATTTAATAGATTTAGCACATTTATTTTGAAACGAAATTTTTCTTTCGCAATTTCCAAAAAAAATATCTGTAAATATTTTTTGTTCAGCAAAACTAGAAATAATTAAATTTTTTTGTTGGCATTTCATTTAGATTTTTTTATATGTATTTTCTTTTGCTTGAATTGTATAATTGATAATTTGAAATTTTAAGTGGGCGTGGTACCTCCCATACAAAGTTAATTTTAAAAATCAAATATTTAGGAAACTATAATAGCTATTGTTCTCAAATTTTGCATGAGCAATTCCACTGTTTGTTTAAATATTTGCGGCAAAAATGGGAGTAGTAGCCACAGAGGGCGTGGCACCTCCCATATGATGATAATTAAAAAAAATTTATATATGGGAAACAATAAGATATATGGTACGGTTATTCTACCATCAATATTAATATTTATAACAAGAATGGGCGGACTATCAATAGTGGGCGTGGCACCTCCCATACATATGATGACAAATTATAAATAGGGAAAGCTATATCATCTATCAATATTAATATTTAGGACAGAAATGCGCTGAATACCAACAATATTAAGTAAATGTTAAAATTTGTATACATTTGAAACCAGAGTTTAAAATTACTACTATATTAGTCAAAAAATTGCAAAATATTTCATAATTTTAAATGAAAACTGCAACAAATATTTAACAAAATAATATTTCCTCACATACATACTAAAAATATAAATACTATTTACGAATTCCATATATGCACAAGCTTCATAGTTGAAATATTTGTCGCAGTTTTTCCAAAAATATTTTGCCTTACAAAATATTTTACGTTGCAGCTAGAAGACAAAATGAAAATTTTTCATTTCTAAAACATTTGCTGCCCAAATATATCTATATTTTTGGTTAGCAAAAACAAATATATTGCTTGTGTATAATATACAAAAAATTTACTACAAAAACATCAAACATGCAAACAAATTGCAGCGTGAAAACCATAAACTGCAAACGATATGCGCAGTAAAAAATTCAAACAATGGAAATATGGAAGATGCTAAATGTAGACTGCCAAACCATACGAAGTTGAAAAATGTAAAATACGAAATTGTGCGAAGTTAAAAATGTTTAAAACGAAAATGTGCATTTATAAAATATTTCAGCCACATATATGGAAATATTTTGCCGCATATAGTCACTGAGTAGAAAAATGTGAAAAAAACTATGAACAACAAGTGTGCGTTGATTTGGGTGTACAAAATAAAAATTTATATTGAGTCGTGTGTTAAAGAATTTAAGTGCAATAAAATAGAAGCTTTATTTTTTGAGGTATGTAATTGTATTATGAAAGATAGGAATGCAGTGAAAATATATTAAATAAGATTCTGGCCAAAGGATAGCGGACGATATTATTTTATTGAATTTTTTGATTAAATGATTTTTGTAATACGAATTCAAATGTATTCCTGCTGCTTGTAATAGGAGTCCACAAAAATTAGTAACATACAATTTTGTATGTAAAGTGGCTAAAAAAGGATAGATAATGCAACAACAAAATGTAACAACAGACAATGAATACAATGTAATAAAAAATAAAAGGATCTACAAAAAAATAGTATGTTGCATAAAAATGCAATGTAGATAGATTACTTTTTGTTTGTACACTCAAATGTATCCTTTCGTAAAATTTGTAACAGGAGAACAAACAAATAAATAAGCAGCATAGAAAATAATTGTGCAAGAACAATTTGATGTGTAAGATATAAATGCAAAAAGGCACAGGCATGAGTACAATACTGCTGTATGTGTGTACATGTGTTCTGTAACTGCATAATGCAACAAAAATTTACGCAAAAACCATAAACAAACACATAAATAGGTTCAATGGTGATCGTGAGTGTAGCAGGAGAAAAAAGGATAAAGAGGAATGATAAAAATTTATGTAAGGTCCAGAATATATAATTATGCAATGAAGAAAATTTTACTATATGTACATACATAATTATGTATGACTTGTATTCTGAAAGATCGACTTTGTGTTTTTAAATGCACATTCATATGTATCCATTCGTAATATTTGTAACAGGAGAACAAAAAAACAAATAAGCAACAGAGAACAAATTATGTAACGAAGGCACAACAATTTTTTACATAGCCACGAGTGCAGCAAGAGAAAAAGGAAATACAAGAACAACTACTTATACACTCAAGTAATTGTGATATACAACTGTTGTATGTGTGTCCTTTAGCTGCAAAAAGCAAAAACAACTCGTGCTAAAAAAGAAACAAATGCATAGTAAAGGAATTTCTATACATATGGAGGAGTAGAGCAGGAACCGTTGCAATTAATTGCATTTTGTTGTTTTTTTACTCTTAATGTAGAATATCAACAACAACTTGTGCAATCTCAAATGCAAATGAGTATGATTGGCTGACCGTTTATAACAGGAGTAAAATAATAAAGTATAGAATGCTGATAAAAATATAATTATACAATGAAGAACCTGTGGTATGTACCTACTTGTATTGTGAACGATAGGAATGCAGTAAAAGTACATTAAAGAAGGTTATGGGCAAAGGATAGCGGATGATATTATTATTTCATTGTTTGTGTAGAACTGATTTTTGTTGAGTACCGTTACAGATCATTTTTTATTACGCATTTTGGTTTATTTTTAGCTCGAGGAATTTTTGTCATGTGCACTGAATTGTTGTTTTTTGTAAAGGATTTTTGTGCGTATTTGTTTTTATGGTTTTGCGTAAATTGTTGTTGCATTATGCAGTTACAGAACACAAGTTTTATACAGTTAATTTCCTTTTACTCCTGTTGTACTCATGCCTGTGCCTTTTTGCATTTATATCTTACACATCAAATTGTTCTTGCACAATTATTTTCTATGCTGCTTATTTATTTGTTTGTTCTCCTGTTACAAGTTTTACGAAAGGTACAAACAAAAAGTAATCTATCTACATTGCATTTTTATGCAACATACTATTTTTTTGTAGATCCTTTTATTTTTTATTACATTGTATTCATTGTCTGTTGTTACATTTTGTTGTTGCATTATCTATCCTTTTTTAGCCACTTTACATACAAAATTGTATGTTACTAATTTTTGTGGACTCCTATTACAAGCAGCAGGAATACATTTGAATTCGTATTACAAAAATCATTTAATCAAAAAATTCAATAAAATAATATCGTCCGCTATCCTTTGGCCAGAATCTTATTTAATATATTTTCACTGCATTCCTATCTTTCATAATACAATTACATACCTCAAAAAATAAAGCTTCTATTTTATTGCACTTAAATTCTTTAACACACGACTCAATATAAATTTTTATTTTGTACACCCAAATCAACGCACACTTGTTGTTCATAGTTTTTTTCACATTTTTCTACTCAGTGACTATATGCGGCAAAATATTTCCATATATGTGGCTGAAATATTTTATAAATGCACATTTTCGTTTTAAACATTTTTAACTTCGCACAATTTCGTATTTTACATTTTTCAACTTCGTATGGTTTGGCAGTCTACATTTAGCATCTTCCATATTTCCATTGTTTGAATTTTTTACTGCGCATATCGTTTGCAGTTTATGGTTTTCACGCTGCAATTTGTTTGCATGTTTGATGTTTTTGTAGTAAATTTTTTGTATATTATACACAAGCAATATATTTGTTTTTGCTAACCAAAAACATAGATATATTTGGGCAGCAAATGTTTTAGAAATGAAAAATTTTCATTTTGTCTTCTAGCTGCAACGTAAAATATTTTGTAAGGCAAAATATTTTTGGAAAAACTGCGACAAATATTTCTACTATGAAGCTTGTGCATATATGGCATTGGTTTATAGTTTGTATATTTTCAGTATATGTGGACATTAATATGTAAACGATTCATATTTATTGCGTAGTCGGTAGTCAAATGTAAAAAACGTTTAACTAAATATTAAACCCTGTTTGAAACCCTTATCTATATATAAAAGTGAATGTGTGTTTGTTTGTATGATTCTGTGCTTATTTGTATTTTATACGTGGAGAAAAATCATGATCAATCAATAATGTTAAGTTAAAATTAGTATACCTGTGAAAGTATATATAAATACTAATCTTCGAAATTACATGAAGTAGAATCTTTTATTACCATATTTCCTGTACGAAGTAAATATTATTTATTGCTTATTTAGGAAAATATGTAGATTCTACATTTTGTGTGAGCAATTCAATGACTTCGAATTTTTAAATTCGTTAGATTTACCGGGCTTTCCACCACATGACTTGCAGTTGAAAATTGGTGCTCCTATTATTTTACTAAGAAACATTGATCCACCATGACTTTGTAATGGCACTCGACTTATAGTAAAGAAATTAATGAACAATCTAATCGAGGTGACCATTATAACTGGAAAGTACAATGGATCAGATGTATTGCTGCCACGTATTCCGATGATAACTTCGGAAATGCCATTTGATTTTAAGCGATTGCAGTTTCCTATTCGCCTAGCATTTGCAATGACAATTAATAAAGCTCAAGGTCAGTCTTTGCAAGTTTGTGGACTAAATCTAGAAAATCCATGTTTTTCACATGGACAGCTTTATGTTGCATGTTTGCGAGTGGGAAAACCCACAGACTTATATGCACCAGAAGGAAAAACCAAAAATATTGTATATCCTAAGGCATTAGAATAAAAAATAATGTAAATATCAAACAATAAATAAAAAATGTTTTTCTATAAACTTCTATATTTAACATTAAGGTTATAAATAAGAAACAAATAATGTACTACTTATTAAAATAGAAACTAATTTTAGATAAATTAAATAAGTATATTGTAAATCATAAGATAATATAATAAGAATTAATTTAAAAGGAAAACTGTAGATTTTAATAACTTAATAAATATATTTGTTGAACTCTAAACTTTTTATTTCATTACGATACGGGTAGCGAAGCACACCGGGTTTTAGCTAGTACATAATAAAATCACATTCCCTTTATATTTGCTGCGCACAATACTCACTCAATGTGCATATGAGTACAGAGTACAAGCGAAGGAATTTTATAGCATTGACGAGTGAAGCATGTGATTCAGTAAAGACGACAATATGAATGTGCTTGTGTAGCTAGAGGGCTACACATGTATGTATGGATGATTAAGACCTAATGTGAAGAAAAGTAAATTTTTTTTAGAAGTTGTTTCGGTAAATAAAATAATTAGCCTGTTTTAACTATCATATCGTTTTCTGGATTATTTGGATGCTATATTTCCTTTTCAGATTTTTGTTTAATTTTAGCGTTACACTACATAATAACAGATAAAAAATATGATTTTAGATATTAAATAGCACTCAAAATAAAATCTGTAACATGGCGATTTTACTATTGTTTTTATTGGAAATTATTTCCATTCATTACAGATTGATAACCAATTATTATGACAGGAGAGTTTTAAAAATGACCTTAATTAAAAATGTGTCAGCACAAATCCAAGTCTTTATTATTTGCTTTCAGATATGCATGAAATAAAAACCACATAATACTAAATAATGTCAAAACTCTTGCCTACGTTATCACATAATTATATACATATTTACAATATATAAGACCAGCCATTAAAATATAGATTTGCTATCGATGGGTCTTATTTTGCTCTTTAGTATCTAAAACTAACTTATTAAATAACTAAATAGCACGATAGCATAAAAAATATGCATTTTTAATATATAATATTTACGGCTGCACACATACAGACATAAATGTTGCTGAAGAAGGATGTAGCGGTCCAGAAAATGCATTACACTCTGCTATATGTCTTCTAAAATTATTACAATTGAACTGAAACTCAGATTAAATTACTTAAATTGTTAAAGTAAGTATACTGAAATGTTACAAATTAAAAAACTTCAATAATAAAAATAATAAAAAAAATATTTTCGCAGAAAATTTACAACAATATACTTATAACCAGGAAACAGCACGTATAGTGGGTATATGTGAGTAGATACTGTTGCAAAAAAGTAATGTTCCACTTAAAACGAAAATCTTTTGAAGTAATATTTTCATTTGTTGTTAAATTAAAATAAATTAAAAGGTTGCTGTAGTAATTTATGCAACATTAATTTCAATATACGACACAAGTAAAGTACATCAAGACACAAGTATGTATTTATTTATAAAAATAAGTATGTGTATAGTATGAATCAAGTATGAAATTGCTTTTCTCTGCTTAGAGGGAACTGGGTGGCTTAATGCTTTATTTCACATAGACAAAACAAAACATATATCATTTTGTCATTTTATTTAGTTTTTTATTCTATTTTCTCTCTCAAGACTTTCTACTTCACGTGCAATCTGATTTTTGTTTCCTTTTTTTTTTCGCTTAACAATTCATTTTTTATATTTTTGTTTTCCAGTTGCCTAAAACCATTATATTTTCATGTGTTATTTTGTTTTTTTTTTTTTTTTTATTCAAACATTTCATCCCCTCCCTAATGGAGTTTAGTAAAAACGTTTTTTAGACCATTTTTTATTTATTTTCCTTATTTTGTTTTATTATTTATTATCTTAGTGAAAGATACTTCTATTTCAACACTTCCCACACATAAGGGAATTTTAAGAAAGTTTATTGAATCCAAACGGGGAAAAAAGGTGGAAAAAACGGAAAAAGAGATCATTATGCACATCAATGATTTTAACAATACATACAACATAATTAAATGGAGCAGGGAAAAATGTTAAAGTTAATGTTAATTTAGGGAAAATATTATCTTAGTTTTATATGTTAATGCATACATACAAATATATATTGCATATGGACAGAGCGAAATATGTATATAGCAATGCTAGAAAATAGAGATCTATTACACAGGAAGTATTCATAAATTAAAAATCAATTGTTGCTAAAAAAAAAATCGAATTCCTACATAAAATTAAGATCATCAAGAAAAATATAACTGAAATATCAGGAAAACGACGAAATTCGTAATTAGTTTAAAATTTAAACACAAAAATGACTTTCACTACTTTTGGTGCAATATCTCAAGAAAATTGGTACTTTTTTTAAAACTTCAGCAAATTCGAAGATTCTTCACTGGATTAAATTTTCGGTTGAGCTGAACGATTTTAGCTTGAAACTTTATATTTAAAACTAATTTTAGGTTTTTTTAAATCTGAGTCTTTATCTCCAATTTCTAATCGACTAAAACTGTGCTTATTATCTTCGTTGATGGTGGTGTTGAACAACTAAAATTATAGGATTTTCTAATCTAGGTGTTATTCAAAGTAAAGTCCAAGGAATTGTAGTACTTCTACACGGTTATTCCATAAATCCATTGGATGAGGCTATATAGGGTAAAAACGGGTAAAATCTGTACCTCTATATATTCAAACAAACCTAGAAATTAAATGTTTAATGTGTCCGCCTTTTAACAAAAAAAGAGCCGACAGGTGTCTGGTACTTTTTGGAAATTCGATATTCTAGGTGACCAAAATGGGTTTTTAGTACCAGTTGTAACCTCTGTTAACTTTTGTATCTTCTAAATGAATAAACATGGAAATATTGGGTGTATGACTAAAAAATGTGGGATTTACAATAGTTTTTAATAACTTATATGTCATCTTGAGGGGATATATATCTGTCATTTATTCTCACTTAGTTACTGAACATTATAGTGTAAACAACAAAGTTTTTTCTGCTTCGAAAATGTCGAATTTTTTACCAACGAATCGACATATGCCAGAAGTTTTGCTCTACTTCGTTAACTTGAAAAAAGTCCCGCTGAAGCACACTGTTTTCTCACCGAAGCGTATGGTGAATGTGTTTCATCTGGCCTGGAAGACAAAGATAACCAGCCAAAAACTTTTGAATTGGAGGCATCTTTCCATGAAGATTGTTGCAATACTCAACAAGAGCTTGCAAAATAATTGGGGGCTATTCAAGCAGCAATTTCAAAACGTTTTCAAGCAGCAGGATTCATCTAAAAGCTGGAAAATTGAGTACCATACGAATTTAAGCCGAGACCTTGAAAGCAAGAGGCTCCAATTTATTATAAGCTACTGAAAACTTAGCAGACCATCACAGGGAACCTGAACGCAACTGATTCGTTTGAAGCCAGCATTGAACGAAAAATGCCCAGAATATGTGGCGAGACGTGAAACCACAATATTCCATTATGACAACACTCGGCCACATGTTGCAATACCTGTTAAAAAGTATTTAGAATGAAGTGGTTTGGAAGTTTAGACGCTTTTTAGTCCAGACCGTGCCCTGTCTGAACACTATTTGTTTCGATCGGCTCAGAACGCTCAGATACGCTTCACTATCAGCTTCAAAAGTTGAGCAGTTCTTATTGTCAGAAAAATGGGAAAAGATCATAGCTAACAGTGGCCAGTACAAATGTTTCAAAATAAAAGCTAAAAATTTGAAAAAATCCCGCATTTTCAAATCATACATCCAAAACTATTTTCAACTAATCTGACCCAGAACAATAATGGTTGAAATTTTTTAGTACTTTTTTGAAATTCTAATATTCAGGGGGGAATTGTATCCTTTTTTTGGTACTTTTTTATTAAAATTTATTTTTTAAATAAACGGACTAAGAAAGTTTATTTTCTAGTTGCACTTCAGAAATTAAAAAATTGTTTTGACGGAAAAAATAATGTATTTAAATTAAGAATTAAAGAAAAAAAAATATTCTTTCAACCACACAAAAAAAAAACAAGATGCTATTCGAAACTCAAGTACTAGGGGGTAAAAAGGGACAAACTTTAGTATACATATTTTAGTTCTTATTTTATGATTGAAATGTTTGAACTCTCGAAATTAATTATTCAGCCGACGGGAATGTTGTATCATAGGTTTCAGGATGTGGCAATAAAATGCCATGAATTTTATTAGGGCATTTAAATTAATAAAGGATTTTGACTGTAGTAATCAATTTTGACTGTAGTAATAAATCACAGGACTTGCTATGTTGTTGCACCCAGAGAAAAAATAAAGTTATACATGTATACCATAACAATTTCAACATGTCTACTTGTTTTTTTAACAATATTATGATCACTGTAATTATTAATATAATTGTAGTAACCACAATATGTTTAAGTTACAATTCACATCAATGAATCAATCATATATACGATTGCAGTAAATACATATATATGTATGACAATCATGTTCATGATGAATCATTATATCATAATATGTTGTTCTCAGAGTATGATAACCATAATCCCAAAACAACACAATATGGTGAAGTATTACATCATAAAAATGGTTGCCACAAACATATACCTAAATACTACAATCATATATACGATTGCTACAATCATGTGAATGGTAACTTAAACATATTATGTTTACCGCAATCATGTACATAATTACAGTAACCATAATATAGATCAAAAACTGGTAAAAATTTTGAAGTGATTATGGCAAATATGAACAGCTATATTTTTTCGCAGCATGTGGACGAATCTTAGTTTTCTTGTGATTAAGTTCCAAGCTAAGGAGCGTGCAGCCTATTTAAGCTGTTACGACAGGATTCTGTCTTCACTGGATATCACACATAGAAAATGTACACACTGGAGCAGCGTAATTGACCGCTGATCTTCTTTTAAGCAGCCAACAAGGTTTCATCCATCCATCACTTATATAACGATACAACGCTACATCACTGATTGTGAATTGGACAAATATGTATTATCAAACACAAACTAATGATTACAAGATAGCATGTTTGAATTAAATGTCACTGTCTTCATTTAATTGTTAATTGTTCCGACAGTCTTTAATCGGGTTCTCTAAACTAGTTAAGGTGGTATATTCAATTCCGGATACTTTTTCTTAAATATAGCTACAATAAATTTTGTGCTTAAATTACATTGGCAAACAAATCGTCCAGGGTAATTTTATTGTATCAATAAATAAGAAAATAATAAAACCTCTAGGGCATATGATTAAATATAATTTTTTCATGCAACATCATCTGGTGTAGTACAGACGTATGATTAATATAAATTCTAATGTTTACATGCGATATTTCAATTCAATTTATCCCATTGAAATATTTTTCTTCTAGAAACTTACAATTTAACTTTAATAACTTTGAAATATATATTAAAATTGATTTAAAAATCCCTGCATTTTCTTACTCCACAGAAATATATTAAAATTGATTTAAAAATCTCAGCATTTTCAGAAAACAAAAATCCAAATTTCACTTGTATTAAGCGTATTTATTTTACAGCCTTCTTAAGTTATGGGTTTTAAAAATTAAAAATAAATCTAATCATAAATCAAAGCTAATGATGCTAAAATGTTACACAAAACGTTTTAAAAGTTCGCTCCCCATAGCATTACAAATACTAACTTACATACGTACACAGACACATTTATACATTTATTTTTTATTTACACACAATTGGAGATTGCTATTGTATGTGTAAGTAAATGTACTAAATATATTTGAGTGTGGTACGAGTGAATAATGCTGCACAGTGCGGTTGATTGATAAAAAAGTGGTAATACATCTATTACTTCAAAATTATTGGTCCTATTGCTACATGATGTACGAACGAACACATGTACAGGATGACATACGTTTTCGAAAAATGAAATGAAAACACTATGTGAAAATGTCTAAGTCGACCACTTTTGGTTTGAATTTATACATCTCGCACTTGTACAAACATGAACAGATTTTAATGAATTTCACTAATATGAAAATAAAGAAAAGCCTATTTACTCTCTAAGGTATCTGTTATACTTTAAAAGATATTTAATTTTTAAATCTTACCTTGATTTTGTTTTGTTTCTAACCATTATCTATCGTAATATTTGTTCAATTAATGTCCCAAAAATATGATGATAGTTCTAATCGACTCCAAACTAAAATGTAAAAAGATTTTTAGAAATATCTCAATGCACCTGAAAAATTATCATGAAAAATAATCATCGACAAAATTTTGAAATGAGTGTAAAAAATTTCAATATTTTTTCAAAGACTGTTAATAAAATTTGTAGTACTTTTACATATTATTGGACAGCGAAAAACAATAGAAAGTCAAAGTATAAAAAACAAATTCAAAATAGAAACTTAAATATCTTTGAAAATTTAGCATATAACTTAAGGCACGGTCACACACGACAAATATTTACACAAAAAAGCGTAACCACTTTTTTTAGTACAAATTTGTTTGACGTTGTTTACTCTTACAAGTGTTTTGTAAGATCAAACAGCATCAAATAAAATAAAACTGAATATTTGCTTTGAATTTTCTAAATAAAAGGAGTTTTTGACAATAAATATAAGAATTTAAATACATTTTATTTAGTGGTTACGTCTTTTTCGACAAATATTTACCATGTGTGACCCTACCTTTAGAAAGCTTATGTCCTTCAGTGTGTTTCGTTTTTAAATAATTTTGCAATGTACGTATTTATTACCACTTTTTTTCGATCGACCCCACTGTGCTCTGTGGCAGAGTTTATGTTACACAAAATGCCAGCAAACATTACAATAGATTGAAGAATGTTTGTGGTAAAATCAAACCAATGGGATTCTTTTCTTGCTTACAAAGTGATTTCGAATGTCATTAAATGCAGAGATGCTCAAGTAGTTTAAACGGGGTATTTTATTTATGATTCTTTTTTAAGCTTTTCGCATATTTTTTTGCGTTTTAAACCCGCAACCCTTGGATTATAGTTCAGCATACTATCGTCTAGTATATCGGGCACTCTGTCTAGAAACTCCCATTATATATTAACAAGTATTTTAGAGATGGTCACCGATTTGAATACAATTTTGTTAAAAGGTGAAATAAGGTTTATAAGCTTGTAAAATTCATTTTATTCTCAATAATTTTTAAAATTCGTTAAAAAAAACCCATAACTTTTGTTGTATTTTATTCGGAAAACCATATGCTTCTATGCAATGGTAAATGCCGTAATCATTTTTATTTTCAAATATATCTATATAGAATTTATTTATTTTATATTTACAAGTATTTTTCCGATGCTCACCGATATATTTCATATGAATATGTATTTTGACACCTTTATCTCATGTTGGAAAACATTTTCAGTTATGAGTTATTAACATCTGACAAATGAAATTTTCTCTGTACTAAACCACTGATAACGTGATTCCTTTCGAAAACATCCTTAGTATCCGTTGAGTAATATAACAGTTTGAGCACCACTGTCTAGAAATACGATATCCTAGACATTGAGCCGTTAAACGGAAGATGAATAAGAATAATAGAAAAACAAATAGCAAATGATGGTGGGCTTTTAGGCTGGTTATGAACAACAACAAAAATAACAACAGCAAACGAAAGCAGAGATCCACCAACTTTGTATCAAATGATTTAGAGAAATTAAAGAAGGGAACACACGCAGGACATAATAATGAAGATGTTGATGATGGCGATGACTACTGTCAGTCATTTATAACAATTGTTCTGTGCTGTGACTTGTGATGTAAGTGTTGGAAATTATTATTGTGGCATCTCCAATGATGTTTAATGATGGCTTGATATCTCAACAAAGTGGCTAAAGTATTAAATGTGAAACAAACAAACAGCCACACTAACAGTGATTAAGTATGTAGAAATGAAGTGAAAAGAAAATAATATTATTTTGGACTGTGAATATGAATGGACTTGTTCATGAATTTTCACAAAATGATAAGATGAAAAAAAATGCAATGAATAAATCCGTTAAAATAAATAATAAATTTATTCATAAGTTTTGAAAATCATATTTTTTATATCATCAAGTATGAATATTTTCATATGCGAAATATATAAATGCGTAAGGTATATAGAGTGGCATAATAATAACATTTTACAAGTTTTTATCAAAAAAGAAAAAATACGATAGTATGCTAAAGATATTAAGGACGGAGACTAATGCTTACTTAATTCAATCTAGATTTAAATTTTCCGCAATCTGTGCATTAAAGTTTTACCAAATAAAGTTTGGCGGCTAATATAAATTTATATAAAACAAATAAGATTATTAGGAGGTATGGGTAATTTAAAAAATTTCCCCAGTCATATGATTAATATAAATTACACAGGGAAACAAAATTTACATTTTGGCTTGGTGCAGTGAAAAATGTAATTGATAAAACATATTGGGGACATTACATTGTCAAAACTATCTTTAGTTTTTCTTTGGGCAGCTCTTGTTATACCCTTCATCATCGTAAGGAGGGTATATATAAGTTTGCCATTCCGTTTGTAATTTCCACAATATAATTTTCCAACCCTATAAAGTATATATATTGTGGATCTTTACACGCAGAAAAAAAATATAGTTGGGCATTGTTACTGTAACCATTTCAAAATTTTTAACAATATTATAGTCACAGTAAACATATATATGTTTGTGACAACCATTTATATGTATAGAAACATTTAAAAGTTAAACAATGTTTTAAAAGAAAATTTCCATAAAAAATTTGATTTTAAAAAGTTGTTTAAATTTATAAATTGTTTATGAATAATACCTTAAATATTGAAAAAAGAAAATAAAGTTTAAAAAATCGCTACAACTCTTCTATTTCAACTAGTTTATTCTTTTAAAAGTTTTCATTTAACTAATATCAGTCCTCTATAACAAATACATGTGAATATTTTGGTCTTCATTTTATATGTAGATATATTACGAGCCATCTGAGAGTTATAAAATTTCATGGTTTAAGCTTATAATATTTATTTATATACATTAGGGTAGCCTCGTTTGTATGGAACATTGATAAAAGTTTAGTTTGTTTCCAACCATTTCACAAATTTTTTGTCCTGACGTCAGTATTTGGTGATATCATCGAAGAGGTCTTCAAAATCGATGGCGTATTAAACGTTTTCGTGTAAGTCAAAAAATATTCGAACTATTGTAATTTTTTTCACAAATTTTAAGATACAATATTTAAAGTAATTACTTTAATTTAATATATTACAAATCTCATATAAATTCGCAGAAATGGGTTTTTCCATATTTCGAAATTCAATCTAGTTTGAATTTTATTTGAATTTTTCGATGCTAACTATATCACTTTTTATTTATGCTAATACTAGCTAATTGGCTATAAGTATAATACTAGCTAAATAATGGTAAAAGTGGAAAACTTACGATCATCTGAGATTAGCTTATTGAAGGCATGTCAATAATGAATATTAAAATTAGCGTAACATAAGCTTTTCATCGCACATAATTTCATTGGATTGCAATGAAACATTTTTAATGAAAAACTTTATTTATTACTCAATTGGTCAATTCACAAGGTCTCTTATCAGTCATATTGTCATAATGTCCTAATATATCACGACTAGGTGGCTCGACTAAACCGACTCTTAGGCATTCGGCAATGGTCTTTGCTAGTTGGTTACGATAACACAATAAACATTACATAGAAAGTAGTATTATTTTAGGAAATTTTTTGCTTGAACAGCAATAAAAACCATTGTGAAATATTAGGACATTGTGACAATATGACAATATGACATGATAACGACATTATAGATATTCAAGTTAAAAATGTTATGTCTTGAACATATGTATACTTAGCCAACATCAGTTCGTGGAGAAAATAAATTTCGAAAAATTCTAATAAAATTAATTGAAAATTGAATTTCGAAAAACGGAAAAAAACAGATTCGGTAAAAGTATATGAGGTTTATGATATATTAATTTTAAATAATTACTTCAAGAATTATATGTAAAAATATAACGAAATTAAAATGTTTCAAAAGTTCAAATATTTTTGACTCGGCATTGGAAAATTCTTTCATATACCTTTCACGTGCTATCAAAATTTCATAAATTTTCTTTGCAAAAAATATTAAAAAATTACCTTTGGATCTAGCTGACCAAAACAAACATGTGAAACGGTATCTTAGAATTAATTAAACTTTCGGAACATCCACAACATTTTTTTTTTTTTTTTTTGGGCCACCCTAATTTATTATGCATGTATGTGCACAAATTTATAAAGAATAAATTTATGAGCCTGGCAAGTCATTTATATTTCGATAAAAGCATTTATGCAAATCTTTCTTTAATTTTTATTCAACTTTCTTTTTCTCTTCGACCAAACAAAAAAAAAAAAACATATAAATATAATATACAAATATGAAAAAAGGTCATATTAACCATTCAACAAAATGCTAACTTACCTTAGGTTATTAATACAACAATAACAGCTACAACAAAAGCATGGCAGAAAAAAAAAATTAAATACAATTTTAAATAATAAAAATTCTGAGGAGAAAAAAGGGGAAAAAAGAAGCACAATAAAACAACAAAATATATACATTGTTAACAATAATAGAACAGTGGAAATGTATGGAACTTAAAATTAATATGGATTTCATAAATCTCAGGATATATTAATTGATTTACGGCTATCTTATCAAAATGTAAGTATGATAGATTTTTATTCATTTTCATTTAGTTATTGTATCGTCATTACTTAATTAATTAACAAAAAGCATTTCAATATTCATTATATCTAATGAATATTATTTAAAAAATCCAGCCAATATCGGACGAAAAATGTAAGTCCATTGATGCTCTGATTAAATTACATTGACTAAACAACCAGCTCTTAAAGTTATGATAACACAGTGATAGAAAAGTAAACGAAAAAAAAATATGCAGGTGTTCTCCTATAGTAATTCTATTTTGTTGGAGTCAATAGAATACGAAAATACTTATAGTTCTTCACGATCATTTTGCTTTAGTTAAATAACGGCATTCTTGAAGTTAATTTTGTATATGTACTCAGAGTTTTTAACTTACAGATTCCATACAACACAAATAGGAGCCGCTAGGCTTTTTAAATTTGTATAGCCTATAAGTAATTATGGTAATGGTGGCATAAAAATTAAACCAAAATTTACAGATTTTTAAAAGTTTGCAGTTTTTTTATAGATATGGGAACTTCCAAAGAAGTATCCACTGTAACCGAAAATAAAATTTTTCATAAACAAGAGATTTTATCATACATTACATAATTACAAAAATCTCAATCTCAATCTGAGAAGTTTTCATGAGAAAATTAAACTAAAACTATACATTAGAGATATGAGGATAGTGGTTAAAGACTTAAAAATGATCTGTTAGATAGTCCGTTTTTTAGATATTTATACCCTACACCACCATAGTGGGGAGGGTATATTGGATTTGTGCAGATGTTTGTAACGCCCAAAAATATTAGTCTAACACCCACCTTAAAGTATACCGATCGACTCAGAATCAGAATTCTGATGTCCGTCCGTCTGTCTGGCTGGTTGTCCATGTAAACCTTGTGCGCAGAGTACAGGTCGCAATTTTGAAGATATTTCGATAAAATTTGGTACATATTATTTCTTCTGCCTAAGGACCAAGCCTATTGAAACTGACTGAAATCGGTCCATTATTTCATCTAGCCCCCATACAAATGTCCTCCCGAAATTGGGCTTTATCGGTCATAAATGTTTAATTTATATAGGTATCTACATAATTTTTTCCAGATAAGTTTTATATATACGGAATTCATGTCACCATATTCCATTATGATCGGTCCATAATTAGTCATAGCTCCCATATAAGACCTGCTTCCGATAATCACTTTAACGAGCATAAATCTCCTAAAAATGTTGGTATACACATAAAATTCAACATAAATAACTTCCATATAGACGTTAATCACATGACCAAATTTCATGATGATCGGTCCATAATCTCTCATAGCTTCCATATAAGGCCCACATTCGAAAATCACTAAGAATATAAATTATTGAAATTTTGAAAGAAAAATTTTTTGCACATTTACTTAGTGTAGGGTATTATATGTTCGGGCTTGACCATACTTTCTTACTTGTTTTTTTTTATAAATTGTTTTAATTTGTTAGCAAAATATTATTTTATTTAGCCATTTATGTAACAAATAAAGACAATTTGAATTGGAAAACTGGAAAAACACTTGATTATACAATACTAAATAGCTATATTATTAATAACAATAAAATTAATTTTAACGTGTAATTTTTAAAATTATTCCAGCTTTTTGAGCTGTTTCTTTCCCTGGTTATGATATAAGTAGCTAAGTCACAACGTACAACATAATATATTTCTCTTATTGTTTCATAATTATAAACCCATTTTAAGTTACATGGATGTAGCGTGTTTAGAAAATTTTTTGGTTAACTATTACCGCGAAAAACTAAATAAGTATATTCAAGGTAAACATTAAGAGATTTTAAATTTTAGGTGATAACTTGGAGAAATAAACAGGATTTTATTTAATTTCCTATTTGCTTTATATCAAATTAAAATCTGTTCATATTTGCACAAGCAGAGGTGGTCGAAATTGTGGTAACAAATTTCATTTTCTGAAAGCTTGTCTCCTCTTGTACGATTTGTTTCCGTCATTATATCATTTTGCAATCGGACACACAGTGTAGCAGCCTCAATGACGCTAGAAAGCGCCAAAAAGGCTGAATATTGTTTTAACATTAGATAATTATGTACTTAAAATAATCTTTATATTTGTATTTACATAAATATTTGACAAAATAAAGTGAAATTTCGAGTAACTATTCACAATTAATGACATATTTGCATATCTTTCGTGTTTATTATTACAGAAAATACTCTTAGACACGCCCAGTTGTACATCAGCTCAGGCGTTGAATTTTTTAGCAAAATGACTTTGGCATTTCATCTAAATTAATCTAGTGAAAAGAGTGCTAAATGGGAATCGCTGCATATATGTATAACATTTTGAAATATTTTGAGTAGTTATTTTAGATATTTCTGCGTTTTTATTTTACAGGTATTCAAGGATATTTGTCACACTGTGGCATAAATTCAACAAAAATATATGTAAATTAAAATATTTGCGGTTTTGTATGGCTATTATTACACGTACACAACAAAAAAATAAATAAATAAATAAATCCATCAGTCAATGTAAGCGAATAAGTGAATAACAAAATGCGAACCACAAAAATTCATTCAGTCACATTTGCTCCTCTTATTTGAATATTCTTTTCTTTTTTTTTTTATTTGAGTAAATTTTGCAAATAGAAAATTGACTTTTACAAAAGCCAAATATAATAAAGATATAAAAACCATCAACAATACGTTTATTTATATATTTTTTTTCTTTTTTTTAAATGAATAAAAACAGACTAAAAAACTCTCATGAAAAATATGCTAAAAATTGCTTTTTTATGACCATAAACTCATACATTTATACACTTACACACTAATACTCACACAAATAAGGTTTTATGTTTTTCTGTGTATTTATTTATACATTCAGTTGATTTTGCATATGTTTGTTGTAAATTTATATGAACAAGTGTTTGTGTAAGTTTGTTTGCTTGTATGGATGTGTGAAAATGTGTGTGCAATTGTGGGTTCATTTACATGCATACTGCATGTGTGTGAGTGGGTATGTGTATAGAAGTGTCTGTGTGTGTAATACATATTATTACATTTGTATTCATATGTGGTTGTTTATTTTAATATTTTTTTCATTCCTTCTCTCCTTTTTTTTTCAACTGCCTCACATTTAATGTGTCCCCAATGATTGCTATACTCTGTGTCACATTTATTTTTTATTTTATTTAGGACAGACCTTCCTCATTCCTTTATTTATTTAATTTTTTTTTTTTTTTTTTAGCTGTTGCCATAAGTATTCTTGTTGGTAGGTTTGTTTGTCCGTCTGTCTAGCATATGTTTGTATTCAAATAAGTACTTGCATGTATTTGTTTTTCATTTTACTTTTTTCACTGTCGACCCCTCTACATTATACACTCGTATATGCATTGGTATGGTAATGTGTGTGTATGTGTATATATGTATGTGTTGTTGTGCAGATAAATCAATTTAGTTTAATTTTTATTTTATTTCTTTGGAGCATTATTATGCCAACACATTCGTATAATTTTTAATATATTCCCTTTTTAAACATGTTTAAAATTGTATATGTTAGCTAAGCTTTAGTATACAAATACAACAAATTAGATTTAAGGTAGAAGATTAAATTAAAGATTATTAATGTCTTTTGATTACAAATAAAATAAGGAAATATAATAAATAATGGCAAAATTTTGCACGTGGGAATATTTGTAAAAATATATGTATTTTGTTTAAATAAATATAATAGCGCACTTATAGAATTATACTACTTTAAAAGTATTATTAAGAAGCATATACAAATAATAAAAAAAACATATATTTTCCATTTCATTATACCCTACACCACCATAGTGGGGAGGGTATAATGGATTTGTGCAGATGTTTGTAACGCCCAAAAATATTAGTCTAACACACACCTTAAAGTATACCGATCGACTCAGAATCACTTTCTGAGTCGATTAAACGATGTCCGTCCGTCTGGCTGGCTGGCTGGCTGGTTGGCTGTCCATGTAAACCTTGTGCGCAGAGTACAGATCGCATTTTTGAAGATATTTCGATAAAATTTGGTCCGTATCATTTTTTCAGCCCAAGGACAAACCCTATTGAAACTGGCTGAAATCGGTTCATTATTTCACCTAGCCCCCATACAAATGTCCTACCAAAATTGGACTTTATCGGTCATAAATGTTTAATTTATATATGTATCTACACAAGGTTTTCTCTAAATAAGTTTTATATATACAGAATTCATGTCACCAAATTTTATGATGATCGGTCCATAATTAGTCATAGCTCCCATACAAGGCCTGCTTCCGATAATCACTTTAACGATCATAAATCTTCTAAAAATGTTGGTATACACATAAAATGCAACATAAAAAACTTTCATATAGACATTAATCACACTACTTAATTTCATGGTGATCGGTCCATAATTGGTCATAGCTCCCATATAAGGCCCACTTCCGAAAAACGCTCACGAATATAAATTATTGAAATTTTGAATGAAAAATGTTTTTGCTCATTTCTATGGTCGTGCTTGACCGACCATACTTTCTTACTTGTTTTTTATTAGCTTTAATCTCTGATATTTTACAAAAAATTCTAATCGAAACTTAACTTATATGGTATACAGAAATTGTGGTTTTCAATTCTGGATATATAACATAAAATTTTTTTATGAATAGACGTAAATAGATCATTTTATCATTATTATGCAAAAAAAAAACGCCCTTATACACTTCATGCCTAAATTACACAGTAATATAATAGTGGACGAAAGATCTACATAGGAGTTCTCATTCAGCAGTTCTTTTTATTGGAATCCGCAGAGTTCCCAAATACTTATAGTTTTTCTCGATCACTTCGTATTAGTGAACTACCGATAGAAATTAAACAAAATTACTCTCTTTAGCAGATACAATAACAAAATACATGTCAATTCGTTCTCATGAATTAGGTTTTTGACAACAGACTTAGTTTTTTGTCTCGCAGTTACCTATCTAGTTGTCATCTATGATTATAACATATGTTCTTTTGAGACTAAAGGTTTAATTAGGCGTGTCATAACCGTAACCATATAAAATATCTGTTCGAACCAAGCTTATGGGCAACAATGTATTTGATTATTGGTGACATGCCATAACGCCATGGTCATAACAGTAAAATGCTTATGATATGGCTATGGTTACGGCTATGACGATATGGTAAGTCACGACTAATTGAACCTTAATTTTAATTGTTTCTTTTAGTTTTAAACTATCAATAACACAGCAGAACAGACATTTTGGTGCCCGACATGTGAACTACATACGTTTTGTACGAGTTGATGAATCTTAATTACTATGTTATACTTGTTTTTTTCCAGACAGCTCGCGTTTTCGAAATAGCGCGGTTTTAATGTTCCCATTACATACCCTATTTTTTTAGTGTTTTTCTTTTAAATTTTGAGTAATGCCGCTAAGAATGTGAAATTTTTTAGCATGAAACTGGTCTTCGTACACATATGTTTCTTTTGAGCATAATAATTCTGGCGGATGTTTTTAGAATATTTGTCTGATCTTTCAAGAATGTTGAAATTTGACTCTCTTACCTTTTACCTTTATCATTTATAAAAAAAAAAATAGGATCACGCTAATCTACAAAAATAAGTCTTTTGTTTAAGTATAATCATGTAGGTGCTAAACATTCAAGTTACGAAAAATATTGTAGAATAGTTTAGTATATTTTCATGTTTTTATATATCGTGAAAACCCTTTTACCAAAGGTCAAACTTATAAAGATGAAACTAAAAAAAAGTTAATTTTCAATATCCTTACGATATCACCAATATATCCTGGAATTTAGATAAACAAAATTGATTTCAAAGAAAATATAATTTTGTGTAGATTACCAGTACAAAATTGATTTTTTAATTTTAGTCTCCATTTAAGAATATTTAATATTAATAAAAAAAACTACTAAAAAAATTTAGTTTTTTGTTTGTTAGCATATATTGGACAAATGTAGATTACGCCGCAATTGCAATTACAGCTTTATTATTTAAATAAAATTTAATATGACAACAATTATTAGCCAATAAATCTAAAGCAAATTTTAAAATACTTACTATTTATTCGATTTCTTGTTAAATAAAAACAACCTACACACAAAAAAAAACACATGTTTTCTGCGACTTCGATTTATAACTTTTAATAAAACAAAATCTTTGCATAATTTTAAATAATCTTGTAGACACAGGTGTCTGGGTATAATGTTGCCATAAAAAAAATAAATAGATGATCCGTTATATAATTTCAAAGTGATACTTCCTTGCACACAAACACACAGACCTACTCATAGTCAAGGTGGAAACATTTTTGCTTGTGCAACTGAACAAGGCAAGAGTAATAAATGTGATTTTGTCAAAAACAATTTATAATCGTGTCAAATATTTGATGTCTGACGTACAGTAGCAGTAGTCATTGTTCAAAATGTTCTAAAAAAAAATCACCTGCTTAAAAGAACAAACACATATATACACATTTTTTATAAAATAAAAGAAATAAATTTGCAAATAAATAAACATATATTTAAGGATGTTTACTTACAGTGAATGACGTAAATGTTAAAGACTGACAATAATAAAGAATCGCAATAGATAGAAATTACAACATATTTCTACAAAATTAACCGTTGAATATAAAAAGTTCTGTTCAAAAATCCAAATATGTATTAGAATTTGATTTGACCAAAAAAACGTGAAAAGGCTGCTGTTTGTGTTTGTTATTCTAAACAGTACGTGTCCAAACGTAAAGAAAAGTTTTTTATCAAACTTTTTATAGAGGAATAATGTGTTATAATGAAAGCATGTTTTTCAAGCTTTTTGCTGGGAAAGTAAGTTTTGAATGTTTTAAATGTACATATTACACATTTAATTTATTTAAATAAAATATTACTTCTTTCCCACCACTACATATCACATATAGGCGGTTGCGAATGCCAAAATACTGTGTAATCTTAATCGAATAATGTGATAGTTCATGGAACCGACAACATTCGATTGGCGACAAATTCGCTTGTTGTAAAGTATAATTGATTTGGTCGAAAAAGTAACTCATAACGGCATTTTTTTTAAATTTTAGAAGATTTATAATGGCAGAATAAGTGTTACAGTTTGTATCATGTGAATAAAATAAACGTAGTGTTTCAAATGTTGCTATCTATTTTATGAAAAAAAAAAAATTAAGAAAATTAATTGTTTTGTTTGGCATTAAATTATGGAAATGTACAAAATTTGTTCTATATTAAAAAGTCAACGCACCTAAAGACGCGGATTTTAAGCTCAAAAACGGTGAATATAATGCAAATCTGATTTCACCAGTCAATTCTACAGTAAAAATTAATACAATGCACCTTTTTTAAACCCTGGTCATCAAACGAACTCTAATATTTTGCATTAAAATGAATCCAAAAATTGGTCCGATGTACAGTTTTAATATTCTAAACAATTTTATAGTGTACATATAAAAAAAAATTTAATGTTGGAGTTTTTTCAATATTTAAGCCGTCATATTTCTAAACAAGAAGCAGTATCCAGTTAAAAGTCGAAAATGTAAATATTCTGTTTATTTTGTTATACAGTGATAGACAATCGTTTGTACGCATATAATTTTTTTATAAATATTCTTTTGGCATTTCTTATACAACAAATTTTTTTTCAAATTCAATCAGTGTATATAACACTAAAGAGAGAGTAACTCAGAATCGGTACCGTTAGGCTTGTAACTGTTTCTAAAAAAAATACACTTGTCGCTTTAAAAAAACAACATAATTCAGTAAGACAATCGTTTGTGCGCAGTAACAAATAAGATTAAATTGTCAATGCCAAAGTTTATTCGAGGGTATTTTTATCAAAAATAAGGTGAAATAAATTGTATTAAATTTAATTAGTACAGAAAAGTTAATTTCTATTGACATTTTTATAAGAAATGGGCTCAGCAAAACGTTTAAATGAAACGGAAAAGAATTTAATTGATACGTTGAAAAAAAAAGTTATTCAAACCGGGAAATTGCTCGTATTATAAATCGTTCCGAGGGTGTCATCAGGAATTACCTTAAAAAAGGCCAGAAATATGGAATAAAATATAAAACTAAAGGAAATACCAAACTAACGTTGCGTCAAAGAGGTAAAATACGATATGAAGCTTTAAAAAATCACCTTTCCTCTAGGGAAATTAAGGAAAAACTGCAACTACCAGTAACTCCCCGAACCATAGCACGAGTTTTAAATGCGACTCCATCCATAAAATGGTCAAAACTCAAGTCAAAGCCTCGCCTATCCTCACTGCATAAGGAACGTCGTCTGGAGTTTGCAAAATCCCACATGTCTTGGAAGGAGGAGTGGAAACAAATAATTTTTTCTGATGAAAAAAAGTTTAACCTGGACGGTCCTGACTGCTACAGCTGTTATTGA
Source organism: Calliphora vomitoria (assembly GCA_942486065.2). Classification (NCBI taxonomy): domain Eukaryota; kingdom Metazoa; phylum Arthropoda; class Insecta; order Diptera; family Calliphoridae; genus Calliphora; species Calliphora vomitoria. The sequence continues at coordinate 65,586,373 of OW818029.2, forward strand.
CACGATTTAAACCAACACAATCTTATTAGATCGAAGAGGAATTTTGGTGGAGGAAGTCTTATGGTGTGGGGAGCTTTCTACTACGATTTCAAGCTTCCTATTTGCTTTATATCTACGAAAATGAATTCCGAAATGTACACATAACTGTTAGAAGACGTCCTGTTAACACAGTTGGATGAATATCCTGAAAAGGATTATGTATTCCAGCAGGATAATGCCGCAATACATGTATCTAGGCACAGTAAAGCTTGGTTTTCTGAGAAAAATATAGAGGTAATGGGATGGCCGACATGCAGTCCTGATTGCAATCCAATGGAAAACCTATGGGGCATTCTTGCATCCAAGGTTTATGAAAAAGGAAGGCAATTTACATCAGTAAATGAGTTAAGATATACCATAAAGGAATGTTGGCAGGATATTCGTATACAAACCATTCAAAATTTGGTGGAGTCGATGCCAAACAGGATGTATTCAGTCATATTAAATAAAGGTGGCCATACAAAATACTAATTTTAATTTTTTTCTTAATTTTTTAATGAATTTGTTAGTTTTTTTAACATGCGTACAAATGAATGTCTAGTCATATTTATAGTATTTTATAAAAAAATATTAGAAAAATTAATTTTTTTTTTAATTTTTTATTTTTATATTTGAACTATGAAAAAAATAAGTAAAATAGTAAAAAAAAAATAATCACAAAACCTCTTTATTCTTTCAATAAACGAAAAAAATATGTTGCGTACAAACGAATGTCTACCACTGTATTGTTATTGCATTTACCATTCTATATTACTTTCTTTTCAAAACGCAAATGTACAAACATTGTTTAAAATTAAAAAAAAAAATTGACTACAAAACAAACATTTTTTAAGATCTCTGTTTCATTGTCATTCACTGTAGTAAAAAGGTTTTACACATCAATGCATACATGCGTAAGATGTAAGGAAATAGCAAAGTGTCCCAGCAGTTTTACTAGTAGCAACCCAACTGTTCTAGGACACGGTACCGAACTAGTGATTTTACATATCTCCTAGGATGAAAAGTTGTAACAAAACTAGCTACATGACTAGTTACTGTAACACGTGAATGTCTTAACCCTTTTGGATTACAATGAGACCGTCTGATAGATGGCCCATTGAATTCATATACCGGTTACATAGAGTCAGTTGCCTTACTAGCTACCTAACTGGTACCTGATCAACTACATAACTCTTTATGTTAACATGTACGGGTGCTAATTGACCTCAAATTGTCAGTTAAAAAAACAATTTTCCTCCGATAACTACATTTTAATGTGCAGTAGAAAATAAACGTTAAAAGTGACTACACTCTAGATTACTGAGATACACTTAAGTACCAATTCTCTTCATACTAGATTACACGGGACGCATAAAGTAACCAATTGTCTGATCTCTGCACTACAAAGAGCACATACGTGTCAAATGACCCAACATATATAAATTAGAGTCAGCCACGTGATCAGACATTAGTGACAATTACTGTCTATAAGAGATACATTGACCACTTCCTTAACTGCTGGGTATCTACCAAATGCACACATGCGTATAGCAAACATTCAATTTATTATAAAATAAGAATATAAAGATATGTATGTTAAAATGTGTTTGAACATTTCTATTTCCTGTACATGTATTTACAATTTTTATTTAGAAAAAAAAAACTTAAAGCTTTTAAGCCACAGAACTATTATTCTGCAAAGAACGGGTTCTAAAAGTAATCTCATGTCAACAGTGAGAATGCTGTCATTAAATAATATGAAATCTTTCTGATAAAACTCATTAAAGAATCAATTTGCTAAGAGCAATTTTGTAAATTTTTTAGAACTTTATCACAATTCGAAGCAAAATTATAAAGGAAGTTTTTAAATTATGTATAAAAATACACAAGCTTTTTGTATTAATGAAAATATTTTTAAAGGGGCCCATAGACACATACTGCTCATGCTCATGCAATAAGCATGTGTTGGTAAATTTAAAATTTTTGTTTATGTATGCGACACACAGACAATGCAGTATGAAAAATCAAAATAGTTTTGATTTTGAAATGAACTCGTACTGCTGACAGTTGTTCAAATGAACAATAGTATACATTTTTTCATTTTTATGAAATATAATTTTTAAATTTGACGTTTTAGTGACTGAAAAATAGAAAATAATAATTTTTTTTTTTTTTGTTTTCAAACGCATTTTTTTAAATGATGATTGATAGGTGTGTAGTAAAATATCAATCACACACGTATACGAAGGGTTCGTCGGCAGTATGTGTCAGCAGTATGTGTCTATGGGCCACTTAAATTTTTTTTTTTTTAAATTATTGTAAATTATACAAAATTATATAACTTATACATGAATAGTATGAAAAGTGAAAAAAAGCTTTTGCTTAGCTCTCATTTTGAGATGGACAGTACTATCAACAATTTGGTTCATTGGTTTTTCTCAATTATAACATAAACAAAAAAGTGTTTATTGCAGCCTTTGCTTCTGCAAAAAATTAAAATAAATACAAAAAACTCAAATATGTTAAACAAAAAATGCTAAATAAAATGGGAAAGTGCTAAAATGTGTGCTATGTGCTAGATGGTTTTTTTGGTGCTAAATGAGTTTAAAACCTGCAAGAACTAGCTCTAAAAATGCTGAATTGGTAACACAGTCTCTTTGTAATATATGTACGATCAATTGTTATCTGTAAAGTACACACATGGTAAAATAACTAGTTACGTAGCTAAGTATTTATTTCACCAGTAGTTAAATCATAGGTAAAATTACTAGATCGGGACTAGTCTAGTTCTCCCAGAACTGCTGGGGTATGTGTGTGAAAATTGTTTATAAGTGTAGTTGTATAATAATATTGTAGGAAATAAATAAAATAATATAATAGCTAAACAACATTTTCCAATTCATTGAATTTCAATTCACTTTTGTTTTTTTCTTTAACATTTTATAAAAAATGAGTATCCTTATGTCAAAAAAACAACAAAAACAACGACAGCAGCTAGAATAAATAATAAGGAAAAATCAAATAAGGAAGTAGATTAGAAAGTTGTCATCGTATAATAGAATATTTGTATAAGATAAAATTTCTCAAGGATTTGAAATTTTCCATTTTATTTTTTTTTTTATCCACGATTTACTTGTCTATAACAGGGATTTTGAAATGATTTCTTATTCGCACATAAGTTTGATTATATTTCTCATTTACTGCGATTCTATTACATTGAATATTTCATCATACCTCAGTGATAGATGACTCAATGACGTGATGTGTTGATAGACAATGAGGATGTTTATTTCATGTCAACGTTTGTGTGTGTTTTTCTCTGTTTTATTTAATTTGTTTTAACATTTTGACTACTTTTCACTTGACATTTGTTTTTATACATTACAAATATATAAAATCCATTTGTACAGTGTTCACAAAATTTCCCCCTTAAAACAGTCTTTCGAATCCAAGCCAATCCGGTGACCAGCAATGCCGTAGGTGATTCCCAAAAGAATAACGTCATGTTCAAAGAATTTCGGGAGTACAATGAAAAGATCGAGTTTTTGAGTGTTTTTTTTTTCGATATTCGTTTCCTAGGACATTTATGGAGCAATTATAATGATTTTTGGGACATAATGTAAGACTAAGTATTTTTTAAAGATCTGGACCGATTTCCCCAATTTTTATATTTACTATATTAGGTCTCAACTGTAAATTTGGAAGTTATCAACGGAATGCTAAACTTATATGTCTCCCTACCACACATGACGAAGGGTATAATACAAAAAAAAAAATGTTGCCAGCACTTTTTTGTAAACGATGTTTGCTGCTACATATGTCAACAGATGTCAATAAGCGATTTGTTAAAATGTTGTACGTGTAAATACGTATAAAGCAATATACGTACATGTAACTGGTCCTGTTGTTGCTCTTGTATTATTATTATTAAATATATATGCATGTTCATACAAGCGTTTTTACATAGATTTGTTAACAAAATTTCCAAAACATCTGCACAACAAAATGAAATAAAATTTTATTCAACTCCAAATCTGCATATTTATTCATTTGTAAAAGCACACATACCCGAAATTATATTAGAAATTGACATTTCGTTTATTTAATTTTTCTGTTACACAATTTTGACGCCATATTTTTTTATTAATCAAATTTTTACTATTAGTTTTATTTTTTGTATGCTTAAATAAATGTTTGTAAATTTAAGCTTAGTTTAACTACAATATCTAACAAATAATGTTTAATTCTCTTTTATGTATATTAGAAGATTTCGAAAACCTAGCATGAAATTATTACTACCAAAAACTGCATTATAAATAATATACTAAAATGCGCTATAACATTCCTTCTCAATTAACTGACCTTAACTGAGCTTAAAAACAACAAATCATTAATAATAAATAAACACATATGTATATGTTTAACCCTAATAAAATAAAACAAATTAATAATAATAATAAATAGCGTTAAGTTAAAAACCACTTAACAAGTTAAAATAAAAATAAAATGAAAAATATTTTGTGCACGTGACCTTAATTGCTATACAAATTACAAGAAAATCAAATACATTCATACTCACACATTCAACACATGCATCTATCTGTGTATGTTGTAAAATCCATAGGATATACATTTTTACTCCTTTTGCCGCAAGTAGATATTTACATTTCAACAAACAGGCGTATTTCTAGACATACCTTTATATCTACTGTTTTGTGCTGTTACTCGTTCTTTTTCTAATTTTTTATACTTCTTTTTTTCGTAACTCCCATTAATTTGTACATCTTCCTGTTTTATATAAATTTTTTTCTATTTATAATGTTTGCATCTTTTGTATGTGCCATGTACTAAAGTGTGAAAGTGTAAAAATGGTATACAAAAATTTTATATGTAAATTCATCAGTATTTACATATATTTCTATATTTTTTACAAAAAAAAAAAAAAAAAAAAAAACAAAAAATAAAATTGTGTGTGTGTGAATCAGGAGAGGTGAGTATGTGTGTGTGTGTTGGTATGTTAAGTAATGCATGCAAAAGAGAAAATGAAATTCAAAACCCTCATTTAAATTTACATTTAGTAGAGATGCCTTAAAGTAATATAAACTACAACAACAACACATAAAAATATCACCACAAACATCCATATATGAACATGGAAAACAGGCTGACACAGAATAAATAACCCTGTTATAAGTAAATAAATTAAAGTTGTTTTCTAGCCCCTCAAAGGTAAAGGTTTCAAAATTGAAAAAATAAAAAAAAAATAAATCACTATTTGATAGAGCAGGGCATTCACATCAAAAGTGATAGCTATCCTGGCACCAACTATACGAATCATCCTCAATAAGTGTTAATTTCACAAATATGCTTCCCAAGATTATTATGACCTTATAACCTAATCATCCTCAATTGTTTTATATTCATATCTAAGAGCTATTACTATGTCTGATAACCTTACATAATATTGGTAGCCACAAACATAAACTTAATTACTAAAATCATTAATTACTACCAGAGATCGAAAATAACTCGTCCATTTACCAAAAAACCCAAGTTGTGATTTATATTTTGGTGATAAAAATAAATCACTCAAAATAACAGTTATAAAATGATTTTTATTTACATGGCTTCGGATGGCCTTTATTAGTTTTTGTTGTTTTTTAATGGTTTGACGTGAGACAAACAACTCAATTGTTCTTGATCTTAATAACTGTTACTTCTCTTTTGTTTACATACAATAACATATTTTTATTATAAACAAAATATAATGAATATGGGGTAATGCAATTACGAAAAGAAATTGTCGATTTTTGGGAAACAATTTTACATTCAATGATTTATAAATTTAATATATTTAATCGTTGATTTGCATCAAATGAATTTTTGCGATTTATTTTTCATGTTCGCAAATAAAAGTCACAAGCTGACCTTTACGAAAAAAAAAAATAATTATAAATCACTTATCTGTGTTTGTTTCTTTTCTGTTTCTCTCAACCCCTAACCTAAAATGTTCTCTAATAAATCACTCTCTCAGTGATATAACATAAAAAATTATTTTTAAATGGCTGCGAATGTGAATTTACCATTGAAATGAAAGTGAACCCGTTATTTTCGGTCTCTGATTACTACAGAGAACTTAAACATTTTATGGTTACCACAATTATGTGCATAATTACATGACTATAATAATGTTCAAAAACTTATAAAAATGTTTAAATGGTTATGGTAAACATGAACAATAGCGTGGTGCATATACATATGTTTTTATTTCAATGTGGGCCAACCGGATTATATATTAAGCACCGTGAAAAAATTACGCATGATTTTTTTTAAACTCGCTGTACACATATACATATTTTTCCATGTGGGTATATCTCAGCAAAAACTTCGCTTACTAAGCTACAAGTAATGTACTGTGTGAAAACCATTATTTGACGCACAGTAAAATAACTAAGCAGTGGTGTAGTAAGTACAACAATTAACTAGCAATCGGATAGTTTTTGGTTCGGCTGGGACTTATTTTCTTTTTTGTTTGTAAATACAAAATTCTGTAAATAACTCTACTAATAAAAAAACTTACTACCAAAATATAAAGTATTACTTTTGGGTCATCGCGAACAAAAATAAGTACTCTCCAGTCGAAAAAAATAAGTACTCCCCAAATAAAAATATTTGTAAGTAAAGTTTTTGCTGGGATATTAAAAACTTTATTTTATGCACACACTATTGAATAAAGATTTAAAAAGGGAGATCAAATGATTTTCAAAATCTAAATAATTTTAATATATCATGAACAATTTCAATTAATATTTGTTAAAACCTAATGAAGAACTTAAATATCGATTATTTAAATTCTGTGTTTTTTTTTTTACAAAATTTTATTTTAAGTGAAAAGTACATCAAGCGCAAACGCGTGTTTTAAGACTTCGGAACCGAGAACATTTAATACTAATTTTTCCCCTTAAGCAAAGTACTCTGTTCAAAATTTCGTGCGAACTTCTGTCAAACTACATATAAAATATTTGGAATGAAATATATGCGAAATAATTTCGCAAAAGCTGTACTCTGTTCTTATTGTGGAAAACATGTGACATACATCTGGCAACCTTAATTTTCCACACGAAATAACAGAAGCAGCACTTCTTTCGCTCGAAATTAAAACCAATATCTGATCATTTGTTGCATATAAAATTTTTCGCATGAAAAAACCATAATTTTTCGCAAATATGAACAGAGTACTAGGCATGAAATTGTATTTGCTGCCGACTGCAGCTGCGTCGGCAGTTTTTGTTACATTGCTAGAATGGAAACTTAGCGAAAAAGTCATATGCATGAAGTCTGACACAACCGCCACAAATACTGGCAAAAAATATAGATAAACACAAGCTTTGGCTGGCGTGTCGTCGTCACATTTGGAAATAATGCTTGAAGCTGTGTTCCGTCAAGCACTTGGTACTTTAATTGGGCGTGAAACATTGATATTTAAAGGATTCAAATTAGCTTGGAGCAAAATTAATCGGAAAAAACTTTAAATCCGGAACTTCTGATGTTTTTTTGTTTTTAAAAAAGTGGAAAATTTTACTGATGAGACTATTTGTTTCGTCCAAAATCAGTTAAAGGAGTTTCAACCTCGATATGACTTCAAAAAGCCACTAAATTTCTATTTAACATTCTTAGGAGGCCAGGAGGACTTCATGGGGCTAGATGGATGGCTTAGGTCATTTATTGTTTGAAGATTTATTTATTTATAAATGAATTCAAGCTAACCGAGAAGGAAGCATCCCAAATTCGAGATGTTTGTATATTTGCAGTAAGAATTTACTGGTATTAACCCCATCAGCAGTTTGTGCAACAAAAAATGGTCTACAGCTTTTAAAGTACCTAAAATATTCTGAAGAAATAAATAAGTTGATTGAAACTGCAGCCATAAAAAATCCTTGGTCATTTTTGGTACTTAGAAGAGCTTACCATGTTTCTGTTGATACAAAAAAGAAGATGGTGGCTGATGGGCCGGAAAACTCTTTAAAACTAATAACATTAGATGCCAGTCTAATATCTAGTAGGGTATTCAATTAATCGGGTTTCTGATTTAATCGGTTAATCGAGCAAATAATTAATCGGGGTTTAAATTTAATCGGTTATTAATCGGTTAATTTTGAATTATTCGATTAACCGATTAATTTCTATTTTAATTTTAAATTGAGAATAAAACAACGAATTTTGTGTACCTATCTAAGAATTTTATTAATAAAAAGAACAAAAATATAAAAAACAGATAAAACATAACAATTCAACAAAATCAAATAAGTAATAGCAAAACAAAAATATGGTATCTGAGACCTTTTTTATGCACATGTGAGTTTTTTTAGGATTTTAGAGAGATCTTCTGAAATAAGCTTTTTAAAAAAGAATATAATTGAAATGTTTTCCTTTTAAACGATTTCTTTTTTTTTCATTAGTTTTAATAAAACTTGACTTGGAAAGAACTCTCTCACTGATAAGATGTTGGAGAAATCAAAAAAGAAAGGCATGATAAAGAATATCCAATTTCTCATATAAAATCCTCATATATATATATATTTGCAGTCCTTTTTGTATTTTTTTAGATTATGAATACTTTTAACAGTTTCTGATAAAAGACTCGTTTCAGTTATGTCTTTAGATTCATCTATTATCAAGTCGTCCTCCGACTCATTAGAACAAAGATAATCATAGTACATTCTAGAAAAAAGTTCATTTACAAATTCCTTACTTTCAATTTTTGTGCTATACTTCTAAAAAACTATTGCTAGAAGTTAATGTCATGAGTTAATACATAAAATTAGTGTGCTTAAAACTATATTTCTATATAAAGTGCAAAAAAAATAAATTTCGGTTAATCGGCTAATCGACACAAATTAATCGGTTTATTTGTTATTTGAAAATTGCCAATTTTAAATTATTCGAACAGTTAACCGACCAAAATTAATCGGTTAACCGATTGGCGGTTAATCGATTGAATACCCTAATATATAGCAACCAATTACATGGTTTCGTTTCATAATATACTCTTAAATTTTTTAGCATAACCGGATTTCTTAAAGGAAAGTATTGAAGATTGTGAGGAAGATGAGGGTTACGTAAATGACAGATACATAGTTCGTTCTATGGGAGTTGTTAACGATATAGTAGGAAAAGGTGTAGCACTGATGGTGAAATATAATAAACTACATATCAACAAAGAACAGCAGAAGCAGTTTTTATTGTTGTTGTTGGTGAAAGACCATAAACAAAAATACCCAATTTCAAATAAAGGTAAACAAATATTTTATGTTTATCAGCAAAAATTTTATGAATTGACTCAATTTGTTAATTTTTTATTTTACGCTAAAACATAAAAACCATTTTTTTGTTTTAATTATTATATTGTTTAGTTTCATTACAAACCTATTTTAATTTATGTATTCTATCAAAAGTTCATCTGAAAATTGAATGCATTTCTTGAAAACAAATATTTGTTTAAAATAAACTAGTCTAATGACAACTTTATTGTCTTTCAAATGCATCTTAAATCACTAACATCAGACATAAGCTTCATAAGATAAGAATATTTTAAGTTAAAGACATATAAATTCTTTATTTAAAAAAACAAAAAAAAAAAACTGAAAAAGTTAAAAACTTGAATTTAATAAAAACGGTCCGAAATTATCAAATCTGGATATATTAAAAATATGTTAGAAAATTAAAGTATTTCAATAACAATTTTAAAAAAAAATTACATTTGAAATCTGTAAAAGGTCTTGGGTGCCTCTTCACAATTTTTTGAGAGTGGGTGAAAAATATGGGATTAAAAAATGGTCAGAACCTTTAACAGTTTGCTGTCTGTAAAGGACTTATTTTTTTAAAAAATTTCGATAAAGCTGTAAAATGTGAAAATATTTAATTTCATTTCCTGCATGTCAAAAATAGGGCTCACAAAGAAAATTTTGTGTGAACAACATGCAGGTTTACCAAAATACTCCCTGAGTATGATTTTGTTAAGTTTTGTAGTTTCACAGAAATGTACATTTAATTACCTTATCAACGATATCAAACACAAGTATTATGAAGCAATAACTTAACAACAGGTTTGATTTCAAATAAACGATATACAGTGCACTCGCGATAATTTGAACTAATTAAAACCAGGCCAGTTCACTTTTGCATTCCCATCTACAAACATTTTTCGGATAAAAATAAAAGTTTAACTTTAAATTTATTTATATTTAAAAATGAATATGGAATTCCAGCTGAATGTGTGCACTAGAGTTGGGTTGTTCATGAACGAACAAGTTCAATTAAACAATTCAGTTAAGTGAACAATGTGATGTTGTTCAGTCTTCATGTTCTTTATTGTTCGTTCAACATTTTTGTAGTTAAAATGTGCAGCAAAAATTTAGAGGCCAAAGACAGAGCATGGAAATTGAAGGCAAATTGTATATAAAAAATATTCCTGGATGACGAAATGTACGTATGAAAAATTTTTCGCAGCTTCTGGGTCAATTTTTTATCGGAATGTTGAAGAAAAGTTTAGAACCCAAAAGCAGACAAAATTTCCCAAAAAGTTCTTGGTATGGCAAGCAATATGCAGTTGCGGCAAAAACGCCAAACATTTGTTACAAAGGGTTGTATAAATACCGAAATTTACATCAAGGATGTTTCCATTCATAAGACTTCTTAATGTGTCCACAATTATTTTTGGCCTGATTTGGCATCTATCACTATGGTAAGAAAGGTATTGAATGGTACAATAACAATAATGTGGTATTTAGTCCAGTGGATAGATATTGGGCTTTTGTTTAAAGAGAATTGAAGAGCATAAAAAATGTGTCCAAAAGTGTGGTAGATTTTAAACGGAGATGGACAACCTGTTCCAACAAAGTGACATAAAGCACTATTAAAACCACAATGGAAGGGTTTTCGAAAAAGGTTCAAAATTTCATCATTAGCGATTAGAACTATAAAAATATTTTTATTTTTTATAAATTGTAACAAAAATTTCAGTTAAATAAAAAAAGATTCAAAACCGTAAGTTTAGTGGTTTCATTTTTATTAACATAAATGTGTGTTAAAAATTTTTCGATCTCAGTCCTTATTTGCATTAATTAATACAAGTTATTCTATGTAGTAATCGCTTAACTTGTTCATTTGACGACTGTCCACCACAATATCATCTCTGTCAAAATCAAGATTTTCCATTTAAAACGCCACGACAGCAGAAAGTTAACACAAAACCAAAATCTCTGTTAGTAAAAAACCAGACAACAATATGTCAAACTATTATACTCCATACACTCCATGTGACACCGCCCCCGATTTTCTATAAGTTCCAAATTCAAAACGGACTATGCGTTTAATAATTACCAATATATTTCACTTATTTTTTTTCTAAATTCCCTCACTGTGTGTTATGTGTCGTATGAAATATTCTCAATAACATATATCACTCATACGTAACCATTCAATACAAATTTTATTTGATGCATTGCATACTTTTTTGGATTCACTTTGTGGTGCATACTATACGTATGAGTAATAGAGTACAAACGCTTAATTTAATGGGAACTACTCTAAAATTAGTTTTAAAAGAAAACGCTTTCGAATTACAATGTATTAAGCTTACAAATTTGGATATATTCCATTTATTAACATTCACTTATTAATGATTTTTTTTAATTTCAACGCTTTCAGTCTGAATTTTAATAGGACAGTAAACTTTGTGCTGAGACAATTACATTAATCTCATATATTTCATGTGTTTTCTACCAGGAAAACGAAATTAATGTTAAATTTTTCACTTTAAAATATAAATTGTATTAATTCACCCTAAACATGCAATAATCTCTTTTAGTGCATAACTATGACAGCTTAAATTCTGCAATCCATTAATAAATTTGTTCGAGTATTAATTGAATTTTTGGAAATTTAACCCTCATTTAAAACTTTTAACCCAAGTATTATTTGATTTAATTTTTTTTATCAAGTTACCTTTGTAAAGCAAAGGTAACTTTGCTGATTAAAGTTATTTGATTAAAATGAGTGACCAGAAAAAAGTGCGTACTAAAATTATTAAATATTTTCAGCAAAACCCAACTTGATCCTACAAAAAGATGGACAAAGAATCAAAGGTCTGCCGTCAAACTAATTCCAATGTTATAAAACAGTATCGGCAGAACTTGTCTGTTAATAGAAAACCTGGTTCAGGCAGAAGGAATAGTCCATATGATGTTTCTATAGCCAATAAATAGAAATCATGTTCAAAAGAGCTCCCAACACCTCCGGTAGGAAAGCAGCCCGGTTAGGTCAGTACTCGGACTATTTGGTACGAAAAGTTAAGGCTAATGAAGGTTTAAAAGCTTACAAGGCTCAAAAAGTTCCTGACAGAAACTCTGCTAAAAATTTAGAGGCCAAAGACAGAGCACGGAAATTGCAGTCAAATTTTATACAAAAAATATACCTTTTGCATAATGGACATTTGTATTCTGAAAAACGTTTTTAAATTGCATTTAAGTTGTTTGAATTTGTTTAAATTACGTTTTTGTTTTCTTCATTATTAAAAATCCTGACAAATTTTCTTCCAAAAGCAGTTGTCACCTGTTCGTTTTGTACACTATCTGCAAATATATTCACATATAAATCGTTCAATCACTTAGTTCAGTTAAACACCGCAGAATAAAAATGAACAACTGAAAAAAAGGACAAACTAGTTCATTTATTTTTTCTGAACAAAATTGAACAATCAGCAAAAAGAACGATTATGCCCAACTCTAGAGTGCACCAACTGAAACGAGTATGTTAGGAATTTTGATTGACAGCTGAAGACAATTTAAAAGCAAACAGCCAAAATTATTATGCAGTTGAATTAGAATTTAGATCTACCCTGCTGATTTAGATTTCAATTCTGTGTAGATAGATAAAATCCGTTAAAAGAACTAAAATAAGCTGTTCATATTTTAAAGCTTAGTGCAAAAGCTAAGTTCATATTTTAGAGTAGAAAATGGGGTGTTCATATTATCGCGAGTGCACTGTATATGGTAAATTTTACTGAAATTGGTAAAAATTTCCGATCAGACAGTCTCAAGATGTGACTGTCTAATTTTAAATATTTGAATACTCAAGGTGATCAAAACCTAAAATTGGTAAGAAACTGTTTTCTATATGAGATATTTGTGAAAATATTGCAATGCCTGATATATTTCATGTCATTCTTTACATGCAAACGTATTTAAACCATCTCACATAAAATTTGAAAAATAAGGTTAAAAACTCAAAAAGGAACGTGTATATTATATACGAGAAAAATATGTATCAACAAAATTATTAAAGGTAAACCCGACCACCACACATTATACTCATGTTCAAATTCGAAAAAAAGAAAAAAACTGAAAAACATACATTTATTCATATACATTTCAGGGTGTAGAAAAATATGGAAATTTCTGTGTTTTTAAATTACACACATTTCCTACACTTACAAACAAATCCTCAAAAATAATGCACTTAAAGCAAAACAAACAATGATTGAAAAAAATCTATAAAATAAAATTAACAATAATATAGTGGTGTAGTAATTGTTTATTTACTTAAATCATTAGAAATTTCATAAAATTTTGTGTAAATCTTTTGTATTTGTGTAAACAGTTCTTTCTTTCAGTGTAACTGTATTACCATGATTTTGGAGAGTACGTTCAGCTTTTACTTTACAAATATGAATTACAATTTAAGTAGATTTTCATACACTCAGATACAACATATATAGATATGTACATACCTACTGACTGACACTCAAATACGTATGAAACTGTTTCCCATATTTGTTTGGTATGTGGTTGACTATAATAACGGAAAGTAAAATTTCACTTTCACCTTAACATAACAAAAAAATAACATTTATAAATATATTAGGAATATAGTCTCATTTACAATAATTTGGACAAGTTTTCAGTAAAATTATTAATAAATATGAAGAAAATGGGGAGAATATTTGCAATCAATTTTTAAAATAAAATTAAATTCATTTTATTGCAATTTATGTCAGTATTTTAGACTTTGATGATAATTAGAGACCAAAAATAACAAGTATTCAATTTTTTGAGACTAAAAAAGTTAGGCATAAATCAATGAATAATTCTTAAGCTTTTAAATAAGAGTTATCATCATAATATATATATTTTGTGCTTATAACTTTAATTAAATTAAATACGTACTTAAAATGTACTTTTATAATTAATTAGTATATTAAATATGATTTTCTCAAATAAACCCCAACCATTAGGCTGAAAAGTAAATTAAGTAAATTCAATTAACTTTGTATTGTAAGACTTAAAGACACATTTTAATACAATTTTATAAATTTTAATTACAAGGCTAAAAAATATAATACGTATAATTAACCTCTTTAATCACAGTGACCTAATTAAAACCCCCGTATAATGAATCGATTATGTCTCAAGGGTTTAAAATAATCTCTTACACAACTCTATTGTTTATGACACAAGTAATTATTCCAACTAAATCTAAAAAGAAAACAAAGAAAGGAGCCTACAAAATAATGTTAAAGTAAAGCTGATGAAAACAAAAACACTAGACCACCCACTACAATAATCATTGGTCATTCATGCATACTCATTTTCTAATCTAAAGAATAATGAAGTCAATAAAATTTAATCTTAAATATTGGGTGTATGACTTAAAAACACGAGAAAATTTTTAGCGTTTAATTTGAAACACAATATAAATTTATTCAAAGTATTGGCCATCTTTCTGGCAACATATGGATTCCACGCCAAAAGAATTGAGAGAGCGTTCTGCATCGATCGAAACAAATAGTAGTCGGATGGGGAAAGTTCTGAACTATAAAGCGGGTGAGGCAAAACTCCCCAATCATTTCTTTCTAAATACTTTTTAACAAGTATTGAAAGATAGGGCAATGATAGAATATTACGGACTTATTTCTGGCCACATATTTTGGGCGTTTTTCAGCGAATGCGCGCTTCAAACAAATCAGTTGGGTTCGGTACAGGTTCCCTGTGATAGTCTGGTCAGATTTCTGCAGCTCATAATAAATAGGACCATTTTTGTACCACCAAACACACAGCATTAACTTAGCGAAATGAAAACTTAACTTAGGTGTCGATTGGCCGGATTCTCTCTTACAATTATGGTTACTGTAATGGCTCTATTTTTATTTTTTTATAGCGCTGAAGCATCATTTCGGATATGCAAAATTGTCTTTCAAAGTTTCTCGGCTTCAATTCGTTTGGTACCCAAATTCCCAGCTTTTGGATGAATCCTGCTGCTCGCTAACATTTTGAAATTGCTGCTTGAGTTGACAACAATCTTCATGGAGTAATACCTTCAATTCTTGGTCTTCAAAATTGTTTGGGTGGCCTGGGCGATCTCTGTCTTCGGTAACAATCGGCGAGCAATCGGCGATCATCAGCGGCAGTTTTTTTTTTTTTTTTTTTTGTCAAATAAAAGAAGTAAACCAAAACTTGCCGCATATGAAGATTCGTTGTTACAAAATATGACATTTTCGAAGCCAAAAAAAACCTTCTTGTTTTTAAACGATGTCAAAAAAGCCTAAGTCAATTGTCATAAAAAACCTAAATCTATGAATGTATTGGTAAAATGTTCTTTATATGTATTGGTGTTCAAACACTTTCAGCACATTTCTCAATATAAATTCGACCTACAATGAGTCAAAATTGGGAAAAATATTTTTAACTCAATTTTTTTTTAACCAATAATTTTTTAAACATAATAACAGCAAAAAAAATGTTGGAGCCTATTTTGAAGTATATTTTGGTGAAGGGTATATAAGATTAGGCACTGCCGAATATACGTTTTTTTTTCGTTTACAAAAATCATGTTATTTGGTTGTTTTTGATACTAGAAGTTTTAAAATTTGTAGTCATTATAATATTTTGTAGAGAATGATAATCGTTAATTTAGTATTTTTTACGATACATCATTTTGCATTTTAGGTGACAATATTAAACATATTTTAATTGACTTTGTTGTAAAGCAGACAACTTTTTAATAGGAAATATCATAGACTAGACAATAATATTTGCTTTTGTTCTAAAGAAAGGAATTAAGTAAAAGAAAAATGAATTGTAATACGCTGACGGTATTTTCTAGAAAATGAATGAGGCGATTGAAACTTTCTGAGAACTCCTAACTTTTTGTTATACTTATTTTTTATAATAGACACTTTTGTGTCTCGACTTGGGAGGGAGTGGTAAATCATTTTATAATTTACACCCTTAAGAGGGCGATAGGGTACCCGGGTATCACATACTGAAGCTATGAAGTTACATATGAAATGCAAAATAAAAAAGGTTTAAGTTTAGCCTAACGTCAATTCAATAAATGGGGATTCCCATTTATATACACTGTACTCAAATAAATTCAGCCAGTAGAAAGACAACTCATATTATGTTGTGAGCGTATAAGTAATATTTTTCATATAAAAATGATTTACCACTCCCTCCCAAGTCGAGACACAAAAGTGTCCATTATAAAAAATAAGTATAACAAAAAGTTAGGAGTTCTCAGAAAGTTTCAAGCGCCTATGAATTCTGCATACATAGAAAATTGCAATTAAATTACAAAAAGTTATCATACATATAAAAGTTAAGCAATTTTATTGCTTAAAAATAAGTAAAAGCTATTTAAAATTGTTGAAGTACGTATGTATAAAAATAATTATTTTCTAAACTACTGATACAATTGGAAAATCATATAAATAATCATAATTAGGACTAAGATTTCCATGCACTAAAAAAACACTCCAGCTGCATACCTACTCCCATTATAATTCAACGAATTCAACTTTATTAGTTATCTTACGTAGAATATGGCCAATTTTTTTTCACTTTTTTTTTCTGATAAACATTACATTAACTTCACCAAATTAGTAGAATTTACCGCTATGATCGATTTATGAAGGCTAGCAATTAAATGTTAATTTCAGGTTTTCCTTTTTCCGTTTTATATTCAGAGGGTAATATCGAAGCGTGCACCTCCCTCTAAAGATATCCCAGATACTCAGATAAGTCAACCCTTTTAAGGGGCCACTTAAGCAGCAATTTAGAAACGTTTGCGAGTAGCAGGATTCATCTAAAAGCAGAAAAATTGGGTACCATACTAATTGAAGCCGAGAGACCTTGAAATACAATTTTGCATGTCCGAAATGATGCTTGAATGCTATAAAAGAAAATTATTTATGCACTGAATCATTACTTTTGATGAAAAATGGATCCATTACAATAAACCGAACCGTAAGAGATCGTATGTGAAGACCGGCCAACCAGCCGAATCGATACCAACGTCAAATATCCATGACGCTAAGGAAATGCTGAAATCTAACCAGACCATCACAGGTACCTGTAGCGAACGCTACTAATTCCTTTGAAGCGAGCATTGGCCGAAAAACGCTAAGAATATGCGGCCAGACATGAAACCATAATATTCCATACACTCGGACACATGTTGCAATACCTGTTAAAAAATATTTAGAATGAAGTGATTGGGAAGTTTTGCCTCACCCGCTTTATAGTTCAGACCATGCCCCGATCGACCACTATTTCATTCGATCGATGCAAAACGCTCTTTCTGCGATACTCTTCACTTTGGAACACAGTATTCGAGATGGGCTTGATTCGTTCTTGTTCTCACAAGATGAGAAGTGCTTTTGGCTTGAAATATATATTTTACAAATGTTTCAAAATAAAAGCTAAAAATTTTAAAAAATCCCGCATTATTAAGTAATAAATCCATAATGGCGGGTTAGAGTGGAAAGTGGACAGTTACACACATGCTTAATCGCATAATTGGCGCTGGAATGTAGTCGGTCCGACTTGTGCTTGAAGGACAGGATACTTTTCCGACATATATTATTTCCTATTTCTTATCGATTACATGTTATCTCTGTATCAAAAATGCGGACAAAAATTTTACTCAAAAAAAGGGAAGAACAATTAATTTAAAAAATTTTTATTAAAATCTCATTTTTGAGTGTTTTTCAAACAAATTTAAAAAAAAAAATCGTCAGTATTTTTGACTCAGGGGATAATATAACTTTTTTAGTCTTGTGAACACATTAGCTTTTATTTTATACCCATTTCGAGATCAAATATATTTACTTTTTATAATTTTTTGACTGAAATTTTAAAGTCCATTTAATGGGACATCTGCGCGCTGAAGAAAAAGTGAGGAAGCAGTGGTACTATGTATGTATGATCTCTATCTCTAATTCAGAGCTCGTTACTTAGAGCATCGATCCTATCCAACAGTTATGAGTTTTCGATCCTATTCCTTTTAAGAATATTAACATTCGTTTAGCGCGACTGGAGCACTACATTCATGCAGTAGTTTTGCATTAATACACTAGGCTGCAGTTTCTACTTCTGACCTGTTTACGTCCTTGACCGATTTACGTGAACTTTTTTAGAGTATGATATCCATTCCTTTGTTGCCTTACGTTTGTCATGTCCGAGATACATGAATGCAGTTATTCGTCATACATCAAGAATTTGGTATATCTGAGACACTTTTTCTGTTTTAACATGTCCTTACATTCGTGTAAAATTTCGATAAAATAAAATTGTCAATTAGTTTTTCTAACAAAACTTGGCTCTATTTTTATACCCACCATACAAAAAAGATGGGGTATATTGATTTTGCCATTCCCTTTGTAACCCACATTAGTATATATATTATGTGTACTGATGAGATTCTAAGACGATCTCCCTATGTCCGTCCTTCTATCTGTGTGCTGAAAACACTCTTACTTTTACTTGTTATATATAATGCATATTTTATTATTAATCACAGATTTAAAAAAAAAATGGAGTGACGGTAATAGTTACAGATATTTTGTTTGAATACAGCATTTATTTTTACCCTAACTAAATATTATTAAGTTTTTAACTACTAAACAATTTAGCAATATTGCTATAAATTTCAAAAAACTTGACATCTTTGAGTATTTTGCACTTGTAATTTAAACTTATCATTTGCAACTAGTACATCATATATACATTAATTTATCTGCCTTATAACACTTACACATTCATACTGGCACTCATGTTCAACTCTCATTTAGTTTGTAAAAAGTTTTCTAGTGATTCCATTTAATGTTATAAAACATTCCGCTAAATGACTTGTTTCCGCTTCCTTAAACTGATAGATGACTTTATGACCGATGTTGAGTAAACTACCACTACAACTGATACTTACTCACCACTACATGTAAATTCTCAGACACATATTCACTCACACACTCAAAACCATGCATACTAACCCAGCGAAAAAACGATGCAGTAAAGAGGCCTTCCTAAAGGCCTTATTTTGTAGACACAAGGACATCTAGCCACATTCCAAAATCGTTTCAATTTTACACAGCGTGTCATTGGGAGTCAAGGTTTAGCACACTCGTTTCTGTTAGAGGGCTGATAGCAGACTTACTTAAGAAGACATATCATAAGGTCTTCCGATGAAGTCCTGTAAGGAGATTTACCGCATAATACCTCATAGATTGTATACATAAGAAATTCTATTAAAAAGCGTGAAAATGAAAAACTAATTGAAGGTTAGGTTAGGGAAAATATTTTTAATAAATTCAGTACAAAGCTTAAAGAATCACGTTTGCAGTTTTATACATAAAAAACTACATCACGCGTACTTCACAACATAAAATTTTATAAAATACATTTTTGAGAAGATGTTGTACCTTCTTTTGGTTTAAGTAACGGTTTAAAATGAAGAGAGCAAACTAAATTGTATTATAGAGAAACTAAATGGGATATAGGAATAATTACAAAACAAACAAAAAATGGCTTGTTAGTTACCCTTATTTTGCAGTGCAATTTTGAATGTGTATGAAATTGTTAAGAAGGAGAAGCAAAGTCCTTCTATTATATCTTCTATGAGGAGGCAGAATGAGATGAGTATCGCATCTTTTAGAATATGTAAATATTCCTTTTAGAAGGCCTACAAAGTGAAGCCCTAACATTTGTTTTTCCTGCTGGATACTAATGCTGGTTTCCGGTATGAGTGTGTGTAGTTGACTTGCAGCAGCAGCTTTTCTAATTTGTCTATGATCTTACACTCTTACTTGTTCTCATCATTATACATATGTGTGTGTGTTGTATGGCTGTGTTAGTGGTTGTGTAAGTGTGGAAATTTTATGTTTTTGATTTCAAATGTAAAAAGAAACAAAAATAAAAAATAATGAAAAACTGAGCTGCTTGCAAAGTTATTGTTTGCTTTAAAATTTGTCTTCATCATCATTATTATCATGCTCTTCTTGTTATTTGGCTTAACTTTAGGCTAAAACATTCTTATTGTCTTACAATTACTTACTGCTGCTGTTCTTATTTTAGCTACATTTTATTCTGTTGTTAATTTTTTTGTGGTTGTGTTTGGGAATTTTGTCTTCGGTGGGGTAATTAAAGTCAATTATGCTGAAATAATTGTTTTTCTTGTGAGATTTTTTATACATACTTATTTTTTTATTTTCTTCTTGTTTGTTTTCATCCATTTTTTAAATGGAATTAGCTCTACTTAGACATACTTTTTTAAATGCTGTAATTATTAGTGGGTCTTACTTGTGATAGAAATATCTAAATAAATTCCTTTTTAATATTTCAAAGAACGACTAAATGTTTTTAAGATTAGTGTAGACAACATGTAGACACAATGACATTTAATACTTTTTTCACTTAAAAAATAAACTCTTTGAATAATAACAAATAACTAGGTAATCTTAAATTCTTAAACCACTCAAAGCCGGTGAAAAGTACAAAAATAAGTTTTAGATTATTTTTGCTTCAAATGTTAAAAAAAATTATACATATGGGCAACCACGACTGAAAAAACAAAAATTCCCAAACTTTTTTTCAGGATGATTTGAACAGGAGAAAACAATAAAAATATACTACATATGTGAAAGTATTTAGAGCTCTTTACAACATTTTCAGTGCAAAAATAATAGTTTAAACTGACTATATTTAATTTTTTTCATTTACTTGGTAATGTTTTAGGCTAAAATTGGGCAAAAACTAAGCACCCAATTAGTATATAGTATGAAATGAAATTGACTCTGATTGTTTTTTTGCTATTATCTTTTTGAAATGTAGTACCCTCTGAATGGAACATAAAGACCAAATTATTTTTCAGATACTCTTATTGTTGCAAAATCTATTCCACTCTATAGACGTACAAATGTCACGTACGATGACATGGAATTGCCCATATGTATATATTATAGTTATGAATATAATTAAATATAAATAAAAACCGGAAGCAAAAATAATTTATTTACGAAACTAAATATTTATAATTAATATTTTAGAATAAAATTTTGACACGTTCTTTCGCTACCGTTACTCCTTTTATGAAAAGAACATAATTTTTGGAACATATTTTCTTCGTTTTGAGAACTTTGGTATTAAAGTGCTGACAATGGCAAACGTTATCAATCCATTGAAGAAACGACATTTTGAACTATATTAGTTCCAAATTCTATTACGATATCTTAATCAATTCGAATTTGACGCTAATTCGAATTTTAAATATTAATTCTCGAAAAATTACTAAATCGTGACTTTTCAGGTTTTTATTGCAAATGTTATTCTGAAAATTAATAGGTCCTATGGTTATCAATAGTATCAAATTCTTGTACATAATGCTCATGTATATCATTCTGGAGACTCACAAACCTTACGCTCTCTTAAAAACTCCAGGTTTGTGAGTCTCCTGAAGGATAGATATACACATTATGTACAAGTATTTGAACTAGAGGATTTGGCACAGTTGTCGACATGACCCAAGCTGGCGTTGCCGTTATCTTTTAACATTTTCGAATCGGTAGCCAACCTTGGAAAATACCCATTTTTGTTTTTGGTAATTAAGTTTATTGAAATATTGAGAAACTAAAATGTAATATAGACATAATACCATATTTGTGAAATTATTTAACATATTTGTTAAGTCATAACGAAATTGCGGTTATCATTTAAATAACGTCACACAAACTAACAACAAATACCGAATCGCCAGTCAAGCTTTATTTGTATAAAATGTCCTATATGTTCCTCATTATTTACACAACTTTATAAATAAGAGTTGTATCAAGAACTTATAAAAATATTGAAGCATACGCCCCATCCTACATATTTTTATTAGTTTAAACCTTTTAATGTTCACCTTCAAATATCAAACTTTAAAATCTTTAAATTCCATTTTGTTTACATATAATGAAATTACCAAAAATAATATTTGTATTTTCTCATTTTGTTGTTGACATTTTTAAGATATTTATAAAGATAAAGATTGTCTAAATCAACAACTACCATTTACAAATTTTCACTCTACTTAAAGTTGTTATTACTATTGTTGTTTTATTGTTATGTTTTTTTATTTATTATTATTTTATTTTTAATTACACATGACACAAATCTCCAAATACACAGAAACAACAACAGCAACAAAAAAAAAATTAAGTTTTATTGTCAAGTTTTATAAGGCTTATCCTGTTTATATATTTACTAACTTTTCACACAATCTCCCACACATTCATAACTATACTACATATATTAAAAAAAAAGAATTGCATACTTTTAGGCTAGTATGTGTGAATGTATTGGGTTTATGTTTTGTGCAGATTTTGTGCAGGGTATGAATGTGACAACAATGTAATACTTTAACAAAACATATCAAAAATATTGTAACCAGAGTTAACCCATTTTTGATTTGCATAATTTTTTTCTGAAAACATGTTATTTTTGTTTTCAATACAGAAAGTACATGGAACGAATTCAAAGGTACCTTTTTGTTGGTGGAAAATTTATGCATAAACTAACAAAACAACAAGTATACAGAGAAAATTCTCTTGTTAACTGAAAATAAAAATAATATTTTTGTCATTTGATATTTGTTGTAGTTGCATTTTTTGCAGAAGCAGAGATGGAAAAGGACAATTTCTTCAATCATAATTAAAAACTAATTTGCTTAAGGTAAAATAAGCGGAAATTTTTTAATTGAAAAAAATTTTAACAAAAGTTTAAGTAAATTTTACTAAACAATGATGCAAATAATTCTAAAAGTTTTTTTTACCTATGTAAAAAAGTTAGCCGTTTATATTGATTAACTTTGAATTATAGAATATTATATCTTATGTTATGTAATTGAGTACATCATTAACTATGGAGTAAGATTTTACAAATGCCTTAAAAATATTTCTTTAACAGTAGCAGTCATTTAAATTTCTGGTTAAAAACAATAGATGGTTGTTTTATTACTATATGTTTTTCGGTCTTTTGTTTTTTTTTTTTTTTTTTTTTTGTCACACAATTTTACTGGTAACAATTGTTTTTCTACAACAAAATGAAATAACAAAATCCTTTTTTATTGTTTTATTCGAAAAGGGATAAACAAAATACACATTCCTAGTTATAACAAAACTTTTCTATCAATGTGTTACAGTGGCTGTAACTGTTTCTCCTGCTATTACTACAACAGCCCTGGACTACTACTGCAGCAGGGTAAAATCATCTACCACTCGTATGCATGTTGGTGTGTTGACACATTTGCTGCATGCAACATTAAATGTGTCAATGTGCAAACATTTACTACAAGACTTTTAACAATGAACAAACAAACAGAAAAAACAGCACACGTAGTTACTTACTTAAAGCTACATATATTTGTATGTGTACATAAATACATGTATTCGTATTTATTTGTTGGCAACTTGCTAAACTACAGCAATAAAGCAACAACTATAACAATTGCATACAAGCATAACCCGAAAATCCATGTTGCTAACAAACAAACAAATCAAAGCTGAACACCAAAAACAAATCTCGACTACAAGTTTTATGGTCAACTAAAAGTGTTAGTTGTTCCAAACATAAATGTCTATGTTTACTTAAATATTTAGTTTGTTTTTTTTATATTTTCTTTTAGTATAAAGAGTAATGTTTAAGAATTTAAGTTGTAAACCATATACAGCAAAATAAAATCTATATTCATAAGTACAACGACTTAAAGGAATGTTCGGTATATTGTTTACTGAATATTTTCAAAATGAGAGAGAAATTAGCATAGCATTAGATAAGTCATAGCAGCAAACAACAGGTAGTCTACTTGGAAGTATAATAACTACATCAAGGGGCTCTAAAGCAGACGTATAGCTAAGGCCACACAATCCTATGATCAACTTACATTAATATCTTCAACAGTTGTGTTTAATGGCTGGGATCTTACAATTCAAATCTTTGCAATCTTAGTGATCTAAGTACAAGTGTTCATCAACCACTGCCTCAGCAGAATATCAAAATATTTGTTGGCAAAATACCTGCAATGAACGAATATGGACCGAATCTGGACCAGTACCAGTTGAGTCAGAAATCAGAAAGCCAAATGAAGATTTATTGAAAGTTCCGACAGGCTGACATCAGTATAAATGCAATAGACTGGAATCGCCTAGGTAGTTACAAGATAGGTCGACCTTGTCATAACTGAAGTCATCGACTAGACATTGATGCATCCAAGATCAACAAATCATGGAATGAGCTGAAAGCTGTTGCAACGGATAATCGTTGGGCCCTATGCTCCTTACAGGTACAACATTAACTTATATATGCTCTATTGTAACTGAATTGGGTTCAGCATTAAGTGCTTCAATTCTATATATTGGTATTTGTAATATTCGATTTTAATATAACATAGTAAAATTCGCTATTCCCAACCGACTGAAAATTGTTTGTAGATAACATTATTTGCAGGGTAGTGAAATGTCATAAGTACATGTGTTCAGGAAGCAACTGAAATACCATATAATTTTCTATACTAAGATCATATAGTATGTCTTTATAGTTTTTTAGGTGTTTTTACATCAATCAATATTGCTAACCAGTTGGTACGCCAGAAGTAAATGCTCTCCATTCTATGTTTGGTTCTGTTAGGAACTGCAGTCATATAACAAGTCTAAGCTCTTCAATAGATTATGTAAAGGAGATTGGACATGCATTCGCAAGTTTAATAAAAGTTGGTTCAAAAATGTATACTATTTCGCTGTTTCATTTAGAAATTCCAAATATTGCTAAATTTTATCTTTGACCTTCACCATTTAAGGGTTAAAGTTGTCCGCTTTTAGTAAAACTTTCAGAGTATATCTAAAATTATCTGAACTATAAGATTCTGTATAGGTTTTACTTAAAATTTGTATCAGTAAGGAAATTGCTCTCATTCGCCAACATATGGCCAAAAAAATATTTTTTCCCGAAAATCACAAAATTTAAATCGTAGGTATTCTCTATTATAATCTCAATAAATTCCAATATGATGATCAAAAAATTCTGAAATTTGTTTAACAAAATTTTTAAAAATTTAAAAGTGGAGATTCGAAACTGCCGTTAAAAAAAATATTGTTTGGCCATCCCTGCGAATAGGTTAACGGTATCCTACAAAGACAAAAACTCATACAAATGTAAATACGGATATATTTTAAGTAAAAAGTACCTTTTATTTTAATATTTCTTAAAATATGTGAATTTTGTCCCTATATTTCTTGGTCAAGTGGCGTTAATGGTCTGGAGAATTTTTAATAACTTTACCATTTTTTAACCAATTGTTGTATTTCATATCTCATTAGAACAACAATTACGTACAAATTTCTTTTATTTAGCATTCGACTTCAAAACTAATTATTTAAAATTACTTAAAAATTTTTACAAAAACTGAAAAATTTGCATTTTTTCCGAATTATAGCGATAATACAGTTTGTGGGTCATTTTGACCCAAAGGAGATATAGGTTTAGTCTCAAAAAGATTTTTTTTACTGTAATTTTCATTAATATAAATAAACCTACATATTTAAACACATATTTAAATGCTGTGTCCTCATTAACACCAGAGTTAATGAACCAAAAATCTAATATCCATCTTGAGAGTTCTCAAAGGCAATAGGAAGCTTTTAACAAACTTGATCATAAAATCGCAAGGGCCGTATAAAAAATTTTAAATAGTATCAAAATTCGTTAATAAAATTTATGAAAATGTAAAATTTGGGATTTGAAAGTTATAATGGGTTATTGATGTCCAGAAATGTTCATATTTTATATATATAAAGATCTACGAGTAAAATAAACTTAAAACCGATTTCAAATTGGATATATTTTTTTAGATTTTTTAAAAAATTTATTCTTTTCACATCGTCAGCAATTATATAAAAAGTATACATGTGTAATCTTCTTTGTAGAAGAAACAGTGGTTTTTATTTCTTACAGCACTTTCCTAATTGACAATAAAAATAATTTCAATATTTTATTAAATGTTTTTCATATTTACATTCATTGTTATATCACAGTTCAAATAACTGCGCTTTTAAAAGATTATATATTAAAATATGTAGAATCATTTAAAAAACAAATTCTCTATATGCAGCATTTAGTCAAACTAATGAAAACAAATTGTGAAAACATTTTATTTATATGAAGAAATACTTTTTTCTTTTATTTTTGCTTACAAATTCCCATATTCATATTTGTAACATATTTTACAATCAAAACTAAACTATTATCATTATTTACACCAATATGCACTTAAAATGTAATTCTTCTACTCATTCACATGAGTATGAGTATGAATTCTGTTCTCGTTTTAATATTACAGCATGCAATAAAGTAAATGACTTGAACAACTCACGTAACATGCAACGAAATCCCTTCTACTATAAAATGAAAAACATGAGATAAAACTGAAAATATTCATAGAAAGAAATTTAGTGCAGAAAAAAATATGATGAGAAAAAAATTTTAATATTTATAATGATGTAATATATTTATGAAAAATTATTTGAAATATTTTCTGCTTTTTTCCTCGAAAAACTTATAAAAACATACTATTAGCGACATCTTGTTTCCGCTATTAGGCTCTACATAAATATAGCAACTAACTTATATGAGACTCGAGTCGAAGACCATGGTAGGGAACAGTCAAAGAGAAATGTTGGTAAAATTTGTTGAAGTAAATTTGGTAAAGGTACATACATATAATATCTATATATATAAAAATGAAATGGTCCATGTATGTAATGTCATCACGTGAGAACGGCTGGAGCCATTTGGATTATTTTTTTTTATTCGATTTGAAATGTTCAGGAGATGGTTTGTAAAGAAAAAAATTCAAAAATTCGGAAATTTAAATTTTTAATGTATTGCCTCCTTTTCACTTCTAATTTTTCATAATAAGAGAAATTTTTTGGAGAAACTTGAAGAACTAACATTAGTAAATAGATAACGGGCGAAGCCGGTGCAGTCAGCTAGTAAAATATAAAATTAAATCAGTAATTTGTTGTTTATAAAGTAAGCATTCCTAAGAATATCTAAGAGACTATACTGGTGTTAAACTAGTTTCTTATTCTGTTTAATATCAACTAATCCTTAAAATGCAAAAAGTACTATTTCATCTTCATCTAATAAATATGAGAGTCCTTAAGCTAATTTTTAGCAAAAATCTCTGTATTATCTATATATTTCTATGAGTGTACTATTACAACATATCACCCAATACAGCCAGAAAAAACGTCACTTGAGAAAAGTTTAGCATTATATTTTTTTTTCTTCATTATTCCACCTCTCCTTCCAACTATGTACTATAGTCTGCATTACGTCATTTATGATGATACTGATGATGATGGTATCAAATCAAATTGTTCGGAAGCTGTAAAAATGCTATTACACAAAAGGCTTTGTAAGTGAGTTTGTGCGTTTGAGTGGCAAACTATTCGTAACACAAAAACCGCCAATATTAAACCAACAAACTGCTGCACACAATTGAAGCATAAACATAAGTACTTACACTTCATCACACTCTCTCACTAACATACAAATGTACACATGTACATGTATGTGTGCAAATATATATATTTTCACACATACAGTCGCAATGTTAATAGGTGTTCAAAAAGGTAAGTAAAATGTTGACGTCAATAGTCAAGTGCACTGAAATACAAAAAAAAAAACAATAGCAATAAAAACAACAACAAAAATATCAAGTTGTCGTTGAGGGAAACTTGGATTTTTTCAAATATTCCTAAGAACACTCTACATTAGGTGGAGTCGCATGAATACATTGTTATGATTGTAAATATATATTCCAGATTTCAATCCGAACATCTATGTAATAATTAAAAATGGTAGTGTGCCATAATCTTCAATGTCATAATGACCATAAACGTTATGACAAACCAAAAAGTTTAATTAAAATCTGTGCATGAAATGACCCCATTTGGTATCAATCCTTTTCAAATGTCAACTTAACGTTCCCTATTAACGAACATAGGTGAAATAACCATAATAAGTTATTAATAGCTGAGTAGTTAATTAACTCTAACAAGACAATGACCTGTTACCATACTGATGATTAATCTAATTTAACCTGCCATATTTCAGGTTTTTAAGTAATTAACACGACTCATCAATAAATTCCTTTCAACCCCATTAACATACTCAAGAGATCGATGCTGAATTTACTTAAGTTTCTTCTAAATTGTATTATTTCAAATATTTCAAAATTACATCAATTTCTATTTATATTCAATAAAAATACAGTCGAACTTCCCTATAATGAATCTTGACGGGACCAGAAAATCACTTCATTATATAGAAACTTCATTATACAGAAATTATATTTTTCCCCCACTTTTTATTTAAAATAATTAGGCATATTAGTTTGGGTTACACTTTTCCATTTTTCTTCCACATCAAAACCTTGTAATACCAAATAACAAAACCATTATATACAAATTATATTTTTTTCCATTTTTATTTTAAATAATCAGGTACTTTAGTTTGGATTACACTCTTCCATTTCTCTTCCTCAACAAAACCTTCTAATACATTAAGAGATTTAAATGCATTAGTCGGCACGTTACTCCTCATCTCCACAGAAGTACTTTTTGGTACAATACCATGCCGTTTTTTGAATTTGTCTAACCATCCTGTGCTAGCTTCAAAATCTTCGTGTCCCAATGCATCAGCGAACTCTTTGGCTTTTTGCTTCATTAATTGCCCAGATATAGGAAGATTCCTACCACGTGCGGCAGTTACCCATTTGAGCATTGCTTCATCAATATCCTCAAAAAAGCAGGTTCGCAGCCTTTTGCGTTTAGTGCTCAATTGCTCGTCTTCTACATTTTTTAGAATCACAGCCTTGTTTTTTAAAATATTTGATAATGTGCTCGGAAGAATTCCAAACTGCCTAGCCACATCTTTTTTTTAATCCTTTTTCAACTTTATTAATAACAAGCTTGACCCGGTGCGCTTCGCTACCCCTGTCGATGTAAAAATCGGTTCAGCCGTTTAGTAATTATTGTTTAAAAACTAAAGGTACCAATTTTACCCGTTTTCCCCCCTTTTTATCCCTTTCTGGTCCAAGTATTGATAAAATTTATAGCCTATTGACGCTTCCAAGTAAGGATCTATCTACGTTCCAAATTTCAAAAAAATCGGTTCAGCCGTTTAGGCGTGATGCTCAAACAAACAAACAAACAAACAAACAAACAAACAAACAAACAAACAAACAAACAAACAAACAAACAAACAAACAAACAAACAAACAAACAAATAAACAAACAAACTTACAAAGACATTTGTATATTTATATAGATTATATAGATTAATAATTTTTTTCAAGAAAATTGCTACTTCGCTGCGTCATTTCCGATCACTAAAAACCGGCAACTGATGTCAAAATTGTTATTAATGTGGCTTTCTTCTTTTTTTTTGTTCTTATTTTCCTTTTTTGGGAATCCCCTCATTATATGTGGCATCTTTCTCGGTACACAGAGTTGTTAGTATGCGTAACAGAAAATTGTTTGAAAAATTCATTATATGGAGACAAAAACGCATGTGAGTCAAATATTACACCTGCAAAATTGCTTCATTGTATAGAAATCTTCATTGTATGGAAATTCATTATAAGGAGATCAAAAACAATGAAATTGGAACGGAAAAAGTTGTGTGTTTGAAATCAATTCATAATAGGGAGAGCTTCATTGTATAGAAGTTCACTATAGAGAAGTTCGACTGTATATAGAATATATTACACCGTTCAACAGCATTTTAAACCCATGCGGTAGAACTGCATGCTCAGTTTTTAATATCATGCTTATGTAACTTTTATAGGACTTTTAAATTTCAAGTACAAAATTTGTTTAAAATATTTTTTATTATAACATTTTTACTTATCCTACAATGCCGTTATTGGTATTATATTAAGGAGAAGGCTTTTGATATATCGGTACCATAAATATTAATAGTCAAGATATCATAATAGAGTACATCCTTCTAACAGGTGCAGATCCAGCGAGGTGGAAATTAAAATCCCTCCCAAAAACGGCAAAGTTTTAATATAAAAAAGGAAAAAAAGAAAAATTTAATAAATAGTTTACTTTATTTAAAAAATCAGATTTAACAATTGTGTGCGAATCAATCCATAACAGACCAGAATTCCTATATAAGGCCCACTTCCGAAACGTACTTTAAAGAGAATAAATATCTTAAAAATGTCTGTATCCAAATAAAGTTTAACACAAATAAATCTACACGCAGAAAAAAAATATAGTTGTGCATGGTTACTGTTACCATCTCAACATTTGTGTATGCTTACTGTAACTATTTCACCATTTTAAACAATATATCAACCATATATATGGTTTCAGTAAACATGTATATGTTTGTGACAACCATTTATATGATGAAGGACTTACCATATTATGTTGCTCACGGCTTATGGATATCATAATCTGAGAACAACATATTATGATACAATTATTCATCATATAAATGGTTGTCACAAACATATACATCTTATATGGTTGATACAATCATGTGAATCGTAAATTAACTATATTATTGTTACCACAATCATATATATTGTTACTGTAACTATAATATTGTTAAAAATGTTGAAATGGTTGCAATAAACATGCACAAATGTTGAAATGGTTACGGTAACCATGCACAACTATATTCTTTTTCTGCGTGTATATATAGATAAAAATGATGCGATCTAATTTCATGGCGATTGGTCATAGCTCCCATAAGTGGCCCACTTCCTAAAATCACTCTAACGACCATAAATCTCTTTAAAATTTGCTCCCATATTGGGCCCGAAAATCAGTCGCGAATAACAAATTATTGAAATTTTAAAATGGTTATATGCCTTTATTCGTATCCATGCTTCAATTATAGAGCTTAGAAATACAATGTCACTGAATGCAACAATTGATGGGTAATACAATTTTATACGCTAAAGCGAACATTAAAGCACTTCGACAAAATGTTATTCTGGTTTTAGAAGTAAGATTCGGTCGAAATGAAATGAAAAAATGAAAATGAAATGATATGTCATCCGATTTTGTTTTGAAAATGAGTAACTCTCAGTCCATCCCATAGACTTAATGGAAATTCTTGCTTCTACTTAATTGTATTTCATTCTCATACCATTCATAATGTAACAAAAATTCGTCTTCAAGTCATTACACAGCATTTGTTTTTTTAACTTTAACAAATATTTGCCACTTTTATGTTTAATTTTTTTCATATTTGCTGAAAATGTAATTGTAAAAATGGCTGTATCCGGTTACAGTGCAAAAACGTGTTTTTTACTATTTTTACAAGTCACAAAACTACTACAAGTAAGAGAAATACTAGAATGAGCATAAAAAACAACTAGTGAAATTCAACTTAAACTGGCGGAAATGGTGTCGTGTATCAATGTTACCGTTTTAAGTTTTCAATTTCTTTTCCGTGTTTTTTTTTTATTTCTGCGCATATGTTGAAGTATAAAAAAACTTTCTTTAGTATTATGTGTAGTTGTGTATGTGCAATTATGCTTGTACATGAGCGTGTGTGTGAGTTTTTATGTTTGTATAACTGCATTTTATAGAAGTGTGGGAATTTACGCAAGTTTTTTTATATATTTTTTCTTCATAACTTTATGACATTTAAGTTGCATTTATGTTCAAGTAATGTAAAGTTAAACCTTTTGTATTTCAGCTGTTTTTATATCTTGGTTTTTTTTCACACGTAAGTAATCGCTTTGGTACAAGTTTCAAATTTTAGGTGTTATAAAGTGTTTTATTAGTGTGTGTGAGTTAAAAAGAAAATCGAAATATTTCTAACTTAGATTTCATTTTAGTTACCTACATAAAAATGTTTTAGATTTTGTTTTTAAATGTAAAAGTATAGAGAAAAACAGGAATAAATAAATATATAAAGAAAAGCAGAAGCAGTCCATTTTATCAGATGTATTCGGCGATACTTAGGCATTATAAAACTGTTCACTTTTATAATATTTCTCATTGCGTGCAAAAGTTATGTTGGTTTAATGTTGAAAATTAAAAAAAATCTTAAATATACAGATTTTGCTTAATTGAAATTAAAATAACAACAAAATTAAAATGTGCTGTTTTTACGTTTCTTTACGTTTTGATTTTCATGCTCGTTAAAGTAGTTTTCAGAAGTGGGGCTTATATGGGAGCTATTTTTACGTGCGATTTATTTGTACAATATATAAAACTTATTTATGGAAAATGTATATTCCATATAAATCAACCATTTATGGCCGATAAAGTCCTATTTCGGGTTGACGTTTATGTGAGGGATATGTGATATAATGGTCCAAGTTTCAATAGGCTTCATCGTTGAGCCGAAAACAATACATGTGCCAAATTTTATCCACATATCTTAAATCAACTCAGAAAGTGAATCTGGGTCGATCGAAGATGGGTGTTATATAAATATTTTTGGGTGTTGCAGACATCAGCACAAAAGCATAATACCCTCAGCACTATGGTGGTGTAGGGTATAAATATTTACTTTCTCCTAAATTTTATAGGTGACACAACAACTTAATACCTTGATTTTGATGTATTTGGTTGTTTCAAGTATATTTGGGTCCAACATCGTAAAATTTTGAGAACAAAAATCGTAAAAACCATCAATAAATCGTTAAAATGAAAAAAATACTATTTGCCGTAGATAACACAAATTTTGTTCTTCATTTTCACGGAATTATTTGATTAATTAATATTTAAATTACAAAGTATAAAGAAATTTTATCAACTTCGCTTTCTAAGCAAAAAAAAAAAAAAACATATAAGTTGTAAACATGGAACCCAAATTCAATCGACATTGAAGAACAGGCCACAAATTCGACTTTGACATAAGTTGGTCATTAAAAGCATATAAATATTGTTTCGAAATTGTACTATCAAATTGAATTTAACTGTCTGTAAGGACAACTTGCAACATTTATCATGTTTAAACTTATCAACAATGTTGACAGCACGCAGTTATTTGCATTGTTTGTAAGTATGACAACACTAAATGCTTAACCTTGAAGCTGCTAAGAGCTCTAGAATTCGAACATTGTAGTTTGTCCGTTAAGATCATTCATGAAACTACTCGAACGAAGATGGCGCTGTATATAAATAGTGGCAGAGGTTGCAGTCGGTAGTCAGTTTTTCACAGGCGCTTTTATAGTTAACATCAACTGCATTCTTGTACATTATAAAGTGTAATTTAAGTGTGTGTATTATTGTGAATTATAAAGGAGTGTTTGTGTAGGTTTCTTATCTTGTCATAACGTCCTAATATTTCACGACACGGCGACTGGGCTTAACCAACACTTAGGCGTTTGGCGCAGGTCTCTGCTGGTTGGTTATGAGATCACAATAAACATAGCATACAGAGTAGTATAGAGGACATTTTTTGCTTGAAAGGCAATAACAACATTTTCAAACCATTGTTAAATACTTATTACTTAGGACATTATGAAAATATGACATGATAGGAAACCTTGTGAATTGACCAATAGTGACTTTTTTAACTGTTGTTGTGTAAATTTGAACAAGTAAAGAGTTGTTACAATTTTAAACTACTAAACTGTTATTATTTGCAATCAAAAGTATCCGTTTTAAAAAGGTAAAAACTTAAGAATATGTTATAT
This sequence comes from Calliphora vomitoria, assembly GCA_942486065.2. Lineage (NCBI taxonomy): Eukaryota > Metazoa > Arthropoda > Insecta > Diptera > Calliphoridae > Calliphora > Calliphora vomitoria. The sequence continues at coordinate 65,620,438 of OW818029.2, forward strand.
TGCATGCAATTATTTTATTAAACATTTCAATTAAGTTTGTGTAAATGAACGATTTTCCAATACACTGTTTATGCGAATTTTATTATTTTGCGAGTTCGGTCAATTATAGCTATTTTGTCTATATTATTTAATAGATTCAACAAATAAGAAGGTACAAAAATATTAAAAATATCAATTAATAGAGAGAAATAATACAGTTAGAAATAATACAGCAATTTAAAAAAATAATTGTTTTTGCATTTTGGTTTATAAAATACTAAATATATTCTATGGTTTACTTTTAATTTGACACTAATATTGATAGTATTCATTCATCGCGGCAATTGTCTTTATTTGGAGATTTAGTATTTATGATGATTGACGTAAATAGAAAAAACTAAATAAGATTATTTTTACGAAATATAAATTTTATATATCATGATGATTGTTTACAATTTACAACATCGCTAAAATTTAAAAACTACGAGGGCGGGTCAATAATTTCGCGACATTTTGAACTTCCCGCCTCTTGAGTGAAGAGGCAATACTGCTCCTGTCAGCAGGCATCTGTCAGTTGACTTCTGTCATAATTTGAACAAGCTGCGTCATTTAGTTTGTATTTTATAGCCATTGATAGCAAACTACCACGTGACTTCAGGAGAAAATGGAAAAAAGTGAATTTCGTGTGCTCATTAAGCATTATTTTTTGCTGACAAAAACCATCCCTCAAACCATGGCTAATGGGAATTCATTAGTTGCAATGGTAAAAAAGTGGTTTCCAGAATTTCGTTGTGACCGTGCAAGTACGGAAGATGGTGTTGGCCGATGAAAGTGTAAGAGATTGTGGAAGCCATATTCAACTCACATGCCTCTGTGGTTTCATTTTTGTTTGATAACTTGGGTATGAGAAAGCTTTCCGCAAGATGGGTGCCGCGTTTTCTCACAATTGATTACATTGTTCAACCGCAATATGAACGAAACGAGGATCTACTACAATAAAATTGATCTGCCCTCGTACATAAAACTTTAGCATTTATAAATTTGTTTACGCCCATCCGACATGGAGAAAACAACGATTATCAAAATTAAAAGTAATTTGTAAGTGGTATTACGTGGTTCCCAACCCAAATCTAGCTGGACAAAGTCAATATAATTTATGTCTTCAGAATAAAGCGAAATATATTTTTTATAATACCTAACTTGCTTTTTTACAATGTAAATTAGTGTTTTAATTGGTCTTTTGTTTTTCATGAGAGAAAAGTGAGAACTTAAACATATCTTCGTTCTTTGCAAATTTTTTGTTTCAAAATTTCTAACAAAATTGTGCATAACTAAATAACGTTTAGATGATTTATTTTACCACATAAATACCCATATTGAAATTGACTTTCATTAAATTTACATGTTACTTTATTGGTCCTCACCTGTTTTCGCCCTTTAAAGTTGAGTGATAAAGATTAAAAAAATAAATTATTTATTCTATAGCTTACCAAAAACAAAGATCGCCGAAGCTCGTCTAACAACTATGCTTACCTCTTAAGGTATTTTATAGAGAATGTGCACAAAAAATATATCACCACAGCTGACATCCTTTTATTTTATTTACAATGTTAACATAAACAATTTTTCACTATTGATAATAATATTTTTAGACTTGTTTTGGATAAATCTTTAGTTTATATTTTGTGTTTCAAGATTTTTGCAATAAAAATATAATTTTTTATTTCTATACTCTAGTGTAACTCCAACTCAATTTTTAAATATAATGTTTGGATTCATAGACCTTAAATTCATATAAATAAACCACTCAATAATTTTGTCCAGCTAGATTTGAATTTGTAACAACAGTGATATGTGTGCATTATTCTAAGCACTTACGCATTTAGATATTTTAATCTTGAATACATTTTAGTTGAAATTATTCTTTAATTATACTAATTCGACGCTATTTATGTGTTAATCGTTACATAAGTATTTACCGCAAATTAATTTATAATTAATTGGAATTTTATTAAAATCTACTAATTAAAGCTACCCATTTTTTCTTTACAATTCTTGCGAGATTTCTAAGTATTATTTAATTAAGAGAATAAATTTTGAAAATGCCTAAAGGACAAATACATATTCAATATAAATGTTTATTAAACAGCCACTAAGCGTATACGTAACATTAATTAAGTGTAAACCAATTATTAACTTTTCAAATTACAGTTATTTCACGTTCGCATATTGTTGTTTACATTTTGCGCCGAAGAACATAAATCCTATTTTAAAATTCAATTAAATATTCTCTAATGCAAACAAAAAAAATTAAATTGCACGACATTACAAAAAAGAACTATAAAATGCCACAAACCATTATACTTTTAGATACAAACTCACTCACAAACACTCAACAATTGCTGAGTAAATTTTAATTTTTGTTACAACATTTTTTTGCTTTTGCTTTTGTTTTTATTTCTTCTGTTTCGTTTTTGTTTAAATTTATTTTTAACAAATAGTTTACAAATTGCAAAAGCATTAAATTAAATGCTTGTAATTAATTATGTGTAGGTACACAAACACACATGCATATGAGTCAAATAAATATTATATGAGAATCTAAGTATGTGTATTGTGTTAAAAAGACTATTAAATAAAAAAGTACTCGTAAATATAGAATAAAGTAAAACAAAACAAAACAACCACACTAAATGAAACAAAAAAATTACAAAACAGAAAAAAGCATTCCCTTAACTGTAACAACAACAACCATAATGATGCTGATCACATACCAACACATACATACATCTATGTGTATACAAATAATGAACTCATTAGAATGGTTCCCAAAAGAAATTTCTGTTAAATGAAAGCTTAGTTTGAGTTAGGATACTTATTGAAACAATGATCGAAGGTACATTTTTTAATAGTTTTCTAAACTTGCTCATAGTTATTGTATAATATTACACAGGAAGAAGAAACCGGTGGAAAAATACTGTTTGTGCTCCTTTTTACAACAGATGTTCTTAACATTTTATAAACACCTAATTCTTCTTTCGACAATAATTGTTCTTATATTGACAACGATCGTTCTTATTTTGTAGATGTATCATTTTTATTTTGCCAATGCTTTATTGCCATTCCTGAAAATATAACACATTGCACCCACCCAGTAAGTATGGTCGGTCAAGCACGACATGTAATACCCCGCACTTTTTAAATTTCAATAAATTATTTTCGTGAATGATTTTCGGAAATGGGAGCTATATGGGAGTTATTAGCAATTATGGACTGATCGCCATGAAATAAAATCGTGTGATTTATGTCTATATGAAACTTATTTCTGTTGAATTATATGTGGATACCAGCATTTTTAAGATATTTATGCTCGTTAAATTGATTCTCGGAAGTGGGCTTTATATGGGAGATATGACGAATTATGGACCGATCATCATACAATAAGATTAAAACTTAGTTGGTGCGAAATTTGTGTAGATACGTATATAAATTAAACATTTATGACCGATAAAGTCCTATTTCGGGAGGACATTTGTATGGGGCTACAGGAAATAATGGACCGATTTCAGCCAGTTTCAACAGTCTTCATTCTTGATCCTAAAAATATATACAGTGTTGGAAAAAATAATAGAAACGAGAGCTTTTTTTTCAAACTTTGTAAGTATATTAGCCAAGTTTAGTTTTCTAAAACAAAATTAGTATGCAGTTTTGTTTATCAGACAAACAGCATAAGAAAAAACATAATAATTTCTCTTTTTATTTATATTTTAATACATTATATAACTAACAATGTAAAGAGTCAATATTTTTACTGGAAAAAATAATAGAAACGCGTAAAAGAATTTTTTTTCTCAAAATTCGTCCTTATTTTTCAGACTGAAATCCTCCAGCTTCCTCTTGAGCACTTCCCAAAGGTGTTCTACTTGGTTAAAGTCCGGTGACTGCGAAGGACATTCCATAAGAGGTTCTTTATTGACAGCAAATCAATCCTTTGCCAACTTTGAGGTTTGCGTCGGATCATTGTCCTGCTGAAACTCCCATATAAAGGGCGTGTATTCCTCAGAAAATGGAAGCATTATGCTTTGCAATATATTTACGTAGCCCGGGAAGCATATTTTGTTCTTTATCCAATATATTGGACCGACACCAGAAGAAAAGAAACATCCCCATATCATGATGGATCCACCGTAGTGTTTTACGCAGCAGGGTATTCAATTAATCGGGTATCTGGTTTAATCGGTTAATTTTAAATTATTCGATTAACCGAATAATTTCTATTTTAATTTTAAATTGAAAATAAAACCACGATTTTTGTGTACTTATTTAAGCATTTTATTAATAAAAAGAACAAAAACATAAAAAACAAACAAAACCTAACAATTCAACCAAAAGATAAACAATAGCAAAAAATAATATACCATATTATTGAGATCTTTTTTAGGATTTTATTGAGATCTTCTAAACTAATATTTTAAAAATAGAATATAATTTAAATGATTTCCTTTGAAACGATTTTTTTTCTTTAGATTTAATAAAACTTGATTTGTAAAAAAATCTCGTTGATTGTAGATGTTGGAGAAATTGAAAGTTAGGCATAATAAAAATATCCTATATATCAGTTAATTTTTTTTAGTATTTTCTGAGCATAAAAAATCTTCCATTATACCATTGGAGTCCATTTTGAATTTTTTTAAATTTTGAATGCTTTTAATATTCTACAAGTAGAGAAAAAACATGGTTTGACATGTTTACGACAACTATACTATGTTTCTGTAACAATATATTGTTGTCGTAAACATATAATTGTTATTTTAATTTAATTTCAACAATATATTAGTTACTGTAAACGTTTATATTTTCATCGCAATTATAAATATGAATATTATTCACCGAATCATAATTATTTTTCGAACAACTAAATAATGATAAATTGGTAAACATATTATTATTATGTACAACCATTAAATGATATGTTTCCATACGCGTAGTCATAATATGTTTAAGATAAAAGCAAAATATATTTACTTTTTTGTTTTCACCATTTGTGAGTGTTGGTGTTTGTCTAAGCTATGCTATATTTACAAGTACATTTTGAGTGTCTGCAATTATTATTCGCTTTATAGTTTTATTAGTGTAATATCTTTAACTTTCCTAGGGCGAATAACAATAAATTATAGTGAATTTATCAATAATATTTTAATTAGTACCATACAACTAAAACCTATTGAAATAAAATTTAATAATATGATTTAATCGGGTCATAAATATGATTTACTTTGATTGATTTATATCATAATATGATTTTTTCCGAACATATTATGATTGTTTTATATCATAATATGATTATTTGAGAACATATATTTTTATTTATTTATTCATTCAGTTACAGAATCCATATTATGATATTTTATTATACTAATAATGATCATAATATGTTTCGACTTCAATCGTAAATCTTATCATAATATCTTGCTCTTAGATTATATTTACCACAACCATGTTTTTTCTCTGCGTGTAGTTTCGTTAAGTTCTGTTAAAAGACTCGTTCAGTAATCTAAATTAAATATGTAATTTTACTTTGACATTTGTATTTGAATTAAAACGGAAAAATAAAACGCAGAAATTTCGACTCAAATTAATCGGTTTATTTGTTATTAGAAAATATGCAATTTGAAATTATTTGAACAGTTAACCGACCAAAATTAATCGACTAACCGATTAACGGTTAATCTATTGAATACCTTAATAGACAGTCAGCCAGCTAGACGGACGCATATCTTTAGTCGATTCTGAGTTGATCGGTATATTTTTGGGCGTTTGTTCTTTATTTAACAAAAGGTCGTTCTTAACTACGTCGGGTATTTTTTTATTTGATCTTTCTTGATTTTAAAACAGACTGTTCATAATTTGACAACGTCGTTCTTGATTTAACAACAGGTCTTTCTTGAGTCGACAACAGGCCGTTCTTGATTTGACAATGTCTGGTATTTTTATACTGTCATTCCTGATTGGACAACATTTTATTATAGCCATACACATACTTGATCAATTCACAAGGTCTCTTATCATGTCATTTTGTCATAATGTCCTAATATTTTACAATGGTTTTTATTGCTTTTCAAGCAAAAAATATCCTAAAATAATACTTCTTTCTATGCTATGTTTATTGTGTTATCGTAACGAACCAACAGAGACCAACGCCGAATCCCTAAGAGTCGGTTAAGCCGAGCCGCCGAGTCGTAATATATTAGGACATTATGACAATATGACTGATAAGAGACCTTGTAAATTGACCAATTATTATGGAACATTTTTATTTTTTTACATACATTATGTTGAATTTAAAAGCTCATAAAAAATATTGAAATTTCAACTTCCAATTACCAAAGTTCTGACTCGATATTTTCACTGAATTTTTGCACACTAATAGGTGTAAGTATACATATATGGGATAAAATATGTTATTTTCAAATTTTATGTTGTATTTTTAAATTAAATATTAATTGGGAACATCTACCACTCAGTTTGGCTTCTTATAAATAGGACTGCCTTAATGCTCAAACATAAAAAATACAAATACACACACATGAGTAGTAGTTGTAGTAATATGTATGTAACTAAACATTATTTGCAAGTATGCAACTTATAAGGAGATAAAAAATTAAATAAATAACAGCCTTACACATAAATATATATACAGTATAACAAAGAATAGTTTATACAATAAAACAAGTTGTTGCAGTGAAATTAATATTCATCTCAATTGCTATTGAGTGACTTTTCCTGACAATATGCTAACATCTAAATTTTGAGAAAGAAAATTTGTTTTAGTAATTAAAACCAATTAAAACATATTGTATGTCTTGTTTTCTGTTACACTTTTTAAAACATCTATTTAAACAACCAGACAGTATAATGTTGCAAAAATTTATTGTTATATTCTGGCTCTCTTCTAGCTATTAAATTTTACCCCATTTCACTCATTTAACCAGCGCTTTTTTTAGTCAGGATTCGTATTTCAAAACATCCTCCATGGTTTGTTCCTTTAACGTGTTTAATTTTATTTTTTTATATGTGGTGGTTGGTTATTTGTTGGTTTTAGTTTTTAAGTTATATATATATATATATATATATTTTTTTTTTTTTTTGATATTTAGTTTTAGCTTTTGATAATAATTGTTGCTGCTTAAATACTAGCACATAAATATACAGACACTGGTAAATAAATACAAACTACTATATATATTTTCCTAACTGGAGCCAACAAATTGCAATTGTTTAGCATTTAAACATGTGCTTCGTTTAGTTGCAGTTTTTTATGATGGTCTACAGTGTCTAATAGTAAAAACCACAAGAATAATAGCAGTTGATCAAGACTGAATTTGGAAGGCTGTAAAAATACAAACCTTACAAGAAGATGTGGGTAACTGCTATCTAAATATATAACTTTTTAAATGCATGATTTGACTAAAATTTTTCGCGTTTGAGCTTAATATTAAATGCTTCTTACTTTATTTGTGGTCCTTTTAATTCATAAAGAATACTATGCAAAATATTTATGTTTCCAACAGGGATTTTTTATGTAATTTAAAATTATTTGTTGGATTAGTTATAAAATCGACTATTACTCTATAACTCACTGTAGTGTGCAAAATAACGTCATTTGGTTTAATTCCTTTTAATTTTAATAAAATAATGTTTGTGTGCGTTTAAATGGTTTTTTGAGAACAATTAATGTCCATTTATATGTTTATGGTTATTTCAAGTGTTTTCCATTTAAATTTATTTTAGGTTAAGCTAAAGGCTAAAACTTAATGAGTTAAAATAAAAATTTATATTAATGTCAATATTCTTGTTAGTAAATAAGGCCTATTTTTTGCCATGTGCACTCGAAAAAATGCATGTAAATTTATTACTATAAAGTATGTAAGTTCTCATGTAAAATTGCACAATATGCGTAAATTTAATATGTTAAATGTTTATCAAAATCAATTACATTAATTTATCTGCAAACAAAATGTAGTATTTTTAATGTTTATAATATAATAGGCATTTTATGTTTAAAATTACATATATTGTGCATATATAGAAGTTTTACACACAAATTGTATAATCTTTCTTTAAACGTTTAATAAAAAAATTGTCAACATTTTATTTCTAGAAAAAAAAAAAAAAATATTTGAATTTACACACAACATGTATTTTTTTACCCTAATTATAGTAGGAGAAAAGTTACCTACTATTAATGTAGGAAATTTACATGAAAATTTATTAGAGTGTAGAGTAAAAGTATTAGCGATACTCTGAGGAATTTATTCAGAAAGTATAAGCTTATTGAATTATATATCAGATTTCAAAATATGCAATAATTGTTTATATATTAAAGTCCTTATTCATAATCAAGTTTAAAATTTATTACAGGTTTATAAAAAAAAAAATTCGTATAAAAATTCTGTTTTATAAACCATTTATAAAACTAACAAGCTAGAGTGCTTTATTCGGCTATGCCGAATCTTATATACCCTTCACCTTTGTTGTGGAAATATATCAAGAAAACTTTTAAAAATTTTACATTTAATTGCTGACGAACAGATTATATTGTAGATGTTACAAACGAAATGACAATCTTATACCTTCTCACGAAGGAAGGGTATAATAACAACAACGCCAAACGAAACGAAAGTACGCAAAGCAATGAAACCAACACACATCCAAACATACGTTTTGTTGCATGCAATAAATTGTCTATTTTTGATGAAATTTTTTGTCTCGGATTTTTGCTCATATCTCCGTTATTTATGGATGGATTTTGCTGATTTTAAATAGGAAACTTTTCGAAAGCATGCCTGACAGAATTATTTAAGATTTGGATCCCGAAGATATCTAGGGTCTTCAGAAAATTGATTTCAACAGACAGACAGACAGACAGACACACAGACAGACATGGCTTAATCGACCGCTATCTATAAGGATCCAGAATATATATACTTTATAGGGTCGGAAAATTATATTGTGGAAATTTTAAATGGAATGACAAACTTATATATGTATATCCTTCTCACGAAGCTGAAGGGTATAAAAATTGATTATCAGTAAGGGAGTAAATCTGGAATCGTATTTCAGATATTTTTAATTATATTTCATAAAATTTCCATTTGAGTATCAGATGTTTCTATTTATATTTCAGAAATTTCAAATCATAGAGAAATATACATAGAGCGGAAACTAGAATAAAAATTCAAACCAAAAAAGTGCTCAAAACAATCACAAATACGAGTGTTCCTTTTTTGTTTCACATAGTTTTTTTTTACTAATGCATTCTTACCACTTAGGTTTTTGACAACTGAGATAGGAATTTGGCAGGAGAATTTCCGATCTATATATATTTATCTATGTTTTAAATTATATTTCACAAAATTCAAATGCTTTTTTTTAGTAATTTTTATTTTAGAATTTTCCTTATGTATCTCAGAAATTACAAATAGTTTTTAAAAAATATCTAATTGTAATTCAGAATTTTCTATTTATATTTCAATTAGACATCTCGGAAATCGTGCAGCTATAATTTCCACAAAAGTTTCAAAATTTAATTTGCATTAAATATGTACTTCCACCAAATATACACAAATTAAAAAAGATCACAAATTGAGTACATTATAAATATAATTTTAAACTAATAAAACCCTGGATAATTTGATCTCCCACTACCTAAACTACACACTTGTTATTAAAACATAAATTAAACATTTTTCTAATGACCATAATTCATGTTCAAAGTCAATATTCACACAACCACACTATCACACATTTGCCGGTACCTTTTTTCCTTTCATTCATACAAACAAATATGAATAAAAGTTTTTTTCTTTATTATAAATTTTGTACAAAATACCCAGACAACGAACCATTATTATTATATTAAAAAAAGGAAAGCCATTGACAGGAGTATATATACACCAGCTACCCCAATAGAGAGAACAGAACTATGCATAGAATACACAAAAAAAAATGAATAAAAAATGAAAACTTTTAGTGCGCACGTGACCTGCTTTGAGTGTCATGATGGCCTATTTAACCCGAAATAGGTGTCATAATAGCAAAACGAAAAAGATGCTTCAAAAAGTAAATTATTATCAAATCGTGATTGGCATAAATTTGTTAAGAAGTATGCAGGAGCACAGAATTAAAGTGATTTTTCTTTATATTCACACCTTATTTAAATGTCACATGTTAAAAAAGGAATAATAATAAAAAAAAAAAAAAAATTTTAGTTGTTAAAATAAGCTTCTAATATGTTTAAATAACAAGTGAAAAATTGAAGAAGTTATAAAAGAAGAATTAGAAATAATGCGTGAGAAAATACCATGAATATGAATTATATTATTGGCTAAAGTGATATCAATCTGTTTTTAATAGTCACTTAATAAGAATATAATAAATATGCCAATAGATAATGTTATCATTATGGAAATGATTTTTCATTTTATTGGGTAACAACAGTATTAAAATCTGATTGTGAATAAATTAAGGAGGAAGTTTTAAGTTGATGAGGTTAGTAGGTGTGGATTTTTAATGGTTGTAAACTTGGTGGTTTAAAAACATTATTTTTTTTCGGCAATAATTCGGTATATGGGGAACTATTGGAGATATCGAGTTGATTTAATGTTGTTCCGCTTCGTAGGTGGAAAACGGGTCAGTGGGTGGTCCCTATAAAAAGTTACACGCATCCAAAATTGGAACATGTGCAATATATTTACGTTTTTTCCTTTATAGAATAAAAATTTCTTCCGGACTATATACAATATTTATACTTATACTTTACACGCTTATTGGAATAGTGTGTAAAGTAGAATTTGGCTCAATTAATCGGACATAAGCCCCCGTAGACCAATCAAAACTTGGCCAATTTTTTCTTAAAAATTTAGTTTTGAGAAAAAAAATCTACTAACGCAAAGAACCGTTCCTAGATGAAGCTGCATATTTGTATACACCTATTTATTACTTAAATACGTACAAAGTAATTTGGCTAGCATATGGTGAATAACGTCACAGTAAAAAAACTAAGTTTTGGAAACCCATTTTTCCCGTTTTAAGAATTTCGGTATTTAAAAACAAAGAATGGCAACAATTATAATGCCATTTATTTAAGCATATTTAGATCTATATTAGTTTTAAGTTTTGTTATGATATATTTTACCGTTAACATTTTGCAGTAATTCAAATTTTATATTTTTCTTCATGGAAAATAAGCATATATATCATTTTTTAGTTTCTAAGGTAAATGATGTCAGCAAAATTCATAAATTTTCATTATACTAAATTATTAGTCTACAAATACTTGTATAAAAAGCTTATATTCAATCTTCAGAAGCTCCACAAACCTTGCCCCCTTTCAAAAATGTTACCGTTTTTTCATATGTACATATCGCTCATTTGCTGCAACAACGTCATACTTGAAAAAAAGTCGTTTGGAGAAAAACGGCTTTGAATGTTTTTTGACATTTTACTATTTCTTAAATAAACTTTCAGCAAATCATACGATTTCAGAAATAAAACCTGATTTAAATAGTAGATGTTAATATCTTTCTAATCTGTATTTAACCCAAATTTGTACTTGTCAAATATACGAGATAACATGAATTTTAATTTTGATGTGTACAACAAAAAATAATTTACTTTTTTGAAAACTGATAAAACTATATGAAAGACTAAAGAACGGCGCATATTTTGTATTACTCAGTTCAAAAAACCCGGATTTTGAGTTATGACGTTGTTGCAGTAAATGAGCGATATATTATTTTTTGGGAAAAAATTAAAAAATATGGTCATTTTTACATGTTTCCAACTATGGATGCATGTAACTTTCGACAAATATAGCTGATATTTAAAAAAAAAATCCACCTTTTGTAGGCCCGCCATATCAGAATGTCCCTCAATGTAACTGAGTTTTTCGTGATTTTATAAGTTGAGAATCATTTGAACCCCAAGTGCTATTAAGATTTAAAGTTTCATTAAAATCGGCCCAAAAATATACAAAATTTCGATATCATTCCATTAGAAATTCCAAATATTGAAAAATTAGACCTTCATGATTTAAGGGTTAACGTTGTCCGGGTTAACGTTATCTGACTTATAAGATTCTGTATAGGTTATACTTAAAATACATAACAGTAAGAAAATTGGTATCAGGGTAGGAGTATTGACATAATTTTTTCATATTTTTTTCCTATTATAATCTAATAAACCTCAACAAAACCGGAATTTGTTTAACAAAATGTTAAAGAAATTGAAAAATGGAGTTTAAAAATGCCGTTAAAATAATTAAATTTTGTTGGCCATACCTGCGAATAGGTTAACGATATCCTACAAGGACAAAAACTCATACACAAGTAAATACGGATATTTCTTAAGTAAAAATTACCTTTTATTTTAATAGTTCTTAAAATGGTTTGGGGAATTTGTAATTACTTTAATATTCTTTAACCAATTTTTGTCATTTATATCTCATTGCTACGACAATTGCGTACAGTTTTTGATTCTTTTCCATTCAATTGCAAAATTATTTATTTAGTGTCAATATTTTTACGACAACTGAAAAATTTTGATTTTTTTCGAATTTTAGGGATAATATAGTTCATGATATTTCATGGGTAATTTTGAAATCTCCAGCAGAATTTTTTAATGTAATTTTTATTAATATAAATAGTAAAACCATATTTCTGTAAAAAAATGCAGAAAGTTAAGTAGTTTCACAAATTTATCTCATATAAATAGTAAAATTTTGCATATATCTGACCTTTCACCTCGAGGCGGGTCCCGTAATCGTTGTCCGATTTGGCTCAAATTTTCAGCACTTAACTGTTAGACCTAGTGTCACAATATCCCGGCCAGCAACATACACGTATGTATATAACGTATTTTGTATCCTTGTATTAACCGGCTAATATTTATTATTTAAATTGACTGTTTTGGTTTTCACTTTCTTTTAAATAAATAATATTTTATTTCAGAATTTTGTTTAATATTTATTTTGAACAAATCTCAAAACAATTTACCATTTTTTATTTTGTTTGGGTTGAGAACAACGAATTTGGTTTTCTTATGACTTAATCGAATTTTTCGATCACAACCATTAATATTTAAAACTGAAACACAAAATATTTAATTCGATTGTAATTTCCGAAATTACTCATATTTTACAGTATCTAGAACGTAGATAAATACACATAGATCGGAAACTCTTCTGTCAAAGACCTAACTCAGTTGTCTAAAACCTAAGTGGTGAGAATGTATTAGTAAAAAAAACTATGTGAAAACAAAAACAGCACTCGTATGTGTAACATTTTTTAGTAATTTTTTTGTTTGAGTTTTTTTTCTAGTTTCCGCTCTATGTTTCTCTATGATCTAGAACATTAGTTAAATTACAATTATGGTTTTTCAATAGAAAAGCTATTTTAATAATTACAATAAATATTCAGTTTATGTTATTAAATTTTTATAATGAATTCCTGATTCCGACCAATGTTTTCGATGTGCATGTAGAAATATTGATGTTTTACACTTTTTTAATTAAATGCTGGCCAGTTTGTATTCATTAATACTCCGTTATAATCACGGACTAACACACACAATAAATATCTACTTAAGATTATATTACGTTCATGCATAATAAATCTAGAGAAGTTATCATGTACACAATTACAACAGATCATCATAAAACACCTAATTTACGAAAAACGAGACACATTATCATCCAAAAAATTTCATTATTCCACCAAGAAAATACATATTTGAATATGTTCTACACGTATGATGCCTTTTATATTATATTTAATATCATATTTAGGATTATTAAAATTTTTGTGTTTCATTTTTTATTTCAAAGCTTTTTTGGGGGATATTAAGACATTTTTGTTTTATTTTGTTATGTCTTAATTGATGCTGTCGAAAAATAACAAATTCATAAATTTTCTTATAAGAACTTAATAAAATATATTGTATTTTTTTTTTTTTTTTTTTTTAATCTTTTATATTTTTTTATATTTTTTCGGTATATTCATTCATCATGTCTGGAAAGGAAACAATGAAAATACGTATGTTGTCATGCACAAGTGAGTTCATTTAAAAATGGTAGACAAAATAAAATAAAACAAAAATTATAATAAAGATGAAACAATATGAGACATATTAATATATTGAAGCATTAGGCTGACCCTTATTTTGCATTTTTGGCAATAAGAACCAAATGCTTAAAATTTGAGCAAAATCGGTGAAGATTTTGAGGTTGGACATTTTACTTGAAGTTTCGTATTTTAGGTCAAATACCAAAACAAATTCAAAACATTAAATGATCGAAAAATCCCAATTAGAAATTGTTTTGGTATTTCATTTACTTACATATGTTTAAATATAATATTCAAATATGCATTTTAATTTGATATTAAAATATAAAATCCAAATTTTACCTTTTTAAACGAAAATTAAAAAAAATTGTTTTCGATTCTAATAAACGGCTGTACCCTTAGTAAGAGTTGGAACCAAGGAATTTTTATTTTTTATTTGGACTTCATTTAGAGTTTATTAAAATCAAAAACAATCTTTGAAATTTTATGAGTTTTTATGGCTTCATATTAAAATGGGTTATCAACAGAGAATTCATGCAAATGCATGTTTTTCCTGTACGTCCCATGTAGACGTGCATAAATGTTCTGTTTCAGAAGATTTTAAGAATTTTGGCATCGAGTGCATATTTTTGCATATCTTGCCCTTAAGAGCATATTTTTGCATATATTTTTTTTTAAACATATTCTAACTTTCTATCGCATATTTTTCCTTTTTAGAGTATATGTTCGTATTTTTTATTTGCGAATAAAAAGTTTTTGGCAAAAAAATTGTAAGTACAAATTCTGGATAGGGACACCCTCATGACCTAGCGGTATGAAATATACTTTACGACCTATTCTCATAGCTGTCTTTGGCCTCTATATTTTTATCAGTGTTCCTGTTAGGAACTTTTTGAGCCTTGTATGTTTTTACACCTTCATTGGCTTTAACTTTTCGTACCAAATAGTTCGAGTACTGACCTAAACGGGCTGCTTCTCACCGGAGGTGTTGGGAACTCTTTCGAAAATGCTTTCTATTTTTTTGGCTTTAGAAACATCATGTGAACCATCCCTTCTAGCTGAACCAGGTTTTATATCAACGGACAAGTTCTCCCGGTACTGTTTAATAACATTGAAAACAGTTTGATAACAGACCTTTGATTGTTTGGCCAACTTTTTGTAGGACCAGTTGGGTTTTGTTAAAAATATTTAATAATTTTAGTACGCACTTTTGTTTGGTCACTCATTTTAATCAGATTAACAACAAATGAATATAATTGACATTAAACATAATAACTAACATGCTTTACAAAGGTAACTTGATCAAAAAAAAAATCAAATAATACTTGGCTTAAAAGTTTTAATGAAAAACGTGTGTTAAAAATTTTACAATCTCAGTCCTTATTAGATATTTCTAATTTCATTGTAATTCAGATTTGAATACTTTGTTAATTTTAATTTTATAACGTTTTTTGCTTTTCCTATAAACTTATGAAAAGTGATGTTACGTTATTTTGCATTTTAGCTGACGATATATAGGCAAATGAAATAGAAACACAATTCGTGATTGGAATTTTTTCAAAATTTAATTTGTTTAAAAACATTTCTAATTTGACCAAAAAACATTTCTAATTTTTCAGCACATTGAGTTTAGAAGACAAATAACTATTTTACAGTTTGCAGCATTGAAAATGGCAAAAGCGTTAAATAAACGCCACCCTAATGAGCAGTTATACATTCATATACTATATATGTATGTGTGCTTAAATGTGTACTAAGTATATATGTACATTAAGGTCGCCTTGGTTTTATGGAAATTTCGAAGAGCATTTCGAAGGGCATAATTCCTTTTGAATAATTCTAGGGCTCACATTCTGAGAAATTATATATTACTTATAATGTTTATGTAATTAAAATATACAATTTCCTTCATTTTAGTAGGGAACATCAATATTTTAATAGTACCTCCCTAATGCATATGTAGATATGATGTGTATGGATGTGGATATGTTTCTATATGTTAGTAGAAGGAAAGTAAACACCGGCATCAGGTTAACTGTGATTTAAGACTCAGTATTTAAAGGCGGATTCACACACTTAAAATGATAAATGGTTGGCACAATTAAGTCATGTTGGAAATTAATATGAATATACATATAATTGAAAATGATTGTACTTTCAAATAAAATTTAGTTTTCGTTTATAAAATATCCCTAGGAATGTTAAATATGAAGAAAATATGAAAAAATTAAGAAAAATTTTAAGTAGAAATTTATAATTGATTATAGACAAAAAAATATTTTTGATATATTTCGAACTTTTTCATATAACAATTTACTTGAGTTTGACATTACCATATAGAATAGCATGACCTGACAAAGCTCAATATGACACCTGCCACTGTTTTAAACAAATCAACATTTCAGACATATTGTAATTTGTGTTGCTTCGCAAAGTAGAGGGAATGAAAAAATGTGGAAATAAATCTGTAACTTCTAAACTAATAATCCGATTTTAATGAAATTTCCCGCGCCAATAAAGGAGGTATAGCTGAGTTTAAGATTTGAATAGGGACTCTAAACCCCACAAGGCCCCCAAATGGGGTGTCGCGAGTATATGATAAATTATAAACCGGACTATCCGTTTAGAAGTTACAGATTTATTTCAACTTTTTTTTCATTTCCTACACTGTGCGGCGCACAGTGGCTCTGAATCGTTTTTCATCAGCCAAAACTCTGTAACTTTTGAATCGATAGAGATATTTTAGAATTTTTTCGAGGGAGAGATAAACACTTGAATTATTCTCCAGTTTCAACTTTATTAAAATTAGTTCAGCAGTTATTGAGAAATTTAAGGCTAAAATTGATCCTTTAATTTTTTTACAGCATTTAGTATGAAAATGCGATTTTTTTTGTTGTTTTTTTGAATCAGTTTTAAGCAGATAAAAACAAGTATGGTCGATCAAGCCTGACCCCCCGCGGATCCAGGGGGGGTGAAAAAAGAAAAATGAGTTTTCAAAATAACTAATGCATTCAATAAGTCATCTGACATCCGATTTCTTATTTTAGTGGCAAAGTTTACAGCCGCTCAGAATACTCTATCGGTTTCCACAGATGTTGGTTTTATCGCCAGTAAAGCATTATAAAGGCAATCCAACTTTTTGTCCGATTGCTCCTTGCTTCAAAAAAAGCTAATTCCTGCTCAAAAATGCTAAGAGTTTTCTTTTGTATTTTTGCTTCATTTTCGCTTAACTTTTAATTTTATTACATGAAACAAAGCGTAGAATTTTTAGATATCAGCTGTTCATAAAGAGTGTTCAGTATAGCATCACCTGTCAGCAAATAGGTTTCATTTCAGTCGAATGCTTCTACTGCATCCGTAATGGAGTTTAAAACATCAACTTATATTTCTAATCAAGCAAAGATGTTAAATTTAGACCTATTAAAGTTTTTTAATTAATTTTAATTTTCCCGTTTTTCCCAGGAATTCCCGTAATTAAACTCTAACTGCAAGCCATCCAGTTATAAGAACAGGAAAAGTAAAAAAAAAAAAAAATTTTGGGAGTAATTTCATTCCACTAAAATTAAAATTTGACTAAGATACAGTAAAATGAAATTTAGAAAATGTTTACCATTTTTTTGGTATAAAATTCGATGTCAGAAACAACTTAAAAATTTGAAGAAATTTCAACATTTGTTTATTTTTTAACTATTGCTACTATGACCCAAAAATCTACACTTCAAATAAAATGTGGAATGTCCAGTATTTGTTTTTTACGGATGACAATTTTAGAATTTGGGGTCATCAAATATCAAAATAATAAGGGTCACCCTAATGGACATTCGATTACATCTATTCCACCTAGACTTTCCATTGTTTCTTAGGTGAAAAATCAGTTGTATGTATTAATATACTTTAAAAATACTTATAGAAATTTTGAATTTAAATCTGCATATTTTAAAACTTATAATCAATTTTTAAATTTATTAAAGGTTTATAAAACACCTTTTATAAATTTAAAAATTTATTATGAATAAGGGGGTAAATATCAATATTTAAACTATTTATTTAAAAACATAAAAAACAATTGCTCAACACAACAAAATCTATATTTATATTACATTAAACTTTATACCAGTTAACGTTTCTTTTGTATATATTATTAACCTTTCCAAATCTCCTTGCAATCCCTTTACCAACAGGGTCTTTACGCAATAGGTACTTAACAATCAAATGTAAATCTCTTTTGATTATGATGACACTACTAATAGTGACCTTTATTATCCTTACGTTGTCTTATTTCCTTTTTTGTCCCCACCCTCTGCATTTACATACACTTTCCTCCTTTATTTTCCGTCTAACAATAGACATCAAGTTGTTGAACAAAAATTAACTTAACTTGATTTGTATGTAAATTGTTGGTTATTATGCTACAAGAGTTTCCTTCTGTTCTTTTATTTTCAAATAAAATACAGCGACAAAAAAAAGGACGCAAAAATGTTACCGGATACAAATTACAATTTATGTGAGTATTCTACTCCATATGGATTTCCTTTTTCTTCACTCTCTCTTTCTCTCCTTCTTATTGTTACACATTTTATTAGTTAGACACTCATAAATTTATTTTCTGTTGTATTTTCATCTCTTTATGACTTTAACTGCCATTTAATAAGACCAAAAATAGGTAGATTATTGTTAATATCATTATGATTATGGTAACACAATACGCATTAAATTAGGGATACATTTAAGTAGTTGTTATTTTATCCTATAATATGAAAATCACAGATTTTTATGTAAATCCAAGAGGATTTTTGGTTGTTAATAGGGTGCTAAAGCAACAAATGATAAAATGTTTCGAAACTAAACAATTTTGAGAGCTTCTGTGTGTAGATGTGTGTGATTCTTTACATACGTTTGTTATAAGGACCATTATAGGGACAACATATTTAAATAAGATTATAATTTATATTCATTATTGTTGGACTTTTGTGTTATTTAAATAAGATTGTATTTTTCATTGCCATACGAAAAGATACAGACATCTTTTTAAAAGTGTACAAAAAATAGGTTTGAAAATATTAAAATCGATTGGAAAATATTAAAATTAGTTACTCGAGAATTATAAATCTCAGACTACCTAATTGATTAAGAAATTCAACAAAAAATTAAAACTCACAACCCAACACGTATGACATCTACCAGGGTTATCATTCGAATAATCAGGAAAAATATAGTTTTTACTCGAATGAATAACATTTTTTTAATTTAGAATAAAAAATTATTCGAACATTAAGTGTCGATTAATCGAATTTTCAAATAATTTTATTTTCGATTTGAAATTAATATTTTATATAAACAAACATTTGAAGAAAACTATATCCATAGAGTAACTCTTGCAACAACAAAATACATGCTAGTCAATGTATTTTGTTTTTGTATCAATCATATGATTTGTTGTATTTTTGTTTGACAAATCGGAGTGTCTCGTCTCTATGTATAATTCTCTATGACTTTATCAAAGAAACAAGTACAATAGTTTATAATGTTATTCCAAGTTTGTTACATTTGACATTTTATTAGGAACAACTTTCTACAAGACTGTAAAAGGTTTAGGAAATGTTAAAGTGTACAAATTTAATCAAACGCCTTAAAAATTTGCATCATAAATGGATTTTTGGCCACACACTGGCCCCCATTAGCGCTAGGAAGCAGAACATATGCAAATCAAATCAAAATCACCTCAGCTCCAACCAAATGAAATTTCGTAACAATATCTTTAATAGTTCCCGAGATACCGAATTATTTCCAAAAAAAAAAAGTTTCTAAACCACTGTGTGCCGTCTGATAGCTGAGAATGTGTGGCGCAAAATAGAAACCTGAAAAACTGACAGAAAATTGTGGACCGTGAACAAAATGGTGGCTCTTATTTAGCACTTTTGCAATTTTCGATGCTAAAACTGTTCCTTGTCATCTAAAAACCATATGCTTAAAATTTTATCAAATTCGGATATCGTTTAGAGATGCACCTTTAATTTGAAGTTTCGATTTTGGGTCAAAGTAGAAATAATTAAAGAAAATAAAAACATTTAATGTTGGAAACAATTACAATTAAAAAGGGTTATTGTATAACATCAGCATTTTCTGAAATCGATAACCCATTTGTATTTGACACCAAAATAATAATAAATTTTCAATCCAAATCCAATCCAAATTTTAGATTTTTAAAATTTTTTTAAACGAAACTTCAAAAATATAAAAATTGTTTTCGATTCTAATAAACACTAAATGAGGATTCAAAATGCACATTATAACGATTGTGCCTACTATAGGTTAGCATGGGGACCGATTTGAAATTAGCGGAGTTCAAGGAAAAAATTTTTTTTTTTTTTGTAAGAAATTTGTTAAAATTATTTCTTAAATAAACATTTCTTAGCCTTTTTTTGCAAAACTTATTTTCAGACTGCTTGTTTGTATGGCTAATTTAAGATTGTGTAATCTTAAATTTGTAGTATGTTGATAACCCTTTTATATCTGGAGTCAAAATTTTAAAAAACATTGAAGTTGGACCAAGATATATATATGTATTTATGTACTAAAAAATATAAAATAAATGAAATTTAATCGTTAGGATACATTTTTGCAACCTATTAAATAATAATAGAATACATTTTATATTTTGACTTCTTTAACCCATGCCAAAAATACAGTTTTGAAGCAATTAATAGTGTTAAGCTACGAAATTAATAACCGAATAATTACACGGTGCTACGGTGAAAAAAAAAACTTGGAAAACGACCTAGCGTGGGTTATAGGTGTCACTGAGTACATTACAACCCCCATTAGGTCGCTTTTCAAGTTCTGACAAAAAGTGTTATTTTGTAGCAGAGTGTTATTAGAAAATTTTTTTTTTCAATACCAAAATTCGTCAATATTCGTCTCACAATTGCTCCCATGCTAACCGATAATAAGCACAACAGGGATGGCAAACTAACCAGGACAAAATTGAATTTAGTAACAATTATTATGTTTTGTAATGTTCTTAACGCGTTATTATTAAAATTAAAATATTGTTGTTTTTATTTTGCAATTTTTGTATCGAACTTGTATGCCAAATATATTTTTTCATTTCCCAAAATACATTCTTAAATGTTTTTGGTTTCCTTTTACTCTTTTTGTGACTCTTGGCCATCTATTTTTAATAAAATTCTGTTTTATCCTGTGCCACGACATTGACCTTTTAGCTTGAAATCCAAATTTATATAAATTTATCATTCCAGAGATCATTCCTAAGGGCATAATTTCTTTGATTTATATCTGAGTATGATTTTATCAAGCATTTGATCATATAATATTGAATTATTTATTCCACATAATCAATATATTTTTCGAATGTTATAGTAGGAAAACCACGATAACTATAATTTTAAAATCTGTGTCTTTTATTCATCTTATCTTACATTTCGGTAGAAATTAGAAATCAGAGGACATTATATAGAAGACTGATATCAAGCAATATAATTTATTTAATTAATTGACCAAAAAGTATTTTGGTTTTTGAATGTTGAAGAATGGTAATGCGACTTTTGAAATTTTACCTTTAATAGAGGATGTTATATTGTTATTGGTGAAACTTTTCTAGGATTTAAATAATTTAAATTTTGTTCTCGTAATGGTCAGCGAATAACTGCAACACTAGTCGTCACTTTTGACCACCGCACAGTGGGGCAGAATCAAAATTTTTTAGAAATAAATCTGATATTTCTAAACGGCTGGTCCGATCGGTATAAAATTTGACATGGACGTAGCCAAGGATCATTTGAGTTTAAGTTATTAAAATAGACCATACAAATGATCTAGGCGCGGCGCTATGGGGGCTCAAAGTAGGGTACCTTCGACATGTAAAATTTTTAAACACGTGCCATTTTTAGGTTTCCCATCCGATTTCAAAGATTTTTAAATTTTTGGGAAACGCTCGGATAGATCTTGCAAAAACATGATTTCCTGTGCTATTTATCTCTTATAATTTCCGATAAATATGTAATTTGATTACATATTACATATTTATTGAGCTCTAAAACTATAATTTTTATCAAAATTTTGATAGGATTGCAAATATTAGGAACAATTTGGTCCACATTGCACAAAGAAATACCAAAGTGTAAAAAAATTTGTCAAAAGGTCAAAGGGAATCCCACAATTCCTAAAAATTGGAGCGAAAATCCCAAAAATGGTATTTTTTACAATTTTGCCCATAACGTCCACATTTCCTTTGGGGCTGGGTTCAATTTAAAACATACTTTAATTTTGACTATAGTTGGGAAATAATAAAAAGCGGGTTAAAAACCTGTGTTTCTCTGTGTTCTTTGTTGGAATTCATGATATAAAAAAGAGTAACTGACTGATTCGTCATCGCTCAGCCAAACGTCAAATCTAGGGACATGGATTTAAGACTGTAGTTTCCTATCTCCCATCTTGGTTCCAATAACCTCTAAACTAATACAAACATAAAAAAAACATTTACAATGCATCATTATATGTATGTACATATGAATATTTTACTATGGTTTCCCACTACGATGATGAAAATTAAAATCAAATTTTTATCATGTCAATGGAGGAAAAAAGTACCTAAAACGGGAAAATACATTTTATTAAAAATTAAAGTCAATATCGATAAAATTTTATATATGAGGGATTTCATGTCAAGTGAACTAATTTTTTAAATCGATGTTTTCCAATCGGGATGCAATTTGCACCAAAGTTAGTTCTATTGCATAGTAATTCAGACACAATTTTCCAATAAGATCGATCAAGAACTCTCTGAAATTTGACCAAACATGTGTTTTTTCTCATCCATGTAACTTATTAACTATTGTTTTTAACAAAATGTGTCCCAAATAGTTTCGATAGCTATATCTTCAGTCTTTAAAAAAAAAAAGTTTTTCTTAAAAAAACCACCTAAGCTTCATTTTGAGCAAAACAAATACATATATAAATAAAAATAGGTTAATTTTGAAAACAAAAAGTCAAAAAGGTTTTTGTCAAAAATTGTATGTCTTGAGTTACAAAACATTTATTTTGGTAGATATCCCACTCGCATCCCACTAAGCGACCAAAAAGCTCTTTAAGGAAAAGACCATAGAATAAACGCATGAAACGGAAGAAGAGAGAAATATCAAATTACTCTCTTTTCACACATACGGGTGATACAATAACAAAATATATGCAACACATTCTCATGAATTAGGTTTCTGACAACAGATATAGGTTTTTGGCTTTCAGATATCTATCTAGTTGTCATCTATGAACTAAGCTTTCTTTTGAGAAAAAAATTTCCATTTTGAAAAAAAAAAGTCAACAAGTTTTTGATTTTGGAAAACAATTTCAAATTTTTTTTATTTTCTTTTTTTTTTCGAAAGATTGAAGAAATAGCTATCTAAACTATTTCATCCCGATCAGAAGACATCGATTTTAAAAGTTGTTTTACTTGGCATAATATCCCCCATATATTTGTTCTTAACTAACATGATGTTATTTGGAACTTGAGTGTGAAGTTGTAAATTACGCCAAATTTGAATAAATATCTGGTATTTTTCTTCCCCCCAGTCATATATTGTGTATATATTTATGCATTTTTCTTTGACATTATTGAATGTTATGGAACTACACTACTACATATAATCACGTAAATTGAAAATTTATACATTTGGTTGCTTGGGAAACGGCAAAATATATCAATACATCCTGCAGTTTGCATCTTCAATAAAACTCTTGTTACACAAATTTATAAATTTCATATACAGTTTACCATATTTTTATTCCTCTACTTTTATCACAACATTATGTTAATTTGAAGTATACTGCAATAACTTACGACAAAATATATTCCTCACTAAAATAACGAGCAACAACAAAAAAAATCAACATGGAAATTGTCTACATTTATCAAGCATAATTTAAAATGGATATAAAGCTGCTTAATGGCAAGAATTTACGAAAATGAAAATGATGAAGTTTAAAAAAAGGTATTTTATACACTAAATTCAATTAAAAGTCATTAAATTAAAATGTTTTTAGACGATACTAATTAGAAGTGCTTTTATATTTCGTTTTTATAAATAAAATCAAAAACAGTTTTCAATACATTTTAAGATATAAAATTAAAAAATAATGTATGATCCAATAAAAATTCTATACAGATTTTTTTTATTTTAAAAAACATTTCAATAACCCTTCATAATATTATCCATAAAAAAATATTTCATTGTATTTACAAACTATTATAATTAAATCCACAAACTTTTCACACAACTTATTTTAAATAGCCCATTTTAATTTGCTAACAATCATTTAATCTTTAACAAAAGAAATTAAACAGCAAATAAACCAGCTTATGAAAATTCCTACAACAATTAAAACACAAAAATAATAAAAACCTCCACAAAACATTAAACACCATTATAATAATTTAACAACCACAAACGACAAAAAATAACAACAATAAACATTTTAACAATAACAACAAAAGACATAATAATAACAACCAGTGGAAATAACTGTTGTTGAACCCCATTTAATCACCACAAAAGTGTTTAAAAGAAATTGAAAAATAAAATTAAAACTTAAATGATACGAAGCTCCTGTAAGAAAAAAGGCTATCAGTTTGCATAATTACGACAATAATAATCTGCAGAGACAAAAATAAAAGAAACTGAAAATTTAAGAAAAAGTAAAAATGTAATTATGACCTTTTTAAGTTCGCGTAGCCAAACTTTTTAGTTGCTAATTTCCCGGACCTTGTTTTGCATTCCCGGAAAATATTAAAAAAATTTTTCATTTTTCAAATAATCTATCAAAATCCGATAATGTATTTACCGAAAGGTCCATCAAATTAAAAGTACTTGAAAACACTTCGTATTTTCATAGGGAAACAATCCAATTTAACTAATATAAATAAATTCTACATTTATTCACAACCAAAACAACTACGAAAGTATGGTTGGTCAAGCCCAACCATATAACACCCCTCCATGAGCAAAAACATCTTTCTTTTAAAATATTAATAATTTATTTTCGTAAGTGATTTTCGGAACTGGGCGGATATGGGAGCTATCATTTATCATAGCTCGGATATGGGAGCTATGATAAATTTTGGATCGATTACCATTGAGATTAGCCGGTGTGATTTCAACCAGTTTCAAAGGCTTCGTTCTTCGGCTAAAAATAATGCAGCCAGACGGACGGACGGACGGAGTGTTTAATCGACTCAGAAAGTGATTCTGAGTCGATCGGTATACTTTATTTTTGGGCGTTTCAAACATAAGCACAAACGCATTATACCCTCCCCACTATGATGGTGTATGATATAAATATACAGTATCATGTGCTGTGAGTCTTAGAAATATAAGAATTAGTTATTTACCCATTTCAGATAATTTTAAACATTTTGGCATAGATTTGTTAGTGCATATATTCGCATATTATGTTCTTTACAGCATATTTTTGTATATTATGATTTTTAAAGCTTATTTTGTCATATTTTACTCATAACTGCATATTTTCTTATTTTCATAGCTTTTTTATCTCATATAATTTTTTATATTTGCGTTCTAATGTTCCTTTCTATATTTTACTATATCATTACGGCGCAATGATAATTGGCTTGTGCTACTGAAAAAAAATAAATAAATACAGTAAAATAAATACTGAAAAATAAAAATATTTGTTATCTACACGCAAAGAAAAAACATGGTTCGACATGGTTACGACAACTATACTATGTTCTTTGAAACAATATATTGTTGTCGTAAACATATAATTGTTAATTTAATTTAATTTCAACAATATTTTAGTTACTGTATACGTTTATATTTTCATCGCAATTATAAATATGAATATTGTTCACCGAATCATAATTATTTTTCGAACAACTAAATAATGATAAGTAGGTAAACATATTATTATTATGTACAACCATTAAATGTTAAGTTTCTATACGCGTAGTCATAATATGTTTAAGATGCAAACAAAATATGTTTACTTTTAATAGTCTGTTTTCCCACCATTTGCGAGTGTTGGTGTATGTCTATGCTATATAATTTTTACAAGTAAATTTTAAGTGTCTGTAATCCCCATTCGCTCTATAGTTTAATTTGTATATTATCTTTAAATTTCCTAGAGCGAATAACAATAAATTTCAGTGAATTTATCAATAATATTTTAATTGGGAATTTACTACTTAAAACTAAAATCTATTAAAATAAAATTTTGTATTTCAAAAAATAAATTTTAATAAAAATATGATTACTTTGGATCATAATATGATTTTATTGGATCATAATATGATTAGTTTGGGTCATATTATGATTGATATGTATCATAATATGATTAAGGAGTGAGATCGTAATATTCTTAACACACGCTTTTCATTAAAACTTTTAACCCAAGTATTACTTGAATTTTTTTTTTGATCATGTTACATTTGTAAAGCATGTCAGTTCTTATATTTAATGTCAATTATGTTCATTTGTTGTTAATCTGATTGAAATGAGGGACCAGAAAAAAGTACTAAAATTATTCAATATTCTAACAAAACCCAACTTGGTCCTACAAAAAGTTCACCAAACAATCAAACGTCTGCTATCAAACTTTTTCCAATGTTATTAAACAGTATCGCGAGAACTTTTCCGTTGATACAAAACCTGTTTCCGGTAGAAGGAATGGTCCACATAATGTTTCTAAAGCCAAAAAAATAGAAAGCATTTTCAAAAGAGCTCCCAACACATCCGGTAGGAAAGCAGTCCGGTTAGCTAAGTACTCGGTATATTTGGTACGAAAAGTTAAAGCCAATGAAGATTTAAAAGCATACAAGGCTCAAAAAGTTCCTGACAGGAACTCTGCAAGTAAAATTTAGAGGCCAAAGACAGAGCACGGAAATTGAAGTCAAATTTTATACAAAAAATATACTTGCTGCATAATGAATGACGAAATGTACGTATGGAAAATTTTTCGCAGCTTCTGGGTCAATTTTTTTTTATGTTGCAGATGCTCGAGGGAATGTTGAAGAAAAGTTTAGGACCCAAAAGCAGACAAAATTTCCCAAAAAGTTCTTGGTATGGCAAGCAATATGCAGTTGCGGCAAAAAAGCCAAACATTTGTTACAAAG
Source organism: Calliphora vomitoria (assembly GCA_942486065.2). Lineage (NCBI taxonomy): Eukaryota > Metazoa > Arthropoda > Insecta > Diptera > Calliphoridae > Calliphora > Calliphora vomitoria. The sequence continues at coordinate 65,647,687 of OW818029.2, forward strand.
GGATCTATAAATACCGAAATCAAGGAATGTTTACAGAAAAGGATGTTTCCATAAGACTTCTTAATGTGTCTACTTATTTTTGGCTGATTTGGCATCTGTCACTATGGTAAGAAAGGTCTTGAGTGGTACAAGAGCAATAATGTGGTAGTTGTACCATGAGAGGCAATTTCTCCAAACTGCCTGGAGCTAAGTCCAGTGGATAGATATTGGGCTCTTGTTAAAAGAGAATTGAGGAGCACAAAAAAGGTATCCAAAAGTGTGGTAGATTTTAAACGGAGATGGACAACCTGTTCGAACAAAGTGAGATAAAGCACTATAAAAACCATAATGGAAGAGTTTTCGAAAAAGGTTAAAAATTTCATCATTAGTGATTAGAACTATAAAAATAATTTTTTTTTGTAGATTGTAACAATAATTTCAATCAAATAAAAAAGATTCAAAACTGTAAGTGTAGTGGTTTATTTTTATTAACATATATGTATGTTAAAAATTTTTCGACCTCAGTCCTTATTTCAGAATATATTATGATATTTTATGATACTAATAATGATCATAATAAGTTTGGACTACAAACATTAATCTTAGCATAATATGTTACTCATAGATTATGTTTACCACAACCATGTTTTTTCACATCGTAGGTGTGAAATTTAAAAATGAGAAAATTATTATTTATTTACATATACCCGATGCATTTTCATTTTGTCAACGTGCACAACATAACAAAAACAGGCTTAAAATGTATTTTATGATATCGGATCAGATTGAAAAATTTTTGTTGTTATATAATTTAGACGAAAAATGGATAGCAGGTTTAGCCAAGTTGGACTACTTTTGTTGCAATGGCCAAGAGAAAAAAGTAGCTAGGTCAGGCTATTCTGGAAAAAAACTTTGTTCGATATTCCTAAATTAATTTTATTTTTGTTTATTAAGTATATTTACTACAACACAATACTTTATTCATACTACATATTATTGTTAAATTTATAAAAATCAACCTTAGCACCAATTATAAGGTCAATTAAGTGCTATATTATAAGGCCAATTAAGTGCTATATCAAAATTTATATGCATAATCAAATTTAAATCAATAAATTAAATTAAATAATATCAGATTGCTCGCTCAAATAAAGTAGAAATACATTAAAGTCAAAATAATATAAAATGTTGTATTTTTATTCATTATTAATAAAGAAATTATTAAAACTTGTCAGATTTTAATTATATTTTATTAAATCAATCGAATAATATATTTACTCTTTATTCATTCGAATAATCGAGGAAATTTTAAAATTTTTAGACCCATGGAAAATATGATATTTCGAATGCGTACTACTCAGTGAAGCTGCGGTGGACATTAGCACGATGTTACATTCCATACATAATGGCACCGATAGGCCTTTCAAAAGAATAAAACATGTCGATGATATCTCACACACACTTTGTTTTATTTAAATCTAAAGGTAGGAAACGCTTAATGAAAGACCCTTTAATATATTAAAAAAGAAAAAGAAGCATTAACATAAACAGTTTCAAAGAATTAAAAATTAAAACTAATAACTAAATTAAAAAATGAACATATTGCTTATACTAAATGTCTACAACTGTAATCGCCGACACAGCAACCACAGCGAATAGTAGTTACAAATCACAGCAGGAGCCGCAACTAAAACAAAAATACACAACAAAATAACAATCAAATGATAATTAAGCAACTTGTGGGAATGACAACGTCTATAAAAAAATATGTAAGACAATTGTTGTTATCCTTGATGTCATTTTCAAAACCACAATTAAATAATTTTGTTTAAGATTTCTTTTGTAATCTTTGGCTAATGATGGCAACAGACATCATTGGTAGGTTATACCATCAGAAAGTATGCGTTTAAATAGGGTATACACATTTTGTTATTCCATTTGTTACACACTGAAATCATCATCGGAAAACCCATAAAAAGTGCAAGGGTTTGTTTACAATTATCGAGAAAATTGCTAGCAATTCAAATGCATATAAAAACAAGTAAAATATTATGGTCGGTCAATTCCGACACTATAATACCCTACACAGAGTAAATGCGCAAAAACATTTTTCATTTAAATTTCAATAATTTATTTTCGTGAGTGATTTTTGGCAGTGGGCATTATGTGGGAGCTGGGATCATTTATGAGCCGATTGTCTTGAGATTAGGCCATGTGATTTATTTCTTATTTTTTGTTTAATTATATTTGGATTCTAAAATGTTTAAGAGACTTATGCTAGTTAAAGTGATGGGAGTTATATGGGAGCTATGACTAATTATGGACTGATCATCATAAAATTAGGTGACATGACTTCGTAGATACCTATATAAATTAAACATTTATAGTCCTATTTCGGGTGGTCATTTGTATGGGGGTAGGTGAGTAAGTCAGTTTCAATAGGCTTTGTCCTTGGGTTCGAAAAACTGTATGTAATAAATTTTATTGAGATATCTTCCAAATTGCGACTTGTACTTTGCGCACAAAGTTTAAATGGACATCCAACCAGACGGATGGACATCATTTAATCAACTCAGAAAGTGATTCTGAGTCGTAGGCTATAGATATATATTTGTATTGGTTTAAATAAAAATGTTATTATACAAAACTGGAAAGTTAAGTTAAGTTACGCCATTTCCAATTGTATTTCAGAATTTTCTAATTGTATTTCAGAATTGGAAATTGTGTAGTTCCAATTACTTTTGTAATTGAATAAATACTGTGGTCTATCTTAGCACTGGGAATTTAAGATTCGGTTCGTTGGGCTGTTTACCTGTTTTTAACTTCTTTTTTCTATTTCACGAATTTAAACTTTTTGACCTGGTTTTAAGAAATTCACTTAGACAGTTATACTTGCATGTTCATACTGAACCAATTTACCAATATAAATATATAATATGTATTTCGTTAGTATTTATTTAACCACAATGTCATGAAATAACATCAACAGCAGCAACATCAACAGAACATTTACGACAACACAGCAGCAAACAAAAAATACTAGTACAAAAAACGGAAATCACGTTATCTTAATGAGTTTAAACGTTAATCAGTTAAAGCGTAAAATTGTTGGCCACCCGCGCCGGATGTACAACCAACACAAACACAAACATCCCCAACTATACACACACACATGTAACAAAACGGTTTTAAAATTTTTTATTAGTCATACAGCTGTTTGTTTTGCAAAAATTTTTAAATATAAGTATAAACCATAATAACTACAACTACAACATCCTTGTAAGTACCACCAACAAAATAAAACATCACGATGTTCCTAGCACTTACTCTGTACTGGTTGTGCTGCTGCTGGTGCTGCTGCTGTAGCTGTTATTATTATTTTGCTAAACAAACTTTTCCCATAAACTTTAGTTGTTCACTTGCTTGTTTGCTCCTTTGGCTCTTACAATCGTGATTTCAAATTAGCCAAAAACATTTTCGAACTACAACAGCAACACACTAATAACCGCAGTCCAGTAGTCAGGCAAAGAGCGGTAGAGCAATTTAGCAATTTGTCTCCCTTTACTCTTCACATTTAGTTTATAGCATTTGCTTATACCTTGTGCAGAGAGAGGTAGAGGCCAAAACCTCTTAATACCAAGGAAGTAAGCTACCGGATGCATATTAAATTAATAATTTTCAACCTTTTCTCTCTGCTTCTTTTATTTAAAAAAAAAAAAATATATATGAAAACTTCTTTTATGGAATTTAACTAATTTTTGCATCCTTTTGCGGATTTTTTTAATTTCATTTTAAGCGAGTTTGGCAGCGAAAACTTTTTATTTTTAGCAATGACTATTGTGGACAAAATGCAATTTGCTAAATAAGATTGTTTCTCGCTTATAGTTGCGATAAGTTTAACTACTTAAATGTATGAGTTTATTATAGAAGTTAAGAAAAAAAAACTAAAACGAAATCATTAAGAGGATGGAAACAATTAACATCGACAAAATATAAGTTTGTTATTAGTTACACTTATGTGGAAAGAAACCCAATTGATAGTATAAATTTAAAAAATGTTATAAGATATTGATTTGACTAAAAAAAATCTGTTATATTACTAATCCAGTTGTAAAAATTGTAAACCAATTTTAAATACCTTTATCATTATAATCTTCTATATATTAATAGACAAGTCGATTTTGTGTGACTCCTTTTAAGCTCACAGTATACATTCAATTTTAAAGGTATTTATTCATAGATGTGCACAATATATATTTTATTGAAATCGGTTCAGTTTTTTAGGAGTTATACCCATAAAAAGTTGTTATTAACACATATGAAAAAAAACGTGTACCTGTAACCTTCAAGCTAAAAAGTAAGCAAAGCAATGTGTGTTTGTCCAATTTGATATCCATATTCCATATAAATATATAAATGTCTTTGTAAGTTTGTTTGTTTGAGCATCACGTCTAAATGGATAAATCGATTTTATTGAAATTTGGAAGCGTCAATAAGCTATAACTTGTTTCAATACTTTTACCAGAAAGGGATAAAAAGGGGAAAAACGGGTAAAATTGGTACCTTTAGTTTTTAAACAATAATTACTAAATGGTTGAACCGATTTTTACTTCGACAGGGTTAGCGAAGCGCACCGGGTCGAGCTAGTTGTTAATAAATAAGAGAAACAATTAAACAGCATTGATTTTGCTTTGTTTTAAGTGAGAGTTGTTAGAGAAAACAAATAAGATAGAAAACAGAAAAGAATTTAATAACTTGAAGTCACTTAAAAACAAGTAGGAATGTATAGAAGGGCAAGCCCGACCATATGATACCCTACACCGAATTTATGATTATAAAGAGTTTTCTTTTGATATGAAACTTATTTGTATTGCATCTTATTTGAATATCAATATTTTCAAAATATTTATGCTCGATAAAGTGATTTTCGAAAGTAGGCCTTATGACTAATTATGGACTGATTGACACTAAATTTTGTGAAATGATTTACATATTTGTGTTGAATTTTATTTGGGTACTAACATATTTCAGAGATTTATACACACCAATTAAATTTTTGAGAACGGTGGACTGATCGGTATTAAATTTGGTAGTAAAAGCTCAGCTTATATCAAACTTATTTGTGCTGAATTTGGTTTGGATATGTTTATAATTAAGATAGTTATGAGAGCTTAACTATTTTCAGATAGAGCAGTTGCATTTGGCTATCATATCGCGTAAACAGAATTTCTTTATTAATGACACCTCCGAGTCGGATGGGCGCTAAAAATTGCAAACGTTTATGCTTTAAAACTTAAAAGGATTTATTGCATTAATTTGATATCTGTAGTAACAGTTTCAAAATGACAGATTAAATCCAGCGTAAATTAGATTAACTAGATTATGGTAATTAATCTTGGCGGAAAATTATACAAAATTTTGTGCATTTTTTAAAGATTTTTGCGAAATTTTAAATTTTTGTTAAAATCGGCGAAACATTATTGTTTGAAAAACTTAAACCACGTGTTTTCTTTGTAATATGAACGAAAATGATAATGAATAGTGCGTTTTTTTATTTTTGCTAAGCATTACAAATGACGTATTATAAAGGGTTTTCCAACAAGATGTGTTATTTTGAATCACCCGGTATTTCGATAGCTATCACTTTTGAAGCTTTTATTCTTTGACATTTGACAAGTAGAAACTACGCCATTACTAAAAATGGAACGATACATGCTTCAACTACGCATTGAAATTATTAAAATTCACTACTAAAATTAAAATGGTGAAAATCTTGCAGTCACAGTTCGCAAAACTAAAGCATTTTCGAGTCGTCGTGAAGCACCTTGTCTGACCGCAATACAGAAATTGTTGGAAAAATTCGACCTGTTGGGACATGTTAGTGACGTGAAGAATAAAACCAGTGCACGTCGCTCAAGCATTGAGAATATTGCTGCTGTGGCCCAAATTGTTGAAGAAAACCCAGGGTTGTCCATTCCTCGTTGTTCTTTGGAATTGGGCATTCCAATCTTTGCTGATTGATTCCTTGTTATTATCTCTCGAAGAAGTGATCACAATTAGCCACCGAGATCTTGTGATTTAACACCTTGCGACTCCTTCCTTTGAGGCCACGTGAAAGATAAGGTCTGCGCCAACAGCTCAGCGTCGATTCAGGACCTCAAAGATAAAATTCGTGAGACTATCGACCACATAGGGCATCCACTTTGCGATTTGGTTATGAAAAATTTCATGAAAAGGATATGGTCCTGTAAGCGTGATCGTGATGGCCATTTGGCTGAAGTTGTTTTTCATTATTAATGGCATACCTTCCTCTATATTATGAAATAAACATCCGATCATTTATCTCAAAAAATGCCATTTTTTTTAATACCAAAATAACACCTCTTGTTGGAAAACCCTTTATTAACTGAAGTTATTAAACATTTCTTGCTACTTAAGCATAAGCTTAGTTTTTAAATATTATATTTAAATTTTCAACTTTAAACCAAAACTCACTAACATACATAAGTAATTTGCAGAATAATATATATTTAATTGTTTAATATGTCTATATAAAAAACAAGTAAGAAAGTAAGGTAGGTCAAGCCCGACCATATAATACCCTACACTAAGTAAATGAGCAAAAACATTTTTCTTTCAAAAATTCAATAATTTATATTCGTGAGTGATTTTCGGAAGTGGGCCTCATATGGGAGCTATGACAAATTACGCACCGATCACCATGAAATTTGGTCATGTGATTAATGTCTATATAAAAGTTATTTGTAACGCATTTTATGTGTATACCAACATTTTAAGGAGATTTCTACTCGTTAAAGTGATTATCGGAAGCAGGCCTTATATATATATATATATATACCAAATTTTATCGAAATATCTTCAAAATTGCGACCTGTACTCTGCGCACAAAGTTTACATGGACAGCCAGCCAACCAGACAGCCAGACAGATGGACGGACGGACATCGTTTAATCGAAAGTGATTATGAGTCGATCGGTATACTTTAAGGTGGGTGTTAGACTAATATTTTTGGGCGTTACAAACATCTGCACAAATCCAATATACCCTCTTCACTATGGTGGTGTAGGGTATAAAAACTTCATAATTAAATATTTACAGCAACCATAAATTTACAAATGTCTAAATACTACCACAATATTTGTACACGCTCGTACTTAAACATCGTTAGCATTGAAATACATTCATATTTTTGAGTTAAGAATATAAAATAATAAACACATAAATGCATAGCTAAAATTATACCAAAAATGTGTTATTACACAGCAATTCTAGGAGACTGTCCCGAACTAGTGATTTAATAGAGTCAGTTACTAGCTACCTAACTCGTTCCTTGATCAACTACATAACTAGTTATTTTAACCTGTAGGGGTGCAAATTGACCTATAATCCGTTAAAAAGACATTTCATATCCTCCGACAATTCTGCAATAGATTACTTCTGGTGAGAAAAGTAACTACATTTATAAGTGCTGTTCAAATCAAATGTTTAAAGCGACTACACTCTAGGTTACTTAGAGACACTAAAGTAACAATTAACTTCTCGCTAGGTTACATGGCATGTCAGTATACTTAATCAAAAAGAAAAAAACTGTATGAGAATTATATCAACAATATTTTTATAAAACCAGTCACAAAAAAGTACAGTACAAAATAAAATAATACTTAGAAACACTTAAATTACAATTGTCTTTACACTAGATTAACTGGGATGTATAAAGTAACCAATTGACATCTTTCTGCATTACAGAGAGCACATACATGTCAAATGACACAAAATATATAAATTGGAGTCAGCTATGTGATCAGACATTAGTGATAATTACTGTCTGTAAACTGCTGGGTATTTCTAAAAATGTATGAAAACAGTTTAGCTGAAAAATACAACAAATCGAGTTGAAGCAAAGAAATGATACGCTAAATGGAAACAAAAACTGGCAATAATTATGAACAAGACAAATTCATATGAAATATTTTATACAAAAAACTTTATTCACATATTATATAATGAAAAATGTTTGCACTTTCTTTTTATGTACATTAGGGCTATAACTTTTTTTATATTATTTGTAAAGTTTGGATATAATTTTTTTATAATTTTTTATAAATATATCAACCTGTCTCAAATCTATATTTAAAATTTGCTGTAACAGGAAAGAATCCGCTGTTTTACTATAAAAAAATAAAAAAGTAATAAAAATATGAGAAAATTCTGACTTTAAAAAACCGATTTTGTGGGTGAGGTTTTTATTCCAAAATGAGCTGAAAAAAGTGTTATCGTAAATAACAGAACATTTGGCATCGTATGGTGATAGGGACAAAATTTGATTAACATTTTGAACATCATAAAATGTTCCCTTATGTACATGGTTTGAGTGTTTACATTTTAATATACATACGAGTATTTCTGGTTTACTTTTTTAACAACAAACTAAAATATCTGCCACTACATTCTAAAATGTTCATTCTAACTTAATGTAGAATGTTCCATATGAGATTGTTGTAGTTGTTGGTTGATACATGTAATTATATGGTAACAATATGTGTTTGGGAAAACAAAATGCAAAAAGTATAAAATAAGGAATGAACGGAAGTGGTCACAATAACCATATAATATGATGATGAAAAACCATGAAATGAAATAATATGCGAGTAGTTAAAAGCATAAATAATCAACAACAATTCACATAGTAGATGAGAGAGAGCCAGTAGGAAATTGGTAAAAAAGTCATTTAAACATTAATAAAAATTAGAAATTTTTTTTTACAAAATGCACTGAATATTTTCCTGTCTACATACAAATTATTTCGGACTGTTAAAATATAACTACAAATTAAATTCAAACATAGCAATTTGCTGAAAATTAATAATTTATCAATTTAGAAACAATACACAATAATATTTCGTCTTATAACATTTATACTTAGAGTAATCAATAAACTGATATCTTCTGTATATATAAAAATGGTTGTGTGTATGCATGTTCCCTATGGATGAAAAAACGGCTGAACCGATTTTAATGAAATGTTCAGTGAATCTTCAGAATAGCCTAGTGAGTGACACTGTGACTCAGATTTTTAATTTTTGGTATGTGGGCGGAGGGGCTTGGCAAAATTATTAGCGCTATTATAACAAAAAAAAATATTCCAGCACATATCTGGTACATACCAAATTTTCATATCGTTCGATAAAACAAGTCGGCCACGGTTAAAAAGGTGCAACATCCTTAAAACGTGCAAAATTATAATTTGGCATGAATGCACAATGGCACATAAGAAATAGCTCAAAGCGCTCGACCGGACCCTGCGTGATTTTCGACCGGACCCTCCGTTATCCTCGATCAATGCCCGCAGATGAGTTAAACGCATGCTTGAAGTCTTCATACCTTTGGAACCGAGTCGAAAACATCACGCTTTTGTCGAATATACGTGTGCATTTATTACTGAATTTTGGAATTCATTGGAACCAGCTGGAATGTTACCACATGTATTATCATTAAAGGTAATCACCGATAATGATTTTCCTGATTTTAAATATAATAAAATGTTCACCAAATTTAATTGAGGCAACAATCATCGGTGACAGATTCAAAGGTGAAGACGTACTGATTCAACGCATACCGATGATTTCCAACGACTTACTATTTAATTCAAGCGCCTATAGTTCCTGTTTCGTCTTGCTGGTTTACTTTCGTTGACTATTGCTGGCTTACTTCTGTCTACAGATTATATGTGTTTCGGGTGCTAAGTCAGGACAGGGGATTCCGTGCTTTAGCTTTGTCTGACACGTATATTAAAATTGAGATGCAATATAAAACAGATGCTTTCCAAAGGCCAGCAACGCGGATCTGTTTCAGCTAGTGGTATATAAATTCCTTTGACCATCATTTAATAAAAACAAGGACTCCTCTGGCCTTATTAAACGTCATAACAATGTATGGAATAAAACTTAGCTTAACATTAATCTCGGTATTAGATCATGGAAAACTTCAAATCGAATGCCCACAAACACTACTGCCTCTTTCCTTCCTCCCATAACATATTTTCCTAGTTCCAATACAATGCTTTGCATGAATAGGGGTCATTCCCTGAGTGCTGGACCAAGAAGAAAAAAAATCCGAAACAACCTCTGAAAATATCATCAAAAAAAGACAATTTATTGCATGCTTTGACAAAAAAGCAACAAAACGTATGTTTGGATGTGTGTTATTTTCATTGCTTTGCGTATTTTGTTTTTGTTTTTTTTTTTTGGTGTTTCGTTTCGTTTGGCGTTGTTGTTTTTATACCCTTCACCTTCGTGAGAAGGGTATATATAAGATTGTCATTTCGTTTGTAACTTCTACAATATAATCTGTTTGTTAGCAATTAAATGTAAAATTTTTAAAAGTTTTCTTGATATATTTAGGATGCTATACGCTGAAAGTGGGCAGTTATTGCATCCACAACAAATGTGAATGATATACAAGATTCGGCATAGCCGAATATAACTCTCTTACTTGTATTTTTTTTTTTTTTTTGTTTGTATAAATATTATTAGCATCTAAAGAAAACCACATTTAAAAACTATAATTTCATATTCAAAACGAATTAAATTCCTAGTGGCTTTTGACACAAAATATACTGAATGCATAAAATAAACGCACATAAAAAAAAAACAACATTTTTCAACAGCTTCAAAAAGCGACAAATAGCATGAACAAGTGACACAAAAAGTGAGAAACAAGCAGCAGCATAGTTTAATGCTTAAGACAACAACAATAAAATACTCACTCGCATAAAAACGGCATCATCAAATCCAACATGTTTGTTGAGAGATGAAAAAAAATTTTAAAATATATTTTTTTTTAACATTGATGCAATAATTGTGAATTTTATGATGTGTTTAAAAACATTGACAATGAAACAGCAACGGCTCCACCAAAAAAAAAACAAAACGGAAACGGTTAAATTTATAGAAAAAATTACACACAAACTCGTATATAAAACACAATACAATTACACAATTTTATTATATATGAAAAGTCCTTTACACAATGAAAATGGAATTTACAACATGACTACTACAATTACAACAAAAAAAATAATACCTACTGGTATTTGTTATAACTGAAAATGCTTAATTTTTTTTATTACAATTTCAGTTGTAACTGCAACAATTTCTAATATGTATACTAGGGTGGAACTTATTTTGCATTAAGTAAATAATCCAGAAAGTTTTATCAAATCGCTCTTCCCGAGCGGTAACAACTTTTGGGATAAACTTTTGGACATAATAATGAATCGTTTGGCCTGCCTGAGTCCTGAAAAATTACATCAACGACGAACAAAGTCCAATTCCACACAATATTGAACTTTTTCTATAGCTCTAACGAAAGTGTGCCAGGCGTCTCTCTGAGCAATTCATTCCCCGCGTATCCTTCATAACCAGGAACCCAGTACAATGTCAGATAATTATGCGCACCTAGTTCACTCAGCTAAGTATATTGGGATGGAGTAAATGTTCGCCGGGAATATAAAGATAAACACCAGTTCCAGTGTCCCCATTGACCTATCTAGAACCATCGGCGAACCACACGTGATCGACATTATCGTGCCACCAAGTTCGATTTGATCACTGATCCCTTTCAGATATAAGGACTTTAAAGTTGCTACGTAACACCAAAGAAGATACTACGTAGTCTTATACTGAAAAATAAGGGTCATTCTTAAAGATTCTCATAGATACTGAAAGTATGTAGTTGTGGGATTTACAGAATAAAGCGTATGTTGTGGGGCAAGTCCTCATGAACACAGTAATATAAACACAGATGAGGTGATAGACCTTATGAAGTAGCGATCTCGCAATCACTTGTTCCACATTAATCCACCAAACTAAGGCGGCATATGTTAGTAATGGTGTTATTACAGTAGACCCTTTCCTCGTATATATTGTTAACAAACTAATTTCAACAAATTTCGCATAGGCCATTAAAAATTATTAAGAAATACGTTTTTAATTTTTTGCTGGCTTCAAAAAAGAGTTGAAGTATTAAATTTGTATTTGAATGGAATAACATGCCGTTGCAATTTATTTCAATAAAATACATATATTATTTTTAATACTTTAACTTCGTGATTTATAGAGCGTTTCAATATGTCATTAAAGAAAAGTGTATTAGTGGTTTAAAAAATTACAAAATCTGGGAGAAGCTATTTTTTTTGTATTGATTTAGAAAATAATGTTTTTCATTAATAAAACATCATTGTCTACCTAGTGGTGCATGCGAACAAATTGGTTATTGTCCTAGTATACATACATAATTTTTACCATTAATATTGCTACATTGACCCGAAACTCACAACTTCAAATAAAATATTTGGTTTTAAGAGATAAACTTTGGGATCATTCGAAAAGCTTAATATAAGGTCCACCATAATGTATGCTGAGTAGCTGAGGATATCGAGCACAGTACCAGCACAGCATTATTGCACAAGTAAACAGCACAAACTATGTATATGTACGATACGAATACTTGAATTGTAATAAGTAATAACATTTTGCGGTTGTATACAAAATGTCTGTTGGTGTCGTATTGTATGACATTTTTTGTCAGTTTTGCTATTTTTTTGCTTTGTTTGTCTGTCAACTTCAACGGATGTTTAAATATTTTTTTGTATTATTGCCGTTCTTGTTTATAGTTGTCATTATAAATGTATGATATAAAGTGAAAAAAGAACTAATACATTCGTAGTTGTTAATATGTTAAACAATTTATAATTATTATTTGTAACATACATATGGGCAATTCCATGTCATCGCACGTGACATTTGTTTGCTTGGAGAGTGGAATAAATTTGGCAAAAATAAGAGTATTTGATGATACTATGCTTTAAAAAAATAAGTACATTCGAAACATTATTGTCCAAAATATCGAGCGAAACAAACTAAGAAACATATATTCTGTTTCAAAAAACAAGGTGATAAGGTGATGTTGAAATTTTTGATTTCAATATGGAACAATCATGATATAAAAAAAATACAAGGCAGTTTCATTTATAATTTTTTGACAAGTTGAAGTTTATTTTATTTGTAAATATTCAGAGAAGCGTTGCCACATTTAGAGAAAGGTTACAATACTCCGAGAAAATTTCAATGAAATATGTGTAGTATGTAACAATTCACAATACTATGTAATTTATCTTTAAAAAAAAAAACGGATTAATCTAAGACGTTTGGCTTTACATCACATAGGTCAGACTCAATCATAGGTCAGGAATAATCATTGTAACGTTGCCCCAATTGTTGCATCAAAGGGATTTTGTGATCGACTTACTTTTATAAAACTAGTCTGTGCCACAAACTTGTCACTGCAGTCTTAGCTGGAACTATTTTATGTATTGGGTAGACATTTGCGAGAAGACTTTTATCCCTATTTCCAACGTGTCCTGGATAGATTAATATGTTTGCTCAATACCACGATGCTGACCTATTGGAGTGGACTTTTAGTATGTTTGGCTAATCCATATAAGGTTTTTAAGCCTTATTTGAAACGCAATATAGGCGTTATTTTCAATTGTATACTACCCTTGCTGGACGAGAGACTATATGAGGAACATGTAAGCAATTTTTCCATTGAACGTGTTTCATTTATTGCTCGGGATGTGCGTGAGTTTATATTGGAATCTATAGAGCGTGAACAAGTTCACAGTGTGCAGGGCTGTGGGCGTTTATTGTTTATTGACTCCATTGCCGCAGACTTTTTGCAGTTTATTTTTGAATCTTTGGTGGAAGATAAGAAGATAAAACAACAAAATAGTCAGCTGTTGAATAATAGAGGGGAATATTGTAAAATATTCCACTATATCATTCATCATACCGAGTCTCTGACAATTGTCCCAATGAAGTTGTCTCTCATGATACAACCACTCTCTCAAATAGTATAAGACAAACCTGAGTTGTACATTCGTAAAATTGTTTTTTATTCGTGCATGTGCAAGAGATGTGTGTCTGCAAATAGCAGTGTGATTTAGTTTCCGATATAACCAGAATGAAGCATAAGCAAAATCATTCTGCTAACGATACTAACCAATTGAAAACCTTGGCCAGAATTGTGTTGCTGCTCAATACCTTGGATAAACGCACAATAATATTTTGAATAAAATATGTTTTTATTTTATTTACATTTTCAATAAAGGCAAAAATGGGATTCATTTTAATGAAGTTTATGTATAAAATAAAGCTACCATAGCTTTATTTTATACATAAACTTCAAATCTCCTTTATTGTCAAATGCTTAATAGGGTTGACATAAAGAGTAAATGAAACTACCTTGTAATTTTTTATATCATGGGAACAATATTAATTTAGAGTTGAAAATTATTGATTTATCGTATTTAAATATAATTTTTCTATTATAATGAATATGAACATATTTTTAAGTTGCAGCTTGTACTAGTTAAATTAAATAATTAAAGATAGTCAGTTTAAATTATTATTCTTGTTCATAAAGAGTTGCAGTAATACCTTCACATAGTAAAATTTTAGTGTTTTAAAATCATCTTGAAAAAAGTTTTTGTTTTTCCAGACAAACTCATGGAATTGGCCATATGTCATTTAAGCATCAATTATTGAAATAAATATTTTATCTGGAAAAATGTATTAAGTACTTAAGAATTATGAATATTTTTGAGATTTTCTTGAAATCGACTCTAATTGAGGGATATGAATGACATATTTTGGTAGACCATAAAAGTAACAACGAACACATTAGCATTTCTCTATAATTATTTTACATATTTATCGAAATATATTTACTTCATTTATCGAATTTTCTGAGAAAAATGTACAATACATATTTAATGTAAAAATATTAAACAATTATATTCACGACTTTATCACTTATTACTCTTTGGTAATTGATGTAATATAAACGTATCATAATTCATATAATTCTATCAGTTGAGCTAAACTTAACTTTAATGTAATGAAAAATGTTTAGTCTCATCCTATTTTTGTTACAAATTTAAAATTTGACTAAAGGTAGGGTCACACATGACAAATATTTGACGAAAAATACGTAACCACTAAATAAAATATTTTTTAATTCTTATATTTATTGTCAAAAACTTATTTTACTTAGAACAATTCAAAGCAAATATTCTGTTTTATTTTATTTGATGATTTTTGATCTTACAAAACACTTGTAAGAGTAAACAACGTCGAACAAGTTTGTACTGAAAAAAGTGGTTACGCTTTTTTGAGTAAATATATGCCGTGTGTGACCGTGCCTTAAGTTTAATTAAATTGATTTAATCTAGTGGTCAGAAGATTGTTAGTACAATGCTGTAAATATTATTTGTTGATGTTTTAAGAAACAACGCATTAGTACACTGTAGTATACTTGATAAAAAAATAATACATATTATTCATACGCCCACATGTTCAATGTATCAAACAAAATACCTTTGAAAAAAGGGTCTCAAATTTTTTTTAAAATATATTCAAATTTTCATTATCCCAATGAGCTGACATTTAAAACAGAAATAGTTATTGAGAAGTTTTATGAAAAATACACTTACATGTGTAGGCTACCTATTTTAGTTCATAATATATTTAGGAATACATATCTTTTTTTTTTTAATTTAGCTCGATCTTGTTTTTTTTTTTAGATATGGAAAATCTACGGAGGGCCGAACATTTTTTTTTTTTAAATATCAGCTATATTTGCGATAAATTTCTGTATAAAACAACAAAAAATTGCTTACAATTTCTCTTCACTAAAAAAAAAGTTACTCGCATCTAAAGTTGGAACATGTAAAAATGGGCGTATTTTTGACGTTTTATCCCAAAAAAGTGCACTCGCGATAAAATGAACTAATTAAAACCAGGCCAGTTCACTTTTGCAAGATTGTTCATATTTGCGAATGGCATCTAATTTTTCCCACACAAACAGCTACGGAAATCCCCAAATTATTATGCAGTTGAATTAAAATTTAGCTACTACCCTGCTGATTAGATTTCAACTCTGTATAGATAGATAAAATCCGATAAAAAAAAAAAAAAAAAAAAAAACTAAAATATGCTGTCCATATTTTAAAGGTTTTGCACTAAGTTCATATTTTAGAGTATCCAAGGAAGTAAAAAAGGGTTCATATTTTGGGGTGTTAATATATTAGGGTATTCATATTTCTTTTATAGAAAAACATTTTCTTATGAACTATATATAATTTTTATATAATTATGAAAGAGAACTTAATGCATAAACGTGTAAAACAAAATGTGAGTCATTAAAGCGGTCATAGACCATCCAAACCCATCCAATCTTAGCCAATTTTGAAAAAAAATAATTTCTAATTTGAGTAATCAATTTTTGCATATTGTCGAAATGACGAAAATCTTGGGTAATGGTTAAGTAATGGGGTTTCGTACCTTTTTAAGTTTCTCAGCGGATTAAGAAACTGAGGCCTCTCGAATAGTATATATGCTATTAAATTGGGGGGTTACACGGTATGTATTGCATGTGTATTGTGACATGTATTGGGACATTTTTCTCCATATAAACATGCTCATACCGTGTGATCCATATGAAACTTTGTGTATGTTAAATACATGTGTATGTCTTGTGACATTTTTGACAAATAGAGCTGTTCTATTTTCGTGTGTTTAACAGTTGGTCAATTCACAAGGTGTCTTAGCAGTCATATTGTCATAATGTTCTAATATATCACGACTCGGCGGCTCGTCATAACCGACTCTTAGGCAATCGGCGTTGGTATCTACTGGTTCGTTACGATAACACAATAAACATAGCATAGAAAGTAGTATTATTTTAGTACATTTTTTGCTTGAAAAGCAATAAAAACCATTGTGAAATATTAGGACATTATGACAATATGACATGATAAGAGACCTTGTGAAATGACCAAGTGTGTAATTTGGAATAACACAGTATAAGTCAAAAACACAAATGAAAAAAGGGTAGTTTCATCAAATTAAATATATTTATTGTGATTTAAAAATGTTTTAAAGAAATTCATTAATAAATATGAAAACTTTGAAATAAATTTTAATAAAATTTTTTTTTTTTTTTAATTTGTGTAAAATTAGTATTTAAGAGTTACAAAAGAATTACACGCTGAAACTAGAAAAAAGTATTTAAAAAATAAACATTTAAATTTTGGTAGAAGTTTAATAAATTAAAAAAAAATCAAAAAATCGTTAATAAATATGAAAACATGATATAAATTTTAATTTGTATACAAAAATTTTTTTAAATTCTATAAACAAAAAGTTATTGTTAAATGCAAAATATGCATTTACATATAACCATTTTTAAAATCCAGTGTCTTATCGAGTTCCTGCACTAAACCCTTCAAATGTTCAGCTAAGAAGTTTCTTTTTAATTTTAAATATCATTTCTAAAAATATCCAAAAGGCTTGAATTTTCTCATAAGTAACTAGTTTTGAAAATGTTATTATTTATACATATGTATGAATAAATGTAGCTTAACTAAAATTAAATTCTCTTAATATTTACAATAATTCAATGTATTGTACATAAATTTATCAATTTCAGTACGACTAATCTAAATTATAGCACAGAAATGCCTCAGGAATTTGTATGATATTTCGCCTTAATAAATGTGTTTTCTTTTATCTTTTAATATTCACCAAAAAAAAAAGAAAGAATTTCAAAACATAAAACCATAACAACATCTAGTAAACGTAATTTAACCTATATTTGCTAAAGTTTTTATTGTAGTTGTTGTTGTACATAAATGTGTTACATTCGTATTCATAAGTTATAATTACTATAATTTCCATATGTATGTTTTACATTTGTTTCTACAATAGATTATTTATAAAATTTCCAGGCAAACACCTTTGGAAGACAAGATGTAAACTGCGCACACACACACATATCCACAACTACCAGAACTCTTACATCAGATATTAATTTTTTTTTTTTACCCACATTCATATAAAAACATCTTGTTATTCTAAATTGTTTCTTCTTAAAAATTTGTTTTTTTTTAAACTAGTTTGTGGCGTAAATAGTTTTGCTTGGCTTGTTATATAAAAATAACTTTAATATATATATAAAATATTTAGCTTTAGGTTAGATTTTAGTTAAAACAACACAACAGCAATAACAACAGAAACACTTTCCTGTACTAAACTTTTAGTAAAAACAACAAGTCTTACTGTCAGTTCAAATGGTAAGAAAGACGACTGACAACTGCACAGACAAATAAACAGAAATCCAGGTGTTCTGTACTATTTTTCTAGTTTTTTGTTTGTTGGTTTTTTAGTTTTTGCTACTTTAGGGTTTGTTTGCTTATTTTTTCGTTTATAATTGTAGGTAAGGTATGCGGTCGTATTATTAAGAACGGCGAATTAAATAATTAAATTACCAAATCTACGGGTCACATGCTATAGTGAAGCTCACAACATTATAAATATTTTACTTAAGTATAAACTATTGGTCTGATCTAGAGTTTCCAAAAAAAAACTGAAGAATTTCCAAATCGACGTAAACAATTAAGAGTGTTATATTCGACTGTGCCGAATTTTATATACCCACCACCAATACAATACGACTTGTATACGATTGTGTATTTTGTATAAAAACATGTATCTGCTTAATCCGTTTTAATTAATTTTAGTAGAAAATTTCACATAGATTCTTAATTCATGCATTTAAATATTATTGGGGCCAACATATGTATAGCAGTAAAACCGAAACAAGTTTGCCATATATTTTGATCCAAAATTTCTACCGCTTCAACCTATTTCATACTTTTGCTATTACCAATAACTATTTGTGCCAAATTCCTTCTTCACGCAGAAAAAAATATAGTTGTACATTTGTGCATGTTAACTGTAACCATGTCAACATTTCTAACAATATTACAGTCACAATAACTATTTATATGATTATGGTAACAAAAATATGGTTAATTTATTCACACGGATGTATCAACCATATATATGGTTACAGTAAACAAATATATGTTTGTGACAACCATAATTGAAATTGGACTTGACAATTTCAATTGCAATAATTTGGAAGAATACATTGAAAAGCACTGCTATCTTCAGCACCCTTTAGGTCCGTATAATGTAAAGTTGGGATCTTGTATTGTTTGGTGAATAAATTCAGTTTAGGGCAAATTTACACACAATCAACAACTTTGTCGCAATTTATATGAAACGCGGAGCAGCGATTCTATAAGGGCTGATAACAGGCTAGGATCTATATTAATTACTAAGTACATTATTAGTCACCATTATTCAACATAATCATATTGTAGTATGTGTTAAGATTCCAGTTGCAAAATAGTGGAGAAAGAACTCCACTTTGCATTTTATCAAGAATGAATATTAAAACTTAGAACAAAAACCATTTCGTAAGAACGAGATAAATTATAAACCAATAAATATAACTTGTTTCAGAAAAGTGTTCTCGATAATTTGTCCATGCTATGTTTGCCTCAATATTTGTATGCATTTGAAAACTGTTTAATTATAATGTACGAACTAGTATAAATTAAGTGAAACGCAAAGATTAAAAACAAATTTATATGTACATGTGAATTTTTAAAATCTAAATAAGTTAAATCTTAAACCAGATATAAACTTTTAAACAAAAGTTTTTGAAACATTTGCTAAGTACTTAAAAAAAGTAAATTCTAAATTATTCAGCACCCAAACATCAAGATTTTCTGCTGTATAGCAAACATGTAAAGTCCACTTTTCATGAAAATGCAGATCTATGGCAATGTTTTCTAAATTGCAAAATTAATATCTCAGACAAACGGAATAGTTCTACTCACTATGTAATTAAATATATAATAGCACCAAACTTGTCATAAGTATTATTTTATTAATTTTCATTTAACCAGGTACCGAAAAAAATTGTTTGTTTTTCTTTTGGAAAAAAAGTTATGCGAAAATTTTCTTCTTCTTTTGCAAAAAATTGTAAATTTACGCCCTTATTCAGAATCAACTTTTAATTTTATAAAAGGTTTATAAAACAGAATTTCCATAGAAAATTTCTTTTATAAACCTGTAATAAATTTAAAAATTGTTTATGTATAAATACATACATACTATTGGTGTATTCAAACGATCTCCAATTAGGTCATATTGTCATAATGTCCTAATATATTATGATAGTTTAAACAAATTTTTGTTGTGTTTAACCTTTTACTAAGGAGTGAGATCGAAAAATTCTTAACATACATATATGTTAATAAAAACAAAACCACTAAACTAACAGTTTTTATTTTCTATTTGATTGAAATGATTTTTACAATTTACAAAAAAAATATATTTTTATAGTTTTAATCACTAGTGATGAAATTTTGAACCTTTTTCGGAAACCCTTCCATTAACGTTTTTATAGTGCTTTCTGTCACTTTGCTCAAACAGGAAGTCCATCTCAGTCTAAAATCTACTAAACTTTTGGACACCTTTTTTGTATTCTTCAATTCTCTTTTAACAAGAGCCCAATATCTATCCACTGGACTCACCTCCAGGCAGTTTGGAGGAATTGCCTCTCTTGGTACATATACCACATTATTGTTCTTGTACCACTCAAAACCTTTCTTACCATAGTGACAGGATATCCAGTCAGGCCAAAAATAAGTGGACACACAAGTCTTATGAATGGAAGCAGCCTTTTTTGTAAACATTCCTTGATGTAAATGTCGGTATTTATAGAGCCCGTTGTAACAAAGGATTGGCTTCTTTTGCCGCAACTGCATATTGTTTGCCATACCAAGAACTTTTTGGGAAATTTTGTCTGCTTTTGGGTCCTAAACTTTTCTTCAACATTCCCTCGAGCATCAGCAACATAAAATGTTTGACCAGGAAGTTGCGAAAAATCTGCCAGAACATACGTTTCGTCATCCATTATGCAGCAAGAACATTTTTTTATAAAACTAGACTTCAATTTCCGTGCTCTGTTTTTCGCCTCTAAATTTTTTGCAGCGTTCCTGTCAGGATCTTTTTGAGCCTTGTATGTTTTTAAACTTGAATTAGCTTTAACTCTTCGTACCAAATAGTCCGAGTACTGAGCTGCCGGATGTGTTGGGAGCTCTTTTTTGGCTTAATAAACATCGTGTGAACCATTCCTTCTACCTAAACCAGGACAAGTTCTCCCGGTACTATTTAATAACATTGGAAACAGTTTGACGGCAGACCTTTGAATGCTTGGCCAACTTTTTTTAGGACCAAGTTGGGTTTTGTTGAAAATATTTAATAATTTTAGTACGCACTTTTTTCTGGTCACTCATTTTAGTAGAAAAAAGTGTAAAGGTTTACATTCATTAATGTTAATGGATAAATAAGACATTTTCGTCATTTCATTTATAACTTTTAAGTATCCGATTTTAACCAATAAACGTAAAACATAATTCTTTTAAGGATATATAAAGATTCTTTTTGAAATTTATTATCATCTTGACTACTGATATCAAAAACGTTGCTCCATTGACTTTTGGGAGCAACTTTAGTGTCCATTGTCACCGAAAATCAAATAACAAATTTAATGCGATGTATAAAGAAAAATTTTATACGAAAATGTGTTTAGGACACTCAAAAGGGACTTATAAGATGCCAAGCCACTTATTATAAACTGTGATTATTAATAATAAGTAAAACAAAACTGCATTAACAGATTTCAAAAATACTTAAAATACTTAAATATTGAAATCACATTATTTTTAATGAATACTATTTGACCTTTTGTTTTAAATCGTTCCTAATTTAACAACAGGCCGTTCATAATTTGATAGCGTCTGGTATTTTTATAATTTTATTCTTGCTTTGACAACGTTTTGTTATAGATTTAAGAACTCATGTTCAGAAAAAATCTGTGATAGGCTTTCAGTGAATATTATTTAATATTTTTATTTAAAATCGTTAACTACAAATTAAATATCAAATGCTTTATGTCTGCTACATAGCCCCCAAGATAATCTAATACTTAAATTTAGCTGAAATTTAAACAAAACTAAATTTATCTATTATTTCTCACCTCTCCATTGCCATATGAAATTAAAATAACTAAGAAAACAAAAAAACGAAAAAAAGGCAAACTTACGAAAAACTTTGCTAACATAAAACTATACACACACAATAGAATTTATTTGAGAAACAAAAGAAGTGAAATGAAATTATGCAACCTGAACAGAGACAAAAAATATAAAGAAAGAATAAAAACTAAAAGAAGGTGGGCAACTAAGTAATATACACAGACACATTACAGCTAAATACACCAAACACAAAACAAGAATAAAAGCTAATTAAGTTTATGTCACCGGAAATTTAATTCACATAAAGTATCGCTCTACTCAACTCTACACTGTTCCAAAACAAAAGAAACTGAAAAAAAAAAACAGAAAATTAGTGAAAGAAAAGACATTCTGCTGCAACAAAAACTTAAGAAGAATGAACTAGAAAGAAACCAAAGGAGAATCGAATGAACTCAAAAAAAGAAACAGAAATTAGTATGAACATACCGATAGAAAATAAGGAAAAGTTTTTTTATGTCTCATTATTTTCTATTTTAATTTTTATTTTTCATTATTTAATTTTGTGTTGCATGTGTGCGATTATTTGCAACCACTTGTATTTAAGGATGCATTTGAACTTGTACACTCATTGGCAATTAATATTGCTTCTCAACTATAACTTGTTGTACATGTACATTAGAGTTCTCCACAAAAATGAAATTGCGAATTTTGACCGTCCTACTAAGAAAAAAACCTGGCCAAAAAGGCAAAGCTGTGATATTGTGAATTTTCAAGACTTTACGTTCAGATTTGTAGTTTTGAGACGCTGACATATTCAGGAAAGTAAAGAAAATTAAATGCGTTTTAAATGTTTTTTTTTTTTTAATTTTAAGAGGTTTATATGATTTTTTTTTTTTTTTTTGTAGAACAAGGAACAATTTGTTAATTTTTCCAGTTTTAAGAGGTTTATATAATATTTTTTGTGGGTTAAAACGCAGGTTTTACATTTATTTATTTCTTCTGGAAGAATCATCATCAGCTATTTTCAATATTTTAAGAATAAAAAATATATTAAATATTTATGTCGACACAATTCCTTCAGAAATTAAAAAAAAAAACAAGTAAGAAAGTATAGTCGGTCAAACCCGACCATATAAATGAGCAAAAACATTTTTCTTTCAAAATTTCAATAATTTATATTCGTGAGTGATTTTCTGAAGTGGGCCTTATATGGGAGCTATGACAAATTATTGACCGATCACCATGAAATTTGGTCATGTGATTAATGTTTACATGAAAGTTATTTATGTTGAATTTAATGTGTATACCAAAATTTTTAGGAGATTTATGCTCGTTAAAGTGATTATCGGAAGCAGGCCTTATATGGGAGCTATAATTAATTATAGACCGATCACAATAAAATTTGGTGACACGAATTCCGTATACATAAAACTTATTTGGAGAAAAACTTGTGTAGATACCTATATAAGTTAAACATTTATGACCTATAAAGTTCAATTTCGGGTGGACATTTGTATGGGGGGTACGTGAAATAATAGACCGATTTCAGCCAGTTTCAATAAGCTTGGTCCTTGGGCCGAAAAAATTATATGTACCAAATTTTATAGAAATATCTTCAAAATTGCGACCTGTACTTTGCGCACAAGGTTTACATGGACAACCAGCCAGCCAGACGGACGGACGTTTAATCGGAATCGTTTAATCGACTCAAAAAGTGATTCTGAGTCGATCGGTATACTTTATGGTGGGTGTAAGACTAATATTTTTGGGCGTTACAAACATCTGCACAAATCCAATATACCCTCCCCACTATGGCGTTGTAGGGTATAAATATATACTTTTTTTCCAAAAAAAAACAAGTAAGAAAGTATCGTCGGTCAAGCCCGACCATATAATACCCTACACTAAGTAAATGAGCAAAAACATTTTTCTTTCAAAATTTTAAAAATTTATATTCGTGAGTGATTTTCGGAAGTGGGCCTTATATGGGAGCTATGAAAAATTATGGACCGATCACCATGAAATTTGGTCATGTGATTAATGTCTATATGAAAGTTATTTATGTTGCATTTTATGTGTATACCAACATTTTTAGGAGATTTATGCCCGTTAAAGTGATTATCGGAAGAATGTCTTATATGGGAGCTATGACTAATTATGGACCGATCATAACAAAATTTGGTGACATAAATTCGGTATATATAGAATTTATTTGGAGAAAAACCTGTGTAGATACCTATATAAATTAAACATTTATGACCGATAAAGTCCAATTTCGGGAGGACATTTGTATGGGGGCTAGGTGAAATAATGGACCGATTTCAGCCAATTTCAATAGGGATGGTCCTTGGGCAGAAAAAATGATATGTACTACATTTTATCGAAATATCTTTAAAATTACGACCTGTACTCTGCGCACAAAGTTTACATGGACAGCCAACCAGCCAGCCAGCCAGACGGACGGACGGACGGACATCGTTTAATCGATTCTAAGTCGATCGGTATACTTTAAGGTGGGTGTTAGACTAATATTTTTGGGCGTTACAAACATCTGCACAAATCCATTATACCCTCCCCACTATGGTGGTGTAGGGTATAAAAACAGATAAACTTTTTAAAGGTGAAAGTAGCAAATGTACAAACAAATACATATATACTGCTTTATAACTTTAAATCTCTATTCAGGAACAAGATAAATAGTTTGGGCAAGTTTGACCTATTATTTTTGGCATTTTTTTATTATATTATATTTATTATACCTATACCACTTAACAATGAATTACCTACCTACTCATGAGGTATGTTCGCAAAAATATTATAAATAATATAGAATAAATTTAAATAAAACGAATTGTTCTACTATGTTAGAAAGGGAGAGGTATTGAAAACTTAATTATATTGACTATTATAACAATATAAGATATATGTCTGATTTTCTGGGGACTATGGTCAAGTGTAGTCCAATTCACTTTACAGCATGATTTCTGAGTACACAAAACTGATCCTTGCTAAATTTGATCATGATTGCAAATCTGATTTCACCAGTCGAGTCTGTATCAAAAACTAATACAATGGACGTTTTTTGAACCCTTTAACCCTAATGTGTATGACAGGGTACCTGGGTAACTTTTTGTAATTTAATTGCAATTCTCTATGTATGCAGAATTCCTAGGCGCTTGAAACTTTCTGAGAACTCCTAACTTTTTGTTATATTTATTTTTTATAATGGACACATTTGTGTCTCGACTTGGGAGGCAGTGGTAAATAATTTCATATTTTACATCCTTAACAGGGTGACAGGGCACCCGGGTACCACATACAAATTATATGGCAAATATTACGTATACGCTCACAACAGAATACTGGCAGAATTTATTTGAGTACTGTGTATATAAATGGGAATCCCCATTTATTGAATTGACGTTAGGCTAAACTTAAAAATTTATTTAGAATTTCATAATATGGAGCAATTTTATATATTGCGCAATAATATGTAAATTCATAGGTTCTGTATGTGGTCCCGGGTACCCTGTCACCTTGTTAAAGATGTTTTTTTTTTTTTTTTTTTTTTTGTCACACACATAAGGGTTAAAAAAGTTTGAATATTGATCAAAATAAGTTCATTTTTTCTCCTTTATTTCTTCTTCAAGTGGCCAAAAACACGTTAATGCCCTTTAAATGCAAAAATAATTATTTAATGACAAAACTTTTGACTAAAGTGAAAAATAAATTTTTCCCCAGTTACGTTATCCTACCATCATTATATACTGAACATGTTTATACAATTCATAGAATAATTCTAGGGTGGGGTGAACCTTAATATTTTTTTCGGTCATAGAAACTTTTCTAAATTAAAACGTTTACACTGCATGGTTTAAATAGAGGCGTTAGGTAAGAGGGGAATTTCGGAATGTTTAAGAGTAATCAATAGATACAAATCTATTAAGAAACCCACTTGATAATCATAATATCCTTTTCATAATAATATTCCCGTTTTCCCCCCTCATCTGAGCCGCTCTTTACATTACATCGAAATAATGCAACATAGTAATTCTATATTAAGTGTATGGAAAACTCACATACTCGAAATGTTTGCTTCGTCTTTCTTTGATAGAAGTATTTTTAGAATTGTATTTGTTTCTTCACTTCAAAGTTACCAGTAGTTACTCATAGTAGTATATCATCCCAGCAGTTAAGCAAGTAGTCTCTGTATCCCTTATAGACAGTAATTGTCACTAATGCCTGATCACTTAGCTGACTCCAATTGATATATTTTGGGTCATTGACACGTATGTGCTAGTTGTAGTGCAGTATGCTGACATTTCATGTAACACAGGGTTAAACCTAGATTGTCACTTTAAAAGTTTATTTTGTACTGCACTTTAGAAAGCATTTATTTTACCCACATACTGGAGAGTTGCCGGAGGAAGGTTTGTTTACAAGAAACCGGTTATTGGACTGTCTATGATATGTTTTTTTAACTGAGTATTTGAGGTCAATTTGCTTCCGTACATATTAAATTACTAGTTATGTGTCTGATCAAGAAACCGGTTAGGTAGGTAATAAGGTAACTGACGCTATGTAACCAGTATGTGAGTCCAATGCGTTGCCTACTTTGGAACAGCTATCAGACAGTCTCATTGTAATCAAAAAGGGTCAGCTTAGGACATGCAGGTATTAAAACAACTAATCACTATATAACAAGTTGTCACCCAAAATGATAGGTAAAATCAGTTGTTCGGGACCGTCTTCTAGAACTGCTGGGATGGTTTAATTTACACATACATCTTTTATGCATACACACATGTATATGTCATTGTATACATATATACCTATATGTAGTAGTAGTATCTGTAGCAGCACTATCTACTTTGGTTACATTTTAATTTTCATTTCTACTGCCAAATATTTTGGCAATAAGCGTTAACACTTTCATTTTAACATCCCCTCACTCATACTCTGCTAAAAAAAAAATCGTACAACAATAAAGCAATTTTTCTGCTTGTGTGTGAGGTTAGGAAAGTGTGAATTTATGAATGGCACCCCGCAGTTCTTTAAACTAGTTCCTCTTTGTGAATTACTACCATTAATTATCTGTCAAAATTACCACACTCATATCATTGCGAAATTACTAGTTAATGTTAGTCGCAAACATTTTTTTCATTCTGTTTTATTTTTTGTTACAGACATTTGTTGCTCAAACAAGGTAAAAAAAAAAAAAAAACAAAAAGAAATGTACTGTGTTGTTTGATTTACTTCTCTACTTGTCATTTGAATAATAATTATTCGATGAAAAATATTTGTTTTATTCGAGTGCACAACATTTTTCGATTTAGATTAAAAAGTTATTGAAAACAATAATTGTCGATTAATCAAATACGCGTATAAATTAATTTTCATGTTGAAATTTAAACAAATTTTTTTTTATATAAATTTTTGGACAAAACTATCTCAACACCAGTGGTTTATATTATTATTCTAAGTTGGCTACATTCAAATTTTATTTGAAACAACTTTCTACATTAATTTTACAATCGATCATGTATTAACTCAACAATATCAACACATTTTAAAGCCCAACTTAAAAACCTAAGTAAGGTTATATAGAGAGTCCAAAGCGGACAGAAAATAGCACTTATCGGATTTCTTATTTACGATTTTAACAAACTTTACCACCATTATTATATATTGCAAGTGTTTATGAAATCAAAGACTTTTTGACTCGAGATTCTTTCTGGGCCACAAATACGATGTCTTAGAAATTTAAAATTTCTAAAAGTTATGCATGTACATAACATCACACACACCATACAATGTACAACATAAAATTTAAAGATACATTTATATAATTTAGAATTTTTGGAAGAAATTGAATTTTTCGAAAATGCAAAGTATAATATATATATCTTATATATCTCATAAACAACACTTCATTTTTTTTTTTTTTAATTTTGTTTTAATATATAATGTTGTTTTAACCCCTTCAGCAGCTCATAATAGATAGGACCCTTTTCCTCCCACCAAATACAGAGAATTACCTTAGCGTCATTGATATTTGACTTTACGATCTCTTATTAATTTTATTATCGAATCGGCTTCAATTCGTATGGTACCCAATTTCCCTGCATTTGGATGAATCCTGCTTTTCACAAACTTCACACATTCAAATTCCATATCGCAACTAAATATTGGCAAAATTAATTTTAGTGTAGCTGTCATTTATATTTAAAGCTGTTTGTACAAAAAAATAATAATTTTGAACAAATTATTAAAAATAATTTTAGTGAAATTTGTATTTTTCCGTATGAATTTGCAACTTTTATTGACTTGATAATCTTAGACAGGACTGTAAATAAGACTAGAGCCACCTCCTGTCCTTAAAAATTTCGCCGATTTTGGCATTGACATTACATTAGAGTAGCAGTTAGAATTGAAATCTATATGTTGAAAATTGCTACCATCAAAACTGCAGGATGGGTAAAATGTAATAAAAAAAGATTTTCACCTCTTATATTAAGTTGTAGTTGTACTATTTGCCAAAACTTTTATATGACTCTTTATTGTTTAACAAACAGCAACAACAGAAAACAATTTTGGCACAAAATTTACTTCTATTTGCTGCACAACATCTAAACGATTAGAGCAAGAATGAGTATTGTCTTGGAATTTTTCTGATTTAATGTAGTGTGACCACAAATATTGCTAGTAGTAATTTTAGTATTATTTTCCAACAATAAAGTACTTTTTCCGAATGAGGATAACAATTAGGTAAATTTTGTTAAGTTTTTATTCTAAGGACTTACAAATATAATTATTTTTATTTCAAATTTAAGACGAGCTTTATATTATTTTATTATGATCGTTATCTGCCATTTTTGTAGGAGACTTATAACATCCACAAATTATAAATCATTCAAAAAAAAAAAGAAATTGCAGTTAAAATGTTGAAAAGCTAATTTCGACAAATTTAAATTTACCTTCAACAACTCCTAACTACATGGTATACTTAGAAACAGAACTACCATCTTTATACATTTCAACCTTAAAACTACACTTCTGCTTCATAAATAGAGTCTTTAATATGCATCAACACAGACTACCTCGAATTTTAGCTGAGGCTATTTTTGCGCAAAAAATCAGCTGGTCTAACGAATGGTATAACCTTAGACTTTACCTTCAATATACTCCACATAACCTTAATAGACCACTGTGCTCTGACTGGAAAATAATATTACAAGCGCTTGAAAGAAAAGAACGCGATGAAAATGTATATAAAGCAACAAACTCGCTGCATCATGACTTGTACAATCATCTCAATTTTAGTGTCATGCCACTGCTCGCAAACGATTTCTCAACATATAAGACTAGTCTGATAACAAAAGCTAGAAGTGGATTACTTAACCTTAACGAAAGATCATACTGTAACAATAATGTGACTATGTGCACTTTATGTAATCTAAATCAAATTGAAAACACATACCACTTTGTTGGTGTTTGCTCAATATTCAAAGAACTGAGACTAACACTTTTTGGAAAAGTCCATCTTAGTCTGGAAGAGGTGCTGTTTATTTTCAAGGGGAATAACTTTCATTCATTATATATAATTCTAGAATCATCTTTAAAATATCGCAGATTAATTCTAAATGAATTTGAATAAC
Source organism: Calliphora vomitoria (assembly GCA_942486065.2). Taxonomy (NCBI): domain Eukaryota; kingdom Metazoa; phylum Arthropoda; class Insecta; order Diptera; family Calliphoridae; genus Calliphora; species Calliphora vomitoria. The sequence goes on from OW818029.2 coordinate 65,677,359, forward strand.
AATTTTTAATTATAACAAATGTCAAATCAAGCAAAATTTTTTGTAAATTTTAATTGTAATTGCCAATCTGGCTCACAACATTATGTTATGCGATTTATAGATAATATTATTGTAAATTGTAATAATTTGTACAAACAACAATTTTCTTTTATATCTATTAATAAATAATAAAATCAAAAATATTTTCTGTCTTTAAATTAGTACTCATAAATACCTAAATATCACTGTGAAGTACTTAACGAATACAAAAGTATCTGCCAACACTGTTGTGTACCTTAAAGAGAACAAATGTTTGAGTGTCTTTGCGTATGTATGGCTTTGTCTATGACAGTTGAGTACCAAGTGTATTTAGTAGTATGTAGTTGCAGCAATAATAGTAGTGATAGTCTTAGTTATAGTTAGTTCTAGTCGTAAGTTTCATAATGAATTGATTGGCTTTACACTTTGAATCTAAAGGCCAATATAAGTTATGTGGTGTCAACAAGAATTATGGCAATTTATTCTGTATGTTATAGTGACACTCACACACACATAGGTATATGTAAGTGTATGGGTGTTTAGTATCCAACATTGTTGTCTGCCAAAAACTCTAGCAACTGAAAGATTGCTTCTGCAATACTACTCTTGCCATTTTCTCCACACCATACCCTCATTTAGTTAGGGAATCTCATATATTTTTCTGCTCCATTTTATCATTCCATTTGTAAATTGTACAGTAAATTACATTAAGAGAAGTTTGTCTTAATAGTTGTCATAGAAGATTTGTGGTCTTGTTATTGGTGGTGTTGGTGCTGGTGTTCTTTTCATGTTGTTGCTGTTGTTTTACAAATTGTGTTGTACATTAAGTGTCACACCTAATACACAGACATCAGCAAACATAATTATTGTAATTTATTTCATTTTATTATGCTCTATTGTACTGTAGTGTTACACAAAAACAAATGCAAGCAACTTTATTGAATTATGATTATTTAATTAACACTCACCGAAGTGAAATAGCGACGAAAAGAAAAGTTGGTATGCTTTACAAATTATTAGGTTAAATTGAATTGAATTGTATGTAGTCTCTCATATATTCATAGAGTCTACTTAATATTTACAATTAATTAATATTGAATAAACCAGATTCTTTTAAATTGCAATAGTTACAGTAGTTTAAAAATTGGTACACAACAACTTAGTCACTCTTTTTTAATACTCACACTTATATTACTTGCTAATTTACAAGAATGCGTTCGATGTTAACTCTAACAGTCCTTACCACAGAGTATACAGATGTGCCACGAGACAGAAAACAACTAAGTTTTATATTTCTCTCTTTCTCACAGAACTGCCTTTGTTTATATTTTAGCTGCATGTAACATATGGTCAATTCCATGTCATCGTACGTGACATTTGTACGCCTATAGAGTGGAATAGATTTTTCACAAATAAGAGTATCTAAAAAATAATTTGGTCTTTATGTTCCATTCAGAGGGTACTATATTTAAAAAAATAACTAGTTCTTTCGAAACATTGTTGTCCAAAATATCGAGCGAAATAAGGGTATATCATACGTGACATAAAACGGAAGTAATTTTGAGGTACATGTAGAAATATGCGAAAATTTGCGAATCGTGAGAGGCGTTATGTTTTCTTTTAATTTCTTACACTAAACCAAATATTTTTCTTTTACAATCCGTCATATTTAAATAAAAACAATCTTTGGATGATTTTATAATAAATAAAATTTAATATCGTACATGACATACCGTACGTGACCGATTTTTCTCTTATAGTAAAACAATATATATTCTGTAAATATATGTGTACAAAAACTAAAAAAATAAATAGAAAATATATATTCGGTTTCAATAAACAATTTGATAATAGCAAAAAAATAATCAGAGTCAAATTCATTTCATACCATATTCTAATTGGGAGCTTAGTTTTCACCACAATCTTAGCCTAAAACATACCAATTAAAATAAAAAATTAAATATAGTCAGCTTAAACTATTATTTTTGCACTTAAGTTGTGTAATAAGCTCTAAATATTTTCACATAGTAACATTTTAGTGTTTTCTCCCATTCAAATCATCTTGAAAAAAAGTTTCAAGGGTTTTTATTTTTTCAGTCGTGGTAGTCATTCTCGTGGAACTGCCCATATAGCAATTAACTTTTCCACACACTAAATTAGGTTCAAAAAATTATTATATCTTTCTCGTTCCATAAGAGCGACCCTAGAAAACTGATTTTGGATTTCTTGAAATTGCCACCACTGTGTAATCTATAGTACTTTCCATATACAGAACGCTCAGCAACTCACTGTTACTATTTATGTACGCAGCGCCATCGTCTAGTAAACAGTGATCACCTTGAGCTGTTAAAGCTGCTTCACACAAAATGTTGTCATACTTAGAAACAATATCAATAACAGCATGTTATCAACATTGTTTATGAGTAGAAGTTTCTACAGATGAAAATGTTGGTAAAAAGGGTATATGTTGCAAGCAGCCATTGCAGACTATTAAATTCAAATTTATAAAGCAATTTCATAACAATTTCTGTAAATATTTACTACAAAAGTTACATAGTTTCTAAATAATGTGATTGATTACACTACTCTTAAATAAAAAAGGTGTATATAATTTTGGCATGCTGAACACAAATCTGTGAAAGTAAGTCTCTTACATTTGTATCATTTTTAAAAAATTTGTATAATATAATAAAGTTTTTTTGAGTATTTCACAAAGTAGACAATTTTTCGATTAATATTTTATATTAGATTAATAAAACATTATGGGGGGTAATGTTTGGAATGGAAATTTTGTATGGAAATTTAGTTTTATAAACCTTTTATAAATTTAAAATTTTGTATGCATTTATTAAAAACCTATTTATTAAAAACCTATACAAAATATTTTAACTTTCGACAATCAGTTTTAAATTTTTTAATGAGAAAAAAATATTTACCCCCATATTTTTTTATAAAAATTTAATTTTATAAACCTTTTGTAAATTTAAAAAATGTTCATGAATAAGGTCGTTAATGTTTATTCGCGTTGTAATATAGCGTTTTGCTTTAACACATCACTGATATTGTAGTACAAAATATTTGCTATCGCTTTTTAAGAGAACTGTCCTATCATTTGATTTTCAATTTTTCAAACGTCAAATTTGACACCTCTGCATACTTTGTGGCTTAGTGTAGACTATTATACAAACTAAATTGTTAATCATACGCTGCACAAAGGAATTAATTTAAAAAACTAAAGTTTTATCAAAAATTCATATGTATTTCTTTAATTATTTTAAATAATATTATTGAGAATTTTGAAATTAATTGCATAATCCTAAAAATATCATTACATATTCAAATACCAAATGCTAGATTTTAAAACCATAAACAGTATATAACATTTTCAATTACATATTTGGCATATTCAGTTCAGCGTGTCAAAATTATATAAAAAAGATGTTTTGCACGAGAAGTTCGCAATACAATGAATACCTCATTTAGATAATAAATTACTTAACAAAATATATTTTACAAAGCTAATTTGCATAAATATTTTACTTGTCAAAATGTCAGATTTAAATACATATTATTTTCAACCTTCAGGATACGGCTTTTATATAGAATGAAATCATCAAATCTTTCTGATATTTTATACCAAGCGTATGATTAATATGTATTTAACCAACAAATAAATATTACTCATACTTTAGCATACAAATATGTTTTAAGTATGTAAATTACACAGTTATACAAAAGTGAACAAAAAAATTATTCAGAGGTTCTCATGCAGCAATTCTGTTTTGTTGGAGTCCATAGAGTACGATTTTTTCGATCAACACTTTATATTGAAATAATTATATTCATAAACTTTCAACTTCAAAACATCATAAATATGTTATTTTGAAACAAATTTTAAAATAGTTACTTTCGTTTAAAAATACATATTTGTAAATATCAGTTAAAAAGTGGTTGAGTTGCGGTAGTTTAAATTCAGGATGCTCCTCAAATATGTTTTTTTAAAGAGGATTTTGTACGAAAAAATCTATAAAGTCGATTCACAAAAACTAGCATAACTCAATAATTTTTTCATTGAATTGAATTTACTTATATGTTTAGAAAAGCTATATTAATATGGGTTTTCACTAAAATAAGAAAACTAATTTTTATAAAAATTTAAATTTTTTTAACTACCGTTACTAACTACAACTACAACTTTCAACAGATTTTCCAAAAGTATCAAAGGTAAAATATACGTATACATATCTTTTAAATAAAATAATAAATTTCAAAACAACATACATACTTATATATATATTTTTTAAATTGTGACTTTACGAATGTTATTATTTTACTATATTTGGTAATGAAAAACGTACTACTTAAGGACTCAGATCGTAAAATTCTTAACACATGTTTTTCATTAAAACTTTTAATCCAAGTATTATTTTTTTTTTTTGATCAAGTTACCTTTGTAAAGCATGTCAGTTATTATGTTTAATGTCAATTATATTCATTTGTTGTTAATCTAATTAAAATGAGAGACGAGAAAAAAGTGCGTACTAAAATTATTTAATATATTCAACAAAACCCAACTTGGTCCTACAAAAAGTTCGCCAAACAATCAAAGGTCTGCTATCAAACTGTTGTTAATATTATTAAACAGTACCGGAAGAACTTGTCCGTTGATAGAAACCTGGTTCAGGTAGAAGGAATGGTCCACAAGATGTTTCTAAATCCAAAATAATAGAAAGCACTTTCAAAAGAGCTCCCAACACATCCGGCAGGAAAGCCGCACGGTTACCTCAGTGCTCGGACTATTTGGTACGAAAAGCAAAAGCCAATATGCAGGTTTAAAAGCATACAAGGCTCAAAAAGTTCCTAACAGGAACTCTGCTAAAAATTTAGAGGCCAAAGACAGAGCACGGAAATTAAAGTCAAATTACATACAAAAAATATACCTGCTGCATAATGGATGACGAAATGTACGTATGGAAAATTTTCGCAGCTTCTGGGTCAATTTTTTTATATTGCAGCTGCTCGAGGGAATGTTGAAGAAAAGTTTAGGACCCAAAAGCAAACAAAAAGTTCTTGGTATGGTAAGCAATATGCAGTTGCGTCAAAAAAGCCAAACATTTGTTACAAGGGGCTCTATAAATACCGAAATTTACATCAATGAATGTTTACAAAAAAGGATGTTTCCGTTCATAAGACTTCTTAATGTGTACACTTATTTTTGGCCTGATTTGGTATCTGTCACTATGGTAAGAAAGGTCTTGAGTTTTACAAGAACAATAATATGGTATTTGTACCAAGAGATGTAAATCCTCCAAACTGCCTGGACCTAAAGCCAGTGAAGAGATATTGTGATTTTGTTAAAAGAGAAAAAAGCACAAAAAAAGTGTCCAAAAGTGTGGTAGATTTTAAACGGAGATGGACAACCTGTTCGAACAAAGTGACATAAAGCACTATAAAAACCATAATGGAAGGGTTTTTGAAAAAGGTTTAAAATTTCATCATTAGTGATGAGAACTATAAAAATATTTTTTTTTTTTTTGTAAATTGTAACAATAATATCAATCAAATAAAAAAGATTCAAAACTGTAAGTTTAGTGGTTACATTTTTCGATCTCAGTCCTTATATGAAGTGATCGGGAAAATCTATACATAAGTATTTCCGAATTCTATGCACTCCAAAACAGGATTGTTATATCAGTACCCCTGCATAGTTTTGGTGTAGCATATTATTATTATATTATTTTCAAAACATGTTGTTTCCCTTATGGCAATTTTCAATAAATCCCTTATTGAATAAATTTTGTTTATTTTATTTCGAAATCATTAGTTGATTATGAGAAACCAGCAAAAAATCACAACATCGTTTGTCTTTACATTTTAATGATGAACCAACAAAATACAACTAATGAATGAAACATGTAACTAAATCTAGAGAGTTTTAGCAATACTTCAAGTATATATATAGTATATTATATTTGAAAATGAAAATATTATACAGAAATTATCGTTTAATATTATCCGTATACAATATTAAGAAATAAGTTTGCTAAATTCGAGTTTTTAATAAACAGGATGGGAAAGAACATTCTGTATACATTGGTGCCGACCGCTTGACTGACGTGATGTGTATCCGATAGAAATACAAAAACCATATAATCATCATACCATAATAGTTGCTTAGAAAAATTAATCAATGTTTAAATAAAAACCACAATCTACTTAAATACATCGTTTGGACACAACTCCGTTACTTCCTCTTTAATAAAAGTAAGACCAAATAAAAAAAATAAAATCATAAAAAAACAAAGAGAAAAACATACATACAACATGAAACTTAAATCAAATACTCGTATTATAGACAAGAATGCATATACGTGCGGTCATAGAATCTAAACTTGATTTAGTACAATATACCAACCAACACAAACATATGTAAACAAACCAAAACGTACACACAAACATACCCTTGTATTATACGAAACTATTAACAGTATAAATAAGTACAAATACAGTTACATCTTCGCAAACTTCCGACATCGTAATATTCGTGGTAAGACTATTCAATATGGCAAATAATTTAATAAAAAAAAATACTCTTTTACGGTATAATAATATATAAAATAAATTGAGTACTAGAACAGACTTCAAACAAGGACGAAACGGAAACTATTTATTTATTTTTTAGTTTTTTCTTTGGTTTTTAGATTATTGTATCTACTTTCCCTATTTCGTTTTCTTTGGATACAAGTATCTTTATATATTTTTTAACTGTAATAGAATATATTTTGTTACAAATTAAGTTATATGTACAATATTTACAAAAACAAAAACAAATTTCAAACATACGGATATACATACTTCACAAGTATAATATTTATTTTCAAGGAGTGTTGTTAGGGTGTACTGGTACATACAAATATTGGTCTTTTGATAGTGTTTTATAAGTTGATGTCATTTTTAATCTTGGCCAGCTATTCAGTTGTTATTTAATGATATGTACGGTAACGAGCAATATTTAATTTAATTAATATTAACAAATTAAGTACATGTAATTCTGGTACCACAAGTGTTGCCAATTCCTGGTGAACAAAAAGGGATAAATATTTTGGAAAAAATGGCTAAAAAAAAGGCTAAAATAGGGCTAACATTTTTAAATTCAAAAACACATATATTTTACACAAAAACCAACTTACATTTGGCTATGCCGAATAGACAAACAAAAATGTAAGAATATAACACAGGTTCAAATGGAAGAAGATAAGAATATTTATTCCCGTATGTTGATCCTTAACTTTAAAATAACGTACTTAATATGTGGCCTTACGTATATCATATGCCGATGTTTTCAAAATGTCGTATTGATCCCAATCAAATTTTTTTGTATGAAAGCCAAATTTTAAAGTAATACTTCGTGATAATTTCGGAATCGATGGAGAATATTTTGATAAGTGAATACACATATGGCTAATATACCACTCAAATAAATCAGAAAAAAAATATTCTAAAAATTATACACGTCGTCAGACAGAATTGATTTTCATTGGCCAAAACATAAATTTTACCATTAGTTAGTAAACATATCAAAACTAAGGTAGCCAAAATACTTGGTAAAAATATTGGAAATTACGTTTGTGACATGCTGGTAAACATAAATATTTAATTTAATTTTAGAAAAAAGTAAATTTTTTAAATTTGATAAAATACAAAAGATCATAGCTAAACTATTATCGACAATGGACTGACATTTTTTTTTTAAAAATTGGTTGGATTATAGACTTTAAAAATGGTAAACATTGCCTTTGCAAGGTGTTTAAAAATATTTTGTAAGTAAGTATATTTACGTCCAATTTTAATTTTAGAGGAACGTAACTTTTAAAGATCAAAAAAATACATCACCCAGATAAAGATCAAAGTGTCCTCTTTATCCCTATATATAATTTAATAAACGCCCGGATCCGCCCGTACAATATATTTTATTAACTATTTCTACATATTAAAAAAAATATTAAAATATCTCAATCGTTTTAAAAGTTACAGAAAAACAATTCTGAGCAATTATGCGTCCCAGGCAAGAATACAACATGTATTTTGAATGCGTCCTCGATGCAAATAATAAAATATTTGAGCAACAATTTAAAGATATAATTTGAGAACTAGAGCAAGTTTGAATGACATACGAAAGGTTCCAACAATTGGTATGTGCTGAAATTGTTTACTAGTTCAACATTTTCATTTATTTTTTGTCATAATATTCTTGCCAATTTTTTTAAACTGATTTTACTTATTTTCAACAGTAACAATTTCGATCTATAGAGTAAATATATAAATTTTGATAAGCTATAAGCTAAAGAAATGGCTAAACTGATTTTTTACTGGCTAAACAAGATTGAAAAGGGCTAAATTTAGCCAAAAATGTGCTAAATTGGCAACACTGGGTACCACACCAATATTAATTAATCCGAGATCGGATAAGTATAACACGGCGCTACAGTGAAAAAAAAAGCTTGGAAACCGACCTAGCCTTAGTTATATGTATTGCTGAGTACATCACAAATTGTGTCAAACAATTTCAGAAACAGCCGAATCCGTTTTTAGTGATGTTCGTCAACTTATCGACCTATAACTCTCTCAGTTTTTGCACGACTTTAAATTTGTTAACGGGTACTAATACTAATACTAATACTAATACTAATACTAATACTAATACTAATACTAATACTAATACTAATACTAATACTAATACTAATACTAATACTAATACTAATACTAATACTAATACTAATACTAATACTAATACTAATACTAATACTAATACTAATACTAATACTAATACTAATACTAATACTAATACTAATACTAATACTAATACTAATACTAATACTAATACTAATACTAATACTAATACTAATACTAATACTAATACTAATACTAATACTAATACTAATACTAATACTAATACTAATACTAATACTAATACTAATACTAATACTAATACTAATACTAATACTAATACTAATACTAATACTAATACTAATACTAATACTAATACTAATACTAATACTAATACTAATACTAATACTAATACTAATACTAATACTAATACTAATACTAATACTAATACTAATACTAATACTAATACTAATACTAATACTAATACTAATACTAATACTAATACTAATACTAATACTAATACTAATACTAATACTAATACTAATACTAATACTAATACTAATACTAATACTAATACTAATACTAATACTAATACTAATACTAATACTAATACTAATACTAATACTAATACTAATACTAATACTAATACTAATACTAATACTAATACTAATACTAATACTAATACTAATACTAATACTAATACTAATACTAATACTAATACTAATACTAATACTAATACTAATACTAATACTAATACTAATACTAATACTAATACTAATACTAATACTAATACTAATACTAATACTAATACTAATACTAATACTAATACTAATACTAATACTAATACTAATACTAATACTAATACTAATACTAATACTAATACTAATACTAATACTAATACTAATACTAATACTAATACTAATACTAATACTAATACTAATACTAATACTAATACTAATACTAATACTAATACTAATACTAATACTAATACTAATACTAATACTAATACTAATACTAATACTAATACTAATACTAATACTAATACTAATACTAATACTAATACTAATACTAATACTTCATCGGTCATAAATATATAATTTACATAGGCATCGACATACATTTCAAACCAGTTTTATATAAAAAGAAATTACACCTAAAAATTGTGTCAAAATTGAACATAGCTCCCTTTAGGTCCACTCCAAAAATCATTTCAATGAGCATAAATATCTTAGGAATGCATAAATATTTAAAAAGCGTATCTAGATAAAATCAAACTCAAGTAGATTTAATATGCACAGAAATCTGGTATTAAACTTTTTAATGATCGGTCCATAATGGGACAGAGCTCCCATAAATGCTCGCATTTATATTATATTCGTAATAAAGCATATGGGCAAATACACAAAAAATTTAACAGTCTTTAATTCTTCAATATTTCTGAAGTATAAACCATTCAACAATTTCATACACGACAACATCGAAAATAAATTTACATTTGTAAAGAAAAAACTGTTTAGCTCATATACTATGCGCAGGATATTATATGTTCGGATAGGATCAACTATTCTTTCGTATTTGTTTTGAAATGTTTTTGTTGATGGAACACTTTCATCCAAGTGCACAACATGTTCAAGTTCTACGTTCAACGTTTTTCGAGAGAGATTCTTATTTCTAAACTGCTTATTAGGCTCGAATTAGCATCTGAATTAGCATCTGTTAGCAAGTTTTTTTCTTCATTGTATCTCTAAACCAATTTTGTTAGTTTAACAGTCGTTTTAATAATCTAGTACTTTGTATGCGTCCTCGATTGGTATTAAATTGTTCAGGGAGTTATTATCCCATCTGTTGAAGTCATCAGTATACAATCCTATTAATTTAGCAAGGAAACAAAAGGCCTTGTGCTAATGTCGATTAGCTTTCTCCAGAATTTGACGTAGTATAAAAATTTGTTCATTGGAAGACTTTTCACCTATAAAATGTAATAGTTTTAACAACAGTTAACCAAATTCGTATATTATGAACGGACTTTAACTGCATAACAATCTTTAACACCTCTTCATAAAGTAACCTTTAACAAGTAGTTAGTTCTAGCTATAAAGCATTATATTACAAAAAACAACAACAACAACGAAACATACTCAAACACAAACCCATAGTAAAGTTTGGAACTTCTTATAAAACAATAAAATTATATATGTACCTGTAGTTTTTGGACTGCTTCCTGCAACATCTTCATATTCAGCAGAGCAAAGAAATAAAGATTTTTAAGAATGATTGTTAAAATTCTTCGTAGTTTGTTTTCGTAATATTGTCTGTTAAAGTTTCAAATTTATGTACTTTTTGTCTCTTTATCATCTTTTGTTTAAAGCAACGAACTGTTGTCTGTTAAAACAGTAGTATACCTATGGCTCTCTATTTGTTGCCAGTATTATTTCATCCATTCAAAGTTATTCGTTGTAGTACTTACTTATTGTATTGTTTCAATATTTGTTTAAAGTTTTAACCATGATGTTTCTTGTTAAGTCTTAGATTATTTGAGTTGGATTTTATTGACAGGCGAAATTGCGAAAATAAGTAATTTAATTTAAAAATTAATACATTAAAATATGAGGGGATATAGTTTGTATAATCTTATGAGTTGAAATGGAAAATGGTAGTAGAATATTTAACTAGTACATAATTTAATATTGGAACTAGGTAGAAACGGTTAAAATTATTTTTTTAAGGTTTAGCACTTAGAATAAACATTTTGAAGTATGTATTAATGGAAGAACCAATTTTGGTCTCTAAAAATACTGAAAAGATTCGTCACAACAATTAAATGCAATCAGCTCTGAAAGCTGAAATTATAATACTGGCTATAGATTCAATGGTCATACCAAAATTCTCAACTCAGGGGGAATGTTACAGAAGAATTTAGCAATGGTCAATTGCGCTACACCAGCGGGTTGTTTATTTGCACCTTATCTCCGAAACAGGGAGACTTGTGTCCATTAAGATATCTGCAGCACAGACAAAAGGAGTATCATAATCACTGCCTAAAGAGAATAAGCATATGATTAACTCGTTTCAAAAACTGTAAAATTAGGATAACTATTTTAAAGTTCAGATTTTCCCCAAACCCTCTTGATGCCACTGGAATCGTAGCCTAATGTAAAGGCATATAATATTACCTACTACAACAAAATCCAAACAAAGGTGAGAGGATTATTTTAAGAACAGAAAACTTAGCTAAAAAATTACAATTCAAAGCTCATAAGACAATCATTTGAGTCAAAATCATATTGAGTAGAAGAAGTCGAATGGAAGTATTATTAGCAAAATGCACAACGGCTAGCAGTTAGATTCCACCAAGAATTCCAAAAAATCCATTAATATTTATCTAGATGAAATATTTATTCTCATGTTTAATTTATGGCGAAATTATGGAACCCTACCCTTAGCTTCGTAGCGGGGAGAGTCGTACAACACTCTACTTATTTGATCGGTCTATGGAACTTTAACCTACCAATGGAGAAACACCTGTGGTAGTTTACTTAGTGAGAGCTCTTCAGGCGTCTGTGTCGAAGAACTAAAAGAAAAATATTCAATTGACCATGTTTAGAGACAATTGCTTATTAAACATTATCGCGTGACCAGTCTCATCTGTTGTATTTGGTTGGTAATTCCTACTACATAGGCAATGGCTATTCGATTTGATTCGACTCTAGACCATTTGTTACCAACTACAACCTTCCTTTAGCATTCGAATATGACATTGCTAATACATACTTAATTCCTTAAAGGCCCTTAAGACATGCGGCAGTATTTAATATATGGATAAGAAAATCTTGTTGGTTACATTTAAGATGATTGAGCTTCCTATGATTAACTAAGTGGATTCGATATCGAAGCTGCCCAGAACTGCATGTCAGCTATGTTAACGTTGCAAAGTAATTTAATATACAGTTTAATATACAATATTTAATATACAGTGTCACTTTTTTCGACACCGTACATTTACAACTAGTAGAGTAACTTCGGGTAATGTAGACTACCGTTCAAAGGAGAAAAAAATTATGTGAAAATATTGTAAGGAACCCAAAAACAAGCATTAAAAAAATTGGAGGGTAATGTGGTCTAGTATTTAATACATACAACTCATGAACCAGCTAAGGACTGAGATCGTAAAATTCTTAACACAAGTTTTTCACTAAAACTTTTAACCCAAGTATTATTTGATTTTATTTTTTATTTTTTTTTTTTTTTTTTTTTTTTGTTTGATCAAGTTACCTTTGTAAAGCATGTCAGTTATTATGTTTAATGTCAATTATGTTCATTTGTCGTTAATCTGATTAAAATGAGTGACCAGAAAAAAGTGCGTACTAAAATTATTAAATATTTTCAACAAAACCCAACTTGGTCCTACAAAAAGTTAGCCAAGCATTCAAAGGTCTGCCGTCAAACTGTTTCCAATGTTATTAAACAGTATCGGGAGAACTTGTCCGTTGATAAAAAACCTAGTTCGGGTAGAAGGAATGGTCCACATAATGTTTTTAAAGCCAAAAAAATAGAAAGCATTTTCAAAAGATCTCCCAACACCTCCGGTAGGAAACCAGTCCGGTTAGCTCAGTCCTCGGACTATTGGGTACGAAAAGTCAAAGCCAATATGCAGGTTTAAAAGCATACAAGGCTCAAAAAGTTCCTGACAGGAACTCTGCTAAAAATTAAGAGGCCAAAAACAGAGCACGGAAATTGAATGTCATTATAATTTTATTAATACAAACTAAAAAGACGCGTTCTTGGTTTAGATAGTTGGCATACAAAGTACATATTTAGTTATTGTCGGGTAATTTGGAACAGTAGTACACAATGAAGTATTTTAAGTGGTCCACATTACACGGACTCGGATTACAGTGTTAAAAAATTATTTGTACCTTATAATATAATTGTGCTTAAATACTTACCAAATATATGCAAGACTACGTGTCCACTTTAACTAAGTATATAAAACAACCAAACATTAAATTCTACCAAGTAACTGTACCAAATTTTGTTTCTTACTTGGGCCAAACAAAATTTTGACCACGCGCATTAATTTCAATACAAGAATAAAAACATATCAATTACTCATGAAAACACATGTACAATTGTCGTTTCAAACAAATTATAAAATTTACGACAAATCAGTGTTATCATACCTTCAATAATTTCTGAAAAAATACAACAATTTCATGACCACTCGTTTTTGAAACTTTAGTGACAGTATGTTTAATGCAGCTTTTTGTTGATTGCAAGTTAAAATTTTGCACTAATTAATTGCAGTGCAGATTTTTGCACTAAATATTCGTTAAGTGATAGTTAAAAAATTATCACCATTTTTTTTTTTAGTGCTAGTGAAGAAATAACCATTACCACTAAAGCAGATGAAGAATAGTGCAAACAAAATTTTTGCAATTTTATTGAGTGATAGTGAAATGCTGATTTCAATCAACATTTAGTGCAATACCCCCAACTATGTAGTAAACAAGTGGTTACGAATAGACAACATAATGTTGTCATCTCTTCGATAATACCAAGCATGTTACTTTTCAGACGACCAAAGTATTTATCATTTTTTTTTTATTCATAGCGATGATGTGTACTTTTACATTATTTAATCTGTGCTAAAAATATTAATCATAGTGAAATAAAATAAATGAAGTACAACTAATGAGAACACAATGTAACGACAAACAACTAACTCAATTTCCGAAAACAATAAACATTAAAGTATTATTACACATATTACACAGATATGAATCAGTTGTAGAGTTGGGTTTATTAGCTCAGTGAAGTGACAGCTCTTTTCAACTCAGCTCACTCAAATGAACTAGTTCGCTCTTTTAGCTCATTAGTTCAGTATGATGTATAATGACCATTTCATTTTGTGAATTGCTTGTGTGAATTGAATCATACATTTCTGTTGTTAGTTGTAAAAACACACAGTATTTTGACAATTACAGATTTATGCGTGAAATAACTGATAACAATTAAAATTTTAATTTAAAAAAATAAAATTTATTTTTTTTTTTTTAAATTAATATTTTTCGGAAATATATTATAATTTCCGATGCTAACCAAATGTTCAGACAATACATATTTGTTAAAGAGAACATTCATTGTTTTATGTTCTAACTACTATTCTGTTTTTCGGTAGATATGTATTTTTGTAATAGTATTTTTTTTACTAATTACAAACTTTCAATTATTTTAAAAATATTATTTTAAAAATAACAATTATGTATTTCCCTTTTTCATTATTGTTTTATGAAATATACCTACAAACTGTATTACAAACTTTATTTCTTACTGCCTCACCATACCATAAATAAAATCACACACATTCAATACCACACATAGCCAAATTCATTCAAGAAAACAAAAATAATTTGAAAACTCTAATAATTCTTGAAACATTGCATAAAAACGTTGTATCATCCCAGCAGTTAAGAAAGTAGTCAATGTATCCCTTATAGACAGTAATCGTCACAAATGTCTTATCACTTGGTTGACTCCAATTTATATATTTTGGTCATTTGACACGTATGTGCTATTTGTAGTGCAGAGAGAAGACAATTGGGTACTTTATACATCCCAAGTAATCTACCATGAAGACAATTGTCACTTAAGTTTCTCTAAGTAATCTGGAGTGTAGTCATTTCAAACGTTTTGTGAGTAATTCGTTCAAACTGGTTTTATACAAATTGTGTTGATATAATTCTCATACAGGTAATTTTTATTTTTGCTTAAGTATACTGATATCCCATGTAACATGCATGAAGTCAATAGTCACTTTATTATATCTTAGTAACCTATAGTGCAGTCACTTTAAATGTCTATTTTGTACTGCACTTTAGAAAATAGTTATTTTACACACCAGAAGCAATCCAATGGAGTGTTGTCGAAGAAAGGTTTGTTTTCATGCTATCGTTTATTCTACTGTCTATGATATGTCTTTGGATCAGCTGTTAGACAGTCTCATTGAAGTCAAAATGGGTCAATTGACCCCCTGCTTAGGACATGTGTTAAAATAACTAGTCACGTAGCTATTGTAGTAACTAGTTCCTACCCTAAATGATGGGTAAAATTACTAGTTCGGGAATGTCTCCTAGAACTGCTGGGATATCAAAGCAAAAATATATACGCGGCAGAGCATGGCAGTATATGATCATATACATACAAACATAACAAACTCACAAAAATAAAACGATCGTTTTATTTTTGTTGTACACAATGCTCACTTTTCAATGTCAATGAGCGAATGAAAGTTACAGCTTTGAAGTGAAAAATTGAAACAAAATGAGTATGCTTGTGCAGCTCTTTCATGAGTACTGAAAGAAATATGTGCATACTACAAAACAACTCAGTTGAAAACGCTCAGTGCTGAGCTGAAAACGTTCAGTATGATGATTCACTTCGCTTAGTTGAGTGAATAGTTCAGTTGAACTAGGTCTTTCATTAGCTACACAACTCTAATCAGCTGGTTAATATGGCAATAGAAATCAAACAAAAGAAAATGTCAAAATGTTTGTGGTTTGGAAAGAGGGAAAAAAATATATCACACTCCAAGGCGAATTTATTTTTTTTTTATCTCTTTTTGGTTCTAACAGATGGCAAAGCTTGTTTTTATATGTAAATATCTACATATTCTAAGCTTACTAACAAAATATTTATTTTTTACATAAATAAGTAAAACCCCTTACTATTCAATTATCTACACTATATTAAGTTTTAATACATATCTGTTTAATTTTTCATTTTTGTTTTTTGACATTTGTTAAGACTAATTGTTGTTTTTGTAGAACTGCCACCACCTTGTATGAATTCGCCTTGTCACACTCGAAAATTGAAAATATTATGGAATTTTAGTGTCAATGTAATGAAAAAATAAAGTATTTTATCTGTGATTTCAGTCTCCATGAATACGAGTATTATGGTGAAGTTAGAAAGAGAAAGGGGATTACACGTTTTCGAATCCAAATGGTCGGTTTTGTGATAATTTATTAACTATTAAATCAGTTGATAATATAGAAACTGCTAAACAATTTTTAAGTTCAAATGTGACGAGTGTTTACGAGGATAAAGGAAAATTGGTACTTTTTCTTTTAATGGTACCTTTTTAATATATTAAATTAGTTAAAGTTGGGTAATAGGCTTCTCAGAAAACAAATAATCAAGAATAGGGTACTCAATTGTATTATGATACCAAAAATGGGGAACTAAACCAAACTAAGGAGTACTTTTTCGTTCTTCTGAGTAAAGAAAGAATCAAGGATAGAGGGCATAATGATATTGACTTAACAGAAACTATTATTGAAATTTCTATAATAATGAACCTATAAGTAGGATATTAAACACACATGATCCTGACTGAGTTAGAATATAAAAAAGGGAATTGCAGGTACTTTTTCGAACTAGTAGTACTTTTTGAATACTTTATAACGATGGACCTAGAATCGCGAATTCAAAATGCATAATTAATGTTACTATTTCTCTATTGTAAAGGTACTTTTTGAATATTTTATAATAATAAACCTTAAAATTAGGCACAAATGATTCTGAATGAGTTAGAATTCACGAAAGGTGATTATAGTCTTACCTTTCTTTTGTATTTTCTATAATAATGGACACAGAAATATGAAATTAAACATTCATGATGCTGAGTAGGAATACAAAGTGTGGGTCTTTATGGTACTGTTTTTATTCTAATAATACGTCCACAATCCATATTACAATGAATCAATAAACATGAAACTAGAGATATGTTTTAATGAATTAGTATTAATTTACAAAGGGAGACTTAGTAGTACTATTTCTTTATTCCAATTGAGGTGGCGAAGCGCACCGGTCAGCTAGTACTCCATACTTTTATCGGATATTTTAAAATAACTAAAACTTTGTTACAAAAATGTTGCATTATTTAGCTTGCGAAAGGTAGCCTGCTACATCATCTGAAGCAATTATTGTAATACAATTTAAACAAATTTAAACAAATCTTAAGATATTTTTACCGATCTGTGTTTAGAGATATTGGATGAATAATTGGATGAAAAAGTTTGTTTCTCATTTCTAAATTTTGAATTTTTCTAGTGAAAATATATTAAAAGTGAAAACCGAAGAATAATTGTCGGTTTCGGTTTTGATTTTAGGCCTTGAAAAACCGCGGTTTCGGTTTCGGTTAAAACCGAATTGGAAACTCTGACTTATAGTATACAAAAATAGTACAATACAGGCTAAATGATTACAGTTTTCGTTCAAAAGGAAAAACGTTCGCAAACTATGCAACACAAATTGAAATCGTCGGTATTGTTTCTGTCCCCCAAACTGAAGACCTCTAAGTCCAGCAGTTAACCTTGATATTCGTAACTCAATATTATTTCCCAAACTTCAACCGAAGCAATCCAAACTGATAAACAATTAGATACAGATGCCCAAACTAATAATATGGACACAGTAATAGGTCTTACCCTCAAATTTAAATTTCTCTTAAAATTTAAAAAAAAAACCTCTTTAATGAATTTAATTTACAGAAAACCTTTTGTTATTTTCAAAATATTAATCATGTGCTAACAATAAATCTGTAACTCTAAAAATGTGGAGAAATTATCTAATTAAGTCAGTTGACTGTGTTTGTTACCTGTTTAAATTTGTAAGTAATTGATCCCAAAAGCCCTTAAATACTTTTCAGTCATATATACTAAGTACACACACTCGTGTATCCTATTGCAATACACAAACACATCCATTCACATACATTCACATACAAATAAAACATGAAAAGACAAGATGTATACAAATGAATGCGAGTATGAAGCAACCAGCAAATAAAAAAAATAGAATAAGAAAATGAAATGAAAATCTGTCTTTCACATCCTTAATACTGCCACTCGTTCACATGTGAGTGTTTGAATATACTCCATAGAAATGAAGTGAAGGAAACAAACAATCGCTTACACACATACCTATTCCCAGTTAAACATTGATTGTACAAATCTTCACACATACATACAAACATACATACATTCATATCTTACAAACGATTTACTAGAAGATGTTGCAAATGTTGACAGGAGCCAAACATTGATTTATGTTCAAATACAAAGAAAATTTATGTGCGGCAAATGGCGGCGTAAGGCTGAAATTTCATACTACAAGAATGAATAAATATCTACGGCTTCCTTTTCTCTCCCCTTTCTAAATTATATTTTTTTTTTATATTCTTGCAAATCTTTGTAGTACATATTTTGAGTAAACTCGTAAGAATGTAGAGAAGTTTTACTTCCTATTTTATTATTTCTTTTTTTTTCGCTGTATTTATTAGACAAGAAAATGAAGAAAAAGAAAAAAGAGACTAAATTCAAATGAATTTCGTATTTGAATATGAAATGTCAGCAACATTAGTAATAGCAGACGCGAATAAGAAATTCTACATCTGTATGAGTACTACAATTGTTCTACGAAAATGCAGTAGCGGGATTTGTATATAAAGGGGAGGAGCAGTTATGATAAAAAACAGTACGAAAATCTGAGCCTATAGTTTGCTTTAAATTGAAACTCATTCGTATTGTTTTAAATTTTATACATAATAGACTTGGAAAAATCCAAATGGTGAAATCTTTTACTAAAAACTCCAAGTTCGGAGTAACCCAAGTGTTAATCAATCAAAAATTAACACTTCGATTACTCCGATTATTGAGTTTGCCAAATATTGTGGGAACACCAACACAATCCACCACCGCTCATACATACTCTAGAAGCTTAACAGCTCTTACGTTAAATATTCCTATGTCACAGGATTTATCCAGACAACTCTAATGTTGTTAAGTATTGCATCACTGAATGTTAATAAAAAATAAAAGGCACTTTAAAATACTTCCCATACTTAATGTTATTTTAGATTTAGATCTGTTGTATACAATAGCAAGTAATGATTCGGTGCAAAAATTATATTTTTTTTTTTCAATTCGTATGGTATCCAATTTTCCTGCTTTAAGATGAATCCAGCTGCTTGCAAACGTTTTGAAATTGCTGATGGAGTAGCTCCCAATGATTTTGAAAGTTCTTGAGTTTGACAACAATCTTCAAGGAGTAATGCCTCCAATTATTGGTCTTCAAATAATCGGACGTTTTAACCGATGGAACACATTCACCATAAGCTTCGGTGAGCAATCGGTGTATTTCAGCGGTGCTTTTCTTCAAATTAAAGAAATAAACCAAAACTTCCCGCACATAATGCTGTGTTGGCACAAATTTCGACATTTTCGAAGCAAAACGAAAACTTTGTCGTTTACTCTATAATGTGTAATAATTAAGTGAGAATAAATGACAGATATGTACACTTCAAAATGACATACAAGGTGGCGCAAAAGTAATCCTCCTATCAGATAATGCTATAAATATTGCGATTGGCCCCTAATGTCAGTTATGTTTTGACATTTGTGTAGTAAACACATGTGAAACACACGTTAATAAACAATGTTACACTACACTGCTTCAGAACGCGGAATATTGCTGACTATTTATTTGATCAATAATCGGTCGGTGACTTTGGCACAACGTGAATTTCGTCGCAGATTTCCTGGCCGTCCAACGCCTACTGGTGAAACATTGCGACGTTCAGCCGCTCGCCTCGAAGAGACTGGCACAACACCAGATGTTGCCAGGCGTGGCAGACCCCGGAGTAGCCGTTCTGCAGAGAATATTGCTGCTGTAGCCGAGGATGTCATGGAAGCGCCGTCGACATCGACATCGACCAGACGACGTGCCACGCAAATGGGTATCAGTCGACGGTCTTTGCAGCGAACTTTGGTACAAGATTTAAAGATGTTTCCGTACAAAGTCCAGACGGTGCATCAGTTGTTAGCTGCTGACCGCCAATCGCGTCTAACATACGCTCAAGCCATCCTTAATCACCACCAAGAGGAAGATGATTTTTCATCAAAAATAATCATGAGTGATGAGGCCCATTTCCATCTTAGCGGGTACGTAAATAAGCTAAATTTACGCTTCTGGGGCACTGAAAATCCGCGTGTAACCCACGAAGAGCCATTACACCCGCTCAAAGTCACTGTATGGTGTGCTGTTTTCGCTGGAGGAGTCATCGGAACTTTTTTCTTCGAAGACGTCGCGGGCCAAACGGTTACTGTGAATGGTGAGCGCTACAAAGCACCGATCAACGAGTTCTTTTTGCCGCAACTTGATGAATTGGGATTGGAAAACATGTGGTTCCAACAGGACGGTGCAACGGCATACGCTGCACGTGCCACAACCGATATGCTGAAGGATGCATTTCCCGGGCGCCTAATCTCCCATTTTGGCGATTTGCACTGCCCAGCAAGATCGCCTGATATGACCGCTCCAGACTTCTTTTTGTGGGGGTTTTTGAAGTCGCGGGTTTATGTCAACAAGCCTCAGACTCTTGCAGCTCTTAAAGACAATATCCGTCAAGAATGTGAGGACCTATCGCCGGAAGTTTGGCCAAAGTGATGGAAAATGTCATAAAAAGGGCTCAAATGACAATCAACTGTGGCGGCGGCCATTTACGTGACATCATATTCTCGACTTGATGTAAAAAAAATTAAAAGACCAAATAAAAATAATCCACAAGAAGAATCAAAGTTTTTCTTTTTTTTTTTTAATTACAGCCAAAAAGCATCGGAAGTTTACTTTTGCGCCACCTTGTATAAGTTCGTTTATAAGGAAAACATTTAAATTATATTCTATTTTTAAAAGATTACTTCAGAAGATCTCACTAAAATCCCAAAAAAAATCATATTTTTTTTGCTACTATTTATTTTTTGGTTGAATTGTTATGTTTTGTTTTATTTTCTTTTGTTAATAAAATAGATACTTAAAAAAGTACACAAAATTCTTAGTTTTATTTTAAATTTAAAACAGAAATTATTCGGTTTATCGAGTAATTTAAAATTAACCGGTTATTAACCGATTAAATCAAAACCCGGATTAATTATTTGCTCGATTAACCGATTAAATCAGACACCCGATTAATTGAATAACCTAGTACATACATTCAGCTGGTTAGCCGACAGATTCGAATGCTACTACACACATTGAAACTTGATTACTTTCCAAGTATAATTTAGGTGGATGAAAGAGAGTTTCTTTCATAAGCATAGTTTTTAATATTAATTGTATCCCTTTAAACTCCTACCACTATGTCCATTGCAGTAGTAAAAGTTGGCTTCAAAATCTATTTTCATTTTTCGGCAATATATTTTATAGTAGATGTAGGATATTTTCCATTTTTTTCCACTCAAGTTTTTATTTTCATTTTAGTAACGTTTTTCTAATATTATTTTCGTTTTTCTTCTATTTTTTTGTAAACTAGTCGTCGTTATTGGAATGTTTTCGTTTCATTTGAATTCCTTTGGCAATAGATTCTTGCCACAATGCAATTTGTCTTCAACATTTGTTTGGCGGTATTCATTTCTTCTCTATGCGAAACTATGTATTTATATATGAGTGTGTGTGTGCTTCTTTTTTTTTTTTTTTTTTTTTTTTTGTTAAGTGCAGAAGTATTTGAACTCCTTTTGCCTCGGAAGCTGTTTTTTGTAATAGTTTTGAGGATTATCGTAAGCCAGGCTAGAGTACTACAGTGAGTTAGTAGAGAAGAGTACAGACACAACTCTAGGCAGTTTTTGCTTACTTTGATGTAGCACACACCCACACCGACTGACATCACACCAGGCACCAAAGGTATGTGAAAGCTTTAGGGCTTTTGGCCTTTATGGCTTTCCAATACCTCATATTTTTTGCACCCCTCTATTATTTCTGTTTTCTGTTTATTTTTATTTTTCATTTGTTTAACATTTGTATGTGTTTGGGTTGCAGCAGTGTGTCAGTGTATAGAATAGCATTAGTGTCGGTGTTATTTCTTTCATGTTGTTCTAGGTGTGTGTTTGCATAACTTTTTCATATTTTCTTTTATAAATTTGCTTGTATTCTGTATGCAAAAAGTCACATTCAAATTTATAATTCTTCAATTACAACATCTAGATTTAGCAAACACATGAATTTATCTCAGTTTGCGTACTGAGTACGCCTTAAGGTTAATATGCTTAAAGGCGTTGAAAAACCTGTATTATATTGTTGTTCTATGTATGTACTTATGAAAGTATATGGGCCATATTCTTACATACGTTTATTTTAGAAAATTTTTGGTAATGAATTCGAAAAATCAAAAAAAAGTTTGTTGTATTTATAAACAAATACTTCATTTAAGTTTAAGTAAAGAATTAAAAAGTTCATAACGTTTGCGTAGATGTAATAAATGAAAAATCATTCTAGTAAGATTTCTAGCAACTATGCCCTAGAAACCAAAAGTCTATAACAACAGTTAATTATTTAATTAGTTAGTTAGTTAGTTAGTTGAAGAAATTGATTCATACAAAGTTTAAATTCCCACGCTCAATAATCCAATTCCGACCATTTTCACCAAACTATTTAAAATTGTCGATTTTCAAATAACAAATAATCCCATTAGTTTATATTTATTTTGCCTTTTTAATTCAAATACAAATTTCAAGGTAAAATTACATATCTTATATACCCTTCAAACATTTTTTTTAAAAATTTTTTAAACAATTTTCTTTTTCGAAATTGTTTTTTAAAAGTTTTTTCAAATTTAAAAAAAAAAAAAATTTTTAATTTAAATTTTTTTTTGTGAAAAAAAATTCGGGTTAAAAAATATTTTTCCCGATTTTGACCCATTATAGGTCCAACTTACTATAGCCTAATATACATCGTTGCAATGGACTTTGAAATAGCTATCATTAGATCAAAAATATGCCAAAAATAGAGGTTGTCCCGGATTTTTGCTCATATCTACGTTATTTATGAACGGAAACTTCTCGAAAGCATGGCTGACAGAATTATTGAAGATCTAGATCCCGAAGATATCAGGGGTCTTCAGAAAATTCATTTCAACAGACAGACAGACATGGCTTAATCGACACCGCTATCTATAAGGATCCAGAATATATATACTCTATAGGGTCGGAAAATTATATTGTGGAAATTACAAACGGAATGATAAACTTATATATACCCTTCTCACGAAGGTGAAGGGTATAAAAAGCCATACTTTCGATTTCTCCAACATCTACAATCAGCGAGAGAGTTTTTTTGAGGTCAAGTTTTATTAAACAAATCTTTAAAAAGGAAAACATTTAAATTATATTCTTTTTTTAAAAGATTATTTCAGAAGAAATCACTAAAACGCCCAAAAAAAACTCACTTGTGTATATAAATAAAAATGATCTCAAATACCATATTTTTTTGCTATTATTTATTTTTTGGTTGAATTGTTATGTTTTATTTGTTTTTTATGTTTTTGATCTTTTTATTAATAAAATACTTAAATAAGTACACAAAATTCTTGGTTTTATTTTCAATTTAAAATAGAAATTATTCAATTAATCGAATAATTTTAAATTAACCGATTAAATCTAAACCCCAATTAATTACTTGCTCGAATAACCGATTAAACCAGTAACACGATTAAATGAATACCCAGTGGTGCCACGCCCACTAATCCAATCCAGATTATTTTCAGCCAAAATATGTAAAATTATAAGAGAGCTATGGCACAATTGTACCGAAGTAAATTCCACCAGATATTCCGTAATAACTATTTACTTTGTATGGGAAGTGTCACGCCCACTTGAAAATTTAAAATAAAAAGAAGCCTATTGTTCCTTCCAGATATAGAGGAGTATATAGTAAAATTTCAAGAGGATCGTTCCAATGGTTTAGGCTCCTATAAGTCACAGACAAATAAACAGACATACAAAAAGGCGTGATGCTCAAACAAACCAACAAACAAACTTACAAAGACATTTATATATTTATATGGATATGGATTCGCTCGATAGCTATTTACTAATGTTAGTTCTTCAAGTTTCTCTCTTATTAAGAAAAATGAGAAGTGAAAAGGAGGCAATATAATAATTTTCGGAATTTTTTTTCCTTACAAACCATCTCCTGAAAATTTCGAATCGAATAAAAAAAAATCGCTCCAGCCGTTCTCACGTGACGCCACTACATACATGGACCATTTCATTTTTATATATAAAGATAGATAGATACTAGGGTATTCAGTTAATCGGGTTTCTGTATTAATCGGTTAATCGAGCAAATAATTAATCGGGGTTTAGATTTAATCGGTTAATTTTAAATTATTCTGTGTACTTATATAAGCATAGGTACAAAAGAACAAAAACATAAAAAACAAACAAAACAATAAATACACATGTGAATTTTTTATGATTTTAGGGAGATCTTCTGAAATAATCTTTTAAAAAAATAATATAATATAAGAAGACTGTAAAACAAGGCGGTGGATCCATCATGATATGGGGGAGTTTCTGTTCTTCTTGTATCGGTCCAATATATTGGATATAGAACAAAATATGCGTTCCGGACTACGAAATATATTCCAAAGCATAATGCTTCCAGTTGCTGAGAAAGAGATGTCCTTGAGATGGAAGTTTCAGCAGGACAATGATGCGAAGCACTACTTAAAATTGGAAAAGGATTGGTTTGCTGTCAACAAAGTACCTCTTATGGAATAGCCTTCGCAGTCACCGGACCTTAACCCAATAAGACACCTTTGTAGAGTGCTCCAGAGGAAGTCGGAGCACGTTTCTATTATTTTTTTCAACACTGTATATAGATAGATACTGGGTATTCAGTTAATCGGGCTTCTGGTTTAATCGGTTAATCGAGCAAATAATTAATCGGGGGTTAGATTTTATTAATAAAAAGATCAAAAACATAAAAAACAAACAAAACATAACATAACAATTCAACCAAAAAATAAATAAATAATAGCAAAAAACTATGGCATTTGAGATCATTTTTATTTATATACACACGTGAGTTTTTTTTTTTTTTTTGGCATTTTAGAGATCTTCTGAAATAATCCTCTAAAAAAATAAATGAAATAATCTTCTAAAGAATATCAAATTTCTCAATACTTTTTTTTTGTTTTTTCTAAGCATATAAAATCCTCCATCATACCACTGAAGTGCTTTTTGGATTATTTTAGATTTGAATATTTTAATAGTTTCCTTAAGTTCTGATAAAAGACTCGTTCCAGTAATGTCTACCATAACGACCTCACACTCATTATTCATCATAGAACTATTGCTAGAAGGGAATGTTCACGAGTTAAGAAATAAAATTTGAATGTTTATAACTATAGTTCTATATAAAGTGCAAAAAAAAATAAATTTCGGTTAATCGATGCAAATTAAAGGGTTTATTTGTTATTTGAAAATCGTAAATTTTAAATTATTCGAACAGTTAACCGACCAAAATTAATCGGTTAACCGATTAACGGTTAATGCTATAAGTTCACAAAAAGATAGTAAAGGTAGGGTCACACATGACAAATATTTGCTCAAAAAAGCGTAACCACTTTTTTTAGCACAAATTTGTTTGACATGTTTACTCTTACAATTGTTTTGTAAGATCAAACAGCATCAAATAAAATAAAACTAAATTGTTTGTTTTGAATCATCCTAAGTAAAATAAGTTTTTGAAATAAATAAAAGAATACAAATATATTTTATTTAGTGGTTACGTCTTTTCCGTCAAATATTTGTCATGTGTGACCCTACCTTAAGTAAAATTTAAATTAAATTATTCATGATGTTTCTACAACATTCAATATTATTTTCGTATTGCACATGGCAAACTGTTTATTCAATTCATGCATACTGAAACACATCAAATATTGAGACAATGAATACAACATGACATATATTATTTGTAATGTTATTCATTTGTAAATCATTTTCTAATGAATTTGTAAATTTTTTTAATAATACAAAATCAGTATAAGTAAATCCATACTGCAGAAAATGTTGAACAACAACTGAAATTTCTTCTCCTGCTCCATTTTCATTTTGTCGAATTAAAAAAGGATATTTTTAAATTTAAATGAGGAAATATATGCATTATTGCCAACGTTACGTGTATTGGTAAATCGGGACGAGCTAAAGTAATGTATAGCATCTACATTGACGTCGTTGATGTTGCCATCATCGGCATCATCGCATGTTGCCATCATGTAATAATTGCAACAGCACGTAGCAGCAGATATTGATGTTATTATTAAAAAGGAAAGGAGCGAATGATATGAATTTAAAAGGCAACTCGTACTATAATGAATACACCAACAGAAATGAGGCGGAAAGGAAACAAGAAACAGGTTATATGCTTAAAATTTATGACTATAAATTGATGGTGCTTTGAAAGGGAAAAAGGTGGTATTGGCACAAAAAATAAAACACACACAATCATGAAATATTACTTTTTAAAATGGTCGATGACAACTATAGTTTATTAAGCAATATTTCATTAACATATTTAACATTAAAAATATTTTAAGTTTAAGAATCTCAGGTACATAACAACAAACCCAGCAAAAAATAAGCTTGTCAAGTATATGTATGAATTATACATTTGGGGGATTCAAACGGTCTGCTATTAAGTAATATTGTCGTAATGTTCTAATGTATTATGATAGTTTAAACAAATTGTTGTTGAAGGCTGACGGTAATAGGGCTGGCAGCTCACAGGATAAAGCCGAACTATTTGCAGACTACTTTAGTACAGTCTTTCAACCAAACTACTGAACAACTGATTTTGAACTTGAGGAGCCACTTGTTGCAACATTATCTAATGTGGATATAAATACTCGCTATATGCACAGATGACATAAATAAAGTTATCAAGAAGAATTTAATATTTGAAAACTTCGCAAGAAATGATTCAGTGATAGCAACTATGATAAAAACTTCACCGTACAATCCTCCTTGAGACCTATTAGCTTACTTCCTTGTCTGTCATACCATCGTACCATTTTATGACAATATCTTTTGTCCCCCGAACGCCACTATCTTTGGTTTCCCCGAAAGTCACGGTACAATTTAACAAGTTAATCGTTTAAGAAAAACTATAAGAAAATCGTTTGAATTAAAAAAATATTGTTCGGCAATATTTTTAGATGTCACCCAAGCCTTCGACAAAGTACGCCACAAAGGCCTGGTATACAAAATTAAATGCCTGCTGCCACCATGTACCAATATACTACTGGAATATTATCTATCGGACCGTTTATTCACAGTTAAGTATAACGATTACGTGACAAGAGAATATAACATTAGAGATGGCTACCCACAAGGAAGTGTTCTGGACCTACCCTCTATTTAATTCACACTTTCGACTTCCTACGTATGACTGATTAACTATTTCTACGTTTGCCGATGAAACCGCCATTATTAACTCGCAAAATAACCTGATATGTGTGTGGAGAAATAATAGAAAATAAATAAAACTTGTTACGTTCGAGATATTGAGGGGAAATTGTCCACCTGTCATACTTAGTAATGTTAATACACCTCAGTCCGATTATGATATATACCTTGGTATTCATTTAGATATACGACTTACTTGACGTTACCATATAGATACTAAGAGACTTCACATGAAATTAGAAACCTCTAGCTTTCACTGATTGATCTATTACCAACCAAAATTATGTCTTGAGATATAAAGTCATTCTATATAAAAAAGTTATAAAACCAATTAGGACATATGGAATCCAACCAAGGGGAACGGTGAGCAATAGCATATTAATCTTATGCAGAGGGCCCAGTCGAACATTTGTAGGACCTTGACGGGTGCACCATAGTACATAAGAAATGAGAACATACACAGGGACTTCGAACCACCACTAGTGAAGGAAGAGTTTAGGAAAATCCGTGATAAATATATAATGAAACTATAATTCCACACGAAATCGCATATCGCAGAGAGCCAAACGCAATCAAATCTTATTAGAGCCGATTTACCATCTCGCTAAGATGAGGCCCATTTGTTCTTTTGGTTTCTTTCAGTTTTTGCTCAAAATTCTTATTATTGAAATACTACTTTTAAGCCATCAGTCTAAATTTCAAAAGCCTTTCAGCACCTACAACTCTTAGGCCATTTCAGAATCATACTTTATAAAAATATTATTTATATTTTTCGGAACAATCACTCACAACAATATATGAACAAAAATTAGCATAAATAGTGTTCCTTTTTTTAGTTTCATTATTATTATCTCGAAAAATTCTTAACATGCATATATGTTAATAAAAATGAAACCACTAAACTTGCAGTTTTTATTTTTTTTTATTTGATTGAAATTATTATTTCAATTTACAAAAAATATTATTTTTATAGTTCTAATCAAAGTATAACAAGTAGTCCGACTCTTTGACAACAGTACCTAACTCTATGCATGTGTTAGTAAAAAAGTACCTAACTCTAAACATGTGTGAGTAACAAAATTACACATGTGTTGGTAACTTTTAAATTTTCTCCAGGCAACAGAGTTCTATAAAAATGATTTAAATTTTAATTTGTATGAATATTCAATACCAAAAATTAGAACTCTGTCCTATAAATTAAATACTACAATAACCAAAAATGACATGTCAGAAATTCTGAAAATATTTTTTCTTGATTTGTGCAAAAGAGAAACGGTTTAACAATGAGTGTGCTAAAAGTGTTTAAAAAAATATAGAATAATATGTAATAGTGAAAAATTGTGTTAAAAAACCGTTAATTTATCGAAAATTAAAAACTAAAATTTCAAGCCTTTACATTCTCTCTTAACTCACACGGTACCCGTATATGTGAGAGAGTAATTTTAAAAAAATTGAGAGTCGGACTACTTGGTATACTTTGGTTCTAATCAATAGTGATGAATTTATGAACCTTTTCCGAAAACCTTTTTATTAAGGTTATTATTGAGCTTTCTGTCTCTTTGTTCGGACAGGTTTAAAATCTACCACTCTTTTTTTTCTCTTTTAACAAGATCACAATATCTCTTCACTGGCTTTAGGTCCAGGCAGTTTGGAGAATTTACATCTCTTGGGACAAATAACACATTATTGTTCTTGTATCACTCAAGACCTTGATTACGATAGTGACAGGATGCCAAATCAGGCCAAAAATAAGTGGACACATTAAGAAGTCTTATGAATGGAAGCATCCTCTTTTGTCAACATTCCTTGATGTAAATGTCGGTATTTAAAGAGCCCTTGCTTGCATCTGCACATTGCTTGCCATGCTAAGATTTTCTGCTTTTGGGTCCTAAACATTTCTACAACATTCCCTCGAGCATCAGCAACATAAAAATATTGACCCGGAAGCTGCGAAAAATTTTCTATACGCTCGTTTTGTCATTCATTTTGCAGCAGGTATATTTTTTGTATAAAATTTGACTTCAATTTCCGTGCTCTGTCTTTGGCTTCTAATTTTTAGCAGAGTTCCTGTCAGGAACTTTTTGAGCCTTGTATGTTTTTAAACCTGCATTGGCTTTAACTTTCCGTACCAAATACTCCGAGTACTGAGCTAACCGGACTGCCAATTTACGGGATGTGTTGGGAGCTCTTTTGAAAATGCTTTCTATTGATTGGCTTTAGAAACATTATGTGGAACATTCCTTCAACATGAAGGAATACTGATACCGATACTGCTTAAGAATAACATATTTGACAGCAGACCTTTGATTGTTTGGCCAACTTTTTGTAGGACCAAGTTGGGTTTTGTTGAAAATATTTAATAATTTTAGTACGCACTTTTTTCTCGTCACATTTAAATCAGATTAACAACAAATGAACATAATTGTCATTAAACAAATAACTGATATGCTTTACAAAGGTAACTTGATCAAAAAAAAATCAGATAATACTTGGGTTAAAAGTTTTAATGAAAAACGTGTGTTTAGAATTTTTAAAACCGCATTATCATGTAATTATTACGTAATTTTTCAAAATCGGCCATATGGCAGCAAAGCATTGTTGCGTATAAAATTCAATAACAAACGTTACTTTATTCTTCGTTGGCATTCATTCACATTTTGTTTGCCATCATGAAATTTAAAGTGAAATTGAAAAAATTCTAGTAAATTTTGAAGATTCTGATTTATTAGATATAGAAGCACTAGAAAAAATATATATTTTACTAGATTTAATAGAAACCATTGACCAAAATGATTATTTTGTCAAGCAAGAAGATATGAAGTTAATATTGAATATGAAGAACTATAAGTTGTTTAAGATCAATCTTTGGAAAATGTTGTCAAAAAATTGGATGGCATTCAATGAAAAAAATGTCCCTAGACTACACCAGAAGTAGGGATGCGCTGCAAGCGTCTAATCTTTTGTGAAAAACGTCCTGTAAAATATTTCTATACTATTTTAAGTTAATTTATTTTAAGTTTACTTGCAAAGTATAATGAAAACCTTTAAAAAATTTAATCTTGTAAACAATAAATTTTTAAAATCAATACGATTTGTTGCCATATGGCAAGAGTCTAAAAAACACATTTCAAAAATTAATTTTTTTTTTTTTTAAATTTGTGTTTCTTTGATCAAAACTATTTCATTAGTATAAAAATTTTATTTTTAAAGCTCTTTCATAAAAATATGACGCGAAAGGGTTAATCAATTTGACTATTGGGAATTCACAAAAAATTTACTTCGCATTAAAAAAGTACTCACATTCTACACTATTTTCCAGTTTTTATTTTTAAAACTTTTAATTATTAATAAAACTATTATCTGAAGTTGATACATAATTTACTGCACCAAACCTCTTACTATTTAAAAACCGATAACTAAAAACCAATATAGTAAGCATAAAGCAATGTTAGTTATATGATTATTATGACATACGGCGCTCACTTTTTGCCATTGTGATTAGTATACTCTGGAAACTCACCATGAATAGATTGACGCTTGAACAACGCTAGACAACTGTTTTATCGCAAAATAGTGTTCAGCGATTAATAAACAAAACAGCCTCATATGGAGTGAGAGCAATCCACAACAGATTCTACAGACTCCATTACATTCAGAAAAATGCACCGTTTAGTGAGATTTACACGCAGCTGTCATCATCGGACCTTATTTCTTAAAAAAATAAGGCGGAGCTCGCGTTAAAGTCAATGGAAATCGTCACAGCACCATGATAATTTATTTTTTGTTTGAAAATATGAATGGCATTGATCCGAGCGAGATATGGTTTCAACAAAATGACGCTACGTGCCATACGGCGACCGCAAACATCGATTTACAAAATCAAAATTTGGCGATAACTTGCAACTCTCGATTATTTCCTGTGGGGCCATGTGAAATCACTGGCTTATGCTGATAAACCAGCAACAAGTGACGCCTTGGAGGCCAACATTGTTCGTGTTATTCGTGACATATGGCCAGCAATGCTCGAAAAAGTGGCCCGAAATTGGAAGTCGGGCCATATACCCGAAATCATTTTCAAATGCTAATGCCATGTATTAATCTTTTGAATAAAACATTTTTTTTACTAAAATTTACATTTTTGTGTTTTTTTTTTTTTAATCTAAAGTTCTATCGGGGTTAAAATACCCTTTATTATAGCAAAAAAGAACATGAATTTTCTATGTGGTAAAATTTCCTATAGTGATATGGGTCAAATCAAGAAAGAAGCTTAATTTATGATTGCTTATATTTCCACCAGTTAATCAACTTTTTGTATGAAAACCTCATTAAATCTTAAATTAACCAATTAATGTGTATCAAATGCATAAAATAACTTTAGTCCGTTTTTTTGATTATTTTATTATTTTTCACAACAAGAATTAAAATATTGAAAAAAAATGTTTACGTGTTATTTTGGAATTTTTAGAAATAAGAGTATGTTTTTAGAAAAATATTTGGACAACACTATCGAAGATATTTGCAAAAAACTCAATGAAATAGTAAAATAAACAGAAATTTATTTACCATCTTACTTGTTTTATAAAAAGTTTAATTCATTGAAATACTTCCATATTTGCTCAATTTACAAGCTGTACAAAGTTTTCGTACCAGAGGTGGTCGACTTTGACACCCTCTCTATCAACTTGTATTGTCCTTTAATGTCCTCTTCCACGATTCGTTCATACATAATTTTGCAGATTTATTACCACTTTTCTTTCGACCGACCCCACTGTATGGTGGTTGGAGTATTTTGGTTATAACTCTGTTCATTATCACTTGATCTCATTTGACCCAAGACAAGACAATTATCAATTATCAATACAACACAGACGGAAGGTTTTCTATTGTTCACTTAGACATTTCATTACATTGTCAGCACCCTACATTAACTAACAATAAACCAATTGTTAGATAAACGGAAATGGAAGTTAAATATGATAAGTACCTCTAACACAAAATGTTATAATCTAAAGGCTTGTAACTAATAATACACTTCTGACGTTTTTCCCAAACTACAAATTTCATTTGAAATATTATACATACACACATGCAAATTAAATTTCTCACCTCTTGTTAATCTAGACATTATAGAGCTGTATGTAAAAAATGACGCTGATTTTATAATCAAAACATGCCCTCTAAACTATAAAATTGAATCTTTGTTTTTAAGCGCTTTTCATGCCCGATTCTGCTGCTGTTTATGCTACCAATGTAGTTGTAGTTGTCGTTGTTGCTGTTGTTCTTTCTACATACATATTTACTCGTTTTATACACCACCCAGTTTATAGAAGGTATAGAATATTAAAATTTATGTGATTTTAATATGCTTCAAGGGGCTTATGAAATTTTTATTATGTCACATTTATGAGTTTATGAGTGTATCAGCACCATCTAGATCTTTTATGACAAGCTTAACAAAATGTCAATTTATGCCGTAGATAGAGAACAGAAAACAAGTGAGACGTGGCAGACGGCCACACAGTTATACATACATACATATTGTATATTTATGCATACACACCTTGACACTACTACCTAAACTGATACATACATCAGCACCAACATCATGCATCGTCAAAATAAAAAAACTAAATTAAGTTTCAAAAAAACAATTTTTTACTTGAACCCACACTCTTTCATACCTAGAGTTTCGTGTTCGGTTTTAACCGAAACCGCGGGTTTTGAAGGTCTAAAACCGAATCTTACAATTATTTTTCGGTTTTTACTTTTAATCTATTTACAGTAGAAAATTTAAACTTTAAAAATGAAAAACAAACTTTTTCATCCACTGATTCATCCAATTTCTCTAAAAATTAATCGATGTAAAAATATCTTAAGATATCTTTAAATTTTTTAAAGAATGTAGCAGGCTACCACAGGCTAGACAAGAAATGACACCAACTAATTTTAAAAATATCGATCATACGAGTAGTTTCTGTCAATTAAACTTCAAATGACTATTTATTTAATTTAAAAAAAGGAATGCATAATTTGCTTAACAAATGCTTAGTTATTTTCAAATATCCGATAAAAGTATGGAGTACTATCTGACCCGGTGCGCTTCACCACCCCAATCAGAAGAAAGAAATAGTACTATACCATAAAGATCTACATTTTATATTCCAACTCAGCATCATGAATGTCTAATTTCATATCTCTGTATCCATTATTTATAGCTTTTGTTAGCTCAATATCATTAAGCTTTCTATCCATGATTAGAAGCATATCAGCCAACTATTATGTATGTATATAAGTAAAAAATTTAAATATAATAAAAAGTACCAACCCGTCAAGTTTGAAATCAAAATAATTTCCTGATTCTAGGTTTAATGTTATAGAAAATTCAAAAAGTACCATTTTGAAGAACGAAAAAGTACTCCTTATTTTGATTTAGATCTCCATTTTTGGTACCATAATACCATTGAGCACCCTATTCTTGATTATTTCATTAATGAGAAGCATATTAGCCAACTTAAATATATATAAGATAACTAATTTAATACATTAAAAAAGTACCATTAAATGAAAAAGTACCAATTTTCCTTTATCCTCTTAAACACCCTTCAAGTTTGAACTTTAAATTTGTATAGCATTTCATACATTATCAACTGATTTTGTTTCTATAACACTTACCCCCATTTTCTCAATCTCTGGTTATTTATTATCGAGAGGATATTCTGACAGTTCTCATACAAAAATGATACTAATTGAAAGTATATCGTTACGAAAAACCATAACCATAGATTGAGAAAATGTGGGTTAATATTTAATAAATTATCACAAAACCAAAAAAAAAAACCCGAAAGCGATTGGTTTTAAATTTTTTAAAACCGAAACAGCGGTTTTGAAATTCTTCGGTTTTTTTGAAACTCTGTTCACATCCATATATTTACTTGTACATGTACTATGTATATTTTAAGGTATAAAATGATTAAACGTATTCCTTTAACAACAATAATGCACATATACAGAAACTTGTACATATCCAGATACCAGCAGACCTACATATCTGTACTCAAGTATAAATTTATACACACATACATAAATATACAATAATTTTGCATATCAAATGATGTTAAGCCAACCTTTCAGTAAGAGATTGATATGCTATTAAAAATGAAAAATTACAAAAAAAAGAAAAAACTTAAAAAATGCCAAAAAAAAGTATGAAAATATGAATATTAAGGCGATTCAACAGAACCAATAATTAAATATTATAATAAGGGTATCATTTTATAAAAAGCAAAGACAAACGTCTGCAAAAAACATAAGTAATATTAAAAAGTTCAAATAATTAACACAAAAATGTATAAATTAATACATAAACTTAAAATACATATTAAATTAAAAATTCCCCATATACTTTACCAGCATTTATCCCGCTACTTATACCTTTATATCCCACATTATTGGCGGATATAATGGTATAATGAAAATCCGATTTAAAATCATATGTGCCCAATATCATGTTCATAGATTCATTAATTTATAAAAATGAAAACTATAAACAGGAACACACATACATACTCGTGTTTTTCTTAACCCTTTGTCGACCGACGGTACTTTTAAGTACCACAACAATAATAAGCTTACAAAATGAAAACAAAACATATTTTGACCCTTTTTGCCCAAAAGTACTTTGAAGTACACTATCATCTTTGGAATAATATATTTTTTTGTCTATTGGCAACCTCGCTTACCCAGAATAACGGTGAAGTATCTCATGTTCTCATTGTGGTGTTTATTAATTTTGTAATGATAAAAAATACTGTTTCGTAAAATACTATGGAATAGACTTGAAATAGAAAATTTTATAAAAGTTACAAAACTAATCAATATATTAATAAAATTTAAGCAAAAATCTATGAGTTTTTTTATGTTTTGGATGATGCTGAACCAACGGTACTTAAAAGTACCAGGACCCTTTCGATTCCATGCAGGTTCCTTTCTGTTCCTTGCAGGTCCCCCACAAAGTTAAAATTTTGTAAAATATTTAATAAAAAAAAAATTTAACTTTTTCAACGATTTAAAGCCTTGGTCCACAAGGGGTTAAGTCGAGATTTTTCGAACTTACAAAACTTTGGATACCATTAATAATAATATAAAAGATGTACTATGCCTTGACTGAAACCCATCTCAACAAGTCAAAGTTGTTGGTGATATCGGGAAATGTGTTACTGCTGGTAAGGAGGACTACACCGATTAATTAAGAAGCTAATTCTTTAACCAAATCTCTTTAATTATAAAGTTAACAAATCAACGACACTTTCAACAAATCATGAAATAAGTGAACAATTCTGCACAATTACTGTGCAAACAGGCCACACACACAATGGAAATGACAATGTAATCTTTAAATCGATGGTTTACTACTAGTACATCTTATGACTTTATCGATAACGTAGAGAAACTTTTCGGCAATATCCACTCTCAAGATGATTACAAAACCCTATATTGGGAAACATTTAAGGTGATGAAAACAAGTCCAACAAATCCTTTTTTTCTGAAAGGCAAAATTCAAACTTTTTTTCACTTTTGAATTTTAATTAAAAATGTCTATACAACTATAAAACTGAACTTTAAATGATTAATAAGACAAATTTTAATTTATTTTGAAAATTTGAATGTTCAAAAAAAATCAGCTAAAATACTTCTTTTTTTTATTTTTGCAAAATTTTTTAATTATTAAAATTTTATAAATTTTCGGGAATTATTTCCAAAAAGAAGTAAAAAAATTTTCATTTTAATTTTTAAATGTGGATATCTGTTAAATACAATGTTTTTTGTACATCTCTTCTAGTAGATTCCATACATAATAAAATCTTTCAAATCGAATCGTGAACAAAATTTTAGCTTCGTTTTAAATTTTTAATATAACTGAAATACCCCACTTTGGGGCCTTTGGTCTTTTGTCAAAAATTCAAATTTTATACTCAACCTTTTCTATAGTCATGGACAATTGTATTAAAATTTAGAAATTAAAGATTTATTTCCATTTGTATAACCACCAACAAAAAGATCGAAATATTCATCGCATGGATCCAGGGGGTTTATGTGCTCCATATGCCATTTTGACAATTTTGAGTTATGGATGCCACCTTAAGTTTTCGACCGCAAATTTTTCAAACCTGCAATCCGTTTATGGCTATCTCGTCTCGTTGCTGAGATAAATCATGTCCATTTTGCGCTATATCTTTCAAAACAGAACATTTTTGTGCCAGTTTGCTCTATACATCAATCAGTGGCGTATAGAGCAAAATTTCCGTACAAAATCATGAAATTGATTACTGCTGGACATTTTGCTCTACATGCAATCAATATTGTGGAGTGATAATATTTTTCAATATATTTTTCGGTTATAAAACAGTTCTTCCTAGAATACTATTGTAAAGCATAATTTCTCTTACAACCAAAACTAAATAGGCGTTGCATTAGCCTGTATAGTACATAATTGTTCACTGTTAACATATTTTCAGTCAACGTAACGCATGGAGCATTTATTCTGGTTTAGCTGTTACTCCATAGCGTGCATTTGCCAATTTACATGGAGCAATGACCGTCCAATCCAGTTTCGGAAAGATTTTATAGAGATAAGTTCAACCACAATTTTAATTTGTCCTTTACAAAGCCTACAAAATACCGTGATCGATGCGAACAATTTTCAATAAAAAATAATCCAACGGAGGATGAATTTGAAGAAATCGATATTTACCTTAAAGGGGAATGTGCCGTATATCAACAAAAACAAGACCCTTTTTCTGTTGTTCTATGTTTTGATTTGCAAATCGTTTTCAAACTTCCATAAGGTTTTGCATTGTCCTTTGTGCTACAATTATTTTTCTCAATAAAGAAAAATTTACTTATTGTTGGGTTTGGGACTTATTTTATAAATGTCGTGGAGGTAACGAAATAAGTAGTTGTATATACTAAATACTCTGAAGATAGAACATCCAACTTTTCAAAATATGAATAGTTATGTGGAGAGATTCGTGCGTTGCTCAAAATAAAAACCAAATGATGTCCACAGCAATTTTAAAATTTTGTCAGACCATTTACAAGTCAAAAGTATTATCCAGAAATTTTCTGAGCCTGGCCATTCACAAATCCAAGAAATCGATTGCGTTCATAATGCAAAAATCTCAAAATCCTATCGAGTACTTTCTTAGAAAAATTATGTTAAAATTCAACATCGATTTACTCCAAATGCATTTTTGGCACATAGAGCACTTAAACCCCCGGACGACGAAATGTTAAGGCGATCTAAACAAATTATGCCAGGAAACTTATTGTGACTTCATCATATTAAAAGCTGAAATCTCTAGTGCGGCTTTCAGATGATCATATGACAATTTCTAAAAAGAATGAAAGACCTGTCTACTCTTCTTTAATATATAAACATTAAATAGTATATTAAATACGCAAAAATTTGATTTCATACGAAACTCCATATAAAGGGATAGTACTAAACATGCGAACAAATTGTTCTAAACATATTTCAACTTCGGCGGAATTTTTTATTTCGTACAAAAATACAATCCATCTTTATTTGTATATGCAATAAAAAGTACACTTTTCAATTTAATAATGTTGATGTTAGATTGAATTAAAACGGATAAAAATAAATGAAATCATACTTTTGCTGAATTATTTCTTCGCTTCTTGTAAACTTACAAAAAACTTCATTCATATAATCGATTAATGATAACTAATATGTGCCACCCTAATGTATTTACAAGACCATCATATTGCCTACATTGTAAATATATAAAAGTAGCAAAAAAAGAAAAAACATGTAAAGTTACTTTTCTATATTTGATTTCATGCATTTTTTAAACAATCTTTATCGTTCGATGGCTTTTGTTTCACAGAAAATTATAGCTTCATGTCTCGACACTATAGTATCACTGTTGTTGTTGGTTCTGTACAAACAATATTTGTTGTTTTATCTTATTTTTATCACCTTAATTTTCATCTTGTTGTTTTACACGGGTGTGTTAATGTACTTTTGTGTTTTTACTTCATTAGTATGTCTAGCATCATTGCCAAGAATACACTATTTTGTGATGTTCTTTTTACCTTACTTACTTTGAATTTTTCAGTATTTCTTATAAATACTTCATGTTAAAACATGGACAAATAAATTTCATCAAACAGTTGTGACAAGTGATACTTTATTATAAAAGTATCACTTTTTTAGCTCAAATTTAATTTACGTTGTTTACTCTTACGAGTGTTTTGTAAGATCGAACAGCATCAAATAAAATAAAACTAAATATTTCTTTTGTATCATCCAAAATAAGATACGTTTTGGAAATAAATAAAAGAATTCAAATATATTTTATTTAGTGGTTACGTAATTTTCGTCAAATATTTGCCAGGTCACACTACCTTAAGGCATTCTTAAAAACTGCATATATTTTAAAAATGATTTAGAGTACTTCCATATTTCGTTGCTGCCTACTCAGATATCATCTTCATTTGCAATGTGATTTTGCCAAAATTTAATTTATTCATCACTCTCATACATACAATCCACACAAATAAACACATACATCATTATGAACATCATCATTGATCCAATTAAAAAATTTATTAATATGGTAATTATTGGTAAATTATAAACACTGCTGTCTCCTATATAATGATATACAATTTAAAATATTTATTATCAACTTCAATTGTTTTTTTTTTATACAAAAATATAAAATAAAGATAACATTAAATTTAGATT
Organism: Calliphora vomitoria; assembly: GCA_942486065.2. Taxonomy (NCBI): domain Eukaryota; kingdom Metazoa; phylum Arthropoda; class Insecta; order Diptera; family Calliphoridae; genus Calliphora; species Calliphora vomitoria. The sequence goes on from OW818029.2 coordinate 65,717,118, forward strand.
TTCCATTAAATTTATAATAAAACTAAAATATTTCTAAACATATTACTTTACTCCCATATGTATGCAATCATTTCAACCTCACCAAACGGAAATATATAAATTTCTATGTAATTTTAGTCAGATACAAATATATTTTTGAATAAACTAACACCGGAAATGAAACAGCCTCCATAAGTACTTATATAGCATTTATAATTTGGAAGTTATGGATGTGTATGTGGAGGGGGCATAAGTATGTGTTTATGTAGGGTTAAGAGGGTGTGTGTGTGTATTAGGGGTCTATAAGTCGGTTGTTCCATTGTTCAAACAATCGACTTTTTCTTGAAACAAGTGAAAAGTCGAAATCGACTTTTTGGTCGGAAAAGTGTAGAACAATCGACTATATTTTAACCTTTTGTTTAAAAAATTTTATTTAATGAGTTTTTCTAATCAACAAAACAAGAAAACATATAAATTTACTTCAAAATAAGATGAAAAGTCGAAAATGGTCAAAAAAAGTCGACTTTTCATAAATAACAATAGTTTATGAATAAAAGACTTTTCAAAAATTTAAAAAAAATCGAAAGTTCAGAAAGATCTCTTTTTAAAAATCTAAAAAAGTCGAAAAGTCAGAAAGTCTACTTTTTGTTTCAACTGTAGAACCCTATGTGCGTGTGTTGTTGATACTTCCTTATTTGTAACGAGTACATTAGAAAACCAAAACTGTTTTAGTATATTTTGGAGTTTTGTTATGTCTGTAATTTATATTGTTTCTGTTTTATGTTTTTGTGCTGCTTTATACTTGAATTTATATAATTTTAAATATTTTTTGTTGTTGCATTTGTGTTTTGTTATTTTAGTTTCCCTTAAAATTATGAAAACTATTTGCAGATGTTTATTTTTGTGGTCGGTCTAAAGGTAAATTCAAATAGATATTACAGTTGGAGAAATGCAATACATAGAAGGAAAAGAATATCAGAACGAAATTTTCATCCGTTTTGCGAATGAATTTTATCATTGTTATTATAATACAATGGTTTGACGTTAAAAACGTCTGAATACTTCCTCTCTGAGCCTGATCTAAGCTTTGTTTAATCCAAGATTTACTACAAACTACAAATTTCTGAATTATTTTTAAAATATCAGCTATAGCTAACATATTGTTATTATTAGCAGTACGCTTAAACTGTGCTACACCAAAAATATGTAGGCGTTTCCATATAGCAATTCTGTTTAATTGAAGTCCCCAGAGTTAGGAAATTGATCTCCATCACTTCATTTAGTACTTTTTTATTAGCAAATGTTGCAAATTTCAAAAATCATAATTATGTTTTTGAAAGTTACATATTTTAAAATTGTTTATTTTAATTAACAGATATATGTATATTTTACCTTTCAATCAGAATAGACCTTTTGTTATGGTCGTTAATGGTTAAAAAACGCACTTTTTTCAACAAATTTTAATTTTCATCTCACCGAGTTTTACAAATCTTTTTGTGTTTCAAAAGTAAAACTCATTTCTGAATATAGTGATCTATAAAGTCCATCAAAATAGAATTGCGTCATGAAACCCCCGGCATTTTTTCCTTCATTTTTGTATCACTATGTTATTATTAAACCATAAATTTCTCTCAGTACTGCACAGGTATTTTTGTACCCTACACCACGAGTGACAAAGGTATATATAAGTTTGTCATTCCGTTTGTAATTTCCAAATTTTGCATTTGCTAACCCATAATGTATACATATTCTGGACCGTTATAGATAGCGGATTCGATATAATCATGTTCGTCTGTCCTCCTAGCTGTTAAAATCAACTTTCCGAAGCTCCAAAATAACTTTCATACATGGTTGATACATCAATATATCCGCTATAGTGCAACTTACAATTTTTCCACCAAAGTTTTTTTATACGAAAATATTGTTTCAACTAGATTTAAAAAAAAAATATATTGTTTTTCACCAAAAATAGTTTTTAACATTTATCTTAAAGTATATATGGTAAAGTATCTGAATATAGCGCTCTCACTTGTTTTATCTATATTTAACCATAAAATTCATAACATATTAAATACAAAAGTTTTTAGACAAATTCGGGTTAGAAATAAAACTACAAAACTGCAGATATTTACATGGACACAGACATTAAAATAATACATTATTCCCAAACTTTCAAACAAGCAAATATTTACACAATAGAAATAAATAGCAGCCCATATACAACTACACCTACCTACAAACACTCGTACTCACTGGTCGTATTAAGTATAAAAAGGAAATCATTTGAGATACAAAAGGAAGGAATATTTTGTAAATAGAACAAACTCAGGTGCAAATTGCTACAAATGAATAATTTGTGTTGAATATTCAACTGTGTTTTGCTGGTTTTTTTTTTTATTTCTAAAATGTTGCAATTGAAATCAAACAAAGTACTCATCGTCGTACATTGAGCTAGCAGTAGCAGCATAAGTTAGAATGAATTGTTGGTGGGTGGTGTTGCTTGATTGTGGAAATACTAGTATGATGGCAATAACCATTCATAATACGCTAAAACGTATTGCTTGGTTTCCATTCCATTAAGGTATGGCAACATTAAAAAGTAATTGCGGCTAAAAATCATTTGAAAGCCATTTGCCAAATTCATGTACTCGATTTAAATGAGAAAATACATAGCGATAATACAAAAATTTTTTTATTAAGCACTTCTTTGCAACGTTTTGGTAATAGTTTGCTTAGCAGCTAGGTACGGGTACGGAAGAAACAAACTAATATTAAATGGGCGATTACATTAACAGTTGAGGTAATAGTGTGGTCATAAAGGTAGTGGTAGTTCAAAAATGTTTCTATATTTAGGATGTTTTAAGAAAAACGAGTTGGTAAAATGATTTTAGGTAGCCATGATAAATTATGAATCGATCATTATATAATTCAGTTTGCTTCAGATTGTCTAGCAACACTTACCCAATGTTGTACTGGAATGCAATTCAAGAAGTAAACTGATCAGCACACAGTGGATGATTATTACTCCTGCGCATTGTGCTGGAACTATTATAATGGGTTGTGCGAGGATAGAGAAAGTAGTGTATGTGAACTTTGAAAATAACAATAAAGAATTCTGCAGCGCTCAATGATTTGGGAGGGGAAATGGAATAATTTCTTCAGTATTTGTCCTGCTTTGTATATATCAAAAATTAATTATTTGTTCTAAAAATATTAGTTTTGGGTAGGGAAATTTAATTTTTCCCTCCCCGTGGATCCTCACCTGGCTAGAAAAAACGATTTTTTCTTATATACTGACAAACCATTCGAAAACAATTCGAAAACAGTTCTAGTTGAAAAATCAGTTTAAAGTAAAAATCTGCGGGTATCAGGAACAAGTTACTTAAATTCAAGAAAACTAATTACGTATATTGTGGCATCCATAAAAAAGTGAAACACAGGCCTTGTGGTACCCCAGAGTTAATCCTGAACTCGTTTGGTGAGATCCCATCTACAAAAACTACAATAGTATCGTGCAATATCTGAGAAAGCTCGATGTAATTCGAACGCATAGGAATCTTGAAAATAGAGACATCATCTTTCTGGCAGGAAGGCTAGCAAGTCTTCCGTATATCATAAAAGCCATACTCGATAAGTAAATTATTTGACTCCATAACTTTAGAATGTGAAGAACAAATTTTTATTGGGCGATCAGTTTCAGGCCATAAACAAAAAACGACGTTGCAAAATCGACAACGGTTGGTGTCATTTTGACACCATACGGTGTCACTTTTTTTCGACACCGTACGTTTACAATTTGTAAACAAACAGGTATGAATCGACAACACAATGTTGTCAAATTATGCGACGTCTCGTCACACCGTGAATAAAAAGCCAGTTGGTTTTTATTACGACGAACGTAATGGTATTTATCACAAAGTTTTTGTTTATTAGAACGCAAAAGAACAAATTATTAAATAAGTGCTAATAAATTAGGTTTTGTGAACAAAATAAATGCAGTGAAACTAATAAGATCAATGTGGAGATAGCTGAATAAAGGGACTGTATGGAAGTACAACAGTACCTGGAAACAATAGCCAGTGATAATTTTGTTCATAAATAAATGAAAAATTAATGAAAAATAAGGTATTTTATGTTTTATTTTAATCGCCATAAATAGTATGATAAATTTGAAAAGGGAAGGGATTACACGATTCCAAATTAAAAAGGGTGGTGTTAAATCAACAACGGACGGTATTAAAACGGTGTCAAACTGACAACGGACGGTGTCAAATCGACAACGGCATGGTGACAAATCGACAACCAATGGTGTCAAATTTGCAACGGTATGGTGTCATTTCTTCGTTGTCAAATTGACACCGTTCGTGTACGATTTGTGCACATATGGGGTTGATACACTATTGACACCGAATGGTGTCAAATTGTACACGGATGTGTTAATTTTTTCTGTGGGTGTACATTTGACGGCAGGATATACTGAAGTACTGAAAAACACTGCTTTAAGACCAGAGATGCTATGCCATCTGGCTAGGACACATATTTATGTTGAGATCCGCTTAAACCCTTTAACAGCATGTACTCGAAATAATATATTTGTCACAGTTAATAATAATCTTTCGAGTTCGCTCTCATTGCAATTTTGCAATTGAAGATTTATTTAATGAAATAAAAGTAATTGAAGATTTCTCTAATGGAATGAATGTTTTTATTCCCAGCATGTTCATTACGGATATCACCCTAGCACCACGCGATGGTAAATGTTGTGTTATTTACGATAACACAACCTCACACACAAAAACGTTTTATTAAAGTCAAAATTTTCTCAAATTTTTATTACTTTTTTATAGCAAAAAAGCGTATTTTTTCCTGTTACAGCAAATTTTAAATATAGATTCGAGCCGGGTTGATATATTTATAAAAAAAAACTATTTTCGTTTTTTGGATTAAAAAATAAAAAAAATTATCTCCAAACTTTACAGCATTTTGTGGGTGAAAGTAATTACATTTTTATAAATAACTTTCAATGGTATATTCGACTATTTTGATATTTTTAAAAAATGTAAAAAAGTTATAGACCTAATGTTCATGTTCTCAGCCATTTAAGTGATCCGAATAACCGAGATGTGCCAGAATATCTACTTTATATTTATCAGGGCTTGAATTCAACACCTAAAATATCTGTTGGTTCATTCACTAATTGCGCAATGTGGTTATGCGCGCCGTTTAATTCAATATATTGGTCTTATAATTTGTATGATATGAATGGCGAAACCAAAAGTAGTTGTAAACATTGGTATAATAAGCAGCACTAATTTCACTGACCGGACAACTCTCAAGAATCTTCGAAATTGAAACCGGAAAAGCCGTCGAAGTTTGTAGTGAAATGCGAAGTACAAATAATAGTTTTTGAAGATGATATCGGTCATTCAGAGTCTGTGGCAAGTTTACTGTCGACCACTAGAAATTTCCAAAAGGAGGAATTAGGCGACCCGGAAATGCATACTTCAAAATATCCATAGTCGCGAAACTTGCATATCCAGTTGATCTATCATATTTGAATCACGTGTCCTGTCCTTGCTAGTTTACGATGTGTTCAGATTTAAATAGGCCTCGTCGCTAATGACTAGGGAAACCGGAAATATCCTCTAAAAAAGTGTTTTCGTGCACTAAATATTGAAATTCAAACTATAAGAATTGTTATATTATTGATATAAGTTTCAATACGGATTTTTCAATAATAAAAGGATGATAAAATAATAAGCTCTATCGGAATCTTACCTACCAATGACTAAAATATATAAAAAATTTTTGATGAATCCAAAAAAATAATAAAATTTGAAAAATGCAAAAAAAAAATATTCAAAAAGGCAAAATATTCTCCAAGATCAAATATGTCCTAAAACCGTAAACAATCATAATTTAAAATATGTTATTAAAGCCAAAATATCCATAAATGTGCTGTTAAAGGAAAAACGTGTTAGAATATGAATTAAGAAATCAGATATCTTTAAATGTTTCGAAACAGATAAATACCTTATCAATGAAGAAAGTTGCATATACATGATTCCGGATTAACTACTCATGTTAAATTTCATCCGAAAATCCATATATATGATGTATCAAAACGCCAAACGATTCACCAATCAGACGTTATCTCTATATGAAACATTATCATATAATGTTGAAGAATGTCAGTTACGAGGTATCAATACTTTCATCACACTGCTGTTGTTTGTCAGCATTATCACATGTTCAAAAATTATCACTTACTTCGTGTAAATCATTGCATGAAATTAACAATTTCAAAAAGTTTATAATTTTTAATAAAACATATGTATAATTATACGCAACAATTTTATTCGGACACTTTAATTAGACGTGCATATAAAAAAGCAGTATTCAAAGTTTTACATTTTATGATTTTCAAGCATTTTCTTTAGGATTTAGAAATCTATGAATGAGTGAGTGACAATTTGAATATATAAATACTTTTACTGTACGTATTATAATGATATTTTGGAGTGAAAAAACAATTTTGACACAAACTATTTAACATGTTCATGTTTTCTCAATTTTTGTTGCAGGGTTATTTAAAAAAAAAGTATAAGTATGTATTTTAACTTGGTTATCCATATGTCACTCGAATGTACAAATTTCATCAAAAATCCTTTAGTTTTTAAAAGGAATGTTTTTATAGGAGGATTAAAAAAAAGCAACAATTTGTGTGACATGTTTCTATTTACATGAGGGACTCTGCTGATGATGTATGTTGTGCCAACAGCTGTTGCCTTTGTCGGTTGGTTAGCAAAAGTTTTGCTGAAATTTTAATGTGTCTAAACAACAGAGCTTTAAAAATATGAAAACATTGTAAAAACTAATTTAAACAAAAAGAACAAAATTTAATGAATATAGTAATGAATCCATGAGTTAAACCCACTTCCATTACGATTGAAAGTGTATAGTTATTATAACGCTTATTAAACCGTCAAAATGTTAGCATTCTTTCAAATCTCTGATGTCTACTCCATCAACTTTTGGTTGAACATAAACTCTAAACTTTTTTGGGTATACCAACAAGAAAAAACAATAATTTCTGCCTATTTCTGTTAGATTTTCCATACTTGTCGTCCAGTTTGTCATCGTTGTTAATGTTCCACTTTTTTTTTCTTTTTGGGAGGTAGTTTGCTTTTGCATCGTTTATGCTAATTTAGAAATTTACACCATGATATTTATTTTTGAAACATGTGACGACGATTGTCATGTTTTATGCTCACATGAGTTTTGAGTCGAAAAGTTGATAAACGAATTGAATATTAAATATGTTAATATGAGAAATCATAACTTGTTACTCCTAATGTTGTGAATTACTGGTGGTAGATGAATAGCAGAACAATTTAAATAAACAAAATGTTTGGATTGGAAATGGTATGATGAACAATTCATGTTACATATAAAAACAGCTTGTAAATTTGTTGTTTTTCACTAAACAAAATTATGTTTTTGAATAAATTTGAATAATCTGTTTTAAAAACATATACTTATGTAGAGGAGAAAGCTAGCACACGTTATTTTGAATGGAAAGAACCAGTTCTTTACTCAACAATTTTTTGTTTTTAATTGTCAGAACTAGTTATCTCATAAATGGTATATAAAACTACTGCAGAACAAAAGTATAACTAGTGCCAACAAATACTGAGTACTTTAGATATACAATGGCATTCCACAGAACATGTACGAGAAATAAGTGAGACATCACTGGTCATTAAAAAATCACAGTCATTAAACAAACTGAAGTGGTTCTGATTACACTCGTTCTATAACTATTTATTTTATGAAAATTTTTTCTTAGTTGCAAAATTTTAAAAATACTTCTTTTTTTTCTCCAGTCATGTTTAGTCTATCTATCTATTTTACACACTTATTTTTACTGAATGTAAATCTTTTAATTTTTTTTAAATGTACTTAATTTAGTCTAACCTCTACATAAAATACTGTAATGTACAATCTGCGTATAAATTTTTTTCTGTTTTTTTTTTGAAAAGTTAATTTTTTTCAGGTCTTAAAATTATAATATTTTTTAAAGATACATTTGAAAGTTTAACGGTTTTTTATACATGAGATATTGGTAAAGCAAAACAAGTTTTTTTTAAATATTCTGTGGCAACATCGTAATAACGATAAGGTGAAAATTAAGTTGTCAAAAGATAAATAAAAAATGAGGCAATTTGATCTTATAGTTATCCAAAAAATACAGGAAAAGGAAAGAATTTGTCTTTTCAACTTTGATCTTCGCCATAGCTAGTCGCAAAAATTAAAATATCCATCACCAGTTAATTTTTTTGGGATGAAGTTAATTTTTAACATCCATATAAAAAAATATTGGTAAGATAAATTTTTTTATTCATATTTTCTACAATTGCCAATATTTAAGTAATTTTGACAATATTTATTTCACTTTTAAGAAAACCTCACCTTTACTAAAAGCAAATTTGAAACTCATATGAAAAATTTAAAAAAAGACAAATTTGGTTTATAAGAAAGAATTACCAATATCCTCCAAAAATTCTTGAAGAAATTTGAGCGAAAAGACATCATTGTAGAGATTTGGTATCAAAAGTTCATCCAAAATTTCATATAACCAGACGAACCTTTGTGGGAGTTCTTTATACGACAACAACTTCAAATTTTGGCATTTTGCTTCATAAAAAACTAAGAAAAGGTAATAAAATAAAAAAATAGAAAAAAACTAGAAGCAGCATAGACCTCTTTGTTAAAAAAATGATGAAAATCTCTTTTTATAGATCAATTCGCACGTCGAGTTCCAATTCTCGTGGAATCTTAATATAATTCCAGCTCTGAGAGTTTCATTCGCTTCAATATAGGACAAAGCAGAGAAAAAAGAAAAGGCAGATGAAGGAAGGTTTGATTGAATAGGCAGTTCCCTATCAATTTAGTTGCAAAGTGACATGAGTGCATGCTAGTGAAGATATATAAAATAGTGAAGAAGTTTTAAAGTAAAATTAAAGTATTTTTTTTTTTAAAAAATAAGATTAAGCAAATAAGAAGAAAATTAATTAAAGAAATTTTAAATAAGGTAAAAATAGTACAAAAAAAATAAACGTAAATCTAGTATAAATATTTTATAAAATAAAGAAATTAAAAAATGAAGAAATGTGGAATTTAGCAAACTAAAAAAAAAAAGAATTTGCATCATAAAAAAATTTGTGTAAAAGAAAAATTTGTGTTTGGTTTAAAAAAGTTTAAAAAAAAAAAAATATAAAACAAATCTAGGATATATAAAAAAATGATAATTTAAATATCATGTTAAAAGAATGTTTATTAATTAAATTTTTAAACAAATGTATTTCAATTAAATCAATGGCGCTTAATATTTATTGAAAAAAATTATAAATCGTAACACTGTGCTAAAAATATTTAAAAATCTTTCTTAAATTGTTAAAAAGAAAAAAAGTAACGGACAAGTGATAAAAAAAAAACAAAAGTAGAGAAATATTTTTGTTGAGAGAGGTTTATGATTCCTCGTTTCCCCCCTCTGTAAGCGGCGATCTGGAAGGCCTTTCATCATTGCAGCTATAACGTGAGTACTACTTTACATATTTACATTTTTTCTCTTTAACATTATTATATATGTTAAATTTCTCAAATTATGTTAAATTATTAAACTAAATGGGAACATAAAAGAATAATAAGAAATTACAAAATTTTGTTTTTCTATTCTTTCTTGTTGTCATTTATCAATAATTTAACTTACATACATTTTTAAATATTTTTTTAAAAGAGCAACAGTGAGTGTAAAAAAAAAAAAGTGAACAAATCAATAAAAGTGTTTAGTGCGGCAAAATATAAGAAAATTTTATAATTTTTTAAATGAAATAGAATTTTTTTTAAACTTAAAACACAATTTTTTTTTCTATTGCAATTTCGTTAAAAATTTAAATTAATTTTAATAAAAATTTAGTATGAAGATATATAAGAATATATGAAGTTTGTAAACATATAAAATTTTTGTCATATTCTATAATGAAATCTTGTTTTTTTAAAGTGTAAATAAAAATAATATATAATGGAATGAAAATTTAAGTTTATTTTCCGTTGTTAATGATGGGATAACTACATTTATGGGTTCCTGTAAGGAAAGGTGCCACAGGGACATGGTTGGGAGGGTCAAGAGCACAGGGGAAATTCCATCTTCTCCCCAAAAACCTAAAACTTTTAGTATGCATGCAATTACTTCAAATATTAATCAAAATTGTATGAGTGTTTATACAGGGACTCTGATAATAAAGAGTGTAGTGTGCAAATGGATATGGTAAGGGTCAAGAATCTCCCCAAACCGATGTAGCTAGTAGTAATGATGGGTCCCGCCGACTCTAACTATCCATATTAATTGTCAAGTGAAAATTTTTCTTGTTCAAACAAACAAAACATGAACACACACACATTACAATACCTGACTTAAGCATATTTAGTTCTTAAAATGTTTTCATTTTAAAATATCCACCACCCTTCTGTCCATACTATTTGATAGATAAAAAATTCAATTCATGCAATAAACCAGTATAACAATATATAATAGTCCTGTTTTTTAAGTTTTTAAAACGATCAATCTTTGTTGTTAATGAGGGCACATCAGTTATACATGCGTTAAACGAAGCATAATTTAATCAATTGTTAACAGTTGGTCTTGCGTCTTCTTTGTTAAATGAAAATCACCAACTTTTGCTTTCCAACTTGGTGGAAATCATAATTTATTTTCATAATTTTTTCATATTTTTTCAGTTGCACTAGGAGATTATAACATAAATATTGATTATAATACGCTTACTACGTGATGTATGATTATTATTTAATTTGTTAAATATATTATTTAACACTCATACGTCACTGGTAATGATTTCAATAAATCAAGTTTTTCTTTTGGGGGACTTATAAAAATTATACCGATACACATCGTTATATTTACTTGTATTATGTTAGCACACCTGCTTCTATTGATAAATATACTTATTTACTTTTCTGCCGGAGATCAAACTAGTACATAACTAGAATTTTATTGGTATACAAATCACTAGTATCATTAGTTCTAGACGTTAATCAAATTAGTTGTTTCTATGTTTTTATTTATCAAAATACTTAAATACTTACATGCGAATAACTTAAAATAAGAAATATTCAGGTACCGTCCAAGATTTCCTATTAACAACGGTTTCATTTATCGTAACAGTGAGAAAAAGCAAACATTTAACTCATTAACAATCTGCCTGCGACTGGAACGTAACCAAAAAATGTAAATTTTTTAATCCAACAAATTGAGACTTTCTAATTGGAACAGAACAGCGACCCTATAATTGTTGAGTAGATTACTTTTGTAGAATAAACTTATAGTCCAGCTGGTCTGAATTGTTTTACAGTGGGTTAATGTTTTCATTTTTTGATCGAAGGGAGCTTTGTAATAACTGAAAAAATGTTGTAAGAGCTATATTATTGTCAGAGCTATATTACGGAATTTTATGGAGATCATTTTTGTGGAAGATCTTAACCCTCTATCTCCTCTCTTTAGGATTCAATTTGACACTTACTACGAGAAAATCAAAAAACTCCTTTCAAAAAGGATATTTAAGGATTAAAATATTCTACAAAAATGTTTGCCGGAAAATTTCAGTGGGGGTCACCAAAGATACAAAAGTTGTAAATTAAGCCCTTTACGCTTAATTAGCAAAAATAAAAGCCACATTTTATGTACGTACAACGTTATTTTATTATCACACGGTAAATAACAACACAAAAGCACTTTTCTAAAAAAAAACTCAGTTTTTGGAACACATTTTCCCCATTTTAGGAATTTTACTATTTGAAAAAAAAAATAGTGGGGAGGGTATATTGGATTTGTGCAGATGTTTGTAACGTCCAAAAATTTACAGAAATATCAAAAAATATGTTAACATTATAAATTCTTTTTTTAGGTTGTCTAACATTTTTGTTCATCTCTGGTTCTGCAGAACCGGTTTTGCTCATTTTCTAAACCAAACTGCTTTGGACAATACTAAACATTTTATTTACCCAGACGGACAGACGGACATGGCTCAATCGACTTAGAATTTCATAAGGATCAATAATATATATACTTTGTTGGGTCTTAGAATATTAGTTCTCAATGCTACACACGAAATGACAAACTTATATATACCCTCATTCACCACTTATGGTGGTGGAGTGTATAATAAATTTAAATGAAAAAACTATCAAGAATAACAAACGCAGTTTTTTTCCAGAATACGCAGTCTGATTTGCTTTTGCTTCTTGACCGTAAAAAAAGGAGCATTATAAATATTCAAATGAAAAATGTTGTCCTTGAGCAACTTTGAATTCAATATTTCGAAATGGGTTATGAATAAATGTAGAATGTCTTTACATTATTTAATTCCCTATAAAGATATATTACTCAAAAAATATTGCAAACCCATAGAATTATAGTTTTATAAATATGGTTCTCTTACCAATATTAACATATTAATTTTAAGAATAAAATCCTAATTTTAACATTGTTTACATACATATAACTCATTATTAATAAACATTTTCGTACTCTTATGAATTAGTATCTGTGAATGCATTTAAAATTCATAAGAGTGTGTAAATAAAGCATTTTATACATACATGCATATTGCAATATACAGATGCAACATATGCACATTGGCATTTAACAAATATACTTATACACAACGTATAGAGGTGTATAATCACATACAATGCTGGCAACATATGAAAACATTTCATAGTCGAAATCCACATACTTATGTATGTACATTAGACATTCCCTTGAAAAATGGTTTTTGGGTTTTAGCTACAAAAGAACGAAATATTTCTTAAGGACATGTCTAATATAGATACATACATATGTATTTATATACACATTTATGAAAATTTCATGCATGTGTTTATATTAGGGTGGCCCTTATTAGGATTTTTGATGACCCCAAGGTCTAAAATTGTTCTCTATCATTAAAAAACCAAACACTGTAAATCGGATACCGTTTAGAGGTTGTACATTTAGTTTGAAGTTTCAAGTTTTAGGTCAATGTAGAAAATACTATAAAAAAAAAATAAAATATTGCAAGAAAAAAATCCAATTCAAAATAGTTTTTGTATTTCAGTTATCTATAGATGTTCAAATATAAAATATAAAATTTTTTTGACATCAATTACAATTTGATTCCAAAAAATCATAAAATTGCATGTGTATATGGGCATTTCCATTATGGCGTGACGTGACATTTATACGACCTAATCTTAAAAAAAAATAGTGAAAAAGTATAATTTATTAAAAGATTTTTTTTATATTTGCAACAATTGCAACAATTGATCCCAAGGACTTCAAGATATTAGCAAAAATATTGTTACGTTTTTACCTTTTAATATCGGGGTTTATTTCCTTTAAATAAACCGGATACTTTTGATTGCAAATAAAAAACAGTTTTAGTAGTTTAAATTTGTAACAATTCTTTATTTATTTAAAATGTACAACAACAACAGTCTAAATAGTGACTCAGTGTCTTTATACAAGTTTATCAATTCGCAGAAATGCACACACACTTTATAATGTACAAACTCAAATTTACACGACAGTTGATGTTAACGACTGCAACCTCTGCCACTATTTATACACACTGCCATCTTCATCCGAGTAGTCGAGATTGTTCTTAACGGTCAATTAGAACATTCGAATTCTAGAGCTTTCGATGTTAATGTTAGCAGCTTAAACATTTAGTGTTGCCATACTTATAAACAATGCTAGTAACCGCATGCTATCAACATTGTTGATGAGTGCTTATAATGATGAATGTTGCAGGCAGTCGTTACAGACCGATAAATTCAAATCGCTTGTGCACATTCGTAACAATATGCAATCGATCAAGCCCGACTATACTTTCAATACTTATTTTCGTATGGGGCCTAGGTAAAATAATGAACAGTGTTTAGCCATATTCAACAGGCGTATATACCAAATTAGATCGAAACATCTTCAAAATTGCAGCCTGTAATTGACGGACATTTTTAAGATTGTTTTCGATTAAAATACACTAAAAGTATTTAAAATTTAAAAAGGTATTTTTACAATTTCATCGTCTAACAAAAATTTCAATCAATACAAATGATTTTTGGATTTATGGTCGGTATTTAAAAACTGTTTAAAACAATTTTAAAACTTTTTATTTATGTTAATAATAAGTATTTAATTTTAATTTTGTCCTTGTGTTGTTAATTTACGTGTTCATAATTTTTAGTGTCTGGTACATTGTTAACCCTTTTTTAATATGAGGTCAAATTTGTCCAATATATCAAAATTAGACTTCTACAATAAAAATTATTAAAAACACAAATTAAATGGTACAATCAACTAGGTAGAATTATTAGGAAGAGTTGTCAATTATTTATCTTGATATGTCAAAATACAGAAATTTAAATTTTAGATTGTTTATTCAAATTTACACCAAGTGATGCATATGTTCAGTCTTTTATTTTATGCGCTGATCATTTCACAAATTCTCATATTTTTGTTCAAAAGAAGATTTTTTTTTAAATTAAATTCTAATATAAAAAATTAAATATTTTTTATTGTTTAAAATGAAAATATTTATGTACAGTTTTGTCAATAAATTTTTTTCAAAACTGCAAATATTCAACATATTTAATTAAGTTAATAAATAACAATAATATTTTTTTATTTTTTGCAGATTTTTTCTGGCAGTTTATCTTCTTTATTTAATTTAAAGTAGTAAGACAAAGAAAGCATAAAATTATAATTAGGAAGAATATACTAAGAGCCAGTTTTTGACTTCGTATTTAAATATTAATTATATTTAAGTTCTATTTAAATACGAAAATGGGTTTCTCAGTGCTTTTTTAAATATTACTTAAGTGGCCAACGTTGGCCATTTAAATTCTATTTAAGTTTCATAAACTACCATATGTTTTTAACAGCTGTCTTTTGTTGTCTGTTTTTTTTTTTCACTCTATTGTAGCGCTGTATTTTTTTACGGCATCTAACAAAAACTACACTTCCGATGCGGTGAAGTTGGGGCTTCTTTTGTGCATTTTCTTACATATATTTTATTGTTTAATAACCTTTTTTTTTCTTATTTGGCAAAATGTATCAATTTTTGTTTTGCTTGAACAGCTGTGTTATACAAAACTATCGATAATTTTTTGATATTTAGTAGTGCTACCACACTTTTATCTTATTTAAATAAGAAAAATGATATTGCACTGAAAAACTCAAACTGTATTTAAATACCATTTAAATTTAAGTAAAAATTAACTAAATACGTATTTAAATACGAAGTCAAAAACTGGGCATAAGATGAATAATAAAAAAACTTAATAACGTATGCGGAATGAAATTGCAACAACACAGAAAACGCTATATTTGTTTCCAACGTTAAAACAAATAACACATAAAACCTTCAAACAATAGCCCATTGTATTGATTCAATGTAAGCAAAAAATGCATTATATTCATGTACTTTTGTAGCAGTTATGAAGAAATTTATATACAGGTGTTGAAAATATCGATGTTAACACTTTTCTGAGCTCCTATTTGAGTTTCATGGTCTTATTTTTCTCGATTTTTATTTTATATAATCTACAAAATCTCTTCTATTTAAAAAGATCCAAAGACGCACAAATTATTTTTAATTTAAAAAAATTGTGTAATTTAAGGAAAACACCAAAATCATCAGGGCGTGACAGTTGGACGTTGGAACAGTTAAGAAGAACTTTCTTTAAAAAAAAAATAATCTCTGGTATCTCTTTTTATGAAATGATTAATTTTAGGTACACATTTCATAATATGTTAATTAGAATTGATGGTCAAATAAAATTCCGGAAAAGCCAAAATTTTTAATTTACATCTGATTGATTAAGATCCATATATATTTTTTTAGAAAAAAGATTATGTTCTACTTTGCACGTCTTATCAATAATAAGATTATTTACTTCCAAAAAAGTCCACTTCTGTGCTTTTTTTCTCTGCCACTTGATGTAAAATAAATTGTTCCCGATGAAAACATATAAAATATGGAAAAAATTACAAATGCTTTTTCAAGGTAGTTTTTTTTAACATTTTGAAATAACTAAAAGCCAGATTTTCAAATGGGGTTTTAAAGAATTAAGGCAAAACATAACGTAATTCAAAATAAGTCCTAAAACACTAATAGCTCATGTACTTTTTCTTTGGACAGTGTAAAAATTTTTGTTGCAATTTTATTCCGCATACGTTATTTGTTAGTGTTTGTCTTCATTGAAATTAATTGCTTTACAATATTTTTGTTTTGAAAACAATTAGTTGACAAACTGTTTATGAAATTTATTTTATTTTTGACGTTAATTTAATTACTTTTCAAGTTTTCTAAAGGACATACAAACTGACATTTGCAAATTATAATTGAGAACATGCTTTCTAATAATTGTACCTTGTTAGTTCTGACATGGGGTAGAACTAGAGATTCAACTGAGAGTTACTCTCTGCCGAATTTTATGGCTGACACATTAGCAAAATACATTTATTGAAATATATTTTTTTGTTGCAAGACATAGGTTTTTGACAACAGACTTAGGTCTTTTGTCTCTCAGTAACGCTTCTATGTTTATATTATTTTGAATTTAGGTTACCATGAGTTAATAAATTCCTAGTAAAAAAAATAAACTACGTCTTATAAAATACAGAAAATTTTCTTAAAAAGCAAGTTGAATGCATTTTATGTTTGTAATAATTTTTAGTATAGAGGCCTAACTTAGCTACCTTGGACATTTTTGACCTCAGATCTAAAAGGGTTAATAAATGTCATCAAAATTTAAAATTAAAAAATCATAACTAAGCAACCTAAAGAAATAACCTGCCATTAAATATTAAAAATTGGCTATGAAATTTATTGTTAAGAAATAATTTTAACAAAAACTAAATTTTCTCGAAATCCGACAATTTCAATTCTGTCGCCACGCTAACACATAACAGGTACAACAATTAATATAATGATTTTTAATTTTCATATCAAGTTATAATGGGTTATCGATCGCAAAAAATATTTATATTTGATATGTAAACTTATATGGGTAAATGAAATACAAAAACACTTTTTACAATTTCGAAAATTAAAAATAAAAAATAAATTAAAATAAGGGCCACCCTTATCCATTTGGATAAAATTGTTTCAAAAATGACTACTCTTTCTTCTGTTGTATTATTCAGTTGTACATTGCCTGTTGCAACATTTTGTTTTTTATTCACAGCCCACTGCACCGCCCACCTTTTAAAACTTGCAAATTTACCATATGAAATCCAACAATAAGCAACATTAATGCCACATGAAAATCCCACAACAACTTTGAAAAACATTTATACCTTAACTGCACTTTCTGTGTTGAAATGTGTTTTTATTTTAAACACCCTCCAACTTAGAGTGCGGCTATTGCTAAAATAGTTATAGGATTTGTAAGACTTACTTGGAAAACCAAATATGTGTCTAGGTTTTGAAATGATTGCGATACCTAAGTATAACTCATCTCTCAAATTCTTGTTTTGCTAAAACAAAATCATTTATTACCCGAGAGCATAGTAGAGTACATCAAATTCGTCTCAGACAACCAAAATATTTCGAAATCTTTGTGTTTTTCCTTTTTTGTTCAAATTGTATAAAAGCATAACTACAATAACAAAAAATCCTTAAAAAAAACATTTTTAATTTTTAGAAATGTTTGTTTAATTTTGTGGTACATTTATTGTATTTATACTATGGCACAAACCAGTAAATTGTTTTCTTATTCAAACAACAAACAAAACCAAGTATAAAATAAATTGTTTTGATACAAAATAATGTATATTCTAGCATCTGCATTCTATAAGTACTTAGTTTGCACCGAATTCAACAAAGTTGTGAAATGAATATTTAACATTCATTAAAGTGGGGAACAGTTATAAACATAATTGCTAAGAAAAGTGAAAGTAGTCAAGAGTTTTTAATTAACTGGTACCTCGCTAAATAAAAATACAAAGTTTGTTGTTCTTTAAAATGCTTTTTTATTTTTTATTGAGATTCTTACGAAATATTATAAAATATTGACATTGAAGATTATTAAGCTTTTTATACCCTACAGCTGGAGGGTATATTGCGTTTGTGCTGCTTTTTGCTACGCCCAAAAATATTAGTCCAACGCCCAACTTAAAGTACACCGATCGACTCAAAATCACTTTCTGATTGGATTTAATACTGTCCGTCAGTTTGTCTGGCTAGCAGTCCATGTAAGCCTTGTACGCAAAGTAGAGTTTGCAGTTTAGAATAATAAATATTACGATCAAATCACGTCACAATTTTGTCAGCCTAAGGACGAAGCCTATTGAAACTGCTTGAAATGCAGTAGGATTCGTCTTTATCATTTTATGACTTTTTTTGATATTTCACCAAAGGCAAATTCAAGTTGCTTTTCGCAATTCAAGTTGCATTTGAATAAATATATGTAAATATTTACCACTTTAAAAAAGTCTATACTTCTTATTGGTTTTATAGATGGAATGGCAAAATTATTGGTTTGCGAAGCACTTATGGTCATAGAAATTATTTTTCTGATACGTTAGACTTTATTATATGTACATTAGAGTTCGTTTGTGACCAGGGGCCTATTTCACTAAACTACAATTCTACAAGTTTACAAGTTACAATCACAAGTCTAATTCATACAAGTGCTGATGAGTTGTGTTTCATTAAAATTTTTACAACACTTGTAGCTTTTTGGACTTATAAACTACAGTTTCTACAGTTGTGATATATTGTATATATTGTGATATTAATTTTACAATTCTTATTTATTATTACTCAAAATGCTAAAATAACGCAATATAACACATTTTAATAATATTTCTTATTTTTTTGAACCCAACCTATCGGAAAATATGCGGGGAGCGATAAAAATAAATACTTTTATACTCTAATGTATATCAATAATATGTTTTGATTGTTATCACACCACCATCATACCGGAAATGGAGTGATTACCATGCCGATCTACATAAGGTTCTTCATGCTCTTTGTGTGCATCTAATTTTATTAAAGTGCCATTACAGCCGCAAACAAACGGCATGCCTTTCATGGAGTAAAATTTAGACACCACTTGATTCTTTATTCATAAAATATTAGACATTTTTATTTATAAATTAATGTTTTTTTTTTTTTGGAGATTTTAAAAATTCATTTTTGCGGGTGAGGTTTTTATTCCAAAATGACCCAAATTTTTTATTTCCTAAATAACACAACTTTCACCATCGCGTGGTGCTAGGGCCAAAATTTGGTTGACTTAAACCGTTCAATTCTCAAAAATACGAAAATTTATTCAAACATTAGCTGTTTTTCTGATATAAGTGTTCAGCTCTTCGAAAGAGTTGTTCGACTGCTTTTGCCTTACCAATATCTGTAAGGCCTTTTTTCAACCTAAACCAGGTTTTCTTTCAATGTCCAAGTCATAGGGTAGAACTAGAGGCGCAACTGAGAGTAAAAATAACCACTATCTCTCAAATTTAATGGCTGACACAACAATAAAATACATTGATTTATATATATTTTGTTGTTGCAAGACTTTGGTTTTTGACAATAGACTTAGGTAACGCTTCTATGTTTATTGTATTCTTCTTCAAGTCTTCCTAATATTGTTTAATGGATTTTGAAATAGTGTGAGGATGAACCTTTAGATCTTTTGCTATATTTTTGAAAGTCCGTATTAGACTTGAAAAGTTTTAAATATTTTTTCTTGTGCTTTTTTTTCGTTGACCATTTTGACCGAAATAACAGTTTATAAATAATGATTTAAAAATTATAAAATCTGATTTGTTTTTAAAAACTAACGAGATTTAAAAAATTATAATTTGTTGGACCCAGGATAAGTTTTGGCTGGAATATTGTTTATAAGTTTTTTTTCACTCACTCTTTAATATCTTAAGGTGCTAAAAATTTGACAGTACATATGTTAAAAACATGTAGTGAGAATTTTACATATGTACTGCCAAATTTTCCACCTGTAAAAGTTGTGCACATCGTCTGATACATATGAAACACTGCGTGTATATAATATGTACATATGGAAATACATATGTAGAGCATGCTCTATTTTACTGTGACAAACACAAACAGCTGTTTTGTTTTGAAAAATTAATAGAAAATAATAATAAACATGAAAAACTAAGTAACATGAAAAGTAAACGGTTGTTACATCCATTTTACTTTTAACAACTTTACAATTTCAGCAGATTTATAATTTTAACAATTTATACACATTAAAAAGTCAACAGCTGACTTTACATTTATAGGTTATGTCATACGGAAAAACATAGGCAGGTGCGATAGCAAACATATTAGACTGTGCGAATCTTATATACCCATTTTGTTTAAAAGCATTAGTCTCGTTCAACCGATTTGGTTAATTTTATATTTTCTATTAATATAAATATAACATTGCTAGATAGTGGATTAAAATGCCTTCGGGAACAAAATATGTATAGAGGTAAGTCCGAACAAAGCTTCTCATATATTTGCTTAAATTTTACATAAGTTAGCTATTAGCAATAACTCTTTATGCCAAATTTCGTGTTATAATTTGTTTAAACGTGGACAAAATTAATACATCCCCTCTCTTTAGTGGAGGGTATAAAAGCATTATTTTAACCCTTTCAGACATTTTGTCCAATATATTGGACATTTTGTTTTTTCGTTTAGAAGTCATGTAGCGTTGACGCGAATATACAGATTTTTACAGTTAATGGCGTTATCAAAAGAGTGTTTACTAGATTATATATATATGATTTAAACATCTAATTCTTCATTACTTTTTGTTAAATTAAGTTATTTTCATAATTTCGATAGCGTTGTATAAGTGTGTATGAGACATAGTAATATTCAGTGCTTATTTTTAAGTGATAATTACATTATTTTAAACTCTAAACAAAACGTGTAAATTTTAATTCAGTATTTGTTAGGTATTTGTACATTATTTTTAATTAATTACATTCATTTTTTAAAATTTAATTATGAGAAACATCCCAACAAAGAAACTTTGTCCAAAATATTTGACATCGCCTGGCAGTCAGGTGTTACGATTGACTTCATATTCTTAATTAGCAGCCTCAAATTAGCTTACACTGAAATTTTCAGTTCTCTATCTCAACTATTTCTCTATAATGACTGAAAGGTTTAATACAAGCACTACCCCTGGCGTATGATTGTTATATAATTTAATATTCAAATTAAATATTAATCATACGCCACACTATGGCTCAGTTCACAATTTCATCGGCCAAAAGACCAATTTTTTTTTAACGCCGATTTCAAAAATTTTAATGCCATTCAATAGTAAACACATTGAAACTAAGGTAACCAAAAAATTAGATAAAAATATTGTCAATTGTGTGCGTAGCATGCTGTTAAAGTCAAATATTTTATGTAATTTTATAAAAAATGTGATTGTTGTAAATTTGATTACTCGCAAACTATTATCGATAATTGATTGATTTTTTTTTTTTGTTATATTGGTAGGATAACAGTCTTTAAGAACTGATATGATTTGTCACTGTACCGTTTGTAGCTGATGTGTTATTAAATTTGTTCTCAATTACTATATTTTAATCAAATTTGAAATTCAGTGGAATAAAAGTGTTTAGGGTCAAAAGGGGTTAAACAAATTTTACTACCAGGAGAAAGGCCAAAGTATCCTTTTTAAGCCCATATATACTTGCTAACCTACTTTGAGCTGTTTGTTGAACACTTTTTTCATTTGAATGAAATTACTCACACATTTTTTTTTTTGATTTTACCTGTTCATATGACACAAATATAAATACACCAAGCAATGATGAAAAATAGTTACATGGATGACAAAAAACAATTTTTACCCCCTCTAACTCAGAAAGTTCTCGGCCGATATTGTTGAAAAATTGTGCCTGAATTACTATCCAATAGAACTAACTATGGTGCAAATGTCATCCCAATAAGACATCGATTTTAAAAGTTGGTTCACTTGACATGAAATACATATTATATAAAAGATGCTAAGCTTTTCGAAACTTATATCTGTAAATATTGTTCTTATAATACAAAAACTGTTTTATGGTTGTATAAAGGGAAACTTAGATAAGATATTTCATGTTCGTTATAGGGTACATATGAAACTGTTTGTCTATAATTCAACTAATTACAGCATATTGGCACAGGTAATGTTCCAGAGTTTCGTCGTCCTCTTCGCACGTTTTGTAGATCTAACGTTGAGTATACCCGTACGAGCCAGCTCTGTATATCCAATTAATACATTAACTAGTATGCTGAGTGTTTGTCTCCTTTGTATTTTTTAGGTATGAATTTCCCTATAGAATGTAAAACAATCGGCCCACAATGGAGCTTAGTTTCTGACATGTTCACTTATTGCTCATTCTTTAAGTTCGTTCTTAAAAATTCGGGAATAGTGAGGGTATCCATGCATGATCCGTTTTTGTTTCCGTTAATGCCGTTATGTTCTGGGAAACATATTATCTCAAGATATTCCAAATTTTAGTAAGAATTTATCTCATTTTCATTGTAAAACATTCCGCGGTTTAACACTACTGTTGTTTAGGGTTTTGGGTATTATAACTTCATAGCAAAAAATCATAAACTATAATGAATGCTTAAGTTTTTATTAAACGAAATTTAATGAATATTTCGATTCTAATTAAATTTCAATGTTGATAAGTTCTGCAATTTTTAACGGTTGTACCTATTTTGGGTTAGCATCGGGACCGCTTTGATGTCGAGGAAAATTAATTTTTATTAAAATAAGTTCTTTAAAAAATATATCTATTTTCTTTTATATTATTTCTGGTTGTTTTATTGGTTTGCTAATTTTCGATTTTATAATTTTAAATTTGTAGCGTATTGCTAACCATTTTACATATGGGTCAAAATTGTCCATGACACTACACTATGTAAAATATATACTTTTAACTATATTTTAAATACACAATGAAAATGCATTTTTTCTAGTAAAATAGATGCGTAGCTAGTAAATATTAAATAATTTGTGTGACAATCGTACTAATTTCGCCAAACAAAATGTGATCAAATAAATTTATTTCTGCTTGTGTGGTCATACGAAAATCGTGTGTTGAGAGCAAAATATCATAACTATGAGCAAAAGCAAGGAAAAAGGCTTTGTACAGACACACATACAACCTCACAGTCATACAGGGATTGAAACATTTTATAGAAAATGAAAATGAACCAGTCAAAGAGATGCTAAGAAACATGATAACAAGTTTGTTTTGAAAACAAAATTCTAAAACAAAAACAAATATAATATGAGTAAAAATAGAAAGAGAAATAACGATGAAACTAGATATAAATAAACATTACATTGTAGATAAATATGTAAGTAAATGTGAGGGATTAAGAATGTGCAAGCAGTTAAGCGTAATAAGAATTACGAATTGTACCAACGAATTGAAAACATTTTTATCTGATTAGTTTGCTTAAGTAAAGTATGTAAAGCAATCTTTTGAGATATTTAGCTAACCTGACAAAATTTTGTATAAGAACTAACACTTTTAACGATCCTCTACAGTGGTACTATTTGTAAAAAACTTTAAAATAGACTTGTGATTCAATGAAAACTTCCTTATGAAAATTTTAACACAAATAAGTAGTAGCTGCCGCACACTGGTTGTACTTAAATGGTTGTGAGTGAAAAGAATAGTTAGAGTGAATATATCTTGCTAGGAATCGCAGAGTGTCTTTCTAACGATATCAAAATGATATACAGTATACTATATGGGCACATCGGGTTTTAGCTAGTTGTTTATATAAGATAAACAAAGGGTATTTATTTACAATTATATTAGCAACATTTAATTCTGAATAAAATTAGCAGCAATTTCTTCGCTTTCTGTCAATCTTGCTATTCTGATTTCTTTAAGAGTTTTGTTACACATTAGCTCCACACCAGTTCTTTAGAACTCAAGCTAATTCCAAAAGAACTTCATAAAACCAATTAAAGAACTTTAAAACAAAAGTTAACACTTATGTATTTGTCAAACAACTCAAATTCAAAAATAACATAGAAACGAGACATAATTGTCAAAAACCAAAGTCTGTTGTCAAAAACATAACGCTTGCATCAACAATATATATATATACGTAGTGTCTCGTATAATTCTTTATGTATAAAATAATATAAAATCTAAGGATAACATAAAGACAAGATAAATGAATTTAAGGAACGATTATCAAGAATTTTCCAGTAAATATTACTACTTCAAACTTTGAATGTGATATAATGAAAGAATGATTAAAATTCCATTAACTGTTTCTTGAAACTACTTCCAAATCTAAAATTTTCGAACAAATAACATTGACAGGAAAAGTTAGTTATAGAACTGATCTAAAGAAGGGTTGTTAGTTATTCCGACAGCAACAATTTCAATAAAAAATCATCGATTAAAGAACTGATTCCAGAACCATTCCGATGAATGGGTACGAAGTTGCATGCGTTCTTGAACTGATATACTTTTTCATCGGCATCCTCTTTAATATAATATAAACTTTTAATATATTTCTACACGAAATATTGACTATTGATCACCATATTAAATCAATATGTAAACATACATTTTATACCCTCCATTAAAAACGATATCGAAATATTAGTCGTAGAACCAAAAAGAATAAAAGTATATCGTGAGTCTTCATAAAATTCTAAGACCATCTAGCTATGCCCGTCCGTATGTCTGTTGAAAACACGAAAGGGCCCAAACAACTAAGTTTCCAAAAGCCAAAATTGCGGCAAAAATTATTTCCAAGAGAGCTTGCATCATAAAACTTTGTGTAGAGACCTCTGTTCCTAAAATAAGCATTTTAAAAAAAATTGGCAATAACCCCCCCTCTCTTTTCTGATAACCTCCCCCCCGCAACTCCCAAATATTTTCCAAAAAGATTTCAATTTATATTCTCATAGCACTTTCCACAAATACCATTTTACCAATTTCAATTTATATTCTCTAGCTCTTTCTACAAATAGTATTTACTCGTTTGTTACTCGTTTTCTTGAGGCTCCGCTATAAGTACATTTTGGGTAAACAATTTTGTATGGCTTTGACATTCGCTATCTTTATAAAACTTGCTAAATTAAGCTCTTATTCTTCGGTAATAGTAGTTACACAAAATTTTAGTATGTTTTTAGAAAAAAGAAAATTATTTGAAAATATGGCAAGTATGTGCAAAAAATTTGAGTATGGCATGAAGTCTGACCTTCTCACAAATAACCACATATGTATCATTCCGTGGCAAATGCAGACAACGTAGGTTCTGTACTACAGAACACAAACAACTTTTTCGCAACTTCACAAAAAACATCACTAATAAAAACACGAAATTTTACACATAATAAAAACATTTATTAAAATATTTTAAGTTTTCTTTTTAAGTACACACCTCCGATAGTGTAATTCATTTTGGTAAAGACTTATAACTAATTTTTAAAAAAAATCAGTTTTTTCTTGATGCAATTTTTGTACTTTTTACAGCTTGAAAACTTTAATTAAAAAATGTAAACTTTCACTTAAACTGAGTGACCAATTTGCATACATTTTTGGCATTTATGTCGTCGATGTGTTAAGAATTGAACCGTAAAATTCTTTTTTCAAAAAGCGAATGTTGAACATTTGCATTTTTCTCGCAAATATTGGAAATGGGCACATAGTACAAACGAAAGGAACTAGTTGGTTGAAATTTTCCAACAATACTCTCTGTTGATATTGATAATAGGCAATATTGATCCATGATTTCACATAGCCCACATAAAAATGTCCCCCCGGAATACGATTATTCGGCAATCCTGATAAAATTTTGCATAAATTAGTTCTAAGTACTCTGAAAACCTTAAAATAATTAATATCGTGATGAAATTAGACATAAACAAGTTTTATATGAACCTAAATCTTTCTACCAACTTTTGCGAGGATCGGTCCATAATTTACACTACCACCATATAACCCCAATATCAGAAAAGTGTTTTGATGTTAATTTCAACATAAATCATTTAAAGTTTTAAGAAATTCTATCAAATTCTGTACAGTTCGGACCATAACTGATTCAAGCCTCCATAGAAAGCGAAAACTACATATTGATGGTGGGAATATAAGATTCGACACAGCCGAATATAACACTCTTACATGAATTTTATTTTTGTCATATGACCGCAACCACTGTGCTGATTTCGATAAATAAGAGCAAACTAAATTTCCATAGATAATGAGTATAAAGTTAGACAGGTTAATATAGCAAATATTTGAACCATTTCAAATTGTACGTACCAAAAATATAGCTTACATTTGTACCAATTTTTCATTCCTGATTTTCAGTAAGTAAGTATGTGTACACGTGTATGTACAGAAGAAAGATGTATTTGTATTAATGTTTGTTTACCTGTGATTTTTGCCTTTTGGATAGATTTAAATTGGTAACACAAACAACTTCAAGGCAAAATATCTATAAATTAATGTGATGCTTATTTTCATGTAATGCCTGCTACATTTACAAAGACAGCTATTCATCATAGACACATACATATTTTTAATGGCAACACAAAACCCAAAACAAGTAAGCAGTGGCAGCAGAAGCAGCAACAGTAGCAGTTTTACGAACTGTAAAATGTGTTTTTAAAATTATAGTTATTCCCTCGAGGCAATACTACCACTTTGCTACCTTTGACGATGATGAAACAGAGAGACAGCAACTTTGAATATGTTGATATTTGATAGACATCACAGTTTTTATGTTTATATATTTCCAGTTTAGTTTCCTAATTTTTTTTGTCGTGCAAAAATTTTCTATCAACATCATTACGATAGATAAAGCCTGTGTTGTGTTTATACAATTTATACTATTTAAATTTATTACACATAATCAAGTTTTCCTTTGGTGTTGTTTGTACATATATTCATTAGGATTGCCCTTAATTAGCTTTTTTGGATTTTTGAAACCAACAAACATCGATAACCCATTTTTAGTAATTCAACCCTTCCATTATGGTTTTTATAGTGGTTTATGTCACTTTGTTCTCCGTTTAAAATCTACCACACTTTTGGACACCTTTTTTGTGATCTTCAATTCTCTTTAACAAGAGCCCAATATCTCTTCACTGGACTCAGCTCCAGGCAGTTTGGAGGAATTGCCTCTCTTGGTACAAATACCACATTATAGTTCTTGTACCACTCAAGACCTTTCTTACCATAGTAACAGCTGCCAAATCAGGCCAAAAATAAGTGGATACATTAAGAAGACTTATGAATGGAAACATCCTTTTTTGTAAACATTCCTTGATGTAAATTTCGGTATTGATAGAGCCCTTTGGAACAAATGTTTGGCTTTTTTGCCACAACTGCATATTGCTTGCCATACCAAGAACTTTTTGGGAAATTTTGTCTGCTTTTGGGTCCTAAACTTTTCTTCAACATTCCCTCGAGCATCTGCAACATAAACAAATTAACCCAGAAGCTGCGAAAAATTTTCCGTACGTACATTTCGTCTACCATTATGCAGCAGGAATATTTTTTTATGAAACTTGACTTCAATTTTCGTGCTCTGTCTTTGGCCTCTAAATTTTTAGCAGAGTTTCTGTTAGGAACTTTTAAGCCTTGTATGCTTTTAAACCTTTATTGGCTTTAACTTTTCGTACCAAATAGTCCGAGTACTGACCTAACCGGGCTGCTTTCCTACCGGAGGTATTGGGAACTCTTTTGAAAATGCTTTAAATTTGTTTGGCTTTAGAAACATCATTTGGACCATTTCTTCTACCTGTACCAGGTTTTATATCAACGGACAAGTTCTCCCGGTACTGTTTAATAACATTGGAAAAAGTTTGATAGCAGACCTTTGAATGCTTGGCCAACTTTTTGTAGGACCAAGTTGGGTTTTGTTGAAAATATTTAATAATTTTAGTACGCACTTTTTTCTAGTCACTATTTTAATCAGATGAACTGAACATAATTGTCATTAAACATAATAACTGAAATGCTATACAAAGGTAACTTGATCAAAAAAAATTCAAATAATACTTGGGTTAAAAGTTTTAATGAAAAACGTTTGTTAAGAATTTTACGATCTCATTCCTTATAAACGAACTGCTCAACAGATATGGGGGAGCAACAGGTAGAACTTTATAAGTTGCTAAATTTTGTAGCCAACCAGTGTATGTGGGCCCCTCAACAAAGTTAGACTCAAGGCCAACTGATAAAAACTAATATAATAATGCTCGATTAATACCGATGTAACTTCAGTTACAACATTTCCAGCCATCAGGCTTAAAGAGAAATAGAATTAGAAAGAATTAACCTGATTTTTTTAAAAATACAGTTTTTATCGAGTGCACAACTCAAATTTTTTTTCGAATATCACTTTTTGATGCCATTTTATTGTTTGGTGTATTTTACATATTCCCTGCGAAAATCACATATTTTCAATTACCAAAACCAATTTTTATAGCTATCAAAAACTCAAGTCTGTTCGAAAACTTCATGAGTCTTCTAATTATTGGTTGTTTACTATTAAATAGTATTTTTTTTTTTTAATTTTGCTAAATGCAACTTTTATACCCTACACTACCATAGTGGGAAGAGTATATTGGATTTGTGCAGATGTTTGTAACGCCCAAAAATATTAGTCTAACATCCACCTTAAAGCATATCGATCGACTCAGAATCACTTTCTGAATCGATTAAACGATGTCCGTCCGTCCGTCCGTACGTCTGGCTGGCTGGCTGTCCATGTAAACCTTGTACGCAAAGTACAAGTCGCAATTTTGAAGATATTTCAATAAAATTTGGTACATATCTTTTTTCGGCCCAAGGACCAAGCCTGGTTGAAACCGGCTGAAATCGGTCCATTATTTCACCTTACCCCCATACAAATGTCCTCCGAAATATTTAATTTATATAGGTATCTACACAAGTTTTTCTCCAAATAAGTTTTATATACACAAAATTCATGTCACCAAATTTTGTTATGATCGGTCCATAATTAGTCATAGCTCCCATATAAGGTCTGCTTCCGATAATCACTTTAACAAGCATAAATCTCCTAAAAATATTGGTGTACACATAAAATCCAACATAAATAACTTTCATATAGACTTTAATCACATGACCAAATTTCATGGTGACCGGTCCATAATTTGTCATAGCTCCCATATAAGGCCCACTTCCGAAAATCACTCACGAATATAAATTATTGAAATTTTTAAAGAAAAATGTTTTTGCTCATTTACTTAGTGTAGTTTATTATATGGTCGGGCTTCCGTGGCAATGCTAGTCAAATACCAAGTGAATATCAGGGTTTTTTTTTAATAAAACTGGAAAATATCTATAAAGATACTTTTATTCTTGGCTAACAACGACAACTGATAATGTATGTCAATAAAATCATGATTTTTAACAAGCACTTATTCTGAAAATCTTTGGATTATCGTGTTAATATCAGTTTTCCTTTCGAAAATAACATTAAAAAAATTGTATTCAAAATATCTGATAAATTTGCTTAATACCTATGTCAAAAATTTTTTATATTTTAGATTTAAAAATCGATGGTTAATGAAATAAATGAAAATTATATTTGAAATTTGTTTCACCATATAATTTTTTTGAAAATATATGTTCAATTGAAATATGCTAAAATTTAGTTTTACATGACGGAGAACAATTGGATACCTTAGAAGCATTGCAAATCAAAAATATGCAAAATGAGGGCCATGCTAATACACACATATGCATACATACATATGTTTTTCTGTGTGTATGTGCGAATGCAGCACTTTAACGTTTTTCATTAATATTTGTGCCTTTAGTAGAAAATAAATAATTAGACTATAACTTCATTATGAACATATCACAGAGTGTTAAATTTGATTGGGGTTTGATTAGAAAGTAATATTTTTTAAGTTATAAGCTAAAATATTTTAATTCAAATTCTCAACGCAACAAATTATGAATTAATTATGTTTTCTTAATACAATTTGTACCAGAATATATTTTTTGGTAAAATTTTATAACTTTTTAACTAAGGCAAACTTTAAATTGCACAAGTTATTATATCAAAAATAAATACCACGGTAGATATCCACACAACATTTTCCACAAATAAGTTTTATATACAAATAAATCACACACAAAAATAAATTCATAATAGGCCTACTTATATGTGATCTAGTGATCGGGAAATTCTATAAGTATTTCCGAACTCTATGGACTGTAATAATACAGAATTGCTATGTGAGAACCCCTGCATATTTTTGATGTAGCATATAATTATTATTATTTAAACACAAGCTAATTATTAAAACACGCAATTTACTGACATTAATAGCCTTTTGTAAAGCAATGTTGTCGAAAAATGTTAAGAAATATGTATAATATCTTTACTACTACATTCGCTTTTGAAATGTTAGGAAAAAGTCCTTATGGTCTCTTTTACCTTATTCCTGATCATACTAGTATTGTTTTATTTTATAATTCATTACTCGTTACTATTTATTACAACTCATTATTTACATATTTTGATTACAGTCAATCAGCAGAATGCCAAAATAATTGGTATGCAAAGGATCAATGTTAAACATTTGGATTGCAAACAAAGAATTTAGAATTCTTGCTTCTTTTTCATGATTTAATGGGGGAAGGTAACGTTTATACATATTTTATAAATGCTCTAAGTCTAAACTATAAAAAATATTTAATTATTTATGTGGTATCCATTTGAAAAGTTTACGTTCAAATTATCAAACAATTTTAACAAATAATTGTTTTCAAAATGGTGTTTTTCAAATACAATTAATATTCTCTGTTTTTTCTTTTTTTTGTTTTATAACAATTGTTATAATATTTTTATAACAATTGTCTTATTTGTAACATAGATGGAGGAATTCAAGGAAATTAAATTTTTGGTCGAATATTTGATAAAACAATTTCTTAAAAATACATTTTGTAAAATTTAATTTCGAACTATTGTTAATTTACGTGATAGTACTTTTAGATTTCAAGGACATCAATAAACCTTTCATATTTATGGACAAAACTGGCCAATACAGCAAAGTTAGACCTCTACGCCAAAAACATGGATATCTTTAATACAATTAACCCAAAGTAAACAAGTAAGAAAGTATGGTCGGTCAAGCCCGACCATATAATACCCTACACTAAGTAAATGAGCAAAAACATTTTTCTTTCAAAATTTCAATAATTTATTTTCGTGAGCGATTTTCGGAAGTGGGCCTTATATGGGAGTTATGACAAATTATGGACCGATCACCATAAAATTTGGTATTGTGATTAAAGTCTATATGAAAGTTATTTATGTTGCATTTTATGAGTATACCAAAATTTTTAGGAGATTTATGCTCGTTAAAGTGATTATCGCAAGCAGGCCTTATATGGGAGCTATGACTAATTATGGGCCGATCATAACAACATTTGGTGACATGAATTATGTATATATAAAACTTATTTAGAGAAAAACTTGTGTAGATACATATATAAATTAAACATTTATCACCGATAAAGTCCAATTTCGGGAGGACATTTGTATGAGGGCTAGGTGAAGTAATGAACCGATTTCAGCTAGTTTCAATAGGCTTGGTCCTTGGGCAGAAAAACTGATATGTACCAAATTTTATCGAAATATCTTTAAGATTGCGACCTGTACTCTGCACACAAGGTTTACATGGACAACCAGCCAGCCAGCCAGACAGACGGACGGACGGACATCGTTTAATCGACACAGAAAGTGATTCTGAGTCGATCGGTAACTTTAAAGTGGGTGTTAGACTAATATTTTTGAGCGTTACAAACATCTGCACAAATCCATTATACCCTCCCCACTATGGTGGTGTAGGGTATAAAAATACAGTTGAAACCAATTTCAAATACATATAAGTATATTAGACAACAAATATTGTAAAATTATGTGATTAATGCCCGTAACATAGGGTACAACTAGAAGCGCAACTGAGACTAACAATAATTACTCTCTTCACACGTACTTGTGATATGTGAGAGAATTAAACACATCAAAATACTTGAATTTTTAACTTTGATTTTCCGACTAAATACTAACCGATCCACTTTATTACACTTCTACACAATTTTTGGCAAATTTTTTGAATACTTAGCAGGACACTATTTATTCCGAAACACGTTAATTTTGCTTAAATGAAAAAAATTATTTTTTATTATTTTTCGACACTCAATTTTATCTGTGGTAGAATTTTATTTTTTAATTTTTGGTATGAAAATAGAAGGAAATTTAAATAAATTAAAATTTAAACATTTTTATAGAACTCTGTGTGTCTGGTTAAAATTAAAAAGGCTCCAATACAACCTCAAAACTATGTACTAATACATTCTCACGACTTAGGTTTTTGACAACAGACTTAGGTTTTTTCCCTCTCAGTAACGCTTCTATGGATATATTATTCTATGGACCGTAATTTCAACAAAGAAATATCTATCAGAGCTTAGTTACTTGAGGATTAAAAATATTTGGTAATTTTTACTCGTAGATATATTGACTTGAAATTAATGTCAAGTTACCTTTTAGTTAAATTTATCTGCTGCGTATTTTATAAAGTAGATAACTTAGTTGTTGAAATTACGGACATAGAACAAAATTATATTCCAAAACAATTTTCTCTTATTTTAGAATTATATCGACCTTCACAAAGAATTAAAGAATTAAATTCTAAAAAGATATTTATAATCATCTAAATATTAAAAATTGGGGTTTAACATTTATTCTGGTTAAGAATTTCGTAGATTATCATTATTCTTGGAATAATTAAGAAATAAGTAAGAAATAATTTTTTTTTTGTTTGTTCTTAACAAACATATTTATTGTTTTTAATATTTTTAATAATTTTTAGTGTGAGTATTTACTTTGCTGTATTGGACCATATTGACCAGATATAGAAGGGTTGATAATGTCCTAGATAAATTTCCAAAACTTACACCCCATACAAAACAATCTGAAATAATTACAGATCATAGAAACAATCTGAAATTAAATATTCAAAAATAGGGAGAAATTCCTATTTCACTCCCCCTGGATTCGCGCCTGTGTAAGGGTATATATAAGTTTGTTATTCCTTTTGTAATATACACATTTTTCACTTGCTTTAAAGTATATATATTTTATATGGTTATAGATAGTTATAGATATAGCCATGTCCGTCTGTCCGACTGTCGATCTATATGTTCAAGTCAATTTTCCGAAGCCACCAAATAACTTACATACATATGGGCAATTCCATGTCATCGTACGTGACATTTGTACGCATATAGAGTGGAATAGATTTTGCGCAATTAAGAGTATCTGGGTATATCGAACGTGACATAAAACGGAAGTCATTCTGAAGTACATGTAGAAATATGCGAAAATTTTTTAATCGTGAGAGGCGTTATGCTTTCTTTTAATTTCTTACACTAAACCAAATATTTTTCATTTACAATAAAAAATAAAAATAATCTTTGGATGATTTTATAATTAATAAAATTTAATATCGTACGTGACAGATTTTTCTCTCATAGTAAAACAATAAAAAATAAGTAGAAAATATATACTCGGTTTCAATAAACAATTTGATGATAGCAAAAAAACAATCAGAGTCAAATTCATTTCATACTACATGCTAATTGGGAGCTTAGTTTTCGCCGCAATTTTAGCCTAAAACATACCAATTAAATTAAAAAATTAAATAAAGTCAGTTTAAACTATTATTTTTCCCTTAAAATGTTATAATAAGCTTTAAATACTTTCACATAGTAACATTTTAGCATTTTCTCCTATTCAAATCATATTGAAAAAAAGTTTCAAGGGTTTTTGTTTTTTCGGTCGTGGTAGTCATTCTCGTGGAATTACCAATATATTACTATATCCGCTACAGTTCAACATATGATCCTTTTTAAAATCCAGAATATTGGCTGAATTATAAGCAAAAAATCGCTGCTACATCGATTTTTTCACCAAATTTTGTTTAACAATTTTTCACCAGATCGAAAAAATTCTACAAAAATATTTTTCTAATTTTTTTTTTCCAAAATTTTGTGTGATTAAAATTTTTTTCATCCAAAAATTATTTTTTGGACAAATTTATTCTTCACATTTTTTAACCAAAAATATTTGAAATATTGAATATTTATTTTATAGTATACTTTGCATACTTTGGTGAAGGGTATTAAGAACAGCAGAATATAGCAGTGTTACTTCTTTTGGCATACGGGCCAACGTAGTATTCATATAAGATTTGACACTGTCGAATAAAGCACTATTTGTTGTTTACGTGTTTTGTGAAATCTTTGTTAATATATACATATTCCTTTTCCCAATATTACTAAGGAATACAAAAAATCACTACTTATTACAAGGTCACCTTCCCGTCACAAATTTGATGATGCTGAAATTATTATTGTTAGTTGAAACAAAATTGTAAAGTCTGGTCTAGACTCTACAACTTATTTGGTTCACCATTAACTATTATAATAAGAATGCGGTAAATGCAATAATAAGAAACTAATTTACATATAAAAAAAAATATAACGTCAAATAGGAGAGTAGAAAGAGAAATAGTTGAGCAAACTTTTTTGCTAGACAAAAATTTACTTTGTTTCATACATTCACACTTTTCATGCTTCTGCAAGCAAATTCATTCTAACAATCCTCCTACATCTGAGGGCATCTATGGGGAATTAAATTATTTTGGTTGCAATTTGTTCAAGTTATTTTTTGTCTACATGGCCTCTACTGCTGAGTTTAGTGTATATGGCACGACCTTAAGTTAAGCCTGAAATATAAATTTTATTTGAGGCATTCTTAACATGTAGATGAAAATCTAAAGGATTTTTATTATTTCACAGACACTCAGCTACTGCTGAGATGATGCCGCAACTGCGTTGTAATCATGCCAAGTAAATGAAACTAAACTATTTGACCAGCGTTAGTTACTTGAAGGAGATGTAGGTAACCTGCATGTTGGTTTGTGTGTGTGTTAAGAGTTGTTCTAAAAATCCCAAAAAACAAAAAGACATTTGAAAAACCCTTAGTTTTCCTCAAGGATTATTTTTTTTCTCATTTTTAACTAATTGCTTTGGCTTTTGCCTTTTCGGCAGTGGGTACTTAGGTTAGAGATTATATTCCTACCTATAAATGTGAGTACTATATTTTAGTTTATTCGTTTTTTTTTTTTTTTTGTTTTTGCACTTTCTAGAGCCAAAAAGTAATTACTTGTAGGAGTAGAATTTAAGGTAGCGTTTAAGGAATTTATATAATTGAATAAAGGATTTTAGTTTTAATGCGTTATGGAGTGGTTGCACAAAGAATCATCTGTTGATGTTTAAACTTTTTATTATTCATTGGGTTAAGGCTAAAACTAAGGGTAATAAATGCAAAACTTTCTGCATAAGTTAATAAGCAATCGTAGCATTTTTAGACCTAACCGTGGATTCCCTAAAATATGCAATATTTGATGCCAACATTACCCAATACATGTTTGTGGCATGTAAGTAAACAAACTTGTAAATACCATACGATATCCTTTACCAAGCAATAAGAGCTTTTGGGACTTCCGATTTAGTAAAAAAAATTGCTTCACATAATTAAACTGTAACTACTTCTTTCCCTGATATACTTGCTTTGCACAACAACAAATACTAGTCCCATCGTCGCACAGTGGCGCCATTTGAATTTTTTCGTTGCAAATATAATAATTTTTGAAAAAAATGAGATAATCAAAAAAATTAAAAGGCATATGAAAGATAATTGATCAACCTACACGCAGAAAAAAAATATAGTTGGGCATTGTTACTGTAACAATATCAACATTTGTGCATAGTTACTGTAACCATTTAAAAATTTTTAACAATGTTATAGTCACAGTAACTATATATATGATTGTAGTAACAATAATATGGTTAATTTACGATTCACATGAACATTTCAACCATATATATGGTTACAGTAACCATGTATATGTTTGTGACAACCATTTATATGATGAATAATTTTATCATAATATGTTGTTCTCAGATTATGATGTAAGAGCAACATAATATGGTAAATCCTTCATCATATAAATGGTTGTCACAAACATATATATGTTTACTGTAACCATATATATGGTTGAAATATTCATGTGAATCGTAAATTAACCATATTATTGTTACCACAATCATATATATAGTTACTGTGACTATAATATTGTTAAAAATTTTGAAATGATTACAGTAACAATGCACAAATGTTGATATTGTTACAGTAATAATGCCCAACTATATTTTTTTTCTGCGTGTATGAAATAAATGTTTAAAAAAGGTTCTATGCATTTTAGGTACCTAATTATGGAACAATTTGTGGAAAAACCAATTTTATGGGAAGTAAAATAAAATATTTTTTAAAATGTTTGATTTTTTTTTTTTTTTTTTTCAAGGAAAAGATTTAAAAAAAATATATTTTTTTGTTAATTTTCTGTAAAATATATATATAAAAAATGCCAGTAATATAATTTCTGCCGTTTATGAAGACAAAACCTAAACAAATTAAACCAATATTATTGTCATCATTTTATGTAAATATTAATATCCTTAAATGTTCTAATGCTAAGCAATCAATAATTCCTTTAAGATCTTCAAATTTCAATTTGTGTTAAGTCGACCTACTAGAAGGAGCTTTTTATAAAATTGAGAAAAACATTTTTAATATCCACCTAATTAGCCTTATTAATTAGATAATTGTATGGCATTAATAATTAAATATTCTATGATTTCGGGCATGTGGTCAATTTAAATTTATCTCCCTCTATAAAAAAACCCATTAGATATGTTATTATTTAAAATAAGCATTTTTCTGCTTTTGTCATACAGATAACCAAATTTGTAATAACCGAATTTATTGGTAGTTGCATGACTCACTCTAAATGACCGAATTTTTTCACTTGTGACTAAAAAATTTTAGTTGGGTTGACAAAAATTCGGTTAATCAACTCTTCTTGTCATCTGATTTTCTATATAAAACGCGTTTTAATCCAATCATTCTGTTCCAAAGTTAGACAATTTTCATATAAGTATAAGGCATGTCATGTCTAGTGAAAAAACTTTTGAAATCGATGTATTCCGATTGGAATGAAATTTGCACCATGGTTATTTCTATTTGATAGTTATTCAGACACAATTTTTCAAAAAGATCGGTCGAAAACTTTCCGAGTTAAAGGGGGTAAGAATTTGACATTTTGGCCAATCAGGTGTTTTTTCTCATCCATGTAACTGTTTTTCATCATTGCTTGGTGTATTTATATTTGTGTCATATGAACAGGTAAAATATAAAAAATTTGGGAGTAATTTCATTCAAATGAAAAAAGTGTTCAACAAACAGCTCAAAACAGGTCAACAAGTATATATGGGCTTAAAAAGGACACTTTGGCCTTTCTCCTGGTAGTAAAATTTGTTTAACCCCTTTTGACCCTAAGCACTTTTATTCCACTAAATTTCAAATTTGATTAAAATATAGTAATTGAGAAAAATAACAATAACACAATAATAACACAGCAGCTATAAACGGTACAGTGACAAATCATATCAGTTATTAAAGACTATTATCCTACCAATATAACAAAAAAAAATCAATCAATTATCGATAATAGTTTGCGGGTAATCAAATTTACAAAAATCACATTTTTTATAAAATGACATAAAATATTTGACTTTAACAGCATGCTACGCACACAATTGACAATATTTTTATCTAATTTTTTGGTTACCTTAGTTTCAATATGTTTACTATTGAATGGCATTAAAATTTTTGAAATCGACGTTAACAAAAAGTTGGACTTTTGCCCGATAAAATTGAGATCTGTGCCACAGTGTGGCGTATGATTAATATTTAATTTGAAAATTAAATTATATAACAGTCATACGCCAGGGGTAGTGCTTGTATTAACCCTTTCAGACATTATAGAGAAATAGTTGAGATAGAGAACTGAAAATTTCAGTTTAAGCTAATTTGGGGCTGCTAATTAAGAATATGAAGTCAAATTGAAGGTAAACCGTCACACCTGACTGCCAGGTGATGTCAAATATTTTGGACAAAGTTTCTTTGTTGGGATGTTTCTCATAATTAAATTTTAAAAAATGAATATAATTAATTAAAAATAATGTACAAATACCTATCAAATACTGAATTAATATTTACACTTTTTTTTAGAGTTTAAAATAATTTTGGCCAATCAAGTGTTTTTTCTCATCCATGTAACTTATTACCTGTTGTTTTTAGCAAAATGTGTCCCAAATAGTTTAGATAGCTATTTCTTAAATCTTTCGGGAAAAAAAAATAAAAATGTTTGTCAAAAATAAAAAAAAATGTAAAAAAGGACCCATTTATGTTGATAGATATCCCACTTGCATTCCACTAATCGACCAAAAACCTCTTAAAGGAATGGACCAAAGCTTTCTTTCAAAAAAAAAAAAGTCAACAAAGTTTTTGATTTTGCAAAAAAAGTCAAACATTTTAGGTTTTGAGTTGCAAAACATTTATTTTGATAGATAACAAACTCCCATCCCACTAAGCCACCAAATAGGTCTTCAAGCAAAATATCTAAGCTTTCTTTTGAGAAAAAAACGGCCCATTTTGAAAATAAAGTCAAAAAAGTTTTTGATTTTTAAAAAAAAATTACAAACTTTCTTTATTTATTTTTTCTAATTTGTTTTCCGACACATTTTGCTAAGAACAATAGGTAATAGGTTACATGGATGAGAAAAAAACACCTGGTTGGCCAAAATGTCAAATTTTGACACCCTGTAACTCAAAAAGTTCTCGACCGATCTTGTTGAAAAATTGTGTCTGAATTACTATGCAATAAAAACTATGGTACAAATTTCATCCCAATCGGAATACAAAGATTGCAAAAGTTGGTTCACTTGACATGAAATGCCATTTTGATATTTATTTTTTTTTTTTTAATAAAACTAAACAAAAGGAACTGATTCATCAAATATACAATAAATTCAAGCTTGCGAGCTTATATTGTAGCACGAACTAATCAGAGTTGTGCAAACATGCACAGATTGTACAGTTTCCAAGGCATTTAAGAGTTTACATGAGGACCCTTACAATAACTTTAAGAAGAAAGCTTATTCCCGAAATTGCCTGGCAAAAATATTGCAGGATTTTCTAAAAAAAAAATGTTCCCGAGAATCCCAGGAAAAATTTTCCCGATTAGGAACCATGAGAAGAATGTACTCTGTGACTGTCTCCGCTTGGATCATGTAGAACAAAATTGTTGGGAGGCCTTTAAGGGATAGTTTTAATTTCTCATCACAGGGAATTTCGATCTTCCTTTATGAACTCAATCTGTTAAGATTGAAAATATTTTCAGTCTTTGTAAGATTGTAAGACGATCTAGCTATGTTTGTCCATCTGTACGTATGCCTGTTTGTTGAAGGTACGTTAGGCCTAGAGGAAAGGATCAAGGGGTATCATAAATATCTGGTAAAAAATCAAAATCGTTGCAACCAAAACATTTTAGAACAAAATGTTCGTCATACCAAGAAAATTTTTTAAATAAATTTTTTAAAATGTATGAAAAACTTGTTTTGAACTTACTTATTACAATTAGAGTTCACAACTAGTTATATTTCTAAATGGAATCACACTGGATACTTCCGAGTGGAAGTGTACTTCCTATATAACACACCCCTTCACATCTATCAATCTACTTATTACTGTACATATTGTTTCTCGATAGCATTTAAATTTATGAATTTAGAAAGATTAAATTTACAACGGATTTTCCTAGTAAGTAATAATAATTTGCAACATTTTTAAGTCAGTGAGTCGTTTATATAAAAATAATTCAAAATTATATAACAAAAACGAAAAGATACCATTTTTACCAATTTTTCTATTTTAGTTACAGATTTTGACACTTCTAAAAAAAACAAGCACAAATTGTTTGTTAAAAGGGAATCCTGGGATGTGACAAAATTAATACTACACAGAGAATACAGATTCGTAATAGCAACCGAATTTGTCGCCAATCGAATGACTCTACCTTAGTAACCGAATTTTACAGTTGTGGCTACAAAATTTTAGAAGGGATCACAAAAATTTGGTTGCTTCAACCGAAATTCTTCTTTATCAACTGACTTTATGTTGATATAACCGAAAAATTCTATGTGTGAAACCGAATCATTCAATTGGCAACAAATTCGGTTGTTATAACGAATCTGTTTTCTCTGTGTAACAATGCTGATATTGACTTTAAAATCAATACAAAATATTTCTGCAATTTTAAAATTTATTTACGTAAATATACAATATCAAAGCAAAAACATACTATTTTCAAAGTAAATACAAGTAAGAAAGTATGGTCGGTCAAGCCCGACCATTTAATACCCTACACTAAGTAAATGAGCAAAAACATTTTTCTTTCAAAATTTCAATAATTTATATTCGCGAGTGATTTTCGGAATTGAAATTTGATCATGTTATTAATGACTATATGAAAGTTATTTGTGTCGCATTTTATGTGTATACCAACATTTTAAGGAGATTTATGCCCGTTAAAGTGATTATCGGAAGCAGGCCTTATATGGGAGCTATGACTTACTATGGACCGATCATAACAAAATTTGGTGACATAAATTCGGTATATATAAAATTTATTTTGAGAAAAACTTGTGTAGATACCTATATAAATTAAACATTTATGACCGATAAAGTCCAATTTCGGGAGGACATTTGTATGGGGACTAGGTGAAATAATGAACCGATTTCAGCCAGTTTCAATAGGCTTTGTCCTTGAGCCGAAAAAATTGTATGTGCCAAATTTTATCTAAATATCTTCAAAATTGCGACCTGTACTCTGCGCACAAAGTTTACATGGACAGCTAGCCAGACGGACGGACAGACGGACATCGTTTAATCGACTCAGAAAGTGATTTTGAGTCGATTGGTATACTTTAAGGTGTATCTTAGACTAATATTTTTTGGCGTTACAAACATCTGCACAAATCCAATATACCCTCCCCACTATGGTGGTGTAGGTTATAAAAAACAATAATATTTGCAAGAAATAAAATTTCTTCCTAATCTACCACAATTCAAAGAAACTAATTCTAATAGTTTGTCTAATTTGCATAAACTATTTATTATGCAGCTACAATTATATTTCAATTTAAATATAAAATTGAATATAATTCTGTTTACATTTCATTAAATTACCAAATCACAAAAACAAAAAAAAAAAAAAAAACGATTTTTAATGAAATCAACCTGTCTGTCTCATTATGTCTACGAGTATAAAAACAATTTAAACTGCAGTTTTAACCGCAAATTAAAAAACCACAGATATAGACAGTTGCTCAAATAATGTTGCAACAAATGTACGGAACAACCAGTTTAATACAATATTTGGGTGAATTTATAAAATAGATTTTTGGAAAACTTAAAACGTAACTTAATATTTAAATGTTATTGATTTTTGTAGTCAGCACTTACTATGCTCATTTAACCTCGGTATTGATTGTCTACGATTCAAGCAATATCTATATGAATGTAATGCAGCAACAATATTTAGATGATATACAGCAGGCTTTTGAAAATCAATCCAGATATGGCAACACAATTGGTTTGCAGTGGATTAATGCAGAGTATTTTAATGACATAGACGAGGATTTCGATGATCAAATCTTAAATGCAGTGGATATTGTAGCTGTTGAGGTAAGAAAGCCTATAATTTTTTAATCTTCTTAACGGAGACTAACATTACCATCATCGTATCATTATTTCCGTATCTCATTAATTGCTTAAATTGTTTTCATTATTTCGAACATATTTAAACCCTACTTTTATGTATTATACGACTAAGGAAAAAAGTTAACTAAAGGCCATTTTGCCATTTTCATTTACTCCCAACCCCACCATGATATTCATGACCTTTTTTGTCTTAATTTAGATTTTTAATTTGTCTCGTATTTCTTTTTTGTTTTGCCTTCTATCCTCAGGGTTTCATAACAATACTTGGAAATACTTCACAATTTTTACATGCCCGCTACTATGCAACACGCTACACAACTCTACGCCTCAAGGATAAAATCTATTTGTTTTTATGCGAGTCAGAGGAGAATCCCAACGACTTTTTAGCCAACGAGATACTGCAGTGTAAGTGAAAGAAAAGTAAATATTTTCCGTTTTTGTTTATTGCATTAGAATTTTGCACATTTTATGTTAGTTATTTAACACCTGAAGGCCTTTCATTACAGCCGAACAAAATCTTTAAATCTTAATTGTAATTTTAATAATTTCCTTTTACTAAGTATTAAATAAATTACAGACAATAAAGCCTTCTGCAGGGGACAGTTATTAAACGATTTATAAGAAAGTATGCAAAACATTATATTTTCTTTGGCAACAAATTTCATCTGTTGTGGAAGTTTTTATTAAAAAACCAATCGAAACAGTAGTACTTCCTTAACTTAGAAGTATGTTGTTAAAAAACTTTAACAATTCATTTTGTAAATTGGAAACCATGCAAAATAAAAATGCAGCAAATTACCTTGCATAAAATAACGAAATAAATATTTGCTTGTATTTCACAAAAAAAAAAAAATTGGGAAAAAACATAAACAAGGCACAGTGGTATATCGTTAACTTAATACAAATATTATTTGTAAGTTGCTAAAGTGATCTTTTTGAAATTTTAAATTGAAATTTGAGGAAGAATTTTAACATTCCAAAAAAAGATTTATCGAGGTCATTAAAATATGTATTTTTTGTGTGATGATTTCATGGTTGGAATCAAATCACTTTCCGCTGAGACATTTCTCCAGGAACAGGCTTTATGCAGACAAAACAGAATTTAAATTTTGTTGAGAATGTAAGACATTATATCGAGAAACTATATTCAAAATCCTCTATCTTAGAAAACACAAGTTTTCAGGAGAACAAAAACCGGTTTATTTCGCAACATATTTGTACATATCTAATTGTACATATCTTGGCAAATTTATTAAATGTAGAGGGATTTTTTCTACTAAAATTCAATACCAATTTTGTATTAACAAAACAAATACAGATAGGGTTTTACATTTTAAATTGGATTTTGGATCGGTCAATTTTAGCATTCAAAAAAAATAAGATTTATCGAGGTCATCAAAATATCCAATTTTTGTGAGATGATTTCATCGTTGGAATCAAATATCTTTCCGCCGAGACATTTCTTCAGGATCGGAAACAAGAAATAGTCGCTCGAGGCTAAATCCGAAAAATATGGTGGAAGAGGGAGCATTTCGTAGCCTATTTCATGAATTTTTGCCATGGAAACTGCACTTTTATGCACCCGATTGCGAGCAAACACGACAGCCATCTTGTGAAAAGCTTTCTCATACCCAAGTCATCATTCAAAATTGAAACCACTGTGCCATGTGAGATGCATATCTCTCACACTTTCAATCTCTGAACGGCCAACACCGTATCGTGATTTTTTTTAATTGTTTCGGTTCTGGAGACCTCAACGGACTGTCTAGAACGTCCGGCAG
This sequence comes from Calliphora vomitoria, assembly GCA_942486065.2. Classification (NCBI taxonomy): domain Eukaryota; kingdom Metazoa; phylum Arthropoda; class Insecta; order Diptera; family Calliphoridae; genus Calliphora; species Calliphora vomitoria. The sequence continues at coordinate 65,760,751 of OW818029.2, forward strand.
CTTCCACAACGAAATTTAGTAAACCACTTTTTTAGCATAGAAATTTATGATGCAAAATTCCCATAGTATTTATCCAGCTTAGCAATTTATTGAGTGAGGGTTTTTTCATCACTTATTCATCACACATTTTTTTTCCAATTTCTCCTCAAGTCATGACAGACTAGCCATCAATGGTGGGAAATTCAAAAAGTCATGGATTTATTGGCCAACCCTCGTAGTACAATAAAATAACGGTTTTAAGTTTAATTAAGATTTTATGGATTTTTTCTTGTTGAAATTATGCTCTTTAAATCTTGTAAATTCTTCAATTTATTTCGAGGTATTGAAAGTGGATCAGAATATAAGGGTTTCCGTTCAATATGATTTATATGGTTTATCAATTTTATTTTGAAGGTTTATACAATATTTATTCCGGGTCAAATATACATATATATATTAGGGTAGGTCAAATTTTATCCTCTAGCCAAATGTGTATGTGGGAGTTTTATTTTTAGTACCGCCAAAGGGCACTTTCGTAAATTTTTTTGGGGGAAAATTTTTGTGAAATCCGAAATTAATTTTTGAGCTATGGTTTCTTCGGCAAAGTTTCTTGGAATGACCCACAGAACAAGAATAGCTAGGCATCTTTGTATACTTTCTGATTCAACTGATAATAAATAATATCCATGATGGTAAGATGATTCATGTACAAGACATTGCATTTCATGTGGGCATTCACACCAACATTTACGCTTAGTGCTGCTATGCCTGAGATATATGCTAGTTCCTATGGCTTTGTAAAATTTAATTTCAAAATCATCTAATCTCAATAATTGAGATTCACTTAGACAATTATTGTCTTGCGGCCTTTAAGTGAATCATAAGAACCTTTGATACGCATCAGCTACATGTTTAAAAACTGCACATATGATTTGTGTATATTTAAATTGAAATGTCTTCTTTCACGAATACTAGTCCACTAAATGGTTCATCACATTTTGGAGATATTGTGGGGAACATAAACCTCAGTAGTTGAGTACTAGATGGTGATGGTGTTATAAATATTTCTAGTCCACATAATCTTCTTAGTGGTAGTATACTGTTAAGGGGGCAAATTTAAACTAAACAATCAAACAAATTATCAAAAACCCCAATATTTTTGATAATTTTTTATAGACCTAGCTCGGCTAAATTGATGTTAGGGGCATGACAAATACATGTATCCCTCTGGATTCCTTGCAGTCGTTCTCTTGATGATTTACCGATGTAACCTCTAAATTAGAAGCAACATTCTATAGTAATACAAGCCGAATAGAGGTATTTTAAAGTACTTTTGTTTTTTTTTACAATAATATTATTATAAATTATTGTGTTGATGTTATTTGATTCTGAATTCTTTCAAATGAACTAGATCAATGAATTGCAATTCAAATAAATGAAATCAAAAATGAGTTGCAATCAATCAAATTCAAGATCAGATCTAGGGGGAATGGAACATGGAAATTTCTCTTACCAAAATTAAAATATTCAGTACAAAAATTTAAAAGCTTTGTTCTGGATCCGCGCCTGATCAAAGAAAACATGGTGTTGGGAGATTGTTTCTTCAAGAAGAACTGATTTTTATTTTGAAATACGCAGAACGACAAAACACATTTAATATTCAAGAAGCAATTAATAATTTTTAAAATTTTGTGACCCACGACCAACAACAAACTTTTTGATAATATTTATGTTACATAATAAAGAAAATAAAGAAAAATCTGGAAAAATTACAATGTATGTAGTTCAAAACATAATTATGTTTCATGAATATGCTAAACATACATATCGCTCATTTACTAACAGAGTGTCATAACTAAAAAAAACTACGATTTTGTACAACGCATTTAAAGTTTTGAATTGACCACCAATTCAAACTAATGCCCGTAACTTCAACAAATATATATCTACGGTGTATAATACTCAGCATATAAATTTACCTAAAAGGTAACTTGACATTAATTTCAAATCAATATCTACAGGTAAAAGTTAACAAATATTTTTACTCCATAAGTAACTAAGCACTGACAAATATCTATTTGTTAAAACTACGGGCATAAAGAAAAATCTTATAGCACAAATTCTCATCTTACTCAGAGAGTGTACAACATATTATTATGGAATTTCGACAGAATATGAAGCAGAATATAACGAATAATTCTGCATAACTAAATCAAAAATTGTGTTTTTTGAGTTATAGCACTTTTTTAGTAAATGAGCGGCATATAATAGGAATTAATTGCATCAACTAATTATGCTATTATTTTAGTTACAAAATAAGGCTAATTAGTTTTCATTAGAATGCATCATTCACCTTCAACAACAATAACTTTTCAAAATTATCATCTGAAATGAATGATTCAGTGGAAGGTGTCATCAGTTTTTGGCCAACAGCTAATTCAGACTTGGTGATACCGCTTAACTATATACGTCAATAATATAGCTAAGTGTCCACCAAATATATTTTTACACTTTTTGCCAAAAAAAAATTGATTCTTGTGTCCTTTTATTGAAAAAAAAAATTAAAGACAATTTTTGTTTTCACTTTTTTTAGAATAGGTTCAAGGTACTTCTTATTATTCACTAACAATATTTAGCAAAGTTGCAGCTACGGTAAATCTAAACAACACTTGTGAACATATTAGAGCAATTTGAACCTGTCTAGGCACTCTAAATAGCATATAAAGATCACGTTGTATCTTAAAAATTATTGTTTATACTGTTTTGTGACTCTAAAACAAAGATTGTTTGTTAAAATAGTATGATCAAGTTCACATTTCTATGTTGTGCTGTATTATTTACTCGGCTGAGGTGTTTTCGAGTTGATTTAGCTTTGTAAACGGAATGGAGATCAGTATGTAGCCACAAAGTCTCACATTTAAAAACAAATCACAAAAAATCCATTCATGAACCGAATGAGCTGAAATTTAAAATATAGATAGTCCTTGAGGAGGTTTATATCTGTAGGTTATCTGCTTTAGTTCAGGAGATATTTAGGTTTAATTTTTTTTTTTTTCATTTTGCTCGATCTTTTTTTCGTATTTTTTCTATGAGGGTCGAAATTTATATATTTATATATTTGAGATAAAATTCTAAAGAAAATAAAAGAAACTTTAAAACAATTGTCTCGTCCAAATGTATCCAAAGTTGAAACATCTTTTTATATGTATCAACTTTGTATCTTTTAAGTTTTTCCTCAAAAAAGTCCCTATTTTTTTTTAATTTATAGAAAAAAATGTTCTTCGGGAGTATATACAATTTTTATATGATCTAGAAAGAGAACTAAATGCAAAAGCGTTTAAAGTAAAATTTGACTCACTAAAGCGGACATTAACCCCCCAGCCCTATCCAAACTTGGCCAATTTTGAAACAAAATTTTAGTTTTAAGTAACAAATTCTAAAAACACAAAGCACCGATCCTCAGAAAATCTTCATATTTATATATCGCTATATATTGTTTAAATACATACACAGCGTTTTTACTATCACACTCAGTTTTTGGAACACATTTTCCCCGCTTTAGGAATTTTTGTGTTTGAAAACAAATGTCCAGAGTAAATATAAATAACTGCGTATCCCAGAGGCCTTTAGAAAAAAATTAGAAATAAAAGATTTTTCTAAAAGCCTTTAGAAAAAAAATATAGTTGTACATTGTTACTGTAACCATTTCCAATTTGTGCATGGTTACTGTAACAATTTCAAAATTTTTAACAATATTATAGTCACAGTAACTATATATATGATTGTGGTAACAATAATATGGTTAATTTACGATTCACATGAATATTTCAACCATATATATATATACAGTAACCATGTATATGTTTGTGACAACCATTTATATGATGAAGGACTTACTATATTATGATGCCCTCATATCGTAATCTGAGAACAACATATTATGATAAAATTATTCATCATATAAATGGTTGTCACAAACATATACATGGTTACTGTAACCATATATATGGTTGAAATATTCATGTGAATCGTAAATTAACCATATTATTGTTACCACAATCATATATATAGTTACTGTGACTATAATATTGTTAAAAATTTTGAAATTGTTACAGTAACCATGCACAAATTTGAAATGGTTACAGTAACAATGTACAACTATATTTTTTTTCTGCGTGTATGAACTACCTAATCAACGTTTAGTTTTAGAAGAATAATTCCCATAACTGATATCCTATAACGAAATACAATTTACTTTAAATTTTACTTTATTTAACTTATTGACACAGAATTTAAAATATTTTGCACAGTACTTAACGATTATAGTTTTAAACCAAGGTAACCAGCACTATACTGGTAACTTCTTTATTTATTTTCCGTTTTTTAAGTTTATCCTCATCATTTGATGGTAATACCTGAAACCATATATCCTGAGTCTAATAACAAGAAAAACAACAGCAAAATGGAAAGAAAAACTCAAAAATCAAATATTAAACAAACTTCTCTGGCTGAGAAAACAACTGCAACAACTGACAAATTGAACATTACAAATGTTTCCATGGAAATGGTTGTTGATGTCACTACTGCTGCTACATTGTCGTCTTTTTTTAACACTCATATTGACGATACAAGCAAAAACTACAAATACCGCGACATCAATTTTGAATTGTGGACACAACAGTATGGTGGTGCTGAAGGCAATTTAAATGCCATACACCTTGATACATACATTAGTGGTAATGGAACATTTGCCAAAAATGTTCAACTTTATCCGAATAAACTTTGGAATCTACAACAACGTACGATGAGAATTGGTTCCTTAACTTATGTGCCATACGTAAAAACTTATTATGTGGTAAGTTTTTGCAAAAAAAAAAAACGAACAGAGAAGAACGCAAAAAAACAACGAATATAATCTTAAACACACAAACACAGTCTAACTTGCTCTTAATACACATCTAAATAAAAGTTTTTGGCAGTGAGGGGAAATAACTACAAGGAAAGTCTGGGGTAAAGAAAAGTTTACTAAATCTTATTAGGTAGGGACGAAAAATCTAAATACCAAAAGGTACTTTTATGGATGTAATTATACCAATAATTTGTTTATGTTTTACACCGTGCAACAGTCATTTGAACATATGGGAAAATCGATACATACGTGAAAGTGGAGATAATGCAAAGTACCACTGCTCAGTTTTTTGATCGGGTAACATGTTCTTTTAAATGAACTTTAAAACCTCAAAAATACACAATTTTCAAACAATTATTTAAAATTAATATATAAAATATTTGATTCCAACATGAGTATCAAATAAAAGCTAAGAAGTTCAGAAGCTTAAAAAATTATGAATCAAAAATACGGACAAAAAATTATTCTCAAAATTGAACAGAAAAATCGTTAATTTACAAGTAATGAGTTAAAATTTAAGTCATTACCAAGATTACCAATAAGGATGAACATTTAATTAAAAATATATATACCCTACACCACCATAGTGGGGAGGGTATATTGGATTTGTGCAGATGTTTGTAACGCCCAAAAATATTAGTCTAACAGTCTTAAATTATACCGATCGACTCAGAATCACTTTCTGAATCGATTAAACGATGTCCGTCCGTCCGTCCGGCTGGCTGGTTGTCCATGTAAACCTTGTGCGCAGAGTACAGGTCGCAATCTTGAAGATATTTCGACAAAATTTGGTGCATATCATTTTTTTTGCCCAAGGACCAAGCCTATTGAAACTGGCTGAAATTGGTTCATTATTTCACCTATCCCCCATACAAATTTCCTCCCGAAATTGGACTTTATCGGTCATTAATGTTTAATTTATATATGTACCTACACAAGTTTCTCTCTAAATAAGTTTTATATATACAGAATTCATGTCACCAAATTTTATTATGATCGGTCCATAATTAGTCATAGCTCCCATATAAGGCCTGCTTCCGATAATCACTTTAACGATCATAAATCTCCTTAAAATGTTGGTACACACATAAAATGCAACATAAATAACTTTCATATAGACATTAATCACACCACCTAATTTCATGGTGATCGGTCCACAATTGGTCATACCTCACATATAAGGCCCACTTCCGAAAATCGCTCACGAATATAAATTATTGAAATTTTGAAAGAAAAATGTTTTTGCTCATTTGCTTAGTGTAGGGTATTATATGGTCGGGCTTGACCGACCATACTTTCATACTTGTTTTTTTTTTTTTGTGTTTTTCAAAAAAAATAATTTTTTAAAAACCCTTTTCCTTTGAAATTTAAAAGTCCAATTAAAAAAGACACAATCGTTGAAGAAAAACTGGGTAAGTAGTGTTACTATGTATTGACACTGTTACAGGATGTTATTTATTTGAAAAGAAAAATATGAAATCATAAAATTCTGTCGAGTTTTTTTAATATTTTGCTCCACAAAATTTTGCTTTAGAGAGAACTTTTCTAGTACATATACACTAATTTTGTTAAACATCAAAATATGTTACACAAATCCTTATAGATGGTACTAAACAAATTAGAATTATAATTTTAATCCCTGTTCCTCACATATATAAATATGAACATGTATACATAACAAACTAAAACCAAAGTTTAGTTAAGTGTAGCAGTAGCAGTGGCAGTTGTATATTGCTGGTTAAGTTTTTAGCATAAGTTTTAGGTTGAACTTTATGTAGTTATTTGTTGTTTTTCTCTAAATTTGTTTACATGTGTTTTTTGTTTTTGTTTTCGTTTCTATTTCGGTAATGGTGTCACTTAATTGTAAACATATGTTGTGGCACATGTTTATCTAATGTTATGTTAAGTTTTGTTGGGTTTCTGCCAAAAGCAAAGTCAATTCCTTGGTGTGCCAGAGGACAACAAAACTTTTATTCACACTCAATTGTCAATCTTGTCAATATACTCCAACACCACTGTAGAGTAAGCAGTAGATACAGCAAACAATTGAAGCTACCTAATGGCAATTGTCGCAAACAGTTGTAAATATAATAGACAAAATGCAGACAGACATATAGACGGGCACAAATAAACATTAAACATTGATTTAAATGGCCTTTAACTAGGCGTATTTAATTGTACATCTCATTTACTTACAATAAGAAACAAAATAGCCAGATAGTAAGTAAATATTCTCACATATACATACATATGGGCAATTCCACGAGAATGACTACAACTACTGAAAAAACAAAAACCCTTGAAACTTTTTTTCAAGACGATTTGAATAGGAGAAAACACTAAAATTTTACTATTTGGAAGTATTTAAAGCTTATTACATCATTTTAAGAGCAAAAATAATAGTTTAAACTGACTATTTTTAATTTTTTTATTTAATTGATATGTTTTACGCTAAGATTGCGGCGAAAACTAAGCTCCCAATTAGCATGTAGTATGAAGTGAATTTGACTCTGATTGTTTTTTTTTTTTTTGCTATTATCAAATTGTTTATTAAAACCGAATATATATTTTCTATTTATTTTTTTAGTTTTTGTATACATATATTTACAGAATATATATTGTTTTACTATAAGAAAAAAATCGTTCACGTACGGTATGTCACGTATGATATTAAATTCTATTTATTATAAAATAACCCAAGGATAATTTTCATTTAAATATGACGGATTGTAAAGGAAAAATATTTGGTTTAGTGTAACAAATTAAAAGAAGACGATTCGCAAATGTTCGCATATTTCTACATGTACCTCAAATTACTTCCGTCTTATGTCACGTACGATATGCCCTTATTTCGCTCTATATTTTGGACAACAACTTATAGATAGAAAGAACTTATTATTTTTTTAAAATACTATAGAGGAGGTTGAGCTGAATTTAACTTTTGAATTTGGATATTAAACACTAATCGTCAAAGGGAAATATTTCAAAATCTATTATAGTTCTTTTATATTATTAATCGATGATAAACAATTTTGTCTACTCTTGCATATTAGGTGCATGAATAAGAAATTTTCATACGAAATCTTTTTAAAAAATTTCATTTTGAATAACTCTCCGCATTCCACTTTTATTAAAAAAATAACGCTTCTATTCAAATAAAATTTGTTTTCGAAAGGTCATCTACGTCAAGGGCCGCAGAAACGGGAAGAGAACGACAATCACGGCTTCAGCAAATGCGTCGCATTGCATCTTCATCGAGTGCTGCAGAGACACTTCAACAGCATATCGAAAAACTATAAGCCAATCGCTCCCGAATGCCTCGATCAAGAGAAAGAATCGATTTAAAGTTGCCGGCATTTTATTACAATAAGTATGATGACACCAGGAATCACAAGGACGTACTAATTTGCTAATGAACAAACATGGCTTACATTGCAGCGTTTTTAAGTTCCCTAAGGAATCCCCGGGAATGTGCTGTTCGAACGGTAAATTTATTCTGCCACCAGTTATTGTGCTGCTTCTAAGTTACATTTTCGTCACCATTCCTATTTCCAAGCACTTCTTTTAAAATATTCAAAAGTGCAACTCATGCTTTCAAATGACGTCGGCTTCATGCCCACCTTTAAAGTTCAAGGGCAAACGTACCACAGAATTTCACTGGAAATGAAGCTACAGAAGCCGAACGCTATCAACGAACATGCGTGTGCATTTGCCAATACCCATCTGCCGAAACATTCTCAAAACAATTGTTGGACATCGGAAATGGAAAAATTCCAATTGATCCCGCCACAAATTAGATTTCGTTCACGAACTTCTTCCAAATGCAAATGCATATTCAAGCCGTTGTCGACAACGTAATCCCAAATCTTACAACCAACTACAAAAAATCGGATTGGCTGTGGGAACATGCAATTTAGGCACCAACAAATTATGATGTTAACAAGCTCAATAAGCAAATACAATTGAAACTGCCTGGCGAAACAATAAAATACAAATCGATTGACACAGTAATGAACAAAGAACAAGCCGTTTATTATCCTACTGAATTTTTTAAATCATTGGAACCAGTCCAACCTTCAATGTTAATACATGTAGTGGCACATGTATTAACATAGAAGGTTAGATCAGCGACTTTGTCCGACACTGTATATTAAAATCGAGATCGAGATGCAATATAAAACACATGTTTTCTAAGGGCCAGCAACGCGGACTGGGTTCAGCTAGTTCTTGATAATAGCTATCAATTATCTCTTACAGCTTAGGAGATATTAGCAAAACTTTTAACCACCCTACTCCAGTTTTTTTATAACAGCCGGTCCAAATATTTCTTGATTATCTCAATTTTTCCTTTGTTAGACTAACAACAAATGTATGTGTCAAATATAACAAGTAAGAGAGATATATTCGGCTGGGCCGAATCTTATATACCCTTCACCAAACTATACTTCAAAATAAAAAATTTTAGGTAAACAAAATTTATTTTTTTCCAGTTGTTTTTTTTTTTCATTTTTTGGAAAAAAATATTTTCCGAATTTTTTTATTTCTTTTAAATTAAAATTTTTTTTTTTTTTTAATTTAAATTTTTTTTTTTTTAAATTTAAATTTTTTTTTTAATATTTAGCGAAAAAAACTTTTGGTGAAAAAAAAATCTGGTTAAAATTTTTTTCCCGATTTTGACCCATTGTAGGTCCAATTTACTATGGTCTTATATACGTCGTTGCAAAGGTCTTTGAAATATCTATCATTAGATATCCATATTGTCTATATTAATGACTTAGTAATCCAGATATAGGTCAAAAAATAAGTAAAAAATCGAGGTTGTCCTGGTTTTTTCCTTATATCTCAGCCATTTGTGGACCGATTTTGCTGATTTTAAATAGCTAACTTCTCGAAAGCATGTCTGATAGAATTATTGAAGATTTGGAAGATATCTGGGGTCTTCAGAAAATTATCTGGGGTCTTCAGAAAATTGATTTCAACAGACAGACAGACGGACATGGCTTAATCGACTCCGCTATCTATAAGGATCCAGAATATATATACTTTATAGGGTCGGAAAATTATATTGTGGAAATTACAAACGGAATGACAAAGTTATATATACCCTTCTCACGAAGGTGAAGGGTATAAAAAGGGTTGTTTAAAAATAATGACTGAGTTGAAAGTTACATGTATTTGAATTTAAGAAATTAAAACAAAAGCGATTTTTCGCTAATTTTTTGGGATAAAAGAACTTTTTTTATTTTTAAGTTATCTAAAAAATTTCTGAGAAGATCTATACAGTATTTAACTTTTTAAAAAGCTAACTTTACAACAAATATTCTGAAGAAAAAACAATTTTAATATTTTTGATACCGAGGGGACCAGGTCCCTCCAAAAAACGCATATTTTGTATGTAAAATTTAACTTTAGGGCAAAAATTCTCAAATCGAGCACTACAAAAAATTTATGTTTTTGTCAGAACACAAACGAAAACATCGAATCGCTTTAAAAATTTAACATACCCTAGGTGTCCTATCCAAGCCTTCCTCTTTGTGAATGTGAAATTTAATTCAAACCGGACTAACCGTTTAGAAGTTACAGATTTATTTCTCCATTTTTTATACCCTACACCACCATAGTGGGGAGGGTATATTGGATTTGTGCAGATGTTTGTAACGCCCAAAAATATTAGTCTAACACCCACCTTAAAATATACCGATCGACTCAGAATCACTTTCTGAGTCGATTAAACGATGTCCGTCCGTCCGTCTGGCTGGTTGGCTGGTTGTCCATGTATACCTTGTGCGCAGAGTACAGGTCGCAATTTTGAAGATATTTCGATAAAACTTAGTACATATCATTTTTTCTACTCAAGGACCAAACCTATTGAAACTGGCTGAAATCGGTCCATTATTTCACCTAGCCCCCATACAAATGTCCTCCCGAAATTGGACTTTATCGGTCATAAATCTTTAATATATATAGGTATCTACACAAGTTTTTCTCCAAATAAGTTTTATATGTACGGAATTCATGTCACCAAATTTTATTATGATCGGTCCATAATTAGTCATAGCTCCCATATAAGGTCTGCTTCCGATAATCGCTTTAACGAGCATAAATCTCCTAAAAATGTTGGTATATACATAAAATGCAACATAAATAACTTTCATATAAACATTAATCACACCACCTAATTTCATGGTGTTCGGTCCATAATAGGTCATAGCTAACTTATAAGACCAACTTCCGAAAAGCACTCACGAATATAAATAATTGAAATTTTGAAAGAAAAATGTTTTTGCTCATTTACTTAGTGTAGGGTATTATAAGGTCGGGCTTGACCGACCATACTATCTTACTTGTTTATATATATACCACTGTGCGTCCACAAAGCCAACAAAAATCTAAAAAATATATTTTTTGGAATTTTTTTAAAGTTTTTTGGGAATTGTGGGATTCTCAATAACAAGTTACAAATTTATTTTTGAACTTTTGAAAGAAATGCGAATAATTTATAAAATTTAAAAGGACGTATCTTTATCTTTCAAATAAAATCAAATTTCATATTGTACATTGTGTGGTTTAAAAGTAATGAGCAGTTATGTCTGTACACTGTTGTGAAATTTTAAATTTTTTAAGACGTGATATTTCTGGCCTTTCTTCTTTAATATAACGAGTCTTCATTTTCGTCATTGCAATTTACATTTGACATATTATTATATAAATTTTTTAGCCACCCGGTCAAGGAGATGTGGATTCTATTAACTCTAAAGGTCCTCAAAAGACTGTTCAGTTTATTGGTGTGGAAGCCGAGCTAATGAAATCTTTTTGTCAAATACGTAATTGCCATTTAAGGGTAGAGCCTTGTAAGTAAATTCGCTATATAAAATAAAAATAAATAAAGAAAATATTATTTTGTTAACAACATTCTCCTCTAGATGCTGCCGATAATTGGGGCATCATATATGACAATGGTTCTGCCGAAGGAATGCTGGGAGATCTTTATATGCAGCGTACCGAAATGGCCATAGGCTGTATTTACAATTGGTATAATGATATAACAGAAACCTCACAGTTCATAGCTAGGTCTGCTGTAACTATTCTAGGACCAGGACCAGCGTAAGTAAACTAATGAAATTGTTTTTACATGTTTATATTAATATATTATTGTTTTCTAGACAATTTCCCCGTTGGCGCACCAATATTATGCCATTTTCTTATGGTCTATGGATATTTTTGGTGTTTACCATGATAATGTGCTCCTTAATGTTTCATTTTATCAAATACACCTCATATCGTTTTAAACACATTTACTCGGCACGACCAAATAAATATCGTAGTATTAAGAACTATGAAAAAACATTGTTGGACATATTTGCTGTGTTCATACAACAACCTTCAGCAGATACAGTGTAAGTTTTTTCAATATTTATACATATAAATTCAAATACATAAATTATTAGATGAATATTTAACAGTTTGCACCGCGTAGCCACTCGCATATTTCTGGCATTTCTATTGTGTGCCACCATAACTTTGGAAAATACCTATAGTGGCCAATTAAAATCTATTCTAACAATGCCACTGTTTAATGAACCTGTAGATACCATGCATAAATGGTCTTTAAGTGGCTGGAAATGGGCCGCCCCTTCTATAATATGGGTGCATACGGTGGAGAACTCAGATTTAGCTATGGAACAACGTTTGGCCAAACAATTTGAGGTTAGAGATTATGAATTTCTATATAATGCCACATTTTGGGACAACTATGGCTTCGGAGTGGAAAGAATTTATAGTGGATCATTTTCGTTTGGTGACTACATAACGGGCTCAGCTTTGGAGAATAAAATTGTTAGGGGATATTAATAGTTTTGAGAATTAAAAATAATCTTTAGTGTTTTGTTGTTTTCATATCAAGGTTCCCAAAGATGATTTGTACTTTGATTGGACACGTGCAGTGGCCATTAGAGGCTGGCCTTTGATGCCTTTACTGGATCGTCATATATTATTTTGTTTGGAGACCGGCATATATATCCATTGGGAAAGACATGTAAGTTTTTAAAAATTTAATAATGAAAATTCTTATTTGTTATAAATATTTTTGTGTAACTATAGTTTAGTTACAAATTTTTGGATCATCAAGTGCAGGACATTTTAAAGAAGCTGGCTTCTGGTTCTAAACCCAAGTCACCACCGCAAATGCTGTCAATTGAACACATATCGGGACCTTTGTTCATCTTACTATTTGGCTACTTATTGGCATTTCTTGTTTTGATGTTTGAGTTATTTGGACATCGTTTGAAAACCAATTTTTTGGCTGGTGGTCGTTATATAATTAATATTAATTCATAACCAACATAAATTATAAATTTTATTTAAGGTCAATTGCATGCTTAATTTAGTATTATCACGTAATTAATTTAGCAAATGATGATTTCATAAATAAAATACACAGGATAACAGTAATTGATATGTTTATTTTGTGAAAACTCGTTATATTTGAAAAACATAAGTATGTACTAGGGTTGTCATTCGTTCATTATTCATTTGAATAAAAAAAATATTTTTTATTCAAATGAATACAATTTTTCAATTTAGAATAAAAAATTATTCAATTAATATTTGTCGTATAATCAAATAGGCGAATAAATTTATTTTCAAGATTAAATTTAGAAAAAATTATTTATATAAACATAAATTTGGACAAAACTATTCCAATAAAACAAGTAACAAAGCAAAATTCGGCTGTGCCGAATCTTATATACCCTTCAAGTATACATATTTACGTACATTGCCTTTACCCATGCAAAACTCTTCATATAGCAACAACAACAAGACAAATCATAATATTATATCAGATGCAATTGCAAAAGATCCGATAATCACATCCACGCGTTGAGTGCTCACTGATAACTAACCAAATAAACACAACAATTATTTTGCACAATTGTATGTGGAAAAAATAACAACAACAAAAATTAAAATAAACGAAATTATGCATGTGTTGATTTATAATTCTTATTCGTTTCATCTCATGGCGAATTTATATACTTTTATTTATATTTTATATATTTTTATTCATCTCATTCTACATTCTAGAACAGAGGTGCGCAAAAGTAAATTCTCTCACCAACACATTCAATTCTTTATTTTGTTCAGTGCACCTACAAACAAACAAATACAAAAACTGAAAAAATAAAGACAAATTCATACACCCATGCTCATGCGCTTTTTTATTTGTCTCGTTGAGTGGACAACGGCTACTTGTAATTGTAAGAGCATAAGAATACGTGTGATTTGATTTTGCACAATTGTGCTATGGGCTGCGCACCATTGTTGTAGAATGTTGTTGTTGGGTGTGTGTGGTGTTTACGTATAATAGAGATGATCATATGAAAACTCATTATAAACAACTCTCTCTTTATATACCCTTGCCTCTCATGGTGAAGGGTATAAAAACAAAATTCGCAAAGAAATAACAAACACACATCCACACAAACGCTTTGTTGTTTTTTTGTCAAAGCATGCAATAAATTGTATTTTTTTATGAAATTTTCAGAGGTTGTCTCGGATTTTTGCATGTCTGATAGAATTATTGAAGATTTGGATTCCGAAGATAACTGGGGTCTTCAGAAAATTGATTTCAACAGACAGACAGACAGACAGACAAACAGACAGACAGACAGACAGACAGACAGACAGACAGACAGACAGATAGACAGACAGACAGACAGACAGACAGACAGACAGACAGACAGACAGACAGACAGACAGACAGACAGACAGACAGACAGACAGACAGACAGACAGACAGACAGACAGACAGACAGACAGACAGACAGACAGACAGACAGACAGACAGACAGACAGACAGACAGACAGACAGACAGACAGACAGACAGACAGACAGACAGACAGACAGACAGACAGACAGACAGACAGACAGACAGACAGACAGACAGACAGACAGACAGACAGACAGACAGACAGACAGACAGACAGACAGACAGACAGACAGACAGACAGACAGACAGACAGACAGACATGGCTAAATCGACTCCGCTATCTATAAGGATCCAGAATACATATACTTTATAGGGTCGGAAAATTATATTGTGGAAATTACAAACGGAATGACAAATTTATATATACCCTTCTCACGAAGGTGAAGGGTATAACAAGATTTTATTACAATTAAATTTAAAAATTCAAACAACTCTCAAATTATTTAATGTATATTTGACCTGGAAAGATTTTATAAATAGATTTTTCTGCTTTTCTTTCATAATTTCTGCAAAATTTTAATTTATTTTAGTTTTTTATTTATTTTCAATACCAAATTTTACAAAAAAAAAATTTAATTTATTTTAGTTTTTTATTAATTTTCAATACCAAATTTTACAAACTCTCTATTTTTTAAAATTACTCTCTCGCATATATGGGTACCATGAGAATTCAACACACTTGTGAGAGAATTAAACACATCAAAACACTTGAAATTTTAACTACGATTTTCCGACTAAATAAAGGCCGAACCACGTTATTACACTTCTACACAGTATTTTACGAATTTTTTGAACACTTTGCAGCACACTTTTATTTCACAAAGGCTTTTTATTTGAAGAAATTAAAAAAATTGATTTTTTCTAATTTTTGGCACTTAATTTTATTTGTGGTTGAATTTCAATTATAGAACAGAGTTCCATTTTTTGGTATTGAAAATCAAACAAATTAAAATTTAACACAATTTTATAAAACTCTGTAGGTCTGGTGAAAATTTAAAAGCCACCTACACATATATATTTTTTGTATTTTATTATTTATAAATGTTATGAATATAAATCAAATCATAATATTTATGTTGAAACTTTTTTCTGTGTACTTAAAAAATAGATTTGAAATTTAATTGGGTACATAATCACTTACTTAGTTTCACAGCATTTATAATCTATTTTATACGCGTTCAAAATTGCTTTGAACAGTATTTTTTACTACGGATTAAAATGTGTTTATGATGTGCAAATAAAAAAGTATATTATTTGTAATAGTAAAGGTTCAGTAGAGTATAGATATTTATATTAACAAATAAATTTCATCTATTTTATATTTTTAATAATTTTTCGTGGGTTCACAATGTCAAGGAAATTTTAAATTACAAAATCGTAAATAAACAGCCTATAGTTTCCTTTATGTTTTATTTTATTTATATTATTATTATAAAGAAAATTATAAAAAAACAATAAGAAATTAAATATTAGAAAACAAGCTACGAAAAAAATTGAAATCGTATTGAAAATAAGTTACTTGTAGACTTAAACTAAATTTTATTTCCATAATAAGTCAATAATTCAAAAACATACACGTTTATGAGGCTTGAACGCAACAAGTGTTCGAGTTTGACTTAAAACTCGAAATTTCATATAAAACTTGTTAATTTTTCATAATTTTGAACTGTATATTAATGTCATTTATATGTATGTTTTCTCCGCTTCATTTAACAAGCCACATGCATCATATACTTGATATTTATTTAATATGGTAATTGATATTGCTCATACGCACATTGATACGCATACAGAACATATTGTAAACATATGCATAATAAAAAATTTAATATTTGTAATACACCCATGTTGAGTTTTTCCACTTCCGCTTTAAATTCAGTTTAATTTTTTATTAATGCAAATTGAAGTTTATGTGGCATAAAATTTTTAATTTCATATGTAAATTTTTGCTGTTCATAAAATTAACAATGTAATAAAAATAAATCTATCATTAACATTATTCTAGTTACTTTTATTGTTCGTATTATGTGTTGGTAACTATGATTTTTTAATAACTGTAATAAAATTATTTGGTGGCTTCGGAAAGTTGATTTCAACATACGATGGACCGACGGACATGAGTATATGGACTACGCTATCTTTATGGGGTCGCAAATGAAAAATGTAGAAATTACTAATGGAATGAAAAAATATATGCAACCCTTACCACTCATGATGAAGGGTATACAAATTAATTTTCATAGAAATGTTTGAAATAAATACAAATTTCTATATTTATTCCCACCTAAGCAAAATTATAAATTGTATGTAACTTACGGTCTATAAGTGTAACTTTTGTTTTTAATATGAACAACACGTATTTTTACCTTTCAGAAAAACAGCAAAAATAAAACTGCAAAATTATTTAATCGCTTATGTTTCAATTTTAGCTTGTTGCCAATTTAAACATTCGTACGACAACGAAAACATTCACTTTGAAAAACCTGTAAACAATACTAACCCATTCATATGTTTTTGTTGTGTTGCTAAATTTTAGAATGATATTAAGAGTTGAATTTTGTGAGTTCGTTTGCATGTTTGTGTATAAGAGAAGAGTATGGGAGTTGTTGTCATTTAAACACCCCATACGAAATGTTTCTACTCATAAAATATTGCTATTGCTTTTGTTATGAATATGTATAAGTGTGTAGATTAAAATGACTTTATATGTATGAAGCCAAAACAATTTGTCGATAACCTCTCAACAGAATGAAATGTCCGTTTTATTACAATGTTTGTTTGTTTGTTTGTTTATATGGTTTTATAGATCAAAATTTGCAACTGAATTTTGAACCAGTTCTCTGGGACAATGCAATACAATGTTAGAAAATTCGAAGTTATGTTCGAAAAATTTGTTAAAGTTGTTAAAATAATCCCTGAGTCATGCACGAAACTGATGACAATGGAATACTATGTTCGAAAAGTTGACATTAAATTCGAAAATTTGAAAAATAATCTCCAACTCATGAGGATTCTTAAAATATCAGTAGGTATTTTTGGTTTTATATGTGACCAATTTCTTACATTTTCTAATTTCGAACTTAAACATTTTGAAAATCCTCAAAATGTTCACAAATTTTTTGAGGATTTTCAGTGAAGTCTCAGAATATTAACCATTTCGAAATATTCAAGGTGCTATAAAAAAAAATAAATTAATAATAAAAAACATTTTTAAAACAAGTCTTTATTTAAATACTATAAATAGAGAAAATAAACATTAAATTAAATCAAATTATTTATTACATTATAGAATTTAAACGCTTAAATTCTGTAATGTAATGACAAGCCAAATTTCTGGAAAATATCGCGACTAGCTTTTAATCATGCCTGACATGCTTCATAGAGCCACACCGCTAAGATGAGGTCCATTTATTAATTAATTCTCTCATTAAAGAGCAATTAGTTTTAATTTTAGTTATAAGATCTAAATACTTATAGTTAGGCCTAATGATAGGCAGATTCAATAAATATAAAGTTTAAAAAAAAGCTTTTTATCATAGAAGTATATATATTTATTTTTTTCAATTCTGCTCGATCTTTTTTTGGTTTTTTAGATATGTAGGTCCTATAGAGGCTTGAAATTCTTTTAAAAATTTCAGTTATTTTTTCTATTAAATTCTGAATAAAATCAAAACACTTGTTAACAGTTATCTCGTACCTATAAAAAGTTACATGCATCAAAAGTTGGAACATGTAAACATGGCCGTCTTTTTTTCGTTTTTTTCTCAAAAAAGCCCTAATTTTTTTTTTTTTTTTTTTGTAGAAAACAATTTTCTTCGGAACTATATAATATCTGTTTATGATCCAAAAAGAGAACCTAATGCAAAAGCGTGTAAAGCAAAACTTGGCTAACTTAAGCGGACTTAGTCGCCCTTAAAACTATCCAAACTTTGCAAATTAAAAAAAAAAATTAGGTTTGAGTAAAAATTCTAAAAAGGCAAAGCACAGATTCTCAAAAAAGCTCCATGTTTGTATAGCACTATTATACTACCACATGGTAAATAACGTCACGGTAGGCACTTTTCTAAAAAAACTCAGTTTTTAAAGCACATTTTCCCCGTTTTAGGAATTTTGGAATTTGAAAATAAAAAATGTCAAAAAGTTATAATTCCGTTGATTTAAGAACATTTGGATTTACATTGTTTCCAAATATTGTTATAATATCTTTCACCTGTTAGCAATTGTTTAGATTTTATTCAGAATTTCATAGCAAAAATAATTGAAGATTTTTAAAAAAAATTTCGAGATATATCTAAAAATCCCAAAAAAAAGATCCAGCTGAATTACAAAAAATAAATAAATAAACCTAAATATCTCTTGAACTAAAAGAGATAACTTACATATGTATGTATAGTTTTTAAAGATCTCTTTAACGACTATTTATACTTTAAATTTCAGCTCATTGAGATGATACTTGTATTTTTGGCGATTTTTTAAAAAAATGGGAGACCCGATAAAGCGAAAAGAGCTTTATTTTCCACATTTGTATCTTTGGTGACCCCCACTCAAATTTTCCGGCAAAAATTTTCGTAGAATATTCAAATCCTTAAATGTCCTTTTTGAAAGGACTTTTTTAATTTCCTCGAAAAAAGGGTCATATTGACCCCTAAAGAGAGAAGATAGAGGGTTCAGATCTTCCACAAAAATTATCCCCATAAAATTCCATAATATAACTCTGACAATAAGAATTCTTTCAGACATTAACTTACATCATTTTGTGTCATTAAAAATGACAACTTTGACCCACTGTACAAAAAAACATTAGACCAGCTGGACTAAAAGATTATTCTACAAAAATTATCTACTCAACATGCACTCTCAGAATTGTAGGGTCGCTATTCAGTTCCAAAAATGCTGTTATACAGTGTAGTTTACAGTTTTTTCAGTCGTTTATGTCCACAAATTTGAAATTGTCGAGTTATTGGGAAAAATTGTGGAAAAAGGGAACAAAATTAAAATTTTTTGAAGATTTCATTCGATAAAATTACATCTTTGATACAATTTTGCTGTATAATGAAATGAGAAATAATCAAAGCTTCTTGAGTTATAGCTGAAAAACAAAGAAACATAAGAGAAGTATTTTCCCTGACCATTTGGAGGTTTTACTATACAAGGATAATACATTTACCCTGACTTGGAGTTTATCACCCCTCACTGTGTAATTTATGGGGAAGAATCAGAAAGAATTAAGAAAATAAAAAATTACCATTTACTAAATGAAAACGATACATTACTTTCCCTTTTGTTTCTAGTTTAGAAGTATAAAAAAGTACTATCAACAAAAAATACAATTAAATTCACTTTCTGGAGTTTCAAATAACTATAACATATCTGCCAAAATTAAAAAAGTGTACAAAATAAAATTTAAATAAATTTTATTTTATGTCACACATATAAGTATGAAAATAATGTTTCCCGAGTTTTTCCATTTCTAGACCTTCGAATTCTAGGCAGAGTTCTATTAACTACAATATTTATTATATTCGAATTTAACAATTTTGGGATCTTTAACAGTCATCCCTGTTAAAATTATAAGAATGTCCAATAACATAAGAAAGATACCAAAAAAATATAAAATGTTTACCACTTAAAAGTTCGAAATTCCTGTTAAAGTATTGTATTTAATGATTAGTTCAAAGTTTCATTAAATATTTTTATAATTTTCAAAGAGTCTCACTGTATATCCTATTGTTTTTGTTTTTATATGTGTTTCCATAGTGTTTGTATAATGACTCTGATAGTTTTTCCCTTTTTTTTTTTTTTTTTGTTTTCTCAATTATATTTTTTGCGTCCAGTCTAAATGTGACTATGTTGCTGTTATTGTTACTGTTAGTGTGTTCTTGGCCAATTGAATTGTGTTTCAATTGGTGTTTAACTACTTTGACTTCAAAACTTTTTGCAGCATTGTTTTGTATTCATGTGCCTGTTTTATCTATATTTCAAATGTATATGTAATTGTAGTACACACACGCATACATATATAAAAACAACAATAGCAAAAACATTCGTACAGTTATATTAACACAGTTATATATATGTATGTATGTACGTGTGAGTGAGAATACCCAGCAGTTAAGCAAGTAGTCAAAGTATTCCTTATAGACAGTAATCGTCACAAATATCATCACTTGGTTGACTCCAACTTATATATTTTTTGTCATTTGACACGTATGTGCTGTTTGTAGAGCAGAGAGAAGACAATTGGTTACTTTATTCATCCCAGGTAATCTAGCGTAAAGACAATTGTCACCTAAGTGACTCTAAGTAACCTGAAGTGTAATCAATTTATACGTTTTGTGAGTAATTCGTTCAAACTGGTTTTATACAAATAGTGTTGATATAATTCTCATACAGTTAATTTTTATTTTTGCTTAAGTATACTGATATCCCATGTAACATAGCATGAACCTATAGTGAAGTTACTTTAAACGTTTATTTTGTACAGCATTTTATAAAGTAGTTATTTTACCCACCAGAAGAAATCCATTGGAGAGTTGTCGAATGTTTGTTAACAAGCTATCGTTTATTGGACTGCCTATGATATGTCTTTTAAGCTGACTATTTGAGTTCAATTAGCATCCGCAATTGTTAAAATAAGTAGCTATGTAGCTAACTTGATCAGCTACATAGCTTACCTTACTACCTACCATTTAGGTAGCTAATAAAGGGGCCTGACGCTATTTTACCAGTATGTTGACTACTTTGGTCCAGCTATGAGACAGTCTTATTGCAATCAAAAAGTGTCAATTGACCTCCTGCTTAGGATATGCACGTGATAAAATAACTAGTCACGTAGCTATGTATGTAACTAGTTACATACCTAGTTGTCACCCTAAATGATGTGTAAAATCAATAAGGACTGAGATAATTAAAATGAAACCACTAAATTCACAGTTTTGATTTTTTTTATTTGAATGAAATTATTACTACAAATTAAAAAAAAATAAAAATATATAGTTGTAATCAATAGTAATGAAATTTTGAACCTTTTTCGGAAACTCTTCCATTAAGGTTTTACAATGCTTTCTGTCACTTTATTCGAACAGGTAGTCCATCTCCGTTTAAAATCTATCACACTTTTGGACACCTTTTTTGTGCTCTTCAATTCTCTTTTAATAAGAGCCCAATTTCTCTCCACTGGCCTTAGCTCCAGGCAGTTTAGAGGATTTGTCTCTCTTGGTACAAATATCACATTATTGTTCTTTTACCACTCAAGACATTTCTTACCAAAGTGACACGATGCCAAATCAGGCCAAAAATAAGAGGACACATAAAAAGTCTTATGAATGGAAGCATCCTCTTTTGCAAACATTTCTTGATGTTAATTTCGGTATCTGTAGAGCCCGTTGTAACAAATGTTTGGCTTTTTTGCCGCAACTGCATATTGCTTGCCATCCCAAGAACTTTTTGGGAAAATTGTCTACTTTTGGGTCCTAAACTTTTCTACAGCATTCCCTCGAGCATCAGCAACATACAAATATTGACCCGGAAGCTGCGAAAAATTCACCATACGTACGTTTTGTCATCCATTATGCAGCAGGTATATTTTGTGTATACAATTTGACTTCAATTTCCGTGCTCTGTCCTTGGCATTTAAATTTTTAGCAGAGTTCTTGTCAGCAACTTTTTGAGACTTATATGTTTTTAAGCCTTCATTGTCTTTAACTTTTCGTACCAAATAGTCCGAGTACTGATCTAACCGCACTGCTTTCCTACCAGATGTGTTGGGAGCTCTTTTGAAAATGTTTTCTATTTATTGGCTACAGAAACATCATGTGAACCATTCCTTCCACATGAACCAGATTTTCTATCAACGGACAAGTTCTCCTGCTACTGTTTAATTATATTGGAAACAGTTTGATAGCAGACCTTTTTGATTGTTTGGCCAACTTTTTGTAGGACCAACTTTTGTTGGGTTTTGTTGAAAATATTTAATAATTTTAGTAAGCACTTTTTTCTCGTCACTGATTTTAAACAGATTAACAACAAATGAACATAATTGAAATTAAACATAATAACTGACATACTTTACAAATATAACTTGATAAAAAAAAAAAATCAAATAATACTTGGGTTAAAAGATTTAATGAAAAACGTGTGTTAAGAATTTTTCGATCTCAGTCCTTAGTTCGGGACTGTCTCCTAGAACTGCTGGGATATGTATAATGCAACCAAGTCAATTTAAGGGCCGTTTAGAGTTTGTGTATGCAGGAAAGATTTGTTTGTACTTATTTTGTTTGCTTTTATTTTTGTTGTTGTTGGCCTATCTGTTGCATGACCCAAACTAACATACAAATATCTACATTAATACTTGTTGGTATTCCTTTACAAATTGTATGTGCGAGGATTGTTTCGCAATATCGATTATAAATGTGTATTAATGTTTAACCTCCACATTCGTAAACAATTTTTAAATTTATAAAGAGTTTATAAAACATAATTTCCATACAAAATTTATTTAATAAACCTTTGATAGGTTTATACAAAGTCTAACGAGCATAAATAACATTTTGGAATGCATATAAAATTCAACAGAAATAAGTTTCATATAAAAATAAATCATACGATCTAATTTGATGACGATATATACCTAATTGGTCATAGCTCCCATATAATCCTCACTTTCGAAAATCAATCATGAAAATAATTTATTGAAATTTTAAAAGAAAAATGTTTTTGCTCATTTACTCAGTGTAGGGTATTATATGGTCGGGCTTAACCGACTATACTTCCTTGCTTATTTTTTCTGTGAATACAGGGGTAAAAATTCACATAAAAAAGTTTGTAAATAAAAAACTAACTATATTTGTAAAAGCTATTTACATATATTTAAAAATCAAACCTTTAAATATTAATATATCAAACTATATTTTATTTAGTTAATATTATTAAATAACCCTCGCATACATATTTTTATTTTTCTTGTTTCTAAACTTAAATAAATGGCCCGGCTGATTTGAAATTTGACTCCAACGATAAAATCCTCTCACTAAAATACCTATTTTGATGACCTCGACAAATCTTATTTTTTGCAAGGGATAAACAAATTGGAGAAACGTTCGACAAAGTGTATTGAGCTCATAGTGAAAAATAAAATTATTTTTTATCGACCCACCCTCGTACATGCATTTCTTTTGTTCGAATTTGAATTTTGCGTTTCTGTTTTCAGGCCATTTCTCTATAATTCTTTGTTATAGTTTGCTGTCTGTCTTTATTCCATTATAATTCTTTTTTCCATCTGCAGTGTAACTTGGTAAATAGAATTTAATTGCATATGTGCAGAATTAAAGAAATACATTCCATATAGATATCGATATTTGCACAAAAAAGTTTTTCTCTACACTTTCGAAAGATTTAAAGCAAATTCTCAAGTTCTGCTTTCATGTTATTGCAAGCAATTGTAAAGAGAGGTATAAAAACAAGTGTTATAAGAAAACGTTTTGTAAACGCACAAATATAGTTTTGTTTCTAAATAAATTAATGACAGTACCTTTATTGAAAATTACACTTTTGATTGAGACACTCTTAACTTATTACTACGAACGAGACAGACAAACGGGCCAGAGAAGGATCTGCTTAGGGCTATTTAAAGCGAAATTTTCATATACTCTCTTCAGAACTATTACATATGAACATAAGGACTGAGATTGAACAATTTTTAACATACATATATGATAATAAAAATGAAACCACTAAACTTACAGTTTTGAGTTTCTTTTTATTTGATTGAAATTATTATTACAAATTACAAAAAAAAAATATTTTAATAGTTCTAATCACTAATGATGAAATTTTGAACCTTTTTCGGAAACCCTTCCATTATGGTTTTTATAGTGCTTTATGTCACTTTGTTCGAACAGGTTGTCCATCTCCGTTTAAAGTCTATCACACTTTTGGACACATTTTTTGTGCTCTTCTATTCTCTTTTAACAAGAGCCCAATATCTCTCCACTGGACTCAGCTCCAGGCAGTTTGGAGGAATTGCTTCTCTTGGTACAAAAACCACATTATTGTTCTTCTACCACTCAAAACCTTTATTAACATAGTGACAGATGCCAAATCAGGCCAAAAATAAGTGGACATATTAAGAAGTCTTATGAATGGAAACATTATTTTTTGTAAACATTCCTTGATGTAAATTTCGGTATTTATAGAGCCCTTTGTAACAAATGTTTGGCTTTTTTGCCGCAACTGCATATTGCTTGCCATACCAAGGACTTTTTGGGAAATTTTGTCTGTTTTTGGGTCCTAAACTTTTCCTCAACATTCCCTCGAGCATCAGCAACATAAAAAAATTGGCCCGGAAGCTGCGAAAAATTTTCCATACGTACATTTCGTCATCCATTATGCAGCTGGTATATTTTTTGTATAAAATTTGACTTCAATTTCCGTGCTCTGTCTTTGGCCTCTAAATTTTTAGCAGAGTTCCTGTTAGGAACTTTTTGAGCCTTGTATGCTTTTAAACCTTCATTGGCTTTAACATTTCGTACCAAATAGTCCGAGTACTGAGCTAACCGGGCTGCTTTCCTACCGGAGGTGTTGGGAGCTCATTTTAAAATGCTTTATATTTTTTTTGGCTTTAGAAACATCATGTGGACCATTACTTCTACCTGAACCTGGTTTTATATCAACGGACAAGTTCTCCCGGTACTGTTTAATAACATTGGAAAATGTTTGATAGCAGACCTTTGATTGTTTGGCCAACTTTTTGTAGGACCAAGTTGGGTTTTGTTGAAAATATTTAATAATTTTAGTATGCACTTTTTTCTGGTCACTCATTTTAATCAGATTAACAACAAATGAATATAATTGACATTAAACATAATAACTGACATGCCTTACAAAGGTAACTTGATAAAAAATAAATAAAAATCAAATAATACTTGGGTTAAAAGTTTTAATGTGTTAAGAATTTTACGATCTCAGTCCGTATATACATTAGAGTGTTCCAAAAAATATCAACGTGCATAAGCCCAACCAGTACCCACCTCCCCTAGAATGTTTCAAAGTATTGTAGAAACACGCTTTGTAGAATCATATACTGATACGGTAACGTAAACTGTTGGCGCAAGGGCTCTGAAGTTTGGAGTTGCATTTACAAGGAGAAGAAATAATTTTTTTAAGTTTTTGCTCGAAATTTTTAAATTTAAAATTACTCTTATTTTTGCATTTTAATGTAAAATAATCCAAATGTGTACTTTATTTATTTTTCTAATGACATTTAAAAATCCAAAAGTGGTTAAAATATTTTAAAGTTATTAAAACTTCCCCAGGGCATTAACTAGAGTTGGGCATAATCGTTCTTTTTACTGATTGTTCATTATTGTTCAGAACAAATAAATGAATAAGTTTGTTCTTTTTGTTCAGTTGTTAATTTTTATTCTGCGGTGTTTGGCTGAACTAAGTTATTGAATAATTTCTCAGTGAATATATTTACAGATAGATGACAACTGCTTTTGGAAACAAATTTGTTTAATAATGATGAAAACATTTTTAATAATGCAATACAGAAATGTCAAACGAACAAAAGGAATAAAAGAACAATAAGAATGAACCCCTTCACATTGTTCAATTGACTGAATTGTTCAATTGAACTTGTTCGTTCATGAACAACCCAAATCTAGAATAGTTATTTCTCTCAAAAATATTTATTTTATATTTTATTCATTAGCATCTAAAAATTATTAAGAAGTTGCCAAAATATTACAAGTTTTAAAATCTACATTTCATTACCTTTCCATTGATATATAAAACATTATATCTAATTCTTTATTATACTTTAAAATAATGCATGCAATTCACACACCTTGTAAAAAATTCTCTACTATTTTGTTCAAATCAAAGACTGCTTACTATGCACTTCTCATGTTTTCATGTACCCGGTGTTTTATATGTTTCTATTTGGTTTGTTGTTGTTTTTGACAGTTGCATGTGCGAATATTTAAAGTGAGCTTAAGTAAACTTGTATTAACCTAACATTCAACAAATTTGATGACTATATTCGCGTTCATAAATTTGCAAATGTTAGGTTCATAGACTCCATGGCAGAGAATTTTCATTTAAAAAAATAAATAATTTTTCACAAAAATTTTTTTTTATCAAAAATTTATTTTGTTACTAAAAAAAATTTTTATTACTAAAAAAGTAAATTTTTACTAAAAAAGTAATTTTTTACTAAAAAAGTAAATTTTTACTAAAAAAGTAAATTTTTACTAAAAAAGTAATTTTTACTAAAAAAAGTAATTTTTTACTAAAAAAGTAATTTTTACTAAAAAAAGTAATTTTTTACTAAAAAAGTAATTTTTACTAAAAAAAGTAATTTTTTACTAAAAAAGTAATTTTTTACTAAAAAATTAATTTTTACTAAAAAATTAATTTTTACTAAAAAAGTAATTTTTACTAAAAAAGTAATTTTTTACCAAAAAAGTAATTTTTTACTAAAAAATAAATTTTTACTAAAAAAAAGTAATTTTTTACTAAAAAAGTTATTTTTTTCTAAAAAAGTAATTTTTTGCTAAAAAAGTTACTTTTTACTAAGAAAGTAATTTTTTATTAAAAAAGTAAATTTTTACTAAAAAAGTAATTTTTTAATAAAAAATAGATATTTTACTAAAAAATAGAATATTAAAAAAAATTCACCTTTAACTGTTTTTGCATACGTTTTCATTTATTTTTGGGACACAAATATAAACTAAAAGTAAAATGTTTAAAATCTATTTTCTAGCAAAAAATTTATTTTTTAATAAAAAATAGATTTTCAACTACAAAAAAGATTTTTTGCTAGAAAATAGATATTTTATTAAAAAAAGATTTTTTACTAGATTATTCCAAAAAAAAATTGTTATCACTAAACAGTTTGAATTTTCGTTTGAAAATTTAACAAATAATTAATCGGGGTTTAGATTTAATCGGTTAATCATTGTTTAAGTTTACATTATTCGATTAATTTACCGAATAATTTATATTTTAAATTTAAAATCGATTTCTAATGAAAAATAAATTTTTTAGTAAAAAATTACTTTTTTAGTAAAAATTTACTTATTTTAGTACACACAAAAAAATCCATAGGTTATATTTCCTAAAAATATAGTATAAATTTAACTAAGCGCAAGGGTAGAATGGCATTTACAAAGTTTCTTAGTTAATATAATTAAAATTTTAGATAATTTCATACATACCCTTTTGCACCAAAAATATTTTCAATTGACAATAAAATAAACAAAAAATATACCAAATATCAAATTACTAATTCCAATAGTTATATTAACATAGTTTTTAGGTAAAGTGTATTGTTTGAATTACCTATTGGCATAGATAATAAAACTTAAATTTTAGTTTTCATATAAAAAGAAATTAACTATTTAAGCTTAGTTAATGTAGCCTCGATTATTTTTTTGTGTGTAAAAAATAACTTTTTTAGTAAAAAATAACTTTTTTAGTAAAAAATTACTTTTTAGTAAAAAATTACTTTTTTAGTAAAAATTTACTTTTTTAGTAAAAAATTACTTTTTTAGTAAAAATTTACTTTTTTAGTAAAAAATTTACTTTTTTAGTAAAAAATTACTTTTTTAGTAAAAATTTACTTTTTTAGTAAAAAATTACTTTTTTAGTAAAAATTTACTTTTTTAGTAAAAAAAATTTTTTTTAGTACCAAATTAATTTTTGATAAAAAAAAATTTTTGTGAAAAATTATTTATTTTTTTAAATGAAAATTCTCTGCCATGGAGTCTATGAACCTAACATTTGCAAATTTATGAACGCGAATATAGTCATCAAATTTGTTGAATGTTAGGTTAATACAAGTTTACTTAAGCTCACTTTAAATATTCGCACATGCAACTGTCAAAAACAACAACAAACCAAATAGAAACATATAAAACACCGGGTACATGAAAACATGAGAAGTGCATAGTAAGCAGTCTTTGATTTGAACAAAATAGTAGAGAATTTTTTACAAGGTGTGTGAATTGCATGCATTATTTTAAAGTATAATAAAGAATTAGATATAATGTTTTATATATCAATGGAAAGGTAATGAAATGTAGTTTTTAAAACTTGTAATATTTTGGCAACTTTTTAATAATTTTTAGATGCTAATGAATAAAATGTAAAATAAATATTTTTGAGAGAAATAACTATTCTAGAGTTGGGTTGTTCATGAACGAACAAGTTCAATTGAACCATTCAGTCAATTGAACAATGTGAAGGGGTTCAGTCTTATTGTTCTTTTATTATTTTTGTTTGTTTGACATTTCTGTATTGCATTATTAAAAATGTTTTCATCATTATTAAAAAAAGCAGTAGTCATCTATCTGTAAATACATTCACTGAGAAATTATTCAATAACTTAGTTCAGCCAAATACCGCAGACTAAAAATTAACAACTGAACAAAAAGAACAAACTTATTCATTTATTTGTTCTGAACAAAAATGAACAATCAGTAAAAAGATCGATTATGCCCAATTCTAGCATTAACATGTCTCAGACCACTTGAATAATAAATGTAACATATTTTAAATTTAAATATATTTTTATTTACTTACATATAAGTTTTTCTATTGTCTGGTATGGCCAAAAAATGTTGATTTTTTTAAAGACAGTTTTAAAATTTTTAATAAAAAATTTTTGAATTTTTAGAACATCTCTTTCGGATTCAATATATCCTATTATAATTAAGTATATCCTATGATACCCATATAATACCCTACACAGAGTAAATGAGCAAAAACCTTTTTTTTAATTTCAATAATATATTTTCGTGAATGATTTTCGGAGGTTGGCCTTATATGGGGGCTATGACTAATAATTTAAGTTCGTGTACACGTCCAATGAAAAACTACATGAACGATAAACAGATTCGTGTGTATCTATATTTTAAGATAGTGTACGGCTAAATATTATAACATATAAAAATACCAAAAAACAAATTTGTCAAAAAATGCGAAAATGTATTTTTTTGTTTTGTGGCTTCTCAATTACTTAGTTATACTTAACATTTAATTTTATTAAGAATTGAATATTAATCATACGCCCACGATGTCGAACGTTCAACAGTGGGGGAAATGAAAAAAAAAAGTGGAAATAAATCTGGAACTTCTAAACGGATTTTACTAAAATTTCCCATGGCTATAGAGGAGGTGTTGATATATTTAAGTTTTGGATTTGGGGTTATAACACAAAGGGGGGACCGAGCCACAGTACACCGAAGTGGGGCACCTCGGTTATATCAAAAATTAAAAATGATGCCAAATTTTTGTTTGCGATCCGATTTGAAAGATTTTAATATATGTGGAATCTACCTACAAAAAACATTGCTTTAGCCATATATTATCTCTTATAGTTTACGAGTTATTCGTATTTGAAAAGTAAAATTTTAATTTTTTAAACTACCTTTGTCTACTTTTTTGCTAATAACGTATCCAATTTTTTCTTGGAACTAAAAATATGTTTCTATATATTTTTAAGTAAAATTGTACACTTATACGTACACATTCTACGTATGTATTTGTAATTCCATTGCAATGACCAACTATATAATACCACTTTTTTTATTAAATACTAAATAAAAACTTATAAAATGTTTCATCTGCCAAACAACTTCAAATTTCCGTTGCAAATGATTTGCTTTTATTTTTGTTCAACTTGCCACAAAATCTTGGTTTGGCAAAGTTACCCATTTGTCGCATAGCTAAACACATTACCCCCATATACTCATGTGAATATAAACATAGATTTCCAATTTCCTATAGAGAAAAGTTAAATGAGAAAAAAAATTTATGAATAGAAAAACTAGAACAAGAAGCAAAGTTGGTTAAATAAAACTCCTCTAAAACAACTTAGCAACAAAATAAGGAAACTAAAAACTTACAGGAAATTAAATTAAATGAAATATAATCGCAAAATAAACCAAAGAAAAATAAATACTCTTAGACAAATTGGACATACTTAACAACCCAAATAGCATAAAACTATATGTTTTATAAAATAAAATTAAAATATAATTGAATGCCACTCATAAGAATAAAGTAAACATTTTGGAAAAGGAATACTTTACTTACAACAGACATAACTACTGTATATACTACGTACACATGTTATATATCTATATAGTTGAGCTTAGTGCTCAATATTCGTTCATATTGGGGTATTTGCCATTCAATGAAAATCTTCCATATACTGACAGTAATGACATGTTAAGGTAACTTACTGGATAAGATATTGTTGCAATAACTGCTCCAAGTAACAGAAAATATAATGTTTGAGGATATTAATAATACAGATGCTCATGAAAGTAGTGATAATGAGATTATGAGCAAATTGTTATCAAATTTTTATTTTTGTAACATTTGTGCAAACTATTTTATAATAAGGTTCCTTATATTTATCTAATATACATTTTCTGTATAAAATTGTACAAAATTTAAATGGTGGGTTCATGAAACACGTCGCGCAAATTTGCACATTTGCACAAATGGGAAACTTAAGCGTTTAAATGAGTACCCTTAATATCTAATTCATACTTTATTTATAATACACACATACCAAATTCTATTTATAGAAAAACTCTCTCCATTATCTCTATGTTGTTGAAACTATTTCGCCAGCACTACACTTATGAGTTTATAACAACATTAGTGTTATGAAAACATTAATTATGCAATTTATAAACATGCGAATACAAGTATATTTATATTTTGCAAAAACAAATGATTACAACTAATTTAAATTTATTTGTACATATTTAAATTTATCGCATAACTGACATGCAATATCATACAGTGCACAGTGTCACAGACAACGCTACTCTCACATGCATACTCACATACACACTAGGGTGGTTCTTATATTGGGCTTTTTCAATTCTCGGTGCTACCAAAATTATTCTCCGTCAACTTACAGCAAATGCAGATATTTTTTTAAGCCAAATCGGATAACTTTTAGAGAAGTTTCGGGTTTCGAAACATCAAGTAAATAAGTTAAATTTGTGAAAAAATTCAAATTAAAAATAGTTTATACACAGATTTCAAACCATAACATTTATATGTAATTAATTTCTGAAATAGTTTTTCATATTTTTGGTTTTCAAATAAAATCTAGGAGGCTTGATAGATGACAACTAGATAGGTAACTGAGAACCAAAAACCTAAGTCTGTTGTCAAAAACCTAATTCATGAGAATGTATTGTATGTTATTGTATCACCCGTATGTGTGAAAAGAGAGCAATTTTTCCCTTCCGCTCTATGTATATTTCTCTATGAATTTATCTTTTGTATGTTTTCGTACAAATACAGTACAATTTCAAATATACAGAAATCATTATCGAGTAGTAGGATTTCATTGATTTACAAATCCTTATGACTATGTTTAAACTATATAATTAAGCATTGCATATTTTATTTAAAGTGCATTCATAATACAATTGCATTTTAAATTTTTTTACAAGCATTTTTATTAAATTTCTCCCTATCGAATTTTTGGAAAATTTATTATATTATTAAATTTCGTGATTTTAACTAATTAATTCAATATATAGAAAATATTTGTATTTTCTCCCAAAACAAGGGCTCTTCCAGCGGCATACAACTCTGTATTTGTCATGGGCCAGCTAGTTACTTAATAATGTGATATTCCATAATTTATGCGATTTTTCAAGGATTTTTTTATGAAAATTATTATTATTTTGAAAGTAAGTTTAAATATTTAAAAATTAGCTTGATTTAAGAATTAGTTTGTTAATTTTATATTCGTACCACTTCGCATGCTATCGGACATTTAATCTGGGAAACATCATGTTTCAAACATAATCAATATGGGTATCAAACTGTTTGATTTGGCAATTAGATACTCGTAGTGCCCAAAAAAAAATGTAATTTTGCAAAATTTTTCCATTTGTTATGGTACTTTAGACTCTACAGTGTTGTGTGTAATTAATTACAATTTGGAGTTAATCCCGTTTATTTCCATGGTGATATATAGATGACAACGGGTCTAAAAATAAAAATTGCATAATTTTTTCGCGAATTTAAAAAATATTTTTCATTATAGCATGACTAATATAGTGTTGTATGTGGCTGAAAGAGCTCTCTCAAGTGATATCCGATATTATATGTGTTGTTTTGTTAAAAAAAAAAAAAAACTAAAAAATTATTTTTTTAAAATGGTCCGACTCACGAACGGTTATCACTAGACCCAAATACATGCTGTACCGTAAGAAGGCGGGAAGCAGCAAAGAGGTACTTGGGAAAAAATGAATAGAAATTTACCACGGTATAAAGAATATTTCGATAGTGACGGTTGCAAAAAAAAAAAAGAAAACAGAAAAAGAAGAAAAAGTTGCGAAATAGAAAGAAAAAGAGAAGTTTGAGCCTTCTTTTTTGCAAGCAAATATTGAGAATAGCTGTAAAAAAGGCAAAACATACATTAAAGAGTTAAATTTGAAGATATTAAATTACAATTTAAAAAGCATAAATAAATATGTATTTAAACAAAAATTTTGGATAAATATGTCCTGCTACAAATATTGCATGCTAAATCATAATAAAGATTGTAAAAATAAAACCAAAACAAACATTTCAGCATGACAACTTTCTACAGACAGTTACCCCCTGTCTATACTTGACAAATATTGTATTTAATATTGTAAATACTGTATAAAACTTTCTTCTATTTTATATGCAATTATATCAGAAATATAACTAATATTTTTAAAAAAATGTTGACCGTAGGTTAATCCGTGAAATAAAAAACATAAATATCTT
The DNA here is from genome assembly GCA_942486065.2 of Calliphora vomitoria. Taxonomy (NCBI): domain Eukaryota; kingdom Metazoa; phylum Arthropoda; class Insecta; order Diptera; family Calliphoridae; genus Calliphora; species Calliphora vomitoria. The sequence continues at coordinate 65,794,207 of OW818029.2, forward strand.
TTGAACTAAAAGGGATAACCAACACATGTAAGCCCTTTTTTGTAGATATTTTTAAATACTCTCGAAATATAAAATTTCTTGACCTTCGAATAGGAACTGAATTTTTTGTGATATTGTTAACATTTTGTAGGCCCGAGATGAGCCTCCCACTAGCTCTCATTCCAATTACGAATAATTGTAAATTCAAATCAACTCAAAAATACCTCAACATTGAGTATGTGAAATTTAATTTTGATATCTCCAATCTTTCACGAGCAACCAAATTATTTCCAGAATAAAACGTTTCTAAACCACGCTGTTAAATTGTTTAGCTTTGTTTTTAACCAAGCTTAACAAATTCCCAAATTTAAATAAATTTCATAAAAAGTATCACCCTAATTTATACATACTTAGACGTATGTATGCTATTATGTTTATTTGTTTGGGTATTTTTTTAATAATAGTGTTAATAGATATAGTTTGTTTAAAGAAATATAAACAATTATTATTATGACTATTATTGTAATTATTATTGTTGTTGTTATAAAGAGATATAGATCAATGTTGACAATTAATTATTTCAAGGACATGTTATTATATGTTATACACTGATACATATACAACATTTAAATTAATAACAAAGGACATCTGTGTGTATTCAGTCTTAATATATGTGCATTATTTTATTGTAAAAAAATTGGGACCGCTATATTCCATACTGATTGAATACTGTTGTACTGACTGAATATTTTTTGGACATATTTACATAAGGACTGAGATCGTAAAATTCTTAACACACGATTTTCATTAAAACTTTTAACCCAAGTATTATTTGATTTTTTTTTTTTTTTTTTTGATCAAGTTACCTTTGTACAGCATGTCAGTTATTATGTTTAATGTAAATTATGTTCATTCCTTGTTAATTTGATTACAATAAGCGACCAGAAAAAAGTGCGTACGAAAATTATTAAATATTTTCAACAAAACCAAACTTGATCCTAAAAAAAGTTGGCCAAACAATCAAAGGTCTGCTATCAAACATTTTCCAATGTTATTAAACAGTACCGGGAGAACTTGTCCGTTGATATAAAACCTGGTTCAGGTAGAAGTAATGGTCCGCATGATGTTTCTAAAGGCAAAAAAAAAATAGAAAGCATTTTCAAAAGACCTCCCAACACATCCGGTAGGAAAGCAGCCCGGTTAGGTCAGTACTCGGACTATTTGGTACGAAAAGTTAAAGCCAATGAAGGTTTAAAAGCATACAAGGCTCAAAAAGTTCCTAACAGGAACTCTGCTAAAAACTTAGAGACCAAAGACAGAGCACGGAAATTGAAGTCAAATTTTATACAAAAACTATACCTGCTATATAATGGATGAAAAAATGTACATGTAGAAAATTTTTCACAACATCTGGGTAAATTTTTTTATGTTGCAGATGCTCGAGGGAATGTTGAAGAAAAGTTTAGGACCCAAAAGCAGACACAATTTCCCAAAAAGTTCTTGGTATGGCAAGCAATATGCACTTGCTGCAAAAAAGCCAAACATTTGTTGCAAAGGGCTCTATTAATACCGAAATTTACATCAAGGAATATTTACAAAAAAGGATGTTTCCATTTATAAGACTTCTTAATTTGTACACTTATTTTTGTCCTGATTTGGCATCTGTCACTATGGTAAGAAGGTCTTGAGTGGTACAAGAACAATAATGTGGTATTTGTACCAAGAGAGGCAATTCCTCCAAACTGCCTGGAGCTGCGTTCAGTGGAGAGATATTGGGCTCTTGTTAAAAGTGAATTGAAGAGCACCAAAAAGTTGTCCAAAAGTGTGGTAGATTTTAAACGGAGGTGGACAACCTGTTCGAACAAAGTGACAGAAAGCACTATAAAAACGTTATTTTCGAAAAAGGTTCAAAATTTCATCATTAATGACTAGAACTATAAAAAGAATTTTTTTTTTTGTAAATTGTAATAATAGTTTCAATCAAATAAAAAAATATTCAAAACTGTAACTTCAGTGATTTCATTTTTATTAACATATATGTATGTTAAAAATTTTTCAATCTCAGTCCTTATATGTAATGCTTTAAGTTTAACTGATTATACTGATTTTTGTATTCGGATATTTAACACTTTATACTTCCTTAAAATTTAACATACACTAACTCTCGAAAAAAAAATAGAAGGCATAGTTTTGTTCTTTTGTTTCTTTCAGATTTTTAGCCAATAGCTAATTGCGATCATTCAGGTTTTAATCTAGTGTAGGCAAAATGCGTTTTACATTTAATTATCGGTGCAAAATAGCAGGACGGATTTTTAATTCAAACACCTTCAAACGCCTACAACTCTTATGCCACTTCATGCCATATTTTACCAAAATATTCGTGACTGCTTCTATAAATAGTATTTAAAGTTTAAATGATGACTTCCACCAATATACGAACAAATACGCATAAATAATGTCACTTTTGTAAGCTACGCTATGTTTCTGTCGCCATACAGTAAATAATTCTGCATTTGGCAGCTGGGAAGCAACAACGGCATCGGACCTTATCCGTTTACAAATTTATTAAAACCTGGCACACAGGTTCTTTATGGTCATACAAATGGTTTGTGACAACCATTTATATGATGAAGGACTTACCATATTATGTTGCTCTTGGCTTATGGATATCATAATCTGAGAACAACATATTATGATAAAATTATTCATCATATAAATGGTTGTCACAAACATATCCATGTTTACTGTAACCATATATATAATTGATACAATCATGTGAATGTTAATCATATTATTGTTACCACAAACATATATGTAGTTACTGTGACTATAATATTGTTAAAAATGTTGAAATGGTTACAGTAACAATGCACAACTATATTTTTTTTTTCTGCGTGTGGTTTACCTTTCGTTCCAGAAATTTTAAGGTTTGAGTGCAGAAATCAAAACGCTGTATTTTTGATAGCCCACAATTAAGACTTTTAATGACAGACAACGATTTCATACATTCAATGAATGATTTAGAAGCAGCGACTTGGAAATCTTATGTTGAAATTTAGAAAATTTTCTTATGAAATCAGGCTGAAAATTACGAGGAATTACTTATAGGCATTTTAATTAGCTTTATAAATCTTGGATTAACATGAGCATATGAGCACAGCCATTTAGACAAGTTCCCAGAAATATTTATGGAGAAGAACCAGGAAAACGTTTCCATCAAGATTTAAAAATAATGGAAGAAAGATATTAAAGTCGCTGGGATAAACATATTGTTACGAATGTGCAATGACGATTTGAATTCAACGGTCTGTAACGACTGCCTGCAGCATTCATCATGTTTGAAGGCACGTCCATCATTGACATTGTTTGTAGGTATGACCGGCCAGCAGCCCGGTAATGACATCGAAAAACTCTAGAAATCGAATGTACTAGTATGTCCGTTAAGAGTATTGTAGAAGATTCCCGATAGATGGCGCGTGTATAAATAGTGGCAGAGCTGGCAGTCGTGAGTTGAGTTGATCATTGTCGCTGTTAGAGTTAACATCAACTGTCGTGTACATATGTGTTTGTACATTATAAAGTTTGTGTGCATTTCTGCGAATTGATAAACGTGTATAAAGACACTGAGTGACTATTTAATTCTGTTGTTGTTGTACATTCTAAATAAATAAAGAGTTGTTACAATTTTAAACTACTAAAACTGCTTTTATTTGCAATCAAAAGTATCCGGTTTATTTAAAGGAAATAAACCCCGTTTTTAAAAGGTAAATTTATGACCGATTATGGCCAATAGGCTAGGTTATTGAAAATAAAATAATAAATAAATATTATAGCAGATTTCTGTTGAAGTATCACACGGGAGTGTCCTAAGGACCTCTATCGTAGAACACCTAAAAAAAGGAGCTTCTAACCTGTCAAATAATTTAATAAAATTTTGTAATATAGTTTATTTTCGTTTTTTTATGCACGTAGCATTGAAATAATAAGTATACAGTTAGAATCAGGGTATCAAATATACTTAAAATCAGTTTTAGCGGCACCAAACTCATTGTAGACCTGTGTTATTAAGTAAACTGTTATCTGAACTACAACTAATTTACTATTGCATGATCATTTTTTAGCCACCCTCCATATTCCATCAGTCTAGTTCACCTGTATTTCAATCGATAGTATTATAGACCTAACAATTAATATTAAAATCTGTAAACATAAGCTGGAATCGAGTTGTTTTCTAAAATCACAGCCCCCAATTCAGAACGGACATACGAAGACTTCTTCGAAATTGGGTTTGTGTAAGTTTTCTGCAACCGGCTTCGGATGAAGTTGTAGTTTCAGATTTCTTACGAATATTTCTAATTTCATCTTGGTATTCAAATGTCTCTGTTTATGTTTTCATTTCTTCCATGAATAATTTTGAATTGAACTTCGGTATAAAGTCAATGCCGTTTTTCGTATGTCCATTATTGGTTTGAAACTCAAGTAGATTTAACTATGCAGATTATATGCTTTTAGTTCCTGTTACTTGGGGACGACAAATGTCATCAACAAATATATGAATGGTGTGGTTTCAATAAAAATATATATTCTTATCTCTCCAGTTAAACGATTCGCTAACGCAACAGTGATCGCTAAAATGGTATTTAAAAATTTTAAAAATTTAACGGGGAATTCTTACTGCTAATAGAATTCTTACGGTATTTTATACGCAATTAGCAGTAATTAAAGGAAAAATCCTTGATGAAATCGTATTAAAAAAATCATGCATATTCCTTGATGAGCCATTGAAAATAAAACGTTAAAAAATGTAGCTTGAAGAGCAAAGGTATGAATTCAAATCAACTAATAAGAACTAAGTACTTAATATTAAAAATTACAGTGTCACTTAGAATATTTGTTTTTCCACATTTTTTTTTATATCCAACACCACCTGGATAACAATCTTGTCGCGATGTGGTGGCTTTAGTGTGGGCTGTGGTTTTTATCTTGACTGTGGATACCGCTGATGTAGGGTCGACTTTCGAGATAACGAACTCAAAAGCCTTCATGACCAAAGGTTATCCTCCCCTCTCTTTTCCCTTCCCCTTCTTTATCCCTTCTCTTCCCCCTTTTTTCCCTTCCCCCACTTGTAAGGTTAACGTGGTTGGTAGCAGTGCCGAGAACCTGAATGGCTAATTAGTGGTAAAAGATGATTAGTCGCTAACAGCTCCCCTCCGGTGCTAGGACACGGGCCGGTTGTAATCATTTTCTGTCCAGTCCATGTACGCCGTCACTGCATGGATGGTCCATCCCTTTACGTGCCTACTCGTGGGACCAAAAATGAATTCTAACAACAATAACGTAAACAACAACAACAATAACAACCTCCTGAAGAAGACCGGTGATCTCGGATCATCTTCAGAAGACGACCTACTAGCCTCTAGTCAAGAGACTTTGGTCAAAATGTCAGGCAGCGTGGGTGACCGTCACAGCACTCTACTGCCCTCCAAGAACTTGACAAATGCTCCTTCTCAATCGGATGCCAAGGCTGGCGACCAATTGAAGAAGAAAAGAAAAAAGAGGAAGAGTCAGAAAGACATCCTCAAATCCCGATACGCCAAGGCACTATTCATTCTTGACAAGATCGACAAGAATGCTGCCAGTGGCGCTCCACACGAACGTGATGAGGAAGATCGCGTAAAATACCAAGCTGTGGTAGATGAGTACCAAAAGGTTATGGATTCCGTACCCAGCACATCTAAGGCAGCAGCCGAAGACATAGAGAGGTCCAAGCGCAATCGCTCTCAGACAGAGGGAGAAAAATCGCCCAAAAGGAGAAAGGTTGCCGACAAAAAAGCCACTCCGGGACCCACATCAACCACGACCACATCCGCCAGGCGGCCCTTCAACGAGGTGGTTAAAGACCATCTGTTAATGCCTCTGGCGACAGAGAAAGACGGTATTATCAATCCTGTGGTAACAGAATGGGGTGCTATCGAGTCCAAATTAACCGAACTCGTGATGGAATACTTGTTCGCTAATAGGACTGGTACGGCACCTCGTTTTGACTCTGGTGAAATTCACCGGGGCTACAGGGTGATCAAATGCTTGGACGAGTTCTCAAAGGACTTTCTTAGCAAATGCATCGCTAAGATCAGTGGTGCATGGGAAGGTTTAAGCCTTAAACTGATCCCAGCTCAAGAAATCCCTATGAGACCGCGTGCTCGTATCTGGTTACCGAAGATAACAACCGATGCACATAAGATGTTGGAGTGTCTGAAGCTGCAGAACCCCAACATTCACATGGATGACTGGTCCATCATCCGCATTGAGCAAGGCGATGGCCACACTTGCCTAATTCTCGCCATCACTGAATCTGGCTCAGTCGAGCTTGAGAAGGCGGGTTTCAAGCTGTTCTTCGGAGTGAGGGACGCTAAGGTAAAAGTGTTTCGGCCCACAGGTACGGGGAGCGGTGAAGCGGATGAGGTCGAAGCTGCAAACTCTCTGCTCACAGGGATGAAGCTCTCCGAACCCCCCACAACAGACAACAATGGCACTTAAGATAGTGCAGATAAATCTGCAGCACTCCAAATGTGCTACAGATAACCTTCGGGTACTCTTAGCCGAAGAGGACCTGGACATTGGGCTGGTGCAAGAACCCTGGGCTTCAGACTTGGACGTGAAGGGGTTCCCGGCCTCAGCATATAACATTCTCTATGCAAGAAACAATGGTAAGCCAAGATCATGTATTATTGCCAAAAAATCGATTAACATTTTTCTTTGTACGCAGCTAAGCTCAGAGGACCTTACAGTAGCAAAGGTCGAGCTACCGCATAATAGAAGCCTCACGATTGCCTCTAGCTACATGGCACATGAGAAGACAGCTCCTCCAGTCGAAGTGAGTGCTCTACTGTCCTCTGTAGGGGTATCGGACGACATTATCCTGGGCTGCGATGCCAACGCTAGGCATTCAATCTGGGGTAGCAGTGAAATAAATGAAAGAGGTGAGTCTTTACTTAATTTCATTAATTCCAATAAACTAAGTATATGTAATTCTGGTAACACGCCAACATTCATCTTTCCAAGTTCGGATAACTATAATGGATGGGAGGAAGTATTAGATATTACACTCATAAATGATAGGTCTAAGGTATCAGTAGATAGGTGGAGGGTATCCAATAAAAGATCGTTTTCTGACCATAATTGGATTCTCTTCGATATTAGACTTCAGAACTTGACAGAGAAAATACAATTTAGGAACCCAAGAAGGACTGATTGGTTCAAATTTAACGGGATCCTCAGACACAAACTTAAGAATATGCCAGTTGTTGAAGATTCGATCACTGGTCTTGAAAGTATAGAGGAAAACTTTAGTAAAACTGTTGTCAAAGCTTTCGAAGTTTCCTGTCCAGTCACTAAGGCTAAGAAAAGCTTCCCTCCTTGGTGGAATTCGGAGCTATCTAAACTACGTAGGGAAACACGTAGGGCCTTTAACATTAGCTATAATAGTAAATTATGGCAGCCATATCGCGATCAATTAAAAGTCTACAAGAAGGCTATAGTAGTCGCAAAAAGAAACTCATGGAGAAGCTTCTGTGAATCTATAGATAACACAAAAGACTCTGCAAGACTCAGCAGAATTCTAGCCAAGGGGCAATCCAATCCTACCTATATCAAAAGGAAGGATGACTCCTGGTCCGAATCCTCAGCAGAGTCACTTGACATTCTACTGAATACTCATTTTCCAGGCTGCAAGGATGTTGCTACGAATATTGAGAGTGAAGGTAGAACTTTTTCCAACATCGACAGAAACATCATCTCCTATGAGAGGATATCATGGGCGATTGATAGTTTCTCACCATTCAAGTCACCTGGGCCGGATGGTATAATGCCAAAGATGCTTCAAAGTGCAAAAAGGCATATTATTCCCTGGCTTCATAGAATATTTACGCTCTGTCTCTCTCTCAACCATGTTCCGGTTAACTGGAGGAGGGTTAAGGTCGTTTTTATTCCTAAAATTGGCAAAAGAAGTCATGAGAAGGCGAAGGACTTTCGTCCAATTAGTCTTTCATCTTTCCAGCTTAAAACGTAGGAAAGACTCATTGACGCCCACATAAGGCACCGACTAGAGGGCACAACAAGGCTCTCTAATAGTCAGCACGCCTACCTCAAGGGTCGCTCTACAGAGACAGCTCTGCACGAGGTCGTAAGAGTTATAGAGAGATCTCTGGAATTTAAGCAATACACAATGGCAGCCTTCCTGGATATAGAGGGTGCTTTCAATAATGTTACTACTCTTGCAATTCAACAAGCTCTTAATAACCTAGACGTTGAAGAATATATCAATGACTGGTTAGTAACCATGTTGAAATCAAGAATAGTTACAGCAAATCTTGGAAATAGTGTTAAGTCCAAGCAAGTTGGTAGAGGCACACCTCAGGGCGGGGTAATCTCTCCACTACTATGGCTTATCGTTATTAACTCGATTCTCATTGATCTAGACAGAAAAGGGATAAAAGTTGTCGCTTATGCGGACGATGTGGTGATACTCGTATCAGGATTGTTTCCGGATGTGATCAGCGATATTATGTCCACTGCTTTAGGGTTGCTCGATAACTGGGCCACGGTAAGTGGTCTTGGAGTGAATCCAAGCAAAACAGAACTTGTACTTTTCACGACAAAGACCAAGATTCCAAGCTTCAAACTTCCACGGTTGAAAAGCTGTGAAATCCCCCTTTCAAATAATGCGAAATATCTAGGTATTATACTGGACTCTAAATTATCATGGAAACTGAATACTCAACATAGGGTTAAGAAGGCAACGGTGGCCTACTATACCTGTCGTAAGATGTTTGGTAAAAAATGGGGACTAAGTCCCAGCATAGTTAAATGGATGTATACGGCAATAGTACGTCCAATTCTTACTTATGGATCTATTGTATGGTGGACTGCAACTAGAAGGAAGTATGTCGTAGACCAACTATGCAAAGTCCAGAGATCAGCCTGCATTGGTATAACCGGAGCACTAAGAACTAGTCCTTCAGAGGCACTGAACACTATACTGCACCTTATGCCAATAGACCTTCACATAATGGCCACCTCTGCCTGTAGTGCAGCGAGGCTTCATGCATCTGGAAGTTGGAGATCGAGAACATATGGCCATGCGGGGATTCTGGGCCTACTGCCTTCGATCGTTCTCCAACCCTCTGACTATTTAACCCCATTCACAGATTTTGATAGGCTATTCAAGGTCTTAATTCCCTCCAGGAATGAGTGGGATAGGGGTAATCTCGTATACGAATATGACACCAGGATATACACTGATGGTTCTAAAATGAGCTGTGGTGTTGGTTCTGGCGTCTTCTGTGACGAACTTGGGGTAGGTATCTCATATCGTCTTCCAAATGAGTGTAGTGTTTTCCAGGCGGAAATCTTTGCAATCATGATAGCTTGTAATACACTACATGATCATAATACTCGCGGCAATATAGGTATTTTTGTCGACAGCCAGGCGGCACTTCTTTCACTGAAGGCCTACACATCTTCATCTTCACTAGTCAGGCAATGTAAGGATTCTCTGTCAAGGCTAGGTCGTCTATCTGACATTACTTTGGTTTGGGTCCCTGCGCACAGAGACCACTACGGTAATGAAAAGGCAGACGAACTAGCCAGAATGGGATCTGCCTTAGATATCTCCAATGCGGTTTCAGTAGCAATTCCACTGGGGACTATTAAAGGTATAATCTTCAGACACTTTCTTACAAAGGCCGAGAATAGATGGCGTAATTTAGACACATGTAGGGTGGCCAAGTTGATGTGGCCCTTTTTTAACGAAAAACGAACTATGCAACTGATAACTCGGAATAGAAAAGATATATCAAGGTTGCTGGCAGTATTAACAGGGCACTGGACGTTAGGCAAGCATGCAAATCGCCTGGGACTCCCTTTTAACGACCATTGTCGTAGCTGTAAGGATAGGGAAAAAGAGGAAACAATTTTCCACCTTCTCTGCGAATGCCCAGCCCTGAGTGTCAAGAGACATAAATTCCTGGGCAACCATATATTGACCGACCTTGGTGAGTTAGCCGGGTCAAAACTCAATGACCTACTGAGATATCTCTCAGCTACAGGTTGGGTCTAGGAAACTTGACATTTTTTTTTTTTTTTGTATACATTCTATATAAATTGCGATGTAAACGACATTACATCTGACGAGTGGTGTGGTCTTGTCAAAACGGAGTCCCTTCGACTCTACTTGATTGTTCGCGTGCAGTGAACTACCACGTAAACCAACCAACCAACCATGTAGGGTATAATGCGTTTGTGCAGATGTTTGTAAAGCTCAAAAATATTAGTTAATACCCATATTAAAGTATACCGATCAACTCAGAATCACTTTCTCGATTAAACAATGTCTGTCCGTCCGTCTGGTTGGTTGGCTGTCCATGTAAACCTTGTGCGGAAAGTACATGTCGCAAGATATTTCGATCAAATTTGGTACATACATTTGATTCAAGGACTGAAATCTGTTCATTTTTTCACCTAGCCCCCATACAAATGTCTTCCTGAAATAGGACTTTATCGTTCATAAATGTTTAATTAATATAGGTATCTAAACTAAAATCGTTCCAAAAAAATTGTATATATACGGAAGTCATGTCACGTAATTTTATTATGATCGGTCCACAATTTGTAATAGCTCCCATATAAAGCACGCTTTCGAACATCACTTTAACGAACGTACAATTCAACAGAAATAAGTGCCATATAAACATAAATTACACGACCTAAGTAATTTCATGGCGATCGCTCTATAATTGACCATACCTACCATATAAGGTCGACTTCCAAAAATATTTTCGTGAATAATTTTTGGAATTATTGAAATTAAAAAAAAAAAAATGTTTTCTCATTTACTCAGTGCAGGGTATTATATGGTCGGGCTTGACCGACCATACTTTCTTATTTGTTTCAATTACAAATTACACAAAAATTTGCATTGTTTACAGCCGTCATTATGTATTTTTCTATTTGAAGTGTAATTTTTAAATGCCACAATTATGAATGACATGCCACATGAGAGATTTATTAAAATACTAATGATAATAATTAAAATATGTTTACAAGCATGCTCATTATAATAAATGCCAACAAATTAAAAAATCAAGGTTTACAAGCAACATTGAAAGTTCAAATAAAACATTACAAATAAAGTGCATAAAAAGGGTAATTTAATAAATATTGTTAAAGAACTATTAAGGATTTAATTAAGATAATTAAAATGAGGTATATACGTTTTGGTTTTTACGTTCCTATATTTTTTACATTTCAATATATTTCGTTTTAAATAATGAAACACATGATGGTTTTATTCTACTTCCTGCCATATTCAAATTTATTTTACAATACATTTTTATTTCTTTCATGCAATAATTAATAGCCAACTTAATTTTAGAAATGTTGAACTTTTAAATATTTCTCTTTCCTCTTCAAATAATTTGAATAACAAAAAAAATTAACCAGGAAATAAGTAAATATGTTCTTTTAAAAATTAAATCACTTGCATTAAAATAAATTTGTACAAAGTTTTTGTCCATAAACTTTCTCTCAATTTTGTTTCCACTTTATGAAATTACATTTACGAGTACAAACATTATAATGGTAGAACACTTCATATATTCTTTTTTTTAATTTTTTTATACTATTTACAATTCTACGGTCAGTTTAGTTGAGTCATTGTGAAAAATCCCGGTCATGTGCAACCGTCCGGTTAGGAAACACGCGCCAACACTTTTCATTTTTGTGCAATTTTATGTTTTTAAACTTAAACACATACATACATGTACGTGAGCATACGAGGGTAGTCTGAATATTTCGTTTAAAATGGTTTGTGCCTAGTCTAATTATAACTTGCTTCTTGAGACTACTACACATATATTTTTATATCGTTAACTTAGTGTGCAAACGTACTAAGTCCCTTTTCACAAAATTATAAATTATAAAATAGACAAAATAATTCTGAAGCTAGTTTATTAAGCTTCATTTTGATGAAAATGTATGCATTTTTCATACTCATTTCAAAATTATGAATTTGATTATTTTTCACTATTAGAAGGATTGAGATTTTGAAAACAAAGTTTTTACGTATTAGTTTAAAAAATAAGATAATATTTTTAAAACATACCAGAAATTACAAAACAATCGAATCATCTATAGATTCAACATCAATAGGTCTTTTATCAAGATAGTGAATGATAAATCACGCATTAGCCACAAAAATTTCAAATTTCATACATTATGCCCAAATTACTTTCTCAATAATCAAAAGTTACCCTGAAGAAATGAGGAATGAAAAACAATCATAAATTCCTAGAATAAAGAAAATAGACTTAAAGCAGGTAAAGCTAAAAAATAAAAATTTAACTGAAATTAAACACTTTTAAGCCAGTTCTCGTATATGTGCACGTACACTGATACAAACAAATAACTTTTCTACTTTGAACAAGTAACATTTAACAAATAGGGTTTAAAAGTTTTCCCAACTAACAAGAAGCGCAAAAAAGGCAATGAAGTATTTGCTGAAGAGGATGCTGAAATAACGACAACACCAAAAGCAACACAAACAACCAAAGAAAAAGGAAAATGGTTACAAAGAAACATTATTTAGTGGCACTTTAACATCACCATGATTGCCAGAGCACTGGTTTGTTTGGCCTTTTTACTTTTAAACGGCAAAAAATAAAAAATATAATTCACGCCTAAACGGCCAAAGGCTCTTTCTATTTGTTGTTTTCTTGCGTTTTTGTTGTTGGTAAGCCATACATTTGGCCACAATTTGTGTGAGTATGAGCTTTGAAATAATCGTACGTATGTATGGAGTATAAGTGAGTGCAAGTGTTTTTAAATATCTATAAGTGTAGCCATACACATATGTACATACACACACACGTGCATATACATATGTATATGTAAGTATGCATGAGTATATGTGTGCTTGTAATGTATGTTTCCGAGTATGGTCAATGGTTTTGTTGTTGTGGTAGTTCATGTAGTGGTCAGCATTCAATTGTTAAACGTTTATGTACCCAGCAGTTAAGCAAGTAGTCTTTGTATCCCTTATAGACTGGTTGACTCCAATTTATATATTTTGGTCATTTGACACGTATGTGCTCTTTGTAGTGCAGAGAGAACACAATTGGTTACTTTATACATCCCATGTAATCTAGCGTGAAGACAATTGTCACTTAAGTGTCTGTAAGTAATCTGGAGTGTAGTCACTTTAAACGTTTTGTGAGTAATTCGTTCAAACTAGTTTTATACAAATTGTGTTGATATAATTCTCATACAGTTAATTTTTATTTTTGCTTAAGTATACTGATATCCCATGTAACATAGCATGAATTCAATAGTCACCTTAGTGTATCTTAGTAACATATAGTGAAGACACTTTAAACGTTTATTTTGTACTGCACTTTAGAAAATAGTTATTTTGCCCACCAGGAGGAATCCATTGGAGAGTTGTCGAAAAAAAGTTTGTTTACAAACTATCGTTTATTGAACTGCCTATGATATGTCTTTTTAGCTGACTATTTGAGGTCAATTAGTACCCGTACATGTTAAAATAACTAGTTATGTAGCTGATCAAGTTACCAGTTAGGTAACTGATGATATTTAACCACTATATGAATCCAATGCGTTGACTACTTTGAACCAGCTATTAGACAGTCTCATTGTAGCCAAAAAGGCGGTCGCTTAGGACATGCACATGTTAAAATAACTAGTCACGTAGCTAGGTATGTAACTAGTTCCCACCCCAAATTATGGGTAAAATCACTAGTTCGGAACTGTCTCCTAGAACTGCTGGGTAGTATGCAATTGCACATGCATGTATGTGAAAGTGTGATTATACGTACATATGTGTGTGTGTGTGTTTCTTGAATAGCATCAGTTCAACAGCTGTTGCTTTTACTTTAACTTTATGTTTGTGTGTGAGTAAGTGAATATAGGTGAGACTCCTTCAGTGACTCACTCTCATTGTTCCTTAACACACATGCACACTCACTAAACCGGAATTCCTTACACAAGCTTCTGGCAATGCAATCTGTGTTCGTACTCATATTCACATACACTAAAATTAACATATACATGTATGCATATACTTATTTGGGTGTATTAGTTTGTGGATAAAGTCTTAAAACTTTTAGTTTGAAATAAATTTATGCGTTACTGAGAGGGAAAAAACCCAAGACTGTTGTCAAAAACCTCATAAAAAAATCATAAAATTTGGGAGACAGTAAATATTTTTAATGTATTTTACTATCAGTTGCACCACTAGTTCTACACCATGCATTTAGTTTTGATTTATGAAATATAATTTTTTATACAGAAACGAAAAATACATTTTGAGCAGATACCGAAACTAAGGAGTACACTCTTATTTCAATGGTAAATTCACAGCCTTAATCATTTAAACAACGATTTTTGTATCACAGATCCCTATTATCACGATGTCTGGTTATATGTTAACTAAATGCAAACGAACATTTTCTTTCTTATTTTATATTGAAAACAACAAATAAATTTGAATTTTTTTTTATTGTTTTCAGTATAAAATAAGAAAGAAAATGTTCGTTCGCATTTAGTGAGCCAGGCCCTTAGTATTTTTATGGTTGACTTTATTTCTAGTTTCCGGTCTATGCGTATTTGTCTATGTTTGTAACTCAAAATAATCAAACATTTGTTTTCACATAGCTTTTTTACTAATATATCATCACAATAGATATATACACGTAGATTGGAAACTCTCCTGCCAAAGACCTAACTCTGTTGTCAAAAACCTAAGTGGTGAGCTGTATTAGTAAATAAAACTATGTGAAAACAAAAACAACACACTTTCTAATTTCCGCTCTATGCCTTTCTCTCTACGATCCTCACAACTTAGGTTTCCGATAGCTGTGTTAGGTCTTTGAGGATAGTATCAGCTGTACGTATATTACTCCATGTTTGTAACAAATAACATAAAAATCGGAAATAATAGTTATTTTTGATTTTTATTAAAAAAATCAAGAAAAAAAGTTTATTGGACAATCGATTAGTTACGAGAAATGTTATTGTGTGCATAAAATATTTCTAAGACATTTTCTTCATACTGAAAACATAATATGTAATCATTCAAATTTATTCTTAGAATCATAGTTTTATTTGTTACGTTTCACTGCTACTAATAGAACACTTTGTCTAACTATCTCACGATCACCATAATATTTATTGGTTGCTGGATGATCTTTGTCTTCCGTATCAAAATCACCACTTCTGAACAGTACAAACCATCTCTCGCACATTGAAACCGATGGAACACATTCATCATAAGCTTTGGTGAGAAATCGATGTACTTCAGCGGCTCTTCTTTTCAAATTAAAGAAGTAAAGCAATATTTCCCGCATATAAAGCTTTATTGGTACAAAATTCGAGATTTTCGAAGCAAAAAAAAACTTTGTTGTATACACTATAATGTTCAATAACTAAGTGAGAATAAAGGACAGATGTGTACGCTTCAAAATGACATATAATTTTTTAAAAACAGAAACCGCATTTAAAAGATACGCCATCTATTGTAATATATGTATAATAATAATAATAACTTGAATACTTAGTGTTGTTTTACCAATTGTACTCAGTCCAAGTACAAAATAAAATTTTAATTTCTGCCTAGAGCACAAGCGGTATAAGTTTTAATTCAGACCAGGGAAATATACTATTACTCTGCATCAATATAAAAGTGCAACATGCCTTTTAACATGTTTTCTATAAACTGTCTACATACAATTTTCACACATACTAACAGATTGTAATAATTGTACAAACATACATACCTACGTGTATATGCCCTACCAACAATTTCTGTCGAAAAAGTCACCCAAACGTATAATCTTGAAGATGAAACTCATCGAATATGATATCGCTTTCTTATCAATATTGTGTCACCGTTCGGGAAAAAACGTTCCACGCACATGATACATACAAGTTATTGTATCTACATTTATATTTAAAAAGTGTCTAGAGAGAAGATCATGTTTCCAATTCAGCTTCTTGCATTAAAATGGAAATATTTTATTGCATTCTAGATATGCAAACACTAAATACTTATTTACATTTAATATAAAAAAAATAATGAAAAACCTAAACTTAATATGACTTTAAATAAAAATTAGAATTTTTAAAAATTCTATATAATAAGTTTCTCTAATTATTTGGAATACGTATTTGCCTTGTTTTAAACATTTCAATAATTATTGCACTAATGGCAACTTGTTACCACATACATTATTTTGTAATGAGTGGTGTTTACCCAGCACATTATTTTATTTAGTAGAGTAGGTATTTATTTTTATACAGGTTGGTAATGAACTTTTACATTTAGCATAGCTATTTATCTAGTTTGACTCTGTTTGACTGAAACACGAGACGTTAGTGGTTCGACACCAGCCAAAGCCATTCATTGTTAACTTACGATAAAATAGCTCGTATATAGTGAGTTAGCAGCTAGACTATCAAACACAAACAAAAAATGTGTTGGTTCGATTCCCACACAAGGCATTTATTCTGTTTTTTAGCTATATATTCTTGGTGCTAATGTAACTACATATACCTGTGCATTTTTTTCAAATCGCTAACAAAAATAACTCGTGTTTCAGTCAAATAATAAATAGTTACCACTTTGCTCCAATATTACTTGCTGGCTTACTTGGTAAATAAAGTTTTAGCTGGGTCAATATTATTGTAAAAAAAAAAAAAACTTTATTTACAGGCACTCTTATAAAAAAACATTTAAATTATAAAGATAATTTAAATTTAAAACTAATTAATTAATAACTAACTAATGTAATTTGTTTTTGTAAAATTTTTATCATAAACTGAATAACATTTTTGCGACACGAAGTAGACACATTTTGGTATACATATCGAAAATATAACTTGCAATTGCTGGCAGGGTATATACTTATTATATGCACAAGTGCATACGTGCACCACTGTTGCCAATTGTTGATGAACAAATTTTCTAAAATCTTTGCAAAAAATGTCTAAAAAGAGGATAAAATTTTTTAATTAAAAATTTATTTTATTCTAAAAACAAGTAAGAGAGCTATATTCAGCTGTGCCGAATCTTATATACCCTTCCTTTTTAACATTTTTTTTTCGAAATCATTTTTAAAAGTTTTTTCTAATTTTTTAAAAAAAAAATTATCTAATTTAAAAATTATGACAAAAAAAAGTTTTTTGTGAAAAAAAATTCGGGTTAAAAAATATTTTTCCCGATTTTTACCCATTGTAGGTCCAACTTACTATAGCCTTATATACATCTTTGCAATGGACTTTGAAATATCTATCATTAGATATCCATATTGTCTATATTTATGACTTAGTAATCGAGATAGATCAAAAATAGGTCAAAAATACAAATTGTCTCGGATTTTTGCTCATATCTCCGTTATTTATGGGCTGATTTTAAATAGGAAACTTCTCGAAAGCATGTCTGACAGAATTATTGTGGATTTGGATCCCGAAGATATCTGGGGTCTTCAGAAAATTGATTTCAACAGACAGACAGATAGACGGACATGGCTAAATCGACTCCGCTATCTATAAGGATTCAGAATATATATACTTTATAGGGTCGGAAAATTATATTGTGGAAATTACAAACGGAATGACAAACTTATATATACCCTTCTCACGAAGGTGAAGGGTATAAAAATGAGTAATGTCCAAATTAATTTTTACTGGCTAAATTAGATTGAAAAAGTCAAAATTTAGCCACAAAATTGCTAAATTGGCAACACCGATGTGTACTTATGGTTATGCATGTATTTTGGCATTATTATACTATTTCTGCAAGTATGCGTATGAAATGTTTATGTAACACATGTTTGTGGAAATTCTGTAATATTTTCTTTGTTTTGATTCAAATACATTTTTAAAATTTTTCTGTTAAATCTGTTTTTTGTTTGAAATTGTTAAACTGTAATGCCTCTTCTTAAAAAAAGTTTATAAATAACATTAAATACTCTTTGCTACTCGTACTTTTAAAATGCTGTATTTCTTAACTTTTGCCAGCTACTTTGAAGATTAAACAAGAATTTCGTTTTCATTCAATTGAAATTATGGTTTTATTAAACTTTATTTGTACAGGTGAGGATGGAGGTTTCTTTTTTTTTCCTTTTTATATGACTTCAATATAATTTCGATTTTGATTTTCTATTTACCTGCTGTGAAATTATGATTATTATTTATATGAAATATGAAAATCTGTTTTTCTTTGTCGTTACGTGAGAGGAATTTCATTTTGAATTGTTATTCGCAAATAATCATAAACATATACATACATACATAATCAAACTCAAATGCATACATATTGATACTGGCATTTGTATACGAAATATATAAAAAAGTATTGAAAATGAAATAAGTAAGTTAATTATTTGAGGAATATATGCTTCACTTAAAATGCTCCCCTGCCTGAGATCACAATCAGACTGATATAATAATAAAATACTACAGACAAAACTCATATATATGTACATAAGCAAATAATAAAGAAGTAAGTTTATATAGTAGTAAGTATGTAACAGTATATTAAGGTACATGGAGAAAAATTAATTTGGTTAGTTAAATATCATTTTGCTAGATTCAAGAATTTAAATGTTATTGGGATCAAAAATTGTATAGTGTCCGAACAAAGTTTTTCATACGAGTATATTTTGATCCAAAACTTTTTCATTATTCAACCTATTTTTGAATGCTATTAGCAATAACTATTTGTGTAAAATTTCAGTTTCTTAGTTGTCCTCGTTGGACTGAAATTTTTTTTCGGAAATTTCTTTTGTTGAACCGGATTGGCCCATTTTCACCCATTTCACCTACAGGATGCTTCAATAGACTAGTGTGCTGGACTATCGATCTGGAGTTGTGGGTTCGATTCCTGCCAGAGACTCTGGGTGTATCTGCAGACAAGCAGAACACTTGTATTTAAAAAAAAAAACGACATTTAAATGTAACGATATTTACGATTATATCGGTAACGGTAGCTTAGCGGTAATCTGCATACATATTTTTTGTCTATGTAAAATTATTGTTCGAAATCTATACATATTTATGTAGGTTGATATGTTTTTCGAAAGTGTGGGCGTTTAAGTTATTTTTGGAAGTGAACATAATATGGCGGCTATGGTCAAATATTGACCGATCCTAGCAAAATATCATGTTGTGATTTCTTTTTACATGGAACTTAATTTTGCTAAATTCTGTATTAATACTGCTATTCTATAAGCATTTATGTATTCCGGGAATAATTTTATTCTTAACATTTTCAATATAGATTGTACTTCTGTCATGGGAACAATGTGTGCAAAATTTCATTATATTATAAGCAATATATTTTAAAAAAAATAGCAAAATATTGAAAAATATAAACCCTGCCAATTTTCTATACCAAACATTTCTGATCAACAATGCCCTCAAGGCAATAAAATATTTTTATCGTCTTAGAATTATATAAGGACCCAGAATGTATATACTATTTGGTTCTATGACCAATATTTCGATATGTTACAAACGGAGTGACAAAATCATTATACCTACCCCCATATTTTTGGTGGTGGGTATAAAAATTATGGAACATTAATGGTCACTACATTGGTTTCTGCAAATAAGGACTGAGATTGTAAAATTCTTAACACACGTTTTTCATTAAAACATTTAACCCAAGTATTAGTTTTTTGTTTTTTTTTTTTTTTTTGATCATGTTACGTTATGTTTAATGTCAATTATGTTCATTTCTTGTTAATCTGACTAAAATGAGTGACCAGAAAAAAGTGCGTACGAAAATTATTAAATATTTTCAACTAAACCCAACTTGGTCCTACAAAAAGTTGGACAAACAATCAAAGGTCTGGTATCAAACTGTTTCCAATGTTATTAAATAGTACCGGGAGAACTTGTCCGTTGATATAATACCTGGTTCAGGTAGAAGGAATTGTCCACATGATGTTTCTAAAGCCAAAAAATAGAAAGCATTTTCAAAAAAGCTCCCAACACCTCCGGTAGGAAAGCTGCCCGTTTAGGTCAGTACTCGGAATATTTGGTACGAAAAGTTAAAGCCACTGCAGGTTTAAAAGCCTACAAGGCTAAAAAAGTTCCTGAAAGAAACTCTGCTAAATATTTAGAGGTCAAAGACAGAGCTCAGAAATTGAAGTCAAATTTTATACAAAAAATATACCTGCTGCGTAATGGATGACGAAATGTACGTATGGACAATTTTTGCAACTTCTGGTATAAATTTTTTATGTTGCAGATGCTCGAGGGAATGTTGAAGACAAGTTTAGGACCCTATAGCAGACAAAATTTCCCAAAAAAGTTCTTGGTATGGCAAGCAATATGTAGTTGCGGCAAAAAAGCCAAACATTTGTTACAAAGGGCTCTATAAATACCGAAATTAACATCAAGGAATGTTTACAAAAAATAATGTTTTCATTCATAAGACTTCTTAATGTGTCCACTTATTTTGGGCCTGATTTGGCATCTGTCACTATGGTAAGAAAGGTCTTGAGTGGTACAAGACCAATAATGTGGTATTTGTACCAAGAGAGGCAATTCCTCCAAACTGCCTGGAGCTGAGTCCAGTGGATATATATTGGGCTCCTGATAAAAGAGAATTGAAGAGCACGAAAAAGGTGTCCAAAACTGTGGTAGATTTTAAACGGAGATGGACAACCTGTTCGAACAAAGTGACATAAAGCACTATAAAAACCATAATGGAAGGGTTTTCGAAAAAGTTTCAAAATTTCATCATTAGTGATTAGAACTATAAAAATATTTTTTTTTTTTTTTGTAAATTGGAACAATAATTTTAATCAAATAAAAAAAGATTCAAAACTGTAAGTTTAGTGATTTCATTTTTATTAACATATATGTATGTTACAAATTTTTCAATCTCAGTCCTTATTTTGCTTACAATATAAAAGGATTTGTATACATGTTGAAATGCACAGAAAGTGAGCTAAATATGTAGTACATATTTCTTTTAGTGTATGCACGTGTTCATATATTATTATATACAAGTATTGTATCTAAAACAAACGAAGAAAATCCAAACATTGTGTGTATTTGATAGTTTATTAACTGTTGCTGTAGGGGTTAAAAGTTCATCTGCCAGTAAGTTTAGTCTATGGCCAACTATTGCAATAAAAACAACAATATATTTAGAAGCAAATATTGTAGACGGTCTTGTGAATAGTTATTTTATTTGTTGTTTATATTTCGCTTATTATGCATGTATGTATGTGTATTGTTTTAAGCAAAATAAGGATAAAAATATTGTAACCAAAAAGAAGAATAGAACCGGGCAAAAACAAATAATCTGGTAGTAAGAATTTCTTTTTTCGTGTACAGTGTGAAATACATTTTTGGAAAGAACTTCTTAAAGAATAGTATTCATTCACCCCTATTCTGAATTTCGTTTCGAATCGTAATTTTCTCCGTTTGACAACTTTGGTATTCTGCGTTCCGTTTCATTTCGTTTCAAATTTTTCTCTAAGATGGTGATTGTATCAACCATATATGTGGTTACAGTAAACATGTATATGTTTGTGACAACCATTTATATGATGAAGGACTTACCACATTATGTTGCTCTCTGCTTATGGATATCATAATCTGAGAACAACATATTATGATAAAATTCTTAATCATATAAATGGTTGTCACAAACATATACATGTTTACTGTAACCATATATATGGTTGATATAATCATGTGAATCGTAAATTAACCATATTATTGTTACCACAATCATATATATAGTTACTGTGACTATAATATTGTTAAACATTTTGAAATGCTTACAGTAACAATGCACAACTATATTTTTTTTCTTCGTGCGGATATGAAATTTTAGTGCATTGATGCCTTTATTAAGACCGAACATATCAATCGCACCTCGAAAGGACCTCAAATCCATCAAATGATTGAGAACATTTTCTATTTGATCTATTCTAAAACATACAAATCTGCGTTTTTTTATTATATTATAACCTATGAATTAGCTTCACTTTTTTCTCTTTATCTCTATTTCTTCTCTTTTCAGGCAACACAAAGGCACCAACTAAATGAACCTAAAAGAGAAGTACAACAGGACGATCGCTTATTAATCTAAACTTATCGGTTTCTGGTATTTAATATATTGATTTAGTGAAATCTATAAGAATAAGATAAATTAAGTACAACAGTAACTAACTAACTAAGCATCTCATCTTTTCAACGCAAAACATTAACAATTTTTATTTGTACGAAATATTCTTAAACACTCTGTTTTATATCATTCAAAATGTACGTTTTGCAAATTTAATTAATAATATCTTTAGTTAAAGTAATACGAATAAGTACTTATACCTTGCTTTTTTTTTGCAAGCAAACGTGCCTGGCATATATTATTTCCGGAATATATAACAAACGAAAGTGATTAAGTTAAACTAAATTTCGTTTGTTGATTTAAACATATAATGATTTAATCTATTTAGGGACAATTAAATAATTTGTTCACTTGAACGAGACATATGTTCAGCATTTTCAAGCAGTGTTTTCGAAATTAGACCCACGATTTTGACTAATAAATGATGTCAAATTAGACGGTATTGAGGAGTTTCCATCATTCACCGCACGCCAATTATCACCCACAGCTGGTCCCGGTTCTGGTATTTCTGAACTCATTGACTTTTGTTGGGCAATTATGTATTCGGATTGATAAAATTGTTTGCGTTTCTTATAGAATTCTGACCGTCTACGTTCTTCATCATCGAAATCCAAACTGGGCACAGGTGTTTGCATTCCGTCCATGTTAAATGAGCTGTTATCATTAGCATTCTCATTGCGCATCATACAATTTGCTCGATCTAGTGATTCTTGTAAACGTTTGCGTAAATCTTCCGCAGCTACAGGATCAGCATGTCTAGGAAATGGTGTTTTTGCTTCGGGTATGGACATGAATCCGTAATCTTTTTGAATTGGATGATGTGTTTGCTGAATATTTTCTTCATTAAATCGTAATTTCTTCTTTACTCCAGAATTTTGTGGTCCAACGAAATTGTGACATGAGGTTGTTAAACATTGAGAATTACGCAACATCTTTTTTTTTAAATTTTATTCAATTTATTAAAAAGAGAACTGAAAAAATTATGAAGCACATTCATTCATTTTAAAGTCGAATGTCAAATTTGAAATGAATGGGGGGAAAAACAATGAATATTATTAAAAAAGTACCATGATGGCAACTCAAAATGATTTAAGGCAAAATTAATCTAAATGTTTCGTAAAAATATATAATACGTATGATTGTTGCGATTGTGCGAAAGATCGCATTTTCGTAAGGCTACAAAACGGTGACTTTATAAATTATTACCTTAATGTAACTTATTTTACATTTTAAAAACAAGTAAGAATACCCTACACTAAGTAAATGAGCAAAAACATTTTTCTTTCAAAATTTCAATAATTTATATTCGTGAGCGATTTTCGGAAGTGGGCCTTATATGGGAGCTATGACCAATTATGGACCGATCATCATAAAATTAAGTGGTGTGAGTGATGTCTATATGAAAGTTCTTTATGTTGCCTTTTATGTGTATACCAACATTTTTAAGAGATTTATGCTCGTTAAAGTGATTATCGGAAGCTGCCTTATATGGGAACTATGACTAATTATGGACCGATCATAATAAAATTTGGTAACATGAGTTTCGTATATATAAAACTTATTTGGAGAAAAACTTGTGTAGATACCTATATAAATTAAACATTTATGACCGATAAAGTCCAATTTCGGGAGGACATTTGTATTGGGGCTAGGTGAAATAATGAACCGATTTCAGCCAGTTTCAATAGGCTTGGTCCTTGGGCAGAAGAAATGATATGTACCAAATTTGATCGAAATATCTTCAAGATTGCGACCTGTACTCTGCGCACAAGTTTTACATGGACAACCAGCCAGCCAGACGGACGGACGGACATCGTTTAATCGACTCAGAAAGTGATTCTGAGTCGATCGGTATACTTTAAGGTGGGTGTTAGACTAATATTTTTGGGCGTTACAAGCATCTGCACAAATCCAATATACCCTCCCCACTATGGTGGTGTAGGGTATAAAAATCATAATAATCGATATTTAAGTGCTTTAGGAGAACTAAGTCTTAACATGGACAGATTCTAGTTAATATTAATCGGAATTGTTCATGATATATTAAAAATATTTATAGCTAATTTTAACAGAATATCTTTAACATTTTAAAATTATACCTTGCTAATTAATTTAAAATTACAATCGGAAGGCCGGTTAAACAAAAGTCGATAAATTGTCTGAGAAAAAGATTCAGAAAAATGTTTTTTTGCTCTTTTTTAAATGTTTGTTCAATAATGGTGTACAGTGCCGAACTTAATTATTGGCACAGGATGCTCATTGTACCTTAAGGTCGATTTAAAGGCCGTATTGTGGACATTACAAAATACAACTGAATTCATTTCAACAATTTTGTAATATCTATTAAGTATTTACTAATAATAAAAAAACGAATTATTACCCAATTCCGTCGAACAACACTATTGGCACACTTAACCAAATTTTTCAAATTTTATTGATTTAGCCACTTTTTTTTTTCTTAGAAAATCCTTTTTTTTATTATTATTATTTAACAGTTTTCGTTTCTAAAACTGTTAATGTCAATTTGTAACAAATTTTCACAATAATTATCAATTTTGCTGAAAATAGGTAAGAAAAAAAGGAAACAACAGAATCTGAGCGTAAAATCATCCTTCACTTGCACAATCAAGGAAAATCATATGCTGAGATTGGAGAGTATCGTTTTACAATTCGGAGTATCGTGCAAATTTTTAATGAGAGCATCAACACTTGAAAGTGCTAAACATACAGGTGGTCCTATTTACTTAAGTAAACGTGAATGCAGGCATAAAATAAAAAAGGTCAAGTTATGTCCAAAAATATCTTCAACACACATTAAAGAAGAGTTTTGGAAAGATGTTCACGCAGCAACAGTCAGGAGAGTGCTTCAGAAGGCAAACTATAGTTGTCGTATTGCTAGACGTAAACAATTTATTTCATCTGTGAACCAAAAGAAGGGTTTAGAACAATGGTGCCCAAGCCCTATACTCTTGGTGCTCATTTGTTTTTGTAAATGCTCTTAGCTATAGGCTGTGTGTTTCTGGTTTTTACAACAAAAAAAATTCCATAAAAGTTAGTTTTTCTTTAAATGTATTGGTGATTGCTCATCCATAAGGAACTTTTGGGCACTCCTGGTTTAGAATATGTCAAAGACAATTTACGTCATCCACATGATTTTTTGCTCCAAGTTCTATTCTCTGATGAAAGCAAATTTAAAATATTGCTTCAACAGTAAAACATGGCGGTGGAGGGGTAATCGTGTGGGGTTGTTTGTCCACTGCAGGGTTTGGTGAGCTGGTGTTCTTTGACGAATATGGATACACCTCAGAAAAAGTGCAGAAAAGTTTAATTTACCATTTTCTTCCACTTTTCAACATAACAATGACCCGAAACATTCGGTCTATACTGTACGTATGTGGCTTTCATACAATATTTCGCATGTCCTACCACACCCTCTACAATCTTCCGATCTCAAACCAATAGAGCATCTGTTGGAAGAGCTAGATAAGCGAGTGAAAAGCGTACTGTAACAAAAAAAAAAAATAAGGAGTTGAATCAGGCATTAGTTGAAGAATGGCAAAGTATTGGATCAGATATCACAAAGAAGTTGGTGAAAAGTCACTTGCAACTAAATATTAAATTTAGCAATATTGCTTCCTAAATCAAATGTTTTTTTAGCTTTTAATGAAGTGTGCCAACAATTTTGTTCATTGACATGAAGTATTTTTTATGTTGTTTTGTTATTAATATATAATGGTATTAAATTGTTGAAATGAATTTGGTTATATTTTGTCGGAAATTCATCAATCTATCTAGTAGATATATTTTTTTATTAAAAATCTCTACAATACGGCCTTTAAATGAGCATCCTGTGTCAATACTTATGTTCGGCACTGTACATAAAATTATTTTTTTTAATGCACTCCCACATGGAAAAAATGTATATAAAGGCAGAGAGTTTTTTCAAAAACACCAAAGTTCGGGGGTCGGTAGAGTCATTTTTTCGCGTTGCTTAATATATATTCTGGTTGGCACACATTAAAATCAAAAAAAAAATAAAAAAAAAATATAAACATATATGAACCACCCTACTGTCCATGTAAACTTGTGCACAAAGTACAGGTTGCAATTTTGCAGATATTTCGATAACATTTGGATCATCCGAAACATGGCTTTTTTGTCATAAAGGTATAATTTATTCCAAAAATTCCTCAAAAAATAATTTTTATATATAAAGAAATCACGTTTAAGGCCCACTACCGAAAATAACTTTAACGAGTATAAAACTTTCATAAATGTTGGTATCCAAAAATTCAACACAAATCAGTTATAGAAAGAAACCTACTGCATGGTCCATAATTGGTCATAGCTCCCATATAACGCCCACTTGCGAAAATCACACAGATTTCTGGCTTGTCTACAGAAATCACCCAGACTCATTGGCAGGAATTAAACCCGCAAACCTCACACACCATATTTTAATTCCACCTCAACCATGATATGGTGGTTGAAGCACAACCATTTTATGGTTGAGCCATAACATATTATAATACCACCTCAATGATTATATTAAAATTTATTAGGTTAGAAGAACAAATTATGGTTATAGCACAATCAGAATATGATTGATCCCACCCATAAGATGGAAATAGAAAATATTATTATGTATATCATGACTTTAGGACCATCATAATGATGTTGTGATTGCTGCTCAATCATGTATAGTAGTTGTAGAAAAATCAAATAAATTCAAAGGTGATTATTAAGATAAAATGTATTTAGTCGTTGGCGATAAACATTTATGTCTGCTTAAAACATTACATAGTTGGCGCAACCATGTCTTTTCTCTGGGTGAAGATGAATAATATATTGGGCATGTTCGCGAAATTTCGAAAGTCCAGGGTCTTCGCTTAAAAATTGTTTTATTCAGGAACATTTTTCTTAAAAAACTTTTTCAACTAAAAAATTAATATTATTTTATAAATTAAATAAAAAAAATTATAACATAAAAAACAAAATACAAATACTTTTATAGGTATATGTGTATGTATAAATGTATAAAAAAAGAACCAATTAATATGTTGTACTGTGTAAGTAGTTGCAAACATTACAATCAATTTATGTAAATAAACCCTCATCTAGTATCTTCTACCATGGTGATCTGTTTAATCTAGTGCAACAAATCCGTTTGCCACAAATTTATATGTTAGCCACATACTACAAATTGGCGGCTTTATATTTTTGTTTACTTTTTGTTTATACTCGTACGTATGTATGTATTTATGTATGTATTTTTTGTG
Organism: Calliphora vomitoria; assembly: GCA_942486065.2. Lineage (NCBI taxonomy): Eukaryota > Metazoa > Arthropoda > Insecta > Diptera > Calliphoridae > Calliphora > Calliphora vomitoria. The sequence goes on from OW818029.2 coordinate 65,821,687, forward strand.
ACTGTGGTTAAGTAAAAACATATTGAATTGCAACTCATTGCAATTGTTAACATTTCAATTTACAACTTGTATTGAAAATTTACAATAAATCAAATTGAACTGGCAAGAGGAATAAAACCAAATACAAAAAAAAAAAAAACAAAAAACAAACTGCAACAGCAACAGCAATGTCAACTACAAATAAATGCAAATAAAACATAAACTCACACAGACTTCTGCAAATATATTTGTGTGTATGAATATTCCAGCAGTTCTTGGAGACTGTCCCGAACTAGTGATTTTACCTATAATTTAGTTACATAACTAGCTACGTGACTAGTAATTTGTCTGAATGCAATGGACTAATTGGTTACTTGATCAGCTACATAACTACTAGTTATTTCAACATGTACGGGTGCTAACTGATTTAAAATAGTCAGTTAAAAAGACATCTCATAGACCGTCCAATAATCGCACGCTTGAAAACAAACCTTCATTCGATAACTCTCCAATAGATTACCTCTGGTGGCTAAAATAACTACTTTTTAAAGTGCAGTTCAAAATAAACATTTAAAGTGACTACACTCTAGGTTACTTAAAGGCACTAAAATGACAATTGACTTTACGCTAGATTACATAGGATGTCAGTATACTTAAGCAAACTGAATATAAACTGTATGAGAATTATATCAACATAATTTGTATAAAACAAGTTAAGTCGTACTCACAATAAAGTGCAGTACAAAATAAACGTTTAAAGTGACTTTACTCTAGTTTACTCAGAGACACTTTGGTGACAATTGACTTCACGCTAGATTACCGGGGATATATAACGTAACCAATTGAGCACATACGTGTCAAATGAACCAAACAAATGTATAAATTGGAGTTAGCCAAGTGATCAGACAAGTGTTAAAGGATATGCACGTGTTAAAATAACTAGTCACGTAGCTAGTTATATAACTAGTTGTCACCCTAAATGATGGGTAAAATCACTAGTTCGGGACTGTCTCCTAGAACTGCTGGGTATATTCATACGCACACGCATACACATACATAGACATACAATACAAATAAAAATCTACACAATCATTGTCTGTAAACAAACAAATAAATAAATAAATAAAAAAATAAATAAAAAACTCTATAATAAACGGGTACAACCAAATTTAACGAGAACGCAAATAAATACAATAAAAATTTATTTAACAAAAAAAATAGTTTTTTTTTGCATAAAATAAAACTAAAAACTCAAATACAAAATAAATAATTGAAAATCCAACAATCGTTTCCAAGCGTGCGCAAAAAAAAATTAAAACAATTGCGTAAAAAAACTATTCAAATGTTAATTAAGTGCCAAAAATAAAATGAAGGCTGCCAACCAATTGGAAAAAATATGTACGAATTTCATTTTGATTTGAAGCCAACATTTGTTTTTTTTTTCAAAAATCCTATTGAAATGTTACAAACATATGAATAATACAAGCTGAAATACAAAAGAAAGACATTTTCTAAGGTCATACCAGGTATTTGGTATTTGCCGAAAATTTGTTTGAAATGCAATATTGGTTTTTCCATTATGGCGTGACATGACATTTGTACGACAAAATGTTAAAAAAATAATGAAAAAATCAAATTTGTAAAGTTTTGTTTATATTTGCAAAGTAATTAAGTACCACTTTATTCAGAAAAAATATTGCAACAATTGACCCTAAGGAGTAGAAGATATTAGCAAAATTATACGATTGTGAGACATTACCAAAAAAAGAGCACTTGCATTACAAAATTGCATAACTCTACGAATTGGGCAATACTTTTTGTATAAAACCTTTATGTAGTTGGATTTGGAATAATATGAATTTATTTTCCAAATTATAAAATTTTGAAAACTTTCTCCGTTTTTTTATTTGTTATGCTGGGTATACACGATACTAATTTTCGTACTTATCGTAGTATGAGTTGAAGTACGGTTTTCTGAAAGCCGTTACTACAAATCGTACTATTTCATTTAAAAAATATAAAAAATAAAAAGAATATCACAAAATAACTGACATATATTAATAAACTGTTGAAGAAATAATTTTCGTAGTACGACAGCAAGAGATACGATACTAATTATCGTACTTATCGAAGCTCCACCCACAAAAAATCACAAATTTTTGATTTTCATACTTCGGTAGTACGACATCATGATACACGTTACTAATTTCATACTTGTACGATTTATCGTACGACTTATCGTAACGTGTATACCTAGCATTAACCTTAATATCTGACGTGACGTTACATGAAGTTCCGTTACTTAAATTTTCATTTGATATATTTTATTCTTTTTTTTTAATTTCAATCATTTATTTCCGTAAATGATTTTCGGAAGGTGGCTATGTGAGCTATGACTAATTATGGACCGATCGCCATGAAATTAGGTGGCGTAATTTATGTCCATAGAAACTTATTTCTGTTGAATTTTATGTGGATACAAAAATTTTTAAGAGATTTAGGATCGTTAAAACGATTTTTGGAAGCGGGACTTAAATTTTAATTTTTCAGTCTAAGTGGACTTTTCGATGGAAATGGCCATATGTAGTAGTGAATTGAAAGTTGTACATGAATGAAAAGCTATTTCAATGAAATGCACACACACATGTACAGTTACATGTACATATATATATGTACCTGTATATGTATGCTTTTGAACAATTCAATTGATGATTGCCAAAACCATTACCAAAAATAGTTGAAAACTTTTTACATGTTTTTTTTTCTCACTTTTACTGTAAACAAACTTTTAATAAAAAGTCACTTGATTTGGACATATTAAGCGTAATTAAATCGATTGATTTTTGTCATCTAATTGGAAAAAAGTGAATTTCGTCTGCTCATTAAACATTAGTTTTTTTTGCGGAAAAAACATCACTCAAATAAAGGTTAAGCTTGATAAATACTATGAGAAATCTGCACCATCAATTTCAATGGTAAAAAAGTGGTTGTGGCCGTACAAGCACATAATATACAGAATGTTCTGGACGCCCAGTTGAGGTCTTTACACCCGAAACAATTGAAAAAATCATGATGTGGTGTTGTCCGATCTGAGATTGAAACTGCGAGAGATTGTGGAAGCCATATGCATCCAACATGACTCGTTGAATGATCACTTGGATATGAGAAAGCTTTTCGCAAAATGGCTGACGCGTTTGCTCACAAACGGGTGCACAAAAGTGTACACACATGTGCAGTTTCCATAGCAAAAATCCATGAATTAGGCTACGAAATGCTCCCTCTTCCACCTTATTTAGCACCGAGCGAATATTTCTTGTTTCCAAACCTGAAGAAATGTCTTGGCGGAAAGAGATTTGACTGACGAACCCGACAAAACTTATTTTTTGGAAGGGATAAACAATCTGTGCTTTTTTCAAAAAGGTACGGACTTCTTGACCCACCCTCGTATTCTCTAACCAAATTCGATTATTAATATGAAAATGACAAAAAGTAAAAATATATTTTCAAATGGTAAAATTACGACAATCTGTGATCTGTTTTCAAGCATAAATCGAACAATACCATAAATGGTCACTCAGTACCATATATGCTTAATTTCATGTTTCTGGGTTAATTATCAAAGAAAATTCAAAAAAATACCACTAAAGGAACGAAAAACTACCATTTGTTCTCTCTTTGCCTTTAAGTACCCTATTATTAATTCTTACTTCACTTAGAACCATATCAGCTAACTTTTATCTCGATAAGATAAAATATTAAAAAATTAGGAGAAAAGTGTCAATTTGAAAGTTTGAAAAATCAGCATACTCTATTTTAGCGATTTTTTTCTGACACAGATATGTCTCAAACGATTTAATTCTGTAGTAATTTTCTCAATGAAAATATATGTTTTAAAAAAAATTCCAAACTGTTTTCCCGGATTTAGCCAAATTTACAGATTCGCCCTCGAGTTCCAAACAACTTATGTGGTAGAAATTAAGTTAGAATGGATTTTTAAGCTCGCTAAGAATAATGGAGATTATATCCAAAATAAATATATTTCATCTTTCGTTTCTACACTAGTTTTGTTAACTTTTATTCTTCAATGCCTTTATGAAACAGTTTGTAGATATTACAACACTCCTTAATAAAAATAGAGCCTTTTTAAATAGATCTATTATTTTAATTTTAATTAAGGTCATCTTTTTATAAAACGCAACGACAAACGTTTAACAAATTTTGTATGGAAAAAATTCAAGTTTAAAACCTTTTTCCCAGTATTCTTCATACAAATTGCTTACGTTTCTGAACACTTCGTTTTATAAAATGAGGGCCTAGAAGTAGAGTTTCCAGTTCGGTTTTAACCGAACCCGAACCCGAAACCGCGTTTTTTCAAGGCCTAAAACCGAAACCGAAACCGACAATTATTCTTCGGTTTTTACTTTTAATCTATTTGCAGTAGAAAAATTCAAAATTTAGAAATGAGAAACAAACTGTTTCATCCAATTATTCATCCAATATCTCTAAAAACAGATTGGTAAAAATATCTTAAGATTTGTTTAAATTTTTTAAATTGTATTAAAATAATTGCTTCAGATAGTGTAGCAGGCTACCTTTCACAGGCTAGGCAAGGAAACCTGTTAATAATATCTCCGTGTCCATTATTATAGAAAATACAAAAGAAAGGTACCACTATAATCACCTTTTGTGAATTCTAACTCATTCAGAAAAATTTGTGCCTAATTATAGAAAATTCAAAAAGTACTATTTGAAGAACGAAAAAATACTCCTCAGTTTATTTTAGTTTTCCATTTTTGGTATCATAATACAATTGAGCAGCCTATTCTTGATTATTTCTTTACTGAGAAGCATATTAGCCAACTTTAATGTATATAAGCTAACTAATTTAATATATTAAAAAGGTACCATTAGAAGAAAAAGTACCAATTTTCCTTTATCCTCTTGAACACTCAACTGATTTAATAATTAATAAATTATCACAAAACCGAACCGAAACCAATCGGTTTTCAATTTTTTAAAACCGAAACCGCGGTTTTGAAATTCTTCGGGTTTTTCGAAACTCTACCTAGAAGTATATTTGATCTACTTACAACTTATAGCGTTTTTATTGGAAATATATTGTATTTTCTTAAATTTAAATATGAGTTGTACCTATTGTACAGAGTCAATGTACAAAATGTTCTCTTATAGCATTTCCTTGAATAAAAAGCCTGCAATAATATGCCATCATATGGTGGTCCCATCTCCCTTGAAATCGTTCCTCCATTATTCGAATATGTTGGTAAATTCTTTCACCTTGCTCCTCTTCATATAAATTTGGCATAAAAATCAAATTATTTTGGATGGAGTTAAAAAGGGAAATTTAAAGTATTTTTTTCTTAATTAATGCACAATATCTCTAAAACAAGATGTGGTACAAAAAAACTAATGTTAAATTCGTAATCAGCGGACGAAAATACATAAGGATCTGTTATTTTGATTTCAGAAAATTTACAAAAAAAAAGTTTTCAGGACTAAACCAAAAACACAAGAATGCGTATGTATTTATTATTATTTCCTCATAGAGACAAAACAAAAAAATTTCAATCCTACAAAATTTCGGTTTTATTTAGGAAAGTTCATATTTTATAATAGATGCTTGGAAAAGCCGTTAATAACTTTTGCAATGTTAGTCAGATTTTTATCATTTTTTATCTCATATTAAAGCTAATGAAGTTTTTTTCATGAAATCCGATTCTCACCAAAACAGGATTTTGTATGTGTTGTTAACCACTCAATGTTAATCAACCCTTGAAATGTGAATGTATGACTGGAATTCAATTTGTTTTACACTTGAATTCTAGCCAAAAAGCTAATTTGAATTATATAAAATTTGAATTTTCCCAATAAGCATTTTTACTGTAATAAATATTGAAAACAAGTATAACTCGGTGCTACGATGGAAACAAAACTTGGAAAACGATCCAGCGTGGGTTATAGGTCTTGCTGAGTACATTACAAATCCTCAAATTCAGAAGTTATTATAAAAAAACCGTTTTCAGTGATGTTCGTCTACTTTTCGACCTGTAACTCAGTCGCTTTTATTCCGGCTTTTAATTTGTCAACGTGTTTGGAAAGAAGATACATTTGTAAGTTATAAGCATTGTTTTTGTTAAAAACATCTAAAAAACAAAAACAAAATTTATCAAATTTTTTGATTTAGTCTCTTTTCATTGCTTATTTTGATATTAAGGCTTATACAAATTTATACTAATGTATAAAGGAAATTTAGTTCTTAACAAAACATGAAAATTCTAAAAGTTATTCAACTTTTCATCAACATCTTTTTTAGTATTTTCTCCCCCAGCGCACAGTGGGGCAGAATCAAAATTTTTTGGAAATAAATCTGGGATTTCTAAACGGCTGGTCCAACGTGGGCGTAGCCAAGGAGTATTTGAGTTTAAGTTATTAAAATTGACTCCACAAATGCTTCAGGCGCTGCGCTATAGGTGCTCAAAGTAGGGTACCTTCGACATGTAAAATTTTTAAACACGTGCCATTTTTTTTTTTTCTCATACGATTTCAAATCATAGGAAATTTAAAAATTTTAAGGAACATCAAATTTCTTATTACCAGAAGCAATGTATGATACCTTGTCGAAAAATTTTGTTTCCTCCCCATACATTAATTTTCCATTTTTATCCCAATAACTAGTATGTTATGAATTTTAAATTTAGTAAAAAACTTCCTCTCCTAATGAATTATGCTCCCCACATACATACATACATACATACATACATACATACATACATACAATTTAGTTTAACAAATCACCAAACAAATTGAACTCAATAAAATCTGATTGAAGTCAACATCATTGTATAGAAAAACATATGTATATTCTTAATAATAATCACGAAATATGTGCAATTTAGTTATAAACATCAAAAAACATTAAATTACAATATTTGAATCATTTTTTTCTTATTTTTATGTTTGGTTTTTTTTTTTTTTTGAGTGACTGACTACAAGACATGCATAACAATACAATACTAAACCACAGCAGCTGACATTGATGACTTAATATACAACATAAAATGTTTGTAGATTTGTGCGAAAATATACAAATACTGTATTAAAGGGTGTTCCAGTAAAGAGAGTACATACTAACGATGGAATAAACTGTAAGATGATAGAGCAACTGGCGTCAAAAAATCTGATTGTGGAAGTTTAATATTTTTACAACTTTCTAAAAGCCTGGAAGTACCGGCGATATTATGTATCCATAGGCTAACGATTTGCTCGATTAATACCTATAATTTCAATCTATCACTGCTTAGTTATTTATGGTTAGGGTAGAACTAGAGCATTGGTAGGCGTTCATATTGCTCAGGTTACGAAGATTTTCGTAAATTTAAACGTAACAACCCGAATTGTTTACATTGAGCGTAATATAGCGAAAAAATACAAATATTTCATTCAGTTGCTTGACGTTGTTGCGGATATTTAATTTTTTACACATACATGCACAAAAACTAAATGTTTCTATTTGCCTACCATGGAACTAGAGGCGCAACTGAATGTAAGCTGAGATTAAAAACAAGTAAGAGTGCTATATTCGGCTATGCCGAATCTTATATACCCTTCACCTTTGTTGTGGATGCATTACTTGCCTATTTTCAGCGTATATCATCCTAAATATATCAAGAAAACTTTTAAAAATTTTACATTTAATTGCTATTGCTATATTGTAGAAGTTACAAACGAAACAACAATCTTATATATTCCCTTCTCAATAACAACAACGCCAAACGAAACACCAAAAAAAAAAAAAAAAACAAAATACGCAAAGCAGTGAAACCAACTCACATCCAAACATGCATATATACGTTTTGTTGCTTTTTTGGCAAACACCAAAAAAAAAACAAAAACAAAATAATGAAGCCAACAAACATCCAAACATATACACGTTTTGTTGCTTTTTTGTGAAACACCAAAAACAAAATACACAAAGCATGAAGCCAACACACAATGAATCCAACACACATACGTTTTGTTGTTTTTTTGTCAAAGCATGCAATAAATTGTCTTTTTTTGATGAAATTTTCAGAGGTTGTCTCGGATTTTTGCTCATATCTCCGTTATTTATGGACGGATTTTGCTGATTTTAAATAGCAAAATTCTCGAAAACATGTCTGACAGAATTATTGAAGATTTGGATCACGAAGATATTTGGGGTCTTCAGAAAATTGATTTCAACAGACAGACAGACAGACGGACAGACAGACAGACAGACAGACAGACAGACAGACAGACAGACAGACAGACATACAGACAGACAGACAGACAGACAGACAGACAGACAGACAGACAGACAGACAGACAGACAGACAGACAGACAGACAGACAGACAGACAGACAGACAGACAGACAGACAGACAGACAGACAGACAGACAGACAGACAGACAGACAGACAGACAGACAGACAGACAGACAGACAGACAGACAGACAGACAGACAGACAGACAGACAGACAGACAGACAGACAGACAGACAGACAGACGGACATGGCTTAATCGACTCCGCTATCTATAAGGATCCAGAATATATATACTTTATAGGGTCGGAAAATTATATTGTGGAAATTACAAACGGAATGACAAATTTATATATACCCTTCTCACGAAGGTAAAGGGTATAACAAGTAAGAGAGCTATATTCGGCAGTGCCGAATCTTATATACCCTTCACCAAATTATACCTTAAAATAAAATTTAAAAAAATTTTTTTTTTTAATTTTTTTTTTTTCAAAATAATTTTTTAAGTTTTTTCCAATTTTTTAAAAAAAATTTTTTTTAATTTATTAGTGAAAAAATTTATGACAAAAGAAACTTTTTTGCCATAAAAAATTCGGGTTAAAAAATATTTTTCCCGATTTTGACCCATTGTGGGTCCAACTTTGTATAGCCTTTTATACATCGTTGCAATGGACTTTGAAATATCTATCATTAGATATCCATATTGTCCATATTTATGACTTAGTAATCGAGATATAGATAAAAAAAATAGGCCAAAAATAGAGGTTGTCTCGGATTTTTGCTCATATCTCCTTTATTTATGGACGGATTTTGCTGGAAATTACAAACGGAATGACAAATTTATATATACCTTTCTCACAAAGGTGAAGGGTATAATAATTGCTCTCTCCCAAATTTCATGGCTGACACAACAACAAAATGCATTGATTTACATGTATTTTGTTGCTGCAGGACTTATGGCCAAATTTTATAAAACGAAGCGTTTGGAAACGTAAACATTTTATATGAAGAATACTGGGAAATTGGTTTAAAAATTTAATATTTTGCATACAAAATTTGTTTGACGATTATCGTTTCGTTTTATAAAATGAGACCATTAGTTTTTTTGTCTCTCAGTAACCCTTCTATATATATTTTATTCTATGCTTATGGAGTTAAAATGTTTGGTAATTTTTACATAAAATTTTAAATTACGCACATTAAGGTATGAAGGAATATGAACTTCTGATTTCAGAAGGAGTAAAGAATGGATAAGGAACATACATGTTACTCGTGAGACTGTCAATGCAAATAGTTTACAAATCCCATACGCTAAGAATGTTATATTCGGCTATATATTTATGTAGGTTAACTAAGAGCCTCATTTTGTAAAACGCAACGACAAACGTTAAACAAATTTTGTATGAAAAAAATTTAAGTTTCAAACCTTTTTCCCAGTATTCTTCATACAAATTTCTTACGTTTCTGAACGCCTCGTTGTATAAAATGAGGCCATAAGTATAACCAATTCAAAAATAGCAAAACATTTAAAAAAATTCTACTTTTTTGGACGTTGTCTCACATTTTGGTCCATAACTCTTGATCTACTGGACCGATTTGGTCGATTTTCAATACCGAAAATTTCTGATCAAGAATATTTGGGGAAAATGTTATCATCATACAGACAGACGGATGGACAAAGCTAGATGGTCTTGCCAATAGCTAATGTTAGGATGTTATCGGACAGATAACTAGCTTTTCGTTATTTTACTCAAAATATAAGAATTTTGAATCTGAAACGTAAAATGGCAATTTTTAATTTTTATTTTAATCGGTTATTTTCATATTTTTTAAAGTATTATTTTTATTTTAAATGCAAGTTATAATAAAGAAAAATAGTTAAAGGGAACTTTAAAGGTAAGTTGTAATAATGGGCCTTAGAATTTCAATAGGACCCATAATATATATACTGTTACGAATGTGCAATGACGATTTTAATTCAACGGTCTGTAACGACTGCCTGCAGCATTCATTATGTTTGAAGGCACGTCCATCAGTAGCATGCGGTATTGGCATTGTTTGTAAGTATGGCAACACTAAATGTTTGGGCAATGACATCGAAGGCTCTGGAATTCGAATGTACTAGTATGTCCGTTAAAAGCATTGTAGAAGATTCCCGATAGATGAAGCGTGTATAAATAGTGGCAGAGCTGGCAGTCGTGAGTAGAGTTGACCATTGTCGCTGTTAGAGTTAACATCAACTGTCTTGTACGTGTATTATAGAGTGTGTGTGTATTTCTGCGAATTGATAGACGTCTATTGAGACACTAAGTGAATATTTAAACTGTTTTTGGTGTACATTCTAAATAAATAAAGAGTTGTTACAACTTTTAAATTACTAAAACTTCTTTTTATTTGCAATCAAAAGTATCCGGTTTATTTAAAGGAAATAAACCTCGTTTTTAAAAGGTAAAAACGACAATACATTTTAGTTCTATTACCAATATTTCGATATTTTACAAACTCAATATACCCCTCATATTTTTATTAGTAGATATAAAATACTCTTATATTGAACTCAATGAATTATTTAAATTTATAGCTTTATAGCTTCTATTTAGCATGAAATAATTATATTGTGATTTTCAAATGACATCTCTTTTCGAAATAAACTTTTTAATAACATCTAGATGAATTTATATACACACTCGATATTACTTATACTTCAATAAAGAATGAATATCTTCATGCATGTACTGTATATATTTAGATTATTTATTTTGATGACATTACAACCCAAAATATACAGTGTGTCAATAAAATTTCATAGTATCATTTTGAAATCACATCAGTAGCAGCAGATGCTGAATATGATTAGTTTTTTCTAATGGAGAAGATCATGAAACATATGAAAGATAAACAAAAAAACAGCAAAACTATTAAGTAACAATAAAGTAATATTACATTAGAGAAACATATTTTGCAATCTATTTCTAAAATGTTTAACCAATTCTTTATGACAAAAACTATAATTTCTTATCGATTTTAAAATAGCTTCAAATACTTATACAATCATTTTTAATAAACCGAAAACATACACTTTTCGAGCACCCATCCCACCCTTAATTGTACTAAATTGTGTAGCCCATATAAAATTCTAATATTCTCACTGACATGTGTTGCCAAAAATGCTACGGAAATGAATAAAAATACAATCAAATTCATATAAAAAAAATCTTCAGCCGCTTAATACTTGTAATATTTTTTGGAAATATATGTATGTTTGTTGCCTCCTTGCCAAACAGGCACGATATTGTATTAAGGAATGATTTTACATGGTAATAAAATATTCATAAAGTCTACTATAACGCTTTGGAAAACAATGTTTGAGATATTCGAAAGAAATAAAAATAATCATATGTTATGCTCGTAATAAGTGATTATTAAAATACATTTGTGGTTAAACGGTTTAGGGCACTTTAATAAAAAAAAAAACTGTAATTTGGTTAAAGGTTATAAGCAGGGCAAGCTTTTTGCTTTGAATATAAGTTTTTGCATATTTGCAAAAGTTTTTGGGAAGAAATGAATTTTATGTTGAACCTTGCATAAATATGCATATTAGTCACTTCGACAATAATTTCATTAAAGAATATAAGTATTATTGAACTTTAGAGTTTTTTTACCCACAACAACACATCGAATCTTTTCTAAATATCTTATATTTAAAAATGAATGTGTGTTTCTATGTTCATTTGTTTGAACCAATGACAAAGCCTATTGAAGTCTGGTTGAATTCAGTTCATTATTTCACCTATCCCCTATACAAATGCCTTCACGAAATTGGACTTTTTCGACACAAATATGTTTTATATAAAAATAAACCACATTTCTTGCGGATTAATCTATAATTGACCATAGCTCCCATATAAGGCTCACTTCCAAAAATCACTTGAACGAACATAAATTCCTTAAAAGTGTTGGTATCCACATAAAACTTAATACAAACATTTTTCATATCGCTACCTTAATATAGAAAGGCCCTAACTAACGTTTTCCTTACTTTACAGGAGAAGGAAACAACTTAATAAAACTTAAAGTTTTGTAGTTGCAAAAAAAAACGAGTTAGAGCCGTACTATATTAAGGTAACGATATGCGACCTAATTTCATGGCGATCGGTCCATAATTGGTCATAGATCCCATGCCAGGCCCACTTCCCAGCATAAATCTCTTAAAAATTTTGGTATCCATCTAAAATTTAACAGAAATATGTTTCACTTAATTTGATGACGACAAATCCATAATTGGTCATAGCGCTAAAATCAATTATACGAACATAAATCTTATAAAAATGTTAGTATCCAAATAAAATCTAACAAAAATAATTTTCATATAGAAAGAATTTCATTTCGATCTGCCCATAACTGGTCATAAATATCGAAATTTTAAAAGAAAAATTTTAAGCTCATATACTCAGTTTAGGATATTATATGGTCAGGCTTGACCGACTTACTTTCTTAGTTGTTTTATATAGATTGTGACATATTTTCCACCTAACAAATATGAGAAAAATCCGAAAAACCATTATCATTCTAAATACAAAATTTCCATACAAAATTTGTTAAATTAAACTTAAATATATTTAAAAATTGTTTATGAATAATACCTTAACGCTAGAACAACATATTTTTGATATATTTTCTAATAAAAAATCTTTAGTTTTAGTTGGTAACATCAACTACTTCCTTTGTTATACTAATGCGTATACGCTATATTATTTTATTTGTATATATAAATAATAAGTATACGCCCTGTTGTTTCATAGAAGAAGTATCTTTTTGGGTGAAAGCTATTTTATATTTTCATAATCACAGTACATTCACTAAAAATAATAACAACTATAGCAAATGATTTAGTTAGAATTCCGGTTTCAATTACATAATTTTATGGAAACATTCTCATAATATTGTCAATTAAATGTCGAGTAATCAAAACACAAACAAAAACCATTAGATAAATGAAAATCAGTCAATAAACTTGTATATATTATGAAAATAACTAAAAGTTATAAAGGTAGCAATGAGTAAATGTATGTAACTACACATTCTTTCATGCACACTGTCGTAGCCACAATTGTATGTAAATGTTTACAATGTTAATAAAAAAAAATTACGCCCGTTTTAATCATCATACTTCAATTTGTGGCAGACATTCCATGCATGCAATACACTGCAATCATTGAGGTAAATACCAGGGTTTAATATTTAGTTAAACGTTTTTTACATTTGACTACCGACTACGCAATAAATATGAATCGTTTTCATATTAATGTCCACATATACTGAAAATATACAAACTATAAACCAATGCCATATATGCACAAGCTTCATAGTAGAAATATTTGTCGCAGTTTTTCCAAAAATATTTTGCCTTACAAAATATTTTACGTTGCAGCTAGAAGACAAAATGAAAATTTTTCATTTCTAAAACATTTGCTGCCCAAATATATGCATATTTTTGGTTAGCAAAAACAAATATATTGCTTGTGTATAATATACAAAAAATTTACTACAAAAACATCATACATGCAAACAAATTGCAGCGTGAAAACCATAAACTGCAAACGATATGCGCAGTAAAAAATTCAAACAATGGAAATATGGAAGATGCTAAATGTAGACTGCCAAACCATACGAAGTTGAAAAATGTAAAATACGAAATTGTGCGAAGTTAAAAATGTTTAAAACGAAAATGTGCATTTATAAAATATTTCAGCCACATATATGGAAATATTTAGCCGCATATAGTCACTGAGTAGAAAAATGTGAAAAAAACTATGAACAACAAGTGTGCGTTGATTTGGGTGTACAAAATAAAAATTTATATTGAATCGTGTGTTTAAGAATTTAAGTGCAATAAAATAGAAGCTTTATTTTTTGAGGTATGTAATTGTATTATTAAAGATAGGAATGCAGTGTAAATATATCAAATAAGATTCTGGGCAAAGGATAGTGGACGATATTATTTGATTGAATTTTTTGATTAAATGGTTTTGGTATATGAATTCAAATGTATTTCTGCTGCTTGTAATAGGAGTCCAGAAAAATTAGTAACATACAATTTTGTATGTAAAGTGGCTAAAAAAGGATAGATAATGCAACAACAAAATGTAAGAACAGACAAGCAAAACAGCCAATGAATACAATGTAATAAAAATAACAGGATCTACAAAAAAAAAAATAGTATGTTGGTTAAAAATGCAATGTAGATATATGGATTACTTTTTGTTTGTACACTCAAATGTATCCTTTCGTAAAATTTGTAACAGGAGAGCAAACAAATAAATAAGCAGCATAGAAAATAATTGTGCAAGAACAAATTGATGCGTAAGATATAAATGCAACAAGGCACAGGCATGAGTACAACAGGAGCAAAAGGAAATTAACTGTATAAAACTGCTGTATGTGTGTACATGTGTTCTGTAACTGCATAATGCAACAACAATTTACGCAAAAACCATAAACAAACACATAAATAGGTTCAATGATGATCGTGAGTGTAGCAGAAGAAAAAAAGGATAAAGAGAAATGATAGAAATTTAAGTAAGGTCCAGAAAATATAATTATGCAATGAAGAAAATTTTAGTATAGTACATACATAATTATGTATGACTTGTATTATGAAAGATCGACTTTGTGTTTTTAAATGCACATTCATATGTATCCATTCGTAATATTTGTAACAGGAGAACAAAAAAACAAATAAGCAACAGAGAACAAATTATGCAACGAAGGCACAATAATTTTTTACGTAGCCACGAGTGCAGCAGGAGAAAAAGGAAATACAAGAACAACTACTTATACACTCAAGTAATTGTGATATACAACTGTTGTATGTGTGTCCTTTAGCTGCAAAAAGCAAAAACAACTCGTGCAAAAAAAAACAAACAAATGCATAGTAAAGGAATTTCTAGAAATATGGAGGAGTAGAGAGGAAAACAAATACGCACAAAAATACTTTACAAAAAACAACAATTCAGTGCACATGACAAAAATTCCTCGAGCTAAAAATAAACCAAAATGCGTAATAAAAAATGATCTGTAACGGTACTCAACAAAAATCAGTTCTACACAAACAATGCAATAATAATATCATCCGCTATCCTTTGCCCATAACCTTCTTTAATGTACTTTTACTTCATTCCTATCGTTCACAATACAAGTAGGTACATACCACAGGTTCTTCATTGTATAATTATATTTTTTTCAGCATTCTATACTTTATTATTTTACTCCTGTTACAAACGCTCAGCCAATCATAATCATTTGCATTTGAGATTGCACAAGTTGTTGTTGATTTTCTAAATTAACAGTAAAAAAACAACAAAATGCAATTAATTGCAACGGTTCCCTGCTCTACTCCTCCATATTTCTAGAAATTCCTTTACTATGCATTTGTTTCTTTTTTTGCACGAGTTGTTTTTGCTTTTTGCAGCTTAAGGACACACATACAACAGTTGTATATCACAATTACTTGAGTGTATAAGTAGTTGTTCTTGTATTTCCTTTTTCTCCTGCTGCACTCGTGGCTACGTAAAAAATTATTGTGCCTTCGTTGCATAATTTGTTCTCTGTTGCTTATTTGTTTTTTTGTTCTCCTGTTACAAATATTACGAATGGATACATATGAATGTGCATTTAAAAACACAAAGTCGATCTTTCATAATACAAGTCATACATAATTATGTATGTACTATACTAAAATTTTCTTCATTGCATAATTATATTTTCTGGACCTTACTTAAATTTCTATCATTTCTCTTTATCCTTTTTTTCTTCTGCTACACTCACGATCATCATTGAACCTATTTATGTGTTTGTTTATGGTTTTTGCGTAAATTGTTGTTGCATTATGCAGTTACAGAACACATGTACACACATACAGCAGTTTTATACAGTTAATTTCCTTTTGCTCCTGTTGTACTCATGCCTGTGCCTTGTTGCATTTATATCTTACGCATCAATTTGTTCTTGCACAATTATTTTCTATGCTGCTTATTTATTTGTTTGCTCTCCTGTTACAAATTTTACGAAAGGATACATTTGAGTGTACAAACAAAAAGTAATCCATATATCTACATTGCATTTTTAACCAACATACTATTTTTTTTTTTGTAGATCCTGTTATTTTTATTACATTGTATTCATTGGCTGTTTTGCTTGTCTGTTCTTACATTTTGTTGTTGCATTATCTATCCTTTTTTAGCCACTTTACATACAAAATTGTATGTTACTAATTTTTCTGGACTCCTATTACAAGCAGCAGAAATACATTTGAATTCATATACCAAAACCATTTAATCAAAAAATTCAATCAAATAATATCGTCCACTATCCTTTGCCCAGAATCTTATTTGATATATTTACACTGCATTCCTATCTTTAATAATACAATTACATACCTCAAAAAATAAAGCTTCTATTTTATTGCACTTAAATTCTTAAACACACGATTCAATATAAATTTTTATTTTGTACACCCAAATCAACGCACACTTGTTGTTCATAGTTTTTTTCACATTTTTCTACTCAGTGACTATATGCGGCTAAATATTTCCATATATGTGGCTGAAATATTTTATAAATGCACATTTTCGTTTTAAACATTTTTAACTTCGCACAATTTCGTATTTTACATTTTTCAACTTCGTATGGTTTGGCAGTCTACATTTAGCATCTTCCATATTTCCATTGTTTGAATTTTTTACTGCGCATATCGTTTGCAGTTTATGGTTTTCACGCTGCAATTTGTTTGCATGTATGATGTTTTTGTAGTAAATTTTTTGTATATTATACACAAGCAATATATTTGTTTTTGCTAACCAAAAATATGCATATATTTGGGCAGCAAATGTTTTAGAAATGAAAAATTTTCATTTTGTCTTCTAGCTGCAACGTAAAATATTTTGTAAGGCAAAATATTTTTGGAAAAACTGCGACAAATATTTCTACTATGAAGCTTGTGCATATATGGAATTCGTAAATAGTATTTATATTTTTAGTATGTATGTGAGGAAATATTATTTTGTTAAATATTTGTTGCAGTTTTCATTTAAAATTATGAAATATTTTGCAATTTTTTGACTAATACAGTAGTAATTTTAAACTCTGGTAAATACTCATATCATTCCATTCTCAACTCTCGATTATTCACTCTCTTACTCTTTTAACCACAACGAACAATATCAAATGGTTTGGTTGTGGTTTAAAACTGAAGATGATATACCAGGTATGAGTGTGTGTGTGTATGTGTTTATGGCCCGGCAGTTAAGCAAGTAGTCAATGTATCCCTTATATTCAGAAATTTTCACTAATGTCTAACCACTTCACTGACTTTAATTGATATATTTTGGGTCATTTGACATGTGTTCTTTGTAGTACAGAGAGAAGTCAAGTGGTAACTTTATATCTAATTGTGTTTATATAATTCTCATACAGTTTATTTATGTTTACCTAAGTATACTGACATCCCATGTAACCTTGTGTGAAGTAAATTATCACTTTAGTGTCTCTAAGTAAACTAAAGTGTAGTCACTTTAAACGTTTATTTTGTACTGCGCTTTAAAAAGTAGTTATTTTACCCACCAGAAGTAATCTATTGGAGAGTTGTCGGTGGGACTTTCGTTTACAAGCAATTGGTATTTAGCTCATCAAGTAACCAGTTAGGTAACTACAATAGTAAGATTACTAGTAAGATAACAGTCTCTATGTAACCGGTATGTGAATCCAATGCGGCATTGACTACTTTGGACCAGCTATCGACAGTCTCATTATAATCCAAAAGAGTCATTTGATCCCTTGCCAGTTATGTAACAAGCTGTTGAAAAATCGTTAGTTCGGGACGGTCCCCTAGAACTGCTGGGGCATGCATTTATGTACAGTATTGGCCAAAATAAATTGGATAAAATTTGTTATAACTTTTTGCCAAATTTCAAAGACAGTAAAGATTTTAGAAACAACAAGTGCACTCTAAAATATAAATAAATACTCAGTGACCCATGAAATATGGGGAAATTCTGGTTTGTTGGAGACCATAGAGAACGAAAATACTTATAGTTTTTCTCGAGTTACAACTTCAAAACATCATAAATACAGTGGCGGCCAGCTATTTATTTGAATTTTTTTATATATTGTGCCAAAACAAAAGGACCTAGGGATACGAAATTTAATATTTTTAGTTGCTCAACATTTTTGGAAAAATCGGAACAACATAAATACATATATGGGCAAAGACCCTCCTCAGCGAACATCCGCTGTTAATAACATAAAATGGTCGAAACAAGTGGAACTAAAAATACAAAATTTGGTATTAATATTTTCTAATAATAAAAATATAATTATATAAAAGTTAGGAAATAAGTATGTTTATTTAAAATTAATTTTCTTTGTTAAGTTGTAGAAAAACCATATGTTTCGTGGTGAATATGTATGAATTGACACAGCTGAATAGTCCTTTTGCATATATAACTATTTATGGAAATATTTGAAAAATTACTTTAGAATCACATCGAATATAGCAAAAAATTATCCCTAATTAGCTGGCCCCCACTGTATATTCTTTAGAAAGTAATTTTAAAATCGTTTCTTTTATTTGTCAGAAATTAGTTTTACCTTTGAAACACAAAGGGATTTATAGAAATCGGGTTTTCCCTAAAACAAGCGCGGATTTTGATCAAACATTTGAGGGGGAAATAAATTTGTTTTTTTTTTAATTTTTAATTTTTTTCTCTTTTTTATATTAAAACTTTTATTTTTTACCCCCCCTCGATCTGCGCCTGCACTAAAATAAAAAAAAAAATATTTTACTGCTTCAAGATCAACTTAGAGTGTGAAGAAAATTAAAATTTGTTGAAAAAATTGCATTTATTGAATCATTAACGAGCTATGGTAGTACGAGTTCAGTTTATATTTTCTTTTTCATGCATAACCAGTATTGTGCAATATATTTTGTCGCTTCCTTATTATATGCTATTTATTATTTAATTAATTTTCTTACTTTTGAAGTACAAAAATATTTATCAACTTTTTTTATCATATATTTTTTCTTTAGAAATAGTATAGATGTGTTTTGACCGACACTGTATGTTGATGAATATATGTACATTAGAGTAGCCGCGTTTGTCTGGAAAAAAAATAAGGTGACGA
This sequence comes from Calliphora vomitoria, assembly GCA_942486065.2. Classification (NCBI taxonomy): domain Eukaryota; kingdom Metazoa; phylum Arthropoda; class Insecta; order Diptera; family Calliphoridae; genus Calliphora; species Calliphora vomitoria. Next base: position 65,841,144 of record OW818029.2, read on the forward strand.
TGTTCTCAACTAAAATTAAAGTTTAATTTGTTATAGGAGACCTATTCTGAAAATGTTTATCCTGGCGTCTGTATTTGATGAGCTGAAATAAAAAGTAATTTTTTAAGGTTATTTTTATTATTTTTTATATTTCTTATAAACATTGATATCATGTGAATGGTCTTTGAAAGGTGTTTTTAATATTGTAGCGTTAAGTTCAAAAATATTTGAACTCTTGTAATATTTGGAAAAAATATAAAGATTTTGTTCAATGTTATATAACACTTTATAACAATAAACTTAGCACCTTTGCATACCGCCGAAAAAACGAAGTAATTTTAAACGTTTTTTAAGCAAACATTGTATTTTTATTTATTCTAATGTTTTATATTAAAATCAAAATTTTCATAAAAAGTGGATATATGTTTGCGGGAAATATGAAAAAATCATACAAATCTTAAAAAAATTCCTTTCAATCATTTGATCCAGCTCATCAACATTATCTTGAGGTCACCCTAATGTACATATGTATGTGTATGATACAGGGTTGAGGTAGTAGTAGTTCAATTGGAAATTTGAAATCTATAGCCTGAACTTGATGACATCCTAAAGAATGAGTATCATGATGATGAAAAAACGTTTTTTTATTTGTTTGTAGCATTAAAAAAGTGCACTATCAGTCTGTCGGACAATAAAGTGCACTAGTACACTTGTTTAAGTAATTAGAAAATAAGTACTTTTTTGTTCTACTCGTACTGTTGCAAATTAAAATTATTTTTGTATACCCTTCACCTTCGTGAGAAGGGTATATATAAGTTTGTCATTCCGTTTGTAATTTCCACAATATTTTCCGACCCTATAAAGTATGTATATTCTGGATCCTTATAGATAGCGGAGACGATTAAGACATGTCCTTCTGTCCGTCTGTCCGTCCGTCTGTTGAAATCAATTTTCTGAAGACCCAAAATAACTTACAAACTTGATTCATACATCAATATATCGGGAATCCTTCCGGCTCGGTTGCTATTTAAAATCGAGAAAATCGACCCACAAATGGCTGAGATGTAAGGAAAAAACTGGGCCAACCTCGATTTTTGATCTATATCTGGATTAATAAGTCATTAATATAGACAATATGGATATCTAATGATAGATATTTCAAAGTCCATTGCAACGATCTTTATAAGGCTATAGTAATTTGGACCTACAATGGGTCAAAATTGTGGAAAATATTTTTAACCCGAATTTCTTTTTTTACCAAAAAATGTTTTTTGTTATAAATTTTTTTTGCTAGTAAATTTAAAAAAACAATTTCGAAAAAAAAAAATTTTTTTGAAAACAATTTTAAAAAAAAAAAATTTTATTTTGTAATTTTAAAAAACAATTTAGAAAAAAAATTTAATTTAATTTTTAAAAACAATTTTGAAAAAAAAAATTAATTTTGTTTACATAAAAATATTTAAAATTTTTATTTTAAAGTATAAATTGGTGAAGGGTATATAAGATTCGGCACAGCCGAATATAGCTCTATCTTACTTGTTTTTTAATTGAAAAACAAATTTGTATAAAGCTGAATACACTAATGTGTTTTTGAAACGTTCTATTTTTGATAGAACGTCAGAAACTCATGGGTGAATTCAGCTTAAGTTTGAATTTGTTCCATACAAATTTTCAAATTCAATTGACAAATTCGATAATGTTGGCGAATTTGACTACAAATATTTTCCAATTTTGTAGTTGTATACGCCGACTGAATATCCGAGCAACAGGTCAGCTCAGTCGAACTATTTGTATATTTTAACCAATTTTGCTATTCAGGATGTGTTATTAAATCAGCGGATTATTTTTATACCCTAAACCACAAAAGTGGGGAGGGTATATTGGGTTAGTTCTGATGTTTGTAACGTGCAAAAATATTTTCCCAACACCAACTTAAAGTATACCAATCTGTTCAGGACCACGATCATGTCCATGTAAATCCTTGTAGTCGCAATTTCAAAGATAATTCGACAAAATTTCGTACAAGCTTTTACCTTTTTCACAAAATTTTAGTTTTTATATTTATAATTTTCTTATCAGTGTGAGAGAAGCTATTAATGAATTAAAATTAGAAAAATATTAGCTGAGTTTGATATTGAAAGGAATATGTCAAGATCCTCATAAAGGAAGCATATTTTCATAATTTGTTTACCTACTATTTACTTTCCCTTAATAGTTACCAAACTATTTTATTCATGCCAAAAAATATTCAAATGTTTACTCCTTTTTTTATTCAAGATTGTCAATGCTAGTAAAACTGACAAACTTAACAAATAGCAACAAAAATATATTTTATCGAAAAAATATATTTTATTAAAAACTTGGCGTCAAGGAGATAAGCCGTCGCAGCCGACCAATGTTACTCCTTCAGCCGCTGTCGAAAAAATATATTCGGTTTGCTTATCTGTTCCTGATGCCCTGACATCAACGAGAATGTATCAAATTTAAAAAAAACGTTTAAATGCTGTTGTCAATTTTGACCCATGTAGGTCCGACTTGCTTCGGCCTTATATACACTGTTGCAAATATCTTTGAAATATCTATTATTGGATATTCATGTTGTGTATATTAATGACTTAATAATCCAGATATAGATCAAAAATAGGTAAAAAAATCGAGGTTGTTCTGGTTTTTTCCTTATATCTCAGCCATGTGTGGGTCGGCCGATTGTCTCGATGTTAAATAACAGCCTAATATAATGAAGTATGAATAATGTATGTAAATTATTTGGGGGCTACAGATGGACAGACGAACATGGCTAACAATCCAGAATATGTATAGTTTGTGGGGTCGCAAATGAAAAATGTACCCTTGCTACTCATGCTGATGGGAATAATAAAAAACATTTAAAAAATCCATAAATTTTGTTTTCATTCAAATGTGTTAATACTTTCTGCTTAATTTTGTTTATACAATTGTACTTATATGGGCTATAAAAGTGTCCAAAGTCTAGCGGCCCTTATTAGTGTTGGAATCTGTAACTTAAAAACTTTGAGTACAGATATGAAATGAATGAAAAAACTCTTGTAAGTTTTAAAGCATATTTTCCTTTTTTTTAACTTTTAAATGATTGTAAATTACAAAGGTGAAATAATAGTAACGTATAATATCGGATAGCCAAGATGTGTCAAAGATTTTTGTAATTTCGAAGCACAGAAGAATTACAAGCCATATTAATTCTGTTTCAACGATTATCGAAAATTTTTGAATTTCCTTATACATATATACTTATCTTATACAATCGTAAATGAATATTGTAGAAATTACAAATGAAATGAACACTGCTCAATATTGAGATCAAGAAACTAACTCAGATTTGAGAATTAGGACATTATGACATTCCACTTATATTCTTCATATTTTCATCGTGTACTTTTCCTAACAAAATAGTACCACTATTACAAATTTGTCAACTATTTATTCAACATCCCTGTGACATATCCCTGTAGTTCTGGAAACCAGTAGTATACTAGTCACTTCTCTAAGTAATCTAGGGCGTAATCACTTTAAAATTGTTGTTGAACTACACTTTAGAAAATAGTTATTTGACCTACCATAAGTAATATATTGGAGAGTCATAATGAAAATATAATAATTTAAAGACTAGTTATTTTACTTATGCCGAGTAATCTGGAGTCGGTCAGTCGTTAACGTTTAGCTGACAAAATAGTCGGCCATTATACTGTTCGACCATTGATAAATTTAAAAACTTGATTATGAATTAGGCCTTAAAAATCTACGGAAGTTGAGCTCTTAATTGAGTAGCACATTTTGTTTTAAGATTTAAGGATGTTTTCAGAATTATGCAGAAAAATTATTTTTCAAAATTATCCTCTTTCGTGCAGCGATGCATAAATGTGTCTTAGTTAATAAATAGTATTTGCTTTAAAATAATATATTGCTAGAGTTGAAACAGCAAATACATAAAAATAAAATTCAAAAAATACAAAGTTTTGCTTCTGATGTGTTAATAGAATTTTGGAGCCGAATTGATAAATAAAAACAAAAAGTCCTGAATTATTATCCTGCTTCATAACACTTACCTATTAACGCAAATTTTATACAAACTATGCAGTGAATCACTACCTAAAACATATTTTTGAATTGTTTCTAGGGCAAAGTTGCTTAAAATTCTTCATATAATCATTTGTAACCCTACGATTTGTAACCGGTATAACAAAAATCATTAGATCGGAACAGTCACCCAGAACTACTGGGTGTAGTTGTATTCGTGTTAGTGGAAGTTAATGGTTTTGAAAACTGTCGCTATATTAAAATACTCGTTACAACTGATAGTTATCGTTGATTGCATGTATATTTTTGGGTTGTTAGGTTGCAGTTGTTTTTATTTTTTTTATTTTTTTATATTCCTTTATAGGTTTTCTACAGTTTCTGTGGTAAATTGTTCCAATAGTTGGACTAATTAAAAAAACGACAGCAAAAAAGTAACTTCATCTCATGCAGAAGATTTTCAGCTGTAATTTAATACCATATATACATACATACATACATCTATACAACTAGACAGGTTTTATCTTTTACCATCATGTGCAAAGTATCTGCACTTTGTTCCTCTATTACATACAAACATATGTGTAACTACGTATAGAAAACCACAGAAAAAATATTGTGAAAAATAACAAGCTCTTATATAAAGTAGAATGTTAACAACATCATTGGTTAGAAAGAGGGAAATGAAATAAATAACAGGTAAAACTATTCTAAAGTTAAATGACGTACAATCAACTACAGCTAACTATAACTATTATCAAACAACAACCACAACTACTGGTATTTAGTTAAGTTGAAAGTAGTCATAGTAGTTAGATGTTTCCTGTAAAACGGAAATCACAAGAAAAATTATGTTCACACACATAAACATGAATCTGGATATTGTGTGAATGTAAGTGTAAGTAATGTATTAGTATTAGTTTTAGTTTTAAAAACGGAAATTGTCAAATGCATTTTGTGATTGTAAATTTCGAATGCAGTTAAGACACAACAAGTAAGAGTGTTATATTCGGTCATTCCGAATCTTATATACCCACCCACCAACAATGTAATAGGAGCAACGATTGTTGTGCATTTTGTATAAAATCGTTTATCTAGTTCTCCCTATTTGGTTAGTTTTATATTTTCTATTATTAGAAAGTTTCAGTTTTAAATTTCGCCTTGCTATTTTTGTATGCATAAGTAAACTATTAGCAATAACTATTTGTGGCAGATTTCGGTTTTCTAGGTATCCTCGTATTTGAAACGTCGCACGGTGGCTCAGAGCTTAATTTCATCGGCCAAAAGTCCATATTTTTGTTAACACCGATTTCCAAAATTTTAAAGTCATTCAATAGTAAACATATTGAAACTAATAGGGCCCATACACAACACCATAACGATTGTGCAAACAAGTGATTGTGCCAGCTGATTGACCGTGTATGAGCTTGTGGTGTGATTGTGCCAGCTGCTGGTGCTTTATCAGAAATAGTTTGATATTTATTTGACTGTACCAGCATGACTGAATCGTGTGTTGTAATATTAGCTCATAAAATTTAAATCGTCAATGCATAAACATCAAAAAATTTAAGTAAAAAAAAATATTTTGGGGATAATTTCTCGAAGTTTATAAATCAATGCCTTGGAAAGCTAAAAATACGTAATACTGCAATCGCGAATTTAAAAACCAAAGCTACAATAAAACGGTAGACAAATTAAAACAGGTGGACCAACAAGCAAATATAGACAAAGTGGTAAAAAAAATTAACGATTTTCGAACAAATTACAAGTGTGATTTAAAAAAAGTGAAAAATCTGGTGCAGGAACAGATGATGTTTTTGAGTCTTCGTTGTGGTAGTACGATAGGCTAAATTTTTTTGGTAGATCTGGAATGTTCCGGAGAAAGAAAATGTTCCATGGATGTACGTAACACTTTTTTAAATTTTAATATTAGTATACAATATTGGAACCACTAAGCAAAAAACGAAAAGCAAAAGGGGTGGGCAAGTCAATATGAAGAAATGTCTAAGGATCAAAATGTGTTTTCAAGAACAATATTTTCAGATGTACTTTTTCATGGATGTTTAAATAAACTCACTGCATTTATTTTTCATTTTAATATAATACCAGTAATAAGTGAGACACACATTTGATCGTTATTCATTAAAAGCTTTTTCACACAAACTTTGGTAAAATATGAATTTTGTACCAGCATGCTGGTGTATTGTGTGCTTCAAGCTAAATTGCACAATCACTTGATTGCACAATAATGATGGTGTTGTGTATGGCCCCTATAAGGTAGCAAAAAAAAATTAGAAAAATATTGATAATTGTGGGAGTGGCATGCTGTTAAAGACAAATATTTTATGTTATTTTATTTTATTTTATTTTATAAAAAAATGTGATTTTTGTAAATTTGATCAGATGTAAATTATCATTACTCGCATACTATTATCGATAATTGGCTTTAAGAACTGGTGTGGCCGTTTACTTATTTATACGTGCTGTTTTATTGAATTTTTTCTCAGGTACTATATTTTAGTCAAATTTTAATTTTAGAGAATAGAATTCCTTATGGTCAAAAGGGGTTAAACAAATTTTACTACCATATATACTCGTTGACCTGTTTGTAGAACAGTTTTTTTATTGAATGAAATTACTTACTCCCAACATCTTGCCTTTATAAGGACTGAGATTGAAAAATGTTTAACATTAACATTCCAATTTACAAAAAAAAAATTATTTTTATAGTTCTAATCACTAATGATGAAATTTTGAACCTTTTTCGAAAACCCTTCCATTATGGTTTTATAGTGCTTTATGTCACTTTGTTCGAACAGGTTGTCCATCTCCGTTTAAAATCTACCACACTTTTGGACACCTTTTTTGTGCTCTTCATTTCTCTTTTAACAAGAGCCCAATATCTCTCCACTGGACTCAGTTCCAGGCAGTTCGGAGAATTTGCCTCTCTTGGTACAAATACCACATTATTGTTCTTGCACCATTCAAGACCTTTCTTTCCATAGTGACAGATGCCAAATCAGTGGACACATTAAGAAGTCTTATAAATGGAAACATTATTTTTTGTAAACATTCCTTGATGTAAATTTCGGTATTTATAGAGCCCTTTGTAACAAATGTTTGGCTTTTTTGCCGCAACTGCATATTGCTTGCCATACCAAGAACTTTTTTGGAAATTTTGTCTACTATTGGGTCCTAAACTTTTCTTCAACATTTCCTCGAGCATCTGCAACATAAAACAATTGAACCAGAAGCTGCGAAAAATTTTCCATACGTACATTTCGTCATCCATTATGCAGCAGGTATATTTTTTGTATAAAATTTGTCTTCAATTTCCGAGCTCTGTCTGTCTCTAAATTTTTAGCAGAGTTCCTTTCATGAACTTTTTTTAGCTTTGTAGGCTTTTAAACCTGCATTGACTTTAACTTTTCGTACCAAATAGTCCGAGTACTGACCTAAACGGGCAGCTTTCCTACCGGAGGTGTTGGGAGCTCTTTTGAAAATGCTTTCTATTTTTTGGCTTTAGAAACATCATGTGGACAATTCCTTCTACCTGAACCAGGTTTTATATCAACGGACAAGTTCTCCCGGTACTGTTTAATAACATTGGAAACAGTTTGACACTAGACCTTTGATTGTTTGGCCAACTTTTTGTAGGACGAAGTTGGGTTTTGTTGAAAATCTATTATATAAATATATAAATGTCTTTGTAAGTTTGTTTGTTTATTTGTTTGTTTGTTTGTTTGAGCATCACGCCTAAACGGCTGAATCGATTTTATTGAAATTTGGAACGTAGATAGATCCTTACTTGGAAGCGTCAATAGGCTATAACTTTTTTCAATACTTGGACCAGAAAGGGGTAAACAGGGGGAAAACCGGTAAAATTGGTACCTTTAGTTCTTAAACAATAAATACTAAACGGCCGAAACGATTTTATTGAAATTTCCAACATAGACTACGACAGGGGTAGCGAAGCGCACCGGGTCAAGCTAGTATTTAATAATTTTAGTACGCACTTTTTTCTGGTCACTCATTTTTATCAGATTAACAACAAATGAACATAATTGACATTAAACATAATAACTGACTTGCTTTAGAAAGGTAACTTGATCAAAAAAAAAATCAAACAATACTTGGGTTAAAAGTTTTAATGAAAAACGTGTGTTAAGAATTTTACAATCTCAGTCCTTATTCGTAATAGTAAAAGTTAATTTTAAAACTACCTTGTTCTATTACTTAAAGTTACCTTTTACTATTACGAACATAAAGGCAAATTGTAATAATGGGCCTAAGTATATTGTGTAATACAAAATGTAACATTACATTAGTAGTTAACATGCGTTTAAATTTCTCAACAACTGCTAAACCGATTTTTATGACGTCAAAACTGAAGAAAAAATCAAGATAGAGATAAAATATCTCTATCGGTTCAAAATTTACAGAGTATTGGCCGATGAAAAACGATCACCAAATTTGGCATACTTAAAAGACTTTCTCTGCGGAAGATCGTAACGAAGCCAGCTTTTTTATTTTCGGTCTATGGGCGGCACACGAGACTATTAATTTTGGACATAAACCTCCCTATATAATTACTTATGTATTTTTTGTAGGGAATTTTTATATTTTATAGATTTGTATGAAGACCGATGAAGGGAATAACGGATATGCAAGTAGTATTTCGTTTCCTAATATTCACTACAATTTTTTACTCTTCAGTTCTATAACTTTTAAGTTTTCAGTAATGACTCATAAAATATATTAGTAGTACCACATGTTAAGATTGACTATTTGAACTGATTTCAACTTGAACTGATTTTAACATTTCGAATAAATAACTCAGAGAAAATATTTCATATATTTTAAATAAAATTGATTTTTGTTGTATTACTCTATATATGTTAATTTAACTGCTAACTATGGTGTATTAAAGTATTTAAAAATATACCAATGTATGTATATATCAGTGGCTGATATAAAACTATGGGTATCATCATATTAAATACATATATGTTCTACACTTAAAATGTTGAGTTTTTGTTTTGATTTATTGTGAGACAAAATAACGGTTACTTGTATTCATCTAAATACGGTCGTAAAAACAAACATATTAATTTAATCTTCATTGTGCCCAGATTACATTCGATTTGGTTTGTGCTAATTATCATGCTGTTGTATTTACATGTAATTTTAAATTTTAAACAAGAAAAAAAGCAATTAATAACAACTGATAATATATAAAGCTGAAATACTTAACCTACTTTATCTGAAAAAGATTTTTACGGAGTCATATGTTTTACTTTCCGTCTGTGGGTGGCGGTCGTGTCTATTTTTGTTGACTATATACAATAATTCCCTATAATTATAATATTTTTGTAGTGAAACAGAGACTTATTACGCGTTTTTCTGAAAACTTCTGTCAAACCTGAACTGAGTGCAATCTTTATGAGCTTGCAATAATTCTTGAGAATTCGTTATAATCGCACTCCATTATGTATTTCCGCAATTGTATTTTGCACACAAAATTATATTAACTCCCATACAGATTCCCAAGTTCACTGGAAGGAATTGACCATCAGAATTAGAAGTTACTTCAAAGTAACTTAAAGTCGATTTTTCGACTTTAATGATTTTCCAGTCATAAACAGGCTTTTTAACTAGTTTAATAATAAATAAAAATAATAAAAATTATAAATCTTTTCTGGAAAATTTTACAAAAAATTTAAAAATAAATTATAAAAAAATATATTTTTTAAATCTTTTCGGAAATAATTTAAATCATAAAAGAGTAAAAAATATTCTATTTTACTTCACATAAAATTGATTTCTTTACTAATCTATAAGTAGGCACCTAAAAGGCGTAGAACCCTTTCTTATTTGGATCAAAAATTATGACGCCACTGTACGTCGGGCGGACATTTTGCTCTGATTTTTTTTTTTTTTTTTTTTTTTTTTTTGAGCCGATTTTTCTCACTATCAACGCCAAACATTTCTGATCGACTAAGAATATTTTCGGGAAAATGTTACTGGCTACGTCCGTCCCTCTTATAAAGTTATTCTCGAAAGTGGATCTTATGTGTGAGCTATGGCCAATTATAGACTGATTGTAATAAAATCCAGTAGTATGATTTTTGCATGTATTCAACTAATTTGTGTACAATTTTGCTTCGATATCGATATTTATAAGATATTAATTTTGGTTGTGTACATGAGGATTATTCATCTCTAAATTCAAACGATTACGATATTTATAAGGAATTTATGCGTATTTAAGTGATTTTCGGAACTGGATATTAAGTATATGGGGCTATGACCGATCTTCATAAAATTTGGTACGGCGATGATTATTATATAAGAATTATTTATGTCGAATTTTAACAAGAAAACTATATTCTTATGAAATTTATGCGTAATTAAGGGATTTTAGGAAGTGGACTTTAATAAGGACTGATTTTAATCAGTTTCAACAGGGCTTATCCATTTATCATAAGAACAATGCGTGAAAATTGCATTATCTGCAATTTATTTAAAGAAAATGGCAAAATATTTTTGTAAAATATCTTTTTGGGTGGTTGTCTTACATTTTGATCCATAACTCTGGTTCTACTGCACTGATTTTGTGCATTTTTAATACCAACCATTTCTGATCAACAAGATATATTTTGGCAATTTTACCCACTACATTGTTTCTTCGAGGCCCTATCCTACCTTCAACAAACAGACGGATGAACATGGCATAATCGTCTTAGAATTCTATAAGGACCCAGATAATCTATACTTTTTGGTTCAACGACCAATATTTCCATATGTTACAAACTGAATGACAAAATCTATATACTCCCCATCTTTTTGGTAGTGAGTATAGAAAAGCAATACTTAGTTAATGTTAGTGTAATCACAAAATGGATTTCATTTTGCAAATGAAACGTTACCTTTACCGGCAGTCAAATAAAAGTCTATGAGTTTAATTTTTTGTAAGGTAAAATAATCGAAATTATTAATAATCCGCAAAATGTTAAGTGTTCGACTTCCACTAACAGACTATGTATTAGGGTGGGTCGATTTGTAGGGACGCAAAAAATCGCCCAAGTGACAAGGAAAATCGTATTCTAGGGATCAAAATAAGAAACTTTGCCCAAGGAACCATACCTCTAAAATGAATTCTGATGTTCCTTATTTTGACCCAAAGGTCAAATTTTGAGAATTTGACTAACGCCATTTTGAGCTTGTTGAATACTCCACTACTTAAGCACGCTAAAACTATTAGTGTTAATCATTTCGCTCATTGCAAGCAAAACTTATATTGGTTTAAGGCATTGGTAGGCGTTCATATTGTTCAGGTTACGAAAATTTTCGTCGATTTACACGTACACAACCCGAATGTAAACAAAGGAGCGTAAAAATACAAATATTTCATTCAGTTGCTTGATGTTGTTGCAGATATTTTATACCCATACATGCACTCAAATTAAATTCCTCTTTATGCCTACCAATGGTTTAAAGTTTAAACTAAATCTTAAAAATAAAGCTGTGCTGATTCTCATAGACGTATGATTAATATTATTTATTACCTACATCACATTTATATTTATCATACGCTATATAAACAAAATTTATACACAATACATACATCATGTAAAGTGACAAATATGCTGATTTTTTTTAAATTTTTGGATTTCTAACAGTAACACGAACCCCTGTAGCCAGTGGCTTTACTATCCAGATTAAAATTATTAAAAACATAGTTTTCGTTTGTGTTTCATAGATAACTTATTAAAACTTTCTGTGTTTAAATAAATAATATTTAAGAAACGTAACATAAGTGTGCAAAAAAATGGTAATATATGAAAAAAGTATATCAAACATTTCAAAAACAGTTCAACCATTATACGAAATATTGAAAATGTAGAAAATACATTATTTGAATACAATGAAGCGCCAAAGGAAAAGTTTGTGATTGGGAGATTTAATGCCCTCGCTAAACGAGAAAAGTACAAGAAAAAATGGTACAAAGTTATTGCTTCTGAGCTTTCAGTTTTGTGGAATAAATTGAATATTGAAAAATTTAGCTCAAGATCTGCTGAGAGAAGTCGAAAAGTTAAATGGGATTTTAAAAATTGTATGTAAATTCGGTATATTAAAATCAATTCAAATGATAGTTTACGTTACAACAAGTGTAAATACCGATAACAAAAATGGTGTCGTTACCCAACTACAAAACTATTTTAAGTCGCTTTCATTACCTCCACCACAGTATATAGGGTGTCAACACCATTTATTGTATTTGATATTAAGGCATGCTATGGATGAAATGCTGGAAGGAAAAACATCATATCCCAATATTTCAGATAATTTTGTAACGGATCTTACAAACAATTACGAAAATCTAAAATCAAACTACAATGCACTCGCGGTAACGTGAACTAATTAAAACCAAGGGAGTTCATGTTAGTGAAATTGTTCACGTTAGCGATTGTCGAATTTGATAGAAAAAATATAAAATTTTATAATATAAATCTGTGTTTTACACGCTTGAACGTGAAATTCTTTAATTATTATTTTCATTATTAAAAAATAAAACAAAAATTATTGATTAAAATGCATTACAAAGCAAAACGAGATCACGACATAAAATTACTCATTTGTTGCCATACAAAAAATATTAATTTATAGGATACAAACACACTTTTAATATAATATAACTTTAAAAATTTTAATATAACTTTAAAAATCGAAATTAATGTATGTATTTCAGTGTTGTCTACATGCTTAGAAAACAAATGTAGTGAAAAAAATTGTTCACGTTATAGAGCTTTCAGAGTTTGTTCACGTTACATAGTAGTCAATGTAAACAAAAGCTTGTTCACGTTAGGCGGTGTTCACGTTAGACGGTGTTCACGTTACCGCGAGTGCACTGTATGTACAAAATGAAAATTACATAGAAGTTAAAAAAATAAAATGGATATACATACTTCCATTATCGCCAAGAACTTTAAATTTAAAACTTATATCTTTAAACAATTAAATTTATACTTATGTATATTTATGTATTTAAAATAAAGAAATTAAAAAGTTGAAAAAAAATTTGGTTTATTTTAGAAATTTGTGTTTAATGCGTGATGTTTTTGATTCCAAATGACCCAAAAAAATGATTTTCGTTAATTATGCTTATATAAAAATTTCGCCAAAATTAGTTATATTCCTAGTTATTTCGTAGCCTATTTTTCTAATATATAATTTCAGATTGGTCGTAATATTAAATTTCTAGGACATTGTGACTATTTTATACTTGTGGTAAAAACTGTCCAATACAGCACTAAAAATTATTTAAAATATAAAATATTGAATAGTCAATATTACAAAAATAAAATACTTTTTTTCTTGAACATCATTAACCCATCTTACCCCGAAATCAAATCAAAATTACACTATAAATATCGTAAAATTATGACTAAATTAAATTCCAAAACTATTTTTTAGTAATATGTATTAGCATATGTATGGAGTTTTACAAAAATTACTACAAATCATATGTCTGATACAACAACATAATACATTGACTAGCATGAATTTTGTTGTTGCAAAAGTTAGGTTTTTGACAATTACGTCTCGTCTTCATGTTACCCTATGGCTTATAATGTATTAATTTCGAATTTACTTTAAATAATTCAATGTCAAAATTAAATTAACTTTAAAATTTTTGCCAAAAATTACAAAAGTTCGAATATTTTTGAACCTACACGAAAATTTCTGATACAGCATACGGCTTTCAAAGACTTTTCACATGATACCAATATTTCATATGTTTCCTTTGCAAGAAATATAAAAAAAAATCGTTGGAAAATAGCTCAATGAAGAGCAAATATTTTTTAGAACAAAGAACTATATAAAAAATTCAATAAAATAAGGTATTTTTTTAATTAAAAAAATAAAAAAAATTAAAACTATTTGAAAGGCCGTATGAATCCATAATCTATAAAACATAAATATGGGGGATTTCATGTCAAGTGAACCAACTTTCGGTATGATAGTAATTCAGACACAATTGTTCAACAAAAAAAATCGTTGGAAAAAAAAAATCGTTGGAAAATAGCTCAATGAAGAGCAAATATTTTTTAGAACAAAGAACTATATAAAAAATTCAATAAAATAAGGTATTTTTTTAATTAAAAAAATAAAAAAAATTAAAACTATTTGAAAGGCCGTATGAATCCATAATCTATAAAACATAAATATGGGGGATTTCATGTCAAGTGAACCAACTTTCGGTATGATAGTAATTCAGACACAATTGTTCAACAAAGATCGGTCAAGGGCTCTCTGAGTTAGAGGGGATCAAAATTTGACATTTTGGCCAAACATTTTAGCAAAATGTGTCCCAAAAAAAAATTTTTTTTAAAAAAATGGTAATTTTTTCTCAAAAGATCTTGTTGAATAATTGTGTCTGAAAACCTTGGTGCAAATTACATCCCGATCGGAAGACATCGATTTCAAAAGTTGATTCGCTTGACATGAAATCCCCCATATATAAAATTTAAAATCTATAAGGATTTTTTACTTTTATATTGTCAAATATTAAATTCCAATATGGATACAATTTTCCAAGTTGAATTCGATTTTGGATTTGAAATTTACATTTAATACACTTATTAAGGTAATTCATAAAAAAACGGGGACGTATTACCTTATTTTAATTTCTTTTTGGGTCTCGGGTAAATTTTCCATTTATGCTCACGATATGTATATGCAATACGTTATTAAAATATTCTTATACATATTCTTAAAATCCGATGAAATAACATATGGTATCTTTATAAAATAATATTTTTTGAAGTGAAGTACATATCGTTTAGGAGACGCATTTTTAGTTTTTAAACCCATATATATTTTTTTAATTTTTTTAAAAAAACAACATAAATAAAACCTTAAATAAAGAGTGTAGTGTTTTTGTTTTTGTGTATGAGTTTCTCTTACTCATGGACCCACCATATTGAAGCCCATCATATTGAAGCGCTGGAATACAAAGTGCTTTTGTACAAAACAGTTATAAAACCGATATGTCTATACGGCATTAGCTATGGGGAACAGTCTCCTCATCTAACGTTGAAAAATTGCAAAAAAAAGCAGTCAGCACTGTTAAGGAAAATAACAGGTGTCCCATGGTACAATCGCAATAGTAATATCCATAGGGATCTCAATGTCCCCATAATACGCGAGGAGATCAAACTCTCCAGTTTAAACTACCTATCAAAACTATTCGATCATCCAAATCCCCTTGCCAGGAGTTGCTGTCATTTGAGGGTCATAGACGACTGAGGATCTGGCCAGATAATCATTTTAACGAGCACTTATGTTGGACGGCAATAACAACTTTAGTTTTAGTTTAGGTTAAGATTTTAATACTTATTGTAAATTTCTCAAAAGAAAGTTTCAATAAAGAAAAGAAAGAAGAAAAAAAATTTTAAAGAAAATAACATTATGGTCCAATCTGGTTAAAACGTTAATATGAACACAAAAACAGCCACGCATAACTAATATAATCCGTTATTGCAAGTAATAGTTAATAGGTTATGAAATGAGGACAAAATACTGCTATGGCGAAATTGCGTTTAATTTTAGAAGCTGTTCACAAGACTTTGTCAGTTATTAAAACAACTTATTTACTATACAATTGTGCTATTAACTCGAAATTTGTTTTTTTAATTATGTTGCAGCAAGCAAATGTATCGCTCAAAAAACAAAAACAAATTTGTTATAAGTATATACTACTATATGTATATATTAGATATACATATATACTAGTTTTTTATTATCATAAATTGTTCTTAACAATTATTACATAAAGAAATATATATCTGCATACACATTTATAGTTATGTAAACTAAATTACTAATCAAATGTTTAAAGAATTTTCCTATTACATTCAAAATAATTATTTTTGAATAAAATCACTAATTGAAATATTGCACCTAATTCAGAGAGAATTATGAATCCACTTTTCTAGCTTCGTCTTTTATTTTATCGTCATCCTCCGTCTCACTTGAGTTTTTTGAAATATTTGTTTTATCCTTCGGATTTTCTTTGTCCAAACGTTCATGTTCACTTTTGATTAACTCATTCAATTCGTCCTTCCAGCCTAAAGCTTCTGCCAAAGCCAAGCAGCCATCATCACAGTCACCAATATAAGCGATATCGCGGGTATTTTTGGGATTATCAAACATTAGACCTGGGCCACTCATAAACCAAGAGCTGATGCCACCAAAATCGCTACCAACTTTAGTGCGATTGATTAATAAACGTACACACTTTGTGTTCGCGCGATCAATGAGGGAAGCAAAAGGTTGCACCTCCAATGAAGTACCCATTATGATGAGCAAATCGCATTTATTAAAATCTTTGGCTGGTAGTGTATAAAATTTCTCTGGTAGATTTTCACCAAAGAAGACAATGTCTGGTTTAACTACAGCATTGCAATCTGTACAAGTGGGTACATTGTCCGAAAATATTTGATCCTTCATCCATTCCATGGAGTAAAGTTTACGACAACCCAAACAATGATTGGTAAAGAATGTGCCATGAGCCTCTACCAGTTTATCATCAGGTAAACCAGCAATTCTTTCAAGTGTATCAATGTTTTGTGTATAATGACGTAACAGCAATCCTTTATCGTGAAGAAGTCTTACAAAATAGTGTGATGGAGTTGGATTGAAAGAACCGGGATAAAGTTCTTTAGCCAAAGCAAAGAATGGTTGTGGATTATCTTCAAAATAGTCCATTTCGAAAATGGCCGAAGGATGTGGTAAATTATATTTTTGCAAATTGTCATATAAGCCAGAGCCAGGTGAACGGAAATCGGGAATACCAGCCGCTAAAAGAAGATGAAAATTAAATATAAAATTTTAAATTCAAAATGAAATACTTACATGTTGATATACCAGCACCAACCATTGTTATAATATTTTTGAAACCTTTGGACTTCCAGTGGTCACACAAGCCCTCAAACGTTAGATTTTCAATTATCTAATATACAAATTATTGTTAGATTTATTCGTTTTTTAATTTCGCTAATACAAACCTTTTTAGCATCTTCATCTTTTTCATCCAAAGTTGTAACTAAATTAAGTTTTTGAGAAAAAAATTTCCTGATGACTTCCATAGCATTGTCATCTGAAAATAAAGTTACATAAAAATCAATTTATCAATTTTATTAGGATAATGAACTAAATTCATATCTATAATATTTTTCCTACAATTTGGTGGTACATATTAAGATTTTGGATATTTTAATGGCCTGAAAATTGGGGTCATTTTTATTCACCATGAAATATCCATTTTTTAAAATTATCGGTTTAAGTGTACATTAAATAGTATAAAGCGGCTAGTTCACATATTTATATAAAGTTTATAGAGAATTTTAATTTCACAAATCCACATACTATTTTTAGATATTGAAACAAAATTTTCAAATCTGAATTACATTGTAATTAGAATTATATTTTATAAAAAAAAAAACTAGATTGTGCCTTACATTATTTTGAATTGTTGTTTTCTAAAACCATAGAATAATATATCCATAGAAGCGCTACTGAGAGGGAGAAAACCTAAGTCTGTTGTCAAAAACCTAAGTCGTGAGAATGTATTAGTACATAGTTTTGAGGTTGTATTGGTGCCTTTTTAATTTTCACCAGACACACAGAGTTCTATAAAAATGTTTAAATTTTAATTTATTTAAATTTTCTTCTATTTTCAATACCAAAAATTGAAACTCTGTTCTATAAATAAAATTCTACCACAGATAAATTTAAGTGTCAAAAATAAATAAAAAAATAAATTTGTTCATTTGAGCAAAATAAAAGTGTTTCAGAAATAAAAGTGTCCTGTAAGTATTAAAAAAAAATTACAAAAATTGTGTGGAAGTGTAAAAAAGCGGTTCGGTCTATATTTAGTCGGGAAATCGATGTTAAAATTTCAAGAATTCTGATGTGTTAAATTCTCTCGCAAGTATGTTGAATTCACATATCACAAGTACGTGTGAAGAGAGTAATTATTGTTACTCTCAGCTTACTCTCAGTTGCGCCTCTAGTTGTACCCTATGTCTAAAACCATAGAATAATATATCCATAGAAGCGCTACTGAGAGGGAGAAAACCTAAGTCTGTTGTCAAAAACCTAAGTCGTGAGAATGTATTAGTACATAGTTTTGAGGTTGTATTGGTGCCTTTTTAATTTTCACCAGACACACAGAGTTCTATAAAAATGTTTAAATTTTAATTTATTTAAATTTTCTTCTATTTTCAATACCAAAAATTGAAACTCTGTTCTATAAATAAAATTCTACCACAGATAAATTTAAGTGTCAAAAATAAATAAAAAAATAAATTTGTTCATTTGAGCAAAATAAAAGTGTTTCAGAAATAAAAGTGTCCTGTAAGTATTAAAAAAAATTTACAAAAATTGTGTGGAAGTGTAAAAAAGCGGTTCGGTCTATATTTAGTCGGGAAATCGATGTTAAAATTTCAAGAATTCTGATGTGTTAAATTCTCTCGCAAGTATGTTGAATTCACATATCACAAGTACGTGTGAAGAGAGTAATTATTGTTACTCTCAGCTTACTCTCAGTTGCGCCTCTAGTTGTACCCTATGTCTAAAACCATGTTCTAAAACCAAAAAAAAACGTAAAAACTGAAATAAAAATATGTTTTTTATTTTAAATAAAACAATTATAGATATGTATTTTTATATTTTTTTTATTTTAATTACTAACAACTACTTATTTAAACTAAAAAAGGTATGTACCATAGGGTACAACTAGAGGCGCAACTGAGAGTAAGCTGAGAGTAATAATAATTACTCTCTTCACACGTACTCGTGATATGTGAATTCACCATACTTGTGAGAGAATTTAACACATCAAAATACTTTAAATTTTAACTTCGATTTTCCGACAAAATATAGACCGAACCGCTTTATTACACTTGTACACAATTATTTGCAATTTTTTTTAATACTTTGCTGGACACTTTTATTTAGAAAACGCGTTAATTTTGCTCAAATGAAAAAATTTATTTTTTTATTAATTTTTGACACTTTTTTTATCTGTGGTAGAATTTAATTTATGAAACAGAGTTTCTATTTTTGGTATTGAAAATAGAAGAAAATGTAAATTAATTAAAATGTAAACATTTTTATAGAACTCTGTGTGTCTGGTGAAAATTAAAAAGTCACCAATACTACCTCAAAAATATGTACTAATACATTCTCACGACTTAGGTTTTTGACAACAGACTTAGGTTTTTTCCCTCTCAGTAACGCTTCTATGGATATATTATTCTATGGTATGTACCATAGGGTACAACTAGAGGCGCAACTGAGAGTAAGCTGAGAGTAATAATAATTACTCTCTTCACACGTACTCGTGATATGTGAATTCACCATACTTGTGAGAGAATTTAACACATCAAAATACTTTAAATTTTAACTTCGATTTTCCGACAAAATATAGACCGAACCACTTTATTACACTTGTACACAATTATTTGCAATTTTTTTTAATACTTTGCTGGACACTTTTATTTAGAAAACGCGTTAATTTTGCTCAAATGAAAAAATTTATTTTTTTATTAATTTTTGACACTTTTTTTATCTGTGGTAGAATTTAATTTATGAAACAGAGTTTCTATTTTTGGTATTGAAAATAGAAGAAAATGTAAATTAATTAAAATGTAAACATTTTTATAGAACTCTGTGTGTCTGGTGAAAATTAAAAAGTCACCAATACTACCTCAAAAATATGTACTAATACATTCTCACGACTTAGGTTTTTGACAACAGACTTAGGTTTTTTCCCTCTCAGTAACGCTTCTATGGATATATTATTCTATGGTATGTACCATAGGGTACAACTAGAGGCGCAACTGAGAGTAAGCTGAGAGTAATAATAATTACTCTCTTCACACGTACTCGTGATATGTGAATTCACCATACTTGTGAGAGAATTTAACACATCAAAATACTTTAAATTTTAACTTCGATTTTCCGACAAAATATAGACCGAACCGCTTTATTACACTTGTACACAATTATTTGCAATTTTTTTTAATACTTTGCTGGACACTTTTATTTAGAAAACGCGTTAATTTTGCTCAAATGAAAAAATTTATTTTTTTATTAATTTTTGACACTTTTTTTATGTGTGGTAGAATTTAATTTATGAAACAGAGTTTCTATTTTTGGTATTGAAAATAGAAGAAAATGTAAATTAATTAAAATGTAAACATTTTTATAGAACTCTGTGTGTCTGGTGAAAATTAAAAAGTCACCAATACTACCTCAAAAATATGTACTAATACATTCTCACGACTTAGGTTTTTGACAACAGACTTAGGTTTTTTCCCTCTCAGTAACGCTTCTATGGATATATTATTCTATGGTATGTACTTCATTAAATTTTCATAAAGACAAAGGTTCGAAAGAATTAATTCTTAATTCCATTTTCGATATCAAAATAAATTGTGTCTCTTAACGATTCAGTTAAATGTATTGAATTTATTTTCAATTCAATTGTCTGAAGTACTGTCATATATTTTCAAAAAGGAATTTTTTGTTCACATTGTTAATGAACAGTACCATATTATATATCATATTATCAGATTATTTTCTAAATATATGAGAAATTTACTATTATATATTGTTACGAATGTGCAATAGCGATTTGAATTTAACGGTCCGCAACGACTGCCTGTAACATTTATCATGTTTATAAACACGTCCATCAGTAAAAGCATCTACTTATCAACAATGTTGATAGCATGCGGTTATTAGCATTGTTTGTAAGTATGGCAACACTGGATGTTTAAGCCGCATTAACATCGAAAACTCTAGAATTCGAATGTACTAGTATGTCCGTTAAGAGCATTGTAGAAGATTCCCGAGAGATGGCGTGTGTATAAATGGTGGCAGAGGCTGCAGTCGTGAGTTGAGTTTATCATTGGCGCTGTTAGAGTTTACATCAACTGTCTTGTACATGTATACTTGTACATTATAAAGTGTGTGTGTGTGTTTCTGCGAATTGATACTCGTGTATAAAGACACTGAGTGACTATTTAATTCTGTTGTTGTTCTACATTATAAATAAATAAAGAGTTGTTACAATTTTAAACTACTAAAACTGCTTTTATTTGCAATCAAAAGTATCCGGTTTATTTAAAGGAAATAAACCCCCGTTTTTAAAAGGTAAAAACGTAACAATATATTGATTTTAAATTCCTATAACTTCTAAACTAAGAGAGAGCAGGCAAAAATTGTTTCGTTTTTGTGCTTAACCTTTAACTGTTGAGGTGGTGCAGGCTGGCCAGTCTTGGGGGGTTTGTCCCCAAATATGGGGATTTTGTTAGGTTTTCGGGGACAGAAAATTTCGTTTGGCGACTGGAGATATTTTAAAATGTTTCGGGGATTTTACCAAGTCATCGTTAGCGTAAGTATTTAGTGGA
The DNA here is from genome assembly GCA_942486065.2 of Calliphora vomitoria. Classification (NCBI taxonomy): domain Eukaryota; kingdom Metazoa; phylum Arthropoda; class Insecta; order Diptera; family Calliphoridae; genus Calliphora; species Calliphora vomitoria. Next base: position 65,862,659 of record OW818029.2, read on the forward strand.
AACAAATTTACCCCACACAATAATTAACGTAATATTTTCATAGAATTATTAGTAGAAAACAAATTTACCCCACATCAAAATTAACGTAATATTTGCATATAATTATTTTGGATATTTGTGGTGTCAACTTGCAAGACCGCATTTGAAAAACATCAACACAACCAATAGCTCCCTTGATTGTTACGAGACAATTGGTAACATTTTGGGTCCTGACTCAGTACCTCCGTCTCCGATAGAGTCGATCCCTGTTGCTCGTAAGTTATGCTACATATGCCCGACAAGGCTAAAGCGAAAAACTACACACTTTTGCCTGCAATGTAGCAAGCCAATGTGTATAGGATGCAGCAAACGTATATACATACACTGTGCGAATACAGATTTTGATGAGTAAAAAACCTCCAAAACGGATGACCTGTGGTTTTTACACCTGATTATTTTTTTTTTATGATCTCTTTTATATCTTTAAATTTATACATTTGGCTGTGAAAAAATGTCCTTTAATAATAAAATCAATTTCGAATTTTTTGATGATACGTTCCCTGCAGGAAATGGAACTAGTACCAAACTAGTATTTTACTAGTACCAAAATCACCAGTACTAGTTCCCAAATGTAAACTTTCCTATATTATCTTAATGCTCAAATTAACATTGAGTGTGTTTAGAAAATTACTAGTACCATTAGTTCTAGAAGTATACTAGTACTTTTTGAACCGATTAGATGCTTTAGAACCAGTATCTTAATAGTTCTTTTGTATGGAAAAAGAGAATCAAATGGTAAAATTGTATATATGTATTAAAACAAAAATATTCGCAAAATTTTATTAATCTACAAGTGGTACATTCGAACTACTTCTAATACTAGTACTCAACAGCACTAGTACTATTCCATAGAAAGTCTTGCCTTATTGGCACTAGTGCCTCCTAAACTAGTATTAGTACTAGTGGCATTTAGACAATTATCGCTTCATTTCCTGCAGGGTTGTTTTGCATTTTACGTGACGATATGCAATGCATAGAATGCATACACATAATAAATTAAGTAAAATTATTTGAAATTTAATAAAGTTTTTCCACCCAAAACCCACGGTACCCATATGACAGCATTTATTTTGTTTTCTTTTAGCGTGTTTTTTCACTTACCTGTTTCTTCTTTTTCTCGCTCGGCAAGGCTTTCCTTGTTTTTATTTTTTGACGATACTGGTTTTTCTTCACTCATATTTATTAATTGGACAACTCCACGTCGCTGTAATTTGTAATTTTTAAACAATTGTTTGGTTATTTGAATTCTGGAAAATAGTAGGGACGCCGTCTTGGATAATTTATTAAGAACAATTTACCAATAAATATTTTCTTTACCAACGAGAAAAAAACCAAGCAAGAACAATAACACCAAGGCGAATTCATACAAGGTGGTGGCAGTTCCACAAAAACAACAATTGGTCTTATCAAATGTCAAAAAACATAAATTAAAAATTAAACAAATATGTATTAAAACTTAATATAGTGTAGATAATTAAATAGTGAGGGCTTTACTTATTTCTGTAAAAAATAAATATTTTGTTAATAAGCTTAGAATATGTAGATATTTAAATATAAACAAAAGCTTTGACAACTGTTAGAACCAAAAAGCGAAAAAAAAGTTATCAGCTGATTGACTGACTCCACCTTGTATAAATTCGCCTTGAATAACACAAATGCCAATTATGTTAATGCTGCCAGATTGTTCAACTTTATACTCCAGCTATTCTGACTGATGTCAAAAACAATACACACACCTCACCGTGCATTTCTTATGTGACTGATTGTTTTGAATAATGAGAGCTATCAAAACCAAAAAAATTATTAAAATGCAAGCTGTTTTGATGATCTAGATTTATGCCATTTTTTCCGAAAGGTTGAAGAAATGGCTATCTAAACTATTTGGGACACATTTTGCTATATTCGAACAATCGACTTTTTGCTGAAAAAGTCGAATAGTCGTTTACACATCTAATTTCAGTTTTTGTTTTCCATATACATCCTATACATTCACACATTTTTATTTCACTGCAACAAATTTACTCCTTTTTTATTTATTATTAAAACAGTTTTAACAAAATGTTTTAAAATTAATTTCTATAAGAAAGAATAATATGTTTAACAAATATTATTTGTGTATAGTTATTTTACTTAATTTTACCTATTGAAATAAATATATAAAAATTTTTATAAAAATTATTATTTTAAATTACATATTTGTTTATATTTGAGAAATTTTAATTTTTGATATTTCCTTTTATCCATTTATCTTTTTATCCATATTTATATATGATATACATGTATATCGTTACCTTAATACAGAAAGGCTCTAACTCTTGTTTTGTTTAAGTCTAGATTTTTTGGTTAAATATGATATACAAAAAAAAAAAAAAAAAAAACGAGTTATGACCTTTCTATATAAAGGTTATATACATTTACATAATATTCGAAAAAAAAACGCATATCTTTTTGGAGATGCGTATTCGTAACTTTGTCTCCAAAAATATAACTAAGGATTAATAAAAACAAGTTCAAATATATTTTATCAGTATTTTCTAACTCAATGCTATGGTTCTGATGAAAAGTAGTGTTACCACTAAGCCACTATTACCGAAATAACTGCAATTATGTCACTGCTAAAATAACATGACCTCTAAATATAATTACTGATATTCTATTAATAATTTTATGTTAAGAAAATAGAAATTTTTTATTTCAATAATTGAGTAAATAATTTAACTCAATCTTATTTTTAATTTTTGTGAACTTTATTAATCATGTATGTCAAACTTAAATTACCATTATCTTTAAAATACCGTTACAAAAACAACAGCAAATACTGTTTCTGTTACTTTTAAAATGCTTTGAATCTGTTGTCAACCTTGGAAACGATTTGAAACAGAAAAGGGTAAGGTCCATTATTATTTCACATGCTGGATTCAATGCATTTATATACATTTCCATCTGATTGGTGTATAATTAGTCATTCCAACACTATATGTGCTTCAATTTACATTTATTAAACATTGAATGTTTTTACCACCTCTTTATTGGAAAAAATCAAGACACCAGTAACAGTTTATATATTCATATTTTTGTTTCTGTTAATATTGAACACCGGCATCTATTTACATACTTAAAAATCCTATCTGAGAGAGAGCTGGCAAATTTGTTTACGTTTTTATGCTTATAATGAAGAGAGCCAACAACTCAGAAAAAATATTTAAATACAACCTTTTGTCGTGATGTTGATGTATGCCCCTTTATTTATAAAATGTAAATTATTTTGTTAATTTAGTTTCAAAATTAAATTTTATACCATGTGTTAGGTGTTAACAAGAAAAAAGCAACTCTGAAAATCTGCTACTATTAAATGCAACATTGTAAACCACGCTTTTTTTTGGAAATGCAACCCTACAATGTTGTTTTTAAAAACTTGACAAATTGACCAACCCAGCTGTTTGTTTTCTTTTCCTGAAAATTTTTTTTAACCAACTAAAATCCTTGAGAAAAGAATATTATTTAATGAAAAATAACAAATAAATGCAGGAAAACTTGGGAAATTTATTGATTTTCGATAATAAATAAAGTTAAATTTGCAAATAAAGTGAAAACATGATGAAAATTAAGTGAAATGTGAGCAAAAGAAAAAAACGTGAAATCACAGACAAAACTATCTCTATTGGAAGAAGAAAAGCAAGCACACACGTTGCCACAGTGGCAATAATAACGAAAACAAGACACATTCATTCGTTACAGCCCGCAAAGTGAAAAGGGGTAAGTTTGTCCACTTTCTCGATATGTTTGTAAATAAAAATGTTAGTAATTTGAGATGTTTTTAAAGTTTTTCTTAATTAGTACAGTCCAATTGGGACATATTTGCATTAAATTGTACTAGACTCGAATAGTAGGGGCGAATAGCAAAATACCTCATGCAAGATGCATCTCAATCATGCTACAGCTGTAAGTGCGGCCGCCATGGTCAACTATCAACATTATGCGCCGGCACAAATTTCCACTTCCCACGGGCTGACCACGTCTTCGGGTCAACAACAAACAACAATATCTGCAGCTGGACTGCAGCAAACACCCTTTACGCTGCATCAATTAACAGCGGTACAAGCCATACAACATCCCACACATCAAGCCATGCTACATCCACAACATCCATTGGTTCATTTACTGGACATTTCAACAACGGCGGCAGCTTCCTCATCGCTAAATAATAATCCTGCACCGATCACGCCGATGCCAGTGACTAAAATCGAAATGCCCGAAGAGATGCCCGATCCGATAATCGATGATCCACGCAAAAAGAAACAGTGCCACATTTGTAAAAACAAATTTCGACAATTAACCACACTGCGAAATCACATGAAGATACACACCGACGAAAGACCCTACAAGTGTAAACACTGCGACAAGGCCTTTCGTCAAATATCGACACTCACGAATCATGTCAAGATTCACACTGGCGAGAAACCATTCAAATGCAATATATGTTCTAAGGACTTTCGACAACAATCGACATTGATAAATCATATTAAAACGCATAAGGGTGAGTAAAAGTCTATTGAACTGATGGTTGTTGTTGATGTTCTTGCTTCTTCTACCTCATCCGATTAAATGAAATGAATGGTTATTATTTTATATTTGTTTGTAATAATCTTATATTGACATTTATTTTATTTTGGCTTGTTAAAATTATTTCATTAAACCATTTGCATCAAATCATTTACCTTTTTCTTAAATTATTTATACACAATTAACATTGTTAATTTTTTTTTTTTTTATCACAAAAACATTTTTATTTTTCTACTTTGCTATAAGTTCTTATGATCGCCTCGAAATGGATAACATTCTTTCAAAGTACAATTCAACATTCTATACTTATACTTAAACACAATTTTTAGCCTTAAGTTTTTTTTAGTCTTTTTTGGATCGTTTTATGGATCTTTATTATTGGTACAACGAATACTGTAGATTTTAGCTTTTACAAACTTCTGTTTATAAAAATAAATAAAAAAAAAATTATATAGATTTGTGATGTTCAATTCTATTAAATCAAAACTTTATATTTTGGTGTTTGCTAAATTTTCTTTAAAACAGGTTCCTTCGAAATGAAATTCCAAAAAATGTTTAAGCTATGAAAGTATTAAAACAATTTTACACTTTCAACGTACAGAATCAGTATTTTGTTTGGGAATAATTTTTAATTCAATGAATTAAATTTTGAAAAAACTTTTTCCTTTACTTTATTTCCTTGTTTTTATGCAATTATTTTAAAAAACATTTCGAGGTATATCAAGCACCAACTAACTCAAATTTACAATAAAGTTATAATTAACATTTATTCACTCACTCATTAAGCTATAGATATATATATATATAAATCTATCTATCTATAATTAACATTTATTCACTAACTCAATATGCTATAAGCTATGGAAATTGTCTTGATCATGAGTTTTCATAGTTTTCTTCCAATATGAGATGAGAGCGTTGTGACAACATTTTCGAAATAATTATTATGCCAAAATCTTTAAAAATTATATAAAGTCTTCGTCTAAGAAACCCATATCCAGTTTATTACATTTCAAATTTGCTATTATCCCTATTTTAAGCACATAAAAATTATTTATATTGCAATGTCGATAAAAATGTTCAAAAAATAACCCTACTCTTCATGGTGAACATTGTTGTATAATTAGTCGATAAAGCAGTGCGTATAATCACATCGCATATTATAAATTCCAATACCTGATTAGTCAATTTTAAAATTGCTTCCAAATATTAACCATAAACTGCATTCCAATTCTTGTCACGCATATTAACTATAAACCAATGCACAACGGCACAATTAGTTATAAACCAACGCTGAGAATGATATTATCTGAAATGTCTCCTAACATTAAAGAGCTTATAAAATAAAATCAATGCCGCAATTATGAATATTATTTATGATGTTTTTTATAATTTGTTAACTTTTTACTTGATTTTTTAAATTCACCTTTTCAAGATGAAATTGAGAAAATCCAAATTTATATTGATACAAAACAAATTGAAATTGAATTCTAATTTGTATTTTCTCAATATTAATTTGGATTTCTAAATTTCAATTATCTTTTCCTCAATATTAAATTGGATTTCTCATCTTCAATTTGTATTTTCTCAAAATTTATTTGGATTTTCAGTATTAGTTTGCTGAATTTAAATTTGTAATTTCTCAATATTAATTTGAATGTCTTGATTTTTTAAGTTTTAACTTAAAATGGTGTAGTCAAAAATGAATCTTGACTTCTTTTTAAAAGAATTATAAATTCTGTATCTGTGTTGCCGATCAATAGAAATTGTTGTTTTTTGTTTTGTATATAAGAATATTAAACAAAATATGAGACGTGCTTCTAATGAAATGGGTCAGGGGGGCAGTGAACCAAAAGCTTGTGAGAACCCTTTATATAAAGGAATTTTAAAAATTAAATTCTGAATACTTGTGGAACCACAACAATTACTAATTAAATTTGACTTAATAAAAAAGTAAACCATTCATTTCATTTACTGTACAACAATCGAATGAAAATTAATAACACTTACTTGTTTTTTTTTAGTTTTTGCTTCACTTGCAGAATCAAATCAAACACCAGCTTCAATACTAAACTATCAGACGCAACAGACGCAGGGTACTTCACGAAAGGGACACACAAAGTCGATTGTACATTCGGCAGCAGCAGCTGCTGCTCAGGCTCAACTAATACATCAGCAACAGATGCAACAACAACAGCAGCAACAACAGCAACAAGGACAAAGTACAATTGTAACGTATACGCCACAGCAAAGACAAAACATTACGAAGAGCCTGTACACGGGCAGTTACAATTCGCCGCAGGCCGATGAGCTGGTCAAGCCGTACCAGTGTAAGATCTGTCAGAAGCGTTTCCCACAACTAAGTACCCTGCATAATCATGAACGCACGCATATTGATCCAAAACCTTATAAATGCGATACATGCGAAAAGTCATTTAGTCAATTGGCAACATTGGCAAATCATAAGAAGATACATTCTGGTGATAAGCCCTATGCTTGTGCTTATTGTTGCATGACGTTCCGCCAACAAAGCACCCTTAACAATCACATGAAGACACATGCCAATCAAGTGGCCACCATAACAACCAACTCTACAACAGCAGGCACAGGTGAGGCGCTTGTTTTGTCGCCGTTCCACTGAGTGAAAAAAAGTAAAATTGAACATTATTTACGCTTAACAAAAAACTTTATTTTGAATTTTTACACGCTAACCATCAACATAACACCACCACCAACAACAACAATATCAACACACACAACCAGTAATAGGAGGAGGAGGATCAGTGGTGCAAGTAGGGAATCATCATCATCCTCACCATCATCAGGCTGGTGGTAATAACATCCCTTTAGCAGCAGCTACCATAATGGTGACACCAACAGCTTCGGGACACCTACAAATTCAGCCACAAGTAGAACATCATCCCTTGTTACACTTTCTAGACAGCAATACTACAGTTAGCACTCTGAGCACGAAGGAACAGTTTGCATCGGCGAACAACAACAATAACCACAACATCACCACCAGTACAGGCATTGTACCCCACTGTTTACGCAACAGTTGTCCAGATCGTCCATTTATGTGCAGTGTCTGCCGCCGGACATTCTCCCAGCAGAGCACACTTACAAATCACTTGAAGACCCATACCGGTGAAAAGCCCTATAAATGTAAAATATGCGAAAGTCATTTCAGACAATTGTCCACACTAAATAATCATATGAAAATACATACGGGCGAAAAGCCCTATGCTTGTTCCTATTGTCCTAAGCAATTTAGACAAAAAAGTACACTAACAAATCATGTACGTATTCATACTGGCTGAGGCAGAGTCGAAGGAGAAGAATCATACTAAAAACTTCTTTCAATTTCACAGAAACACAATAACATCTCATTCAATCACACACTCATCTAACTTCACGCATACATACTATACGTACGATTTGCGCTAAGGAGGAGGGAGGCGCGGGGGGTTCGTATTAAACAAAAGTTATTGATTCTATGAATTTGTTTGTTGACATTTTTCATTTATTTTTTTTTGTTTAGATGGTTATTATATCCTTGTTGCTGCAGTTGGAAATCGTTTAATTTTGTAAATATAACAATGAAATTGTATGTAAATTAAATATATATTCTAACGACATACATACACAAACAAACATATATACATACATACGTGCATACAGACAGGCTTTAAATCATAAACAAATTTAAAATTTAATTTAAAATTATTTTCCAATTGCAATTAGTTCTATAAGAATTAATTTTAAACAAAATTAAACCGTTTTATGTTTATTTTGGATAAATCAAAAACATTTCTTGTCACAAATCCTGGATACCTCTCGCCACCTTCCTAGAAAACAAAAATTCATACAAACAAACATACTATACATGCTATCTTTAGAACAAAAACGACAAACAACAAAAGATAAGAAACAAAATATTATCTTCTTAGTAAAATAGAAGTTACTGTTTTTTCTTTAGAAGAATTTCTTAGAAATTCGTTAAACTAAAAACTAAATTTTAGGCTTAGAGTTTTGATGTTCGTTAAACTAAATCTCTTTCCTCTCCCCGCAGAGACAAAACAAAAAAAAAAATAATAATAAACACACACACAAAATAAACTAACAAAAAAACTATCTAGGGTATACAAAAGAAGCTCCTTCTTCTCTTTTTAAGACACAAACTGCTGTGCAGCCATACTCTACAAAACTATACATACATACATAAAAAAAACTCTTAGAGTTAATTGAAAGATTGCTCTCTTCTTGTGTAATAATAAATTAAACATTAAATACTATTATAAAAAATAAATAAATACAGGGTGTTAAACATTACTTTCCTTCTCCTATTCTGTTGCTGTCTTAATATTATTATTATTATTATTATTATTATTCCTTTAAATGAACTTATTACTTTAAGTTTATTCACATTTTGATTTAATTTAATAAAGTTTTCTCTTTAAATTACTTTTTTTATACAATATTTTAGTTATTTTTCCTACTTTATTTAAATTAATTAAATAAGCTTTGCTTTTTATCAACCTTCTTTTTAAACAAAACTATTTAATTTTAAAACTTATTTTTAACGTACATGTGTTAGTATCTACTACTACATACTACTTACTATAGCATAAATTTATGCCGAAAAATCATACCATAAAAGATCAGAGTAAATTGAACAAAAATAAGAAAATATAAACACAAAATATTGCAAAATTAATAAAACAAAACTATGGAAAAATAAAAATTTAAAACAAAAAATATATATATAGAGTATTTTATCATGTATAATTTTTTTTGTAATGATTTTTTTATACGTTGAATTTTTTGAAAAACAACAACAACAATAATTGATAATGTACTTAAAAATAAAAAAAGTATATAAAAATTATAATAAACGTTTAAAAATAAAGTATGTTTGCAACATAACTATTTATTTTATTTTGTTTGTCGAAAGTTAAAAGTGAGTATATTTTTGATACGTTGCGGCGAAAAGGATCATCGAGTTCAATTAGCTATAATTAATCGACTAAAATAATCCATCTCTACCCCAGCAAACAATAATGGAAGTGATATATTCACAAACGACATCTTGATTAGATTTATTATTGCATTATTATAAATAAATTTTATCTATATTTTTCATTGGTTTTTAACAATTCTTTAAAATATGCTTCACATAATATTATATAACTATGTACGGAATGACCCGATTTCACACGGCCAAGGGCTGTCAACTTAGTATGCACTGCTGTTACAACAACAACTCAAAAACAAAATGCATATGTGTACAAAAATAACCGAATGCATAATTTCTTACACGAAAAAAGTATCACTCATGCTAAATTAAAAATAACAGAGTATTTGATTTTTTAGATGAAAACAGCATTGATGTTTTTATTGTTTATGTTTTATTTGTTGTTATCGCAGTTTTAGTGGAATTTGTAATCAAACTAAAAGTTATTAGATATAGTGAAAATGTGTTCTATTATCGAAAAGAGTTATTATGAAAATATGCATATATTAGGACAATTATCAGCTTCCAAAAAGGACTGCTAGAAGTATTTCGAAATTCGTGCCTTTTTTTTGCCCAAAGACGAAGCCTATTGAAATTGGTTGAAATCGGTCCATTATTTTACCTAGTTCCCATACAAATGTTCTTCGAAATAGGTTTTGTTCGGTTAAAAATATCTGATTTATATAGGTATCAAAATTTCGACATAAATAAGTTCAATATAAAAAGAAATCAAACCTAAACATTGGTGAGGATCGGTCAATAATTGACTATACATCCCATATAAGGCCCACTTCCGAAAATCAGTTTAAAGAGCATACGCACACAGGCATTTTCTAAACAATTTATAAAAAAAATTTTATATTTAAAATATAAAACTCAAATATTTTAAACAAAATAAATTATTTTTCTTTAGTTTCAAGAGAACATATTTATGATATTTATAAGTTGTTTAATAATTTAATAATACCGTTATTTAAATAAAATTAAGTAATCTAGAAAAACTAAAAGTATTTCCGTAGTCTAAGGACCTACCAAAACAAAATTGCTACATGAGAAACCCTAAATATTTTTTGTTCACTTATGTATCACTGTGTAATTAAATTAGCGAACTCATTTTAAATTTGCGCCTAAAAGCCAGCAATTAATTTTATCTATTTGGAACCAAACTATTTAATGTTTAATTTGCTAATATAATAAAAAGCTTTATGTAAGATTAAAGAGAAACGAGAAAGGTTAATCATTTCCCTTTCCATTTATGTTTTATTGATAAGTTCTTGTTATACCCTTCACCTTCGTCAGAAGGGTATATATAAATTTGTCATTCCGTTTGTAATTTCTATAATATAATTTACCGACCCTATAAAGTATATTTATTCTGAATCCTTATAGATAGCGGAGTCGATTTAGCCATGCCCGTCTGTCTGTCTGTTGAAATCAATTTTCTTCGGGATCCAAATCTTCAATAATTCTGTCATACATGCTTTCGAGAAGTTTCCTATTTAAAATCAGCAAAATCTGTCCATAAATAACGGAGATATGAGCAAAAATCCGAGACAACCTCTATTTTTGGCCTTTTTTTGCTCTATATCTCGATGACTAAGTCATAAATATAGACAATATGGACCTACAATGGGTCAAAATCGGGAAAAATATTTTTTAACCCGAATTTTTTTTTCACAAAAAACATTCTTTTGTCATAAATTTTTTTCACTCATAAATTTAAAAATTTTTTTTTTAAAAATTGTAAAAAAACTTTTAAAAAACAATTTTGAAAAAAAAAAAATTTTTTAATTTTTTTTTAAAGTATAATTTGGTGAAGGGTATATAAGATTCGGCACAGCCCTCTTACTTGTTTATGCATTAAAATATTCACGACAGCAGACAACCGACTACAACCTTTCAAAAATAGAATACATGTGTGTACATTAGGGCTATAACCACGCGATGGCAAATTTTGTGTTATTTACGATAACATTTTTTTCGGGTCATTTTGGAATAAAAACCTCACCCACAAAAAGGCTTTTTTAAATTGAAATATTTCTCAAATTTGTATTACTTTTTTTTATTTTTTTATAGTAAAACAGCGGATTCTTTCCCGTTACCGCAAATTTTAAATATAAATTTGAGCTAGGTTGATATATTTATAAAAAAAACTATTTGCATTTTTTGGATAAAAATAAAATAAAAAAATATCTTCAAACTTTACCACGTTTTGAGGGTGAACTTTTTTGACAACCTCTAAAAAGTAATACGACTATTTTGATATTTGGAAAAAATTTAAAAATGTTATAGCCTTGTGTACATATATGAAAATTACACTGTGCTAGTTGACAAAACTGTCAAGCGGGGCACTCGGTGGGTTAAACTAATTCGAGTACGCTGAATTCAGTGGTGGTAGCCGTTTTTTTAGGTTAGCTCGTATTTTCGAGATATACCGTTATTTCAAAAATGGAGGAGGTTGCTCAACATATATTCACGTCACTTATAAACGGTTTAGTTTATTGAATAAACTGAAAAACCCGAAATTCCGCAATAAAATTATCTTTAAGTAAAGCTTAACATATTTTTAATCTTCGCAAAAATTAATTTTTTAACAAAATCTCGAAATTTTTGTTTTTAAAACGGCATGAAAAATTGGAAAATGAAGCTACGCTGTTATCGAATCGAATAGAAAACAAAGTTCCAAACCAATTTTGGGATTCTTTAAAAGTTTTTTGGAAATTGTGGGATTGTCAAAAACAATTCAATTTCTTGCTAATTTTTGTATTTCGATCAAATTTCATTAAAAACGATTAACAAACTAATTTGTATGCATTCTAAAAATTAAAATTTTCCAAAAATATTCAGAAAATATAAAATATAAGTATTCACAGATTGAGCTTTTTTTTCCCCAAAATCGCAGTATTTACGAAGTAATTAACGATTAAAAATATTTTACTTTTTATACCCTACACCACCATAGTGGGGAGGGTATAATGGATTTGTGCAGATGTTTGTAACGCCCAAAAATATTAGTCTAACACCCACCTTAAAGTATACCGATCGACTTAGAATCACTTTCTGAGTCGATTAAACGATGTCCGTCCGTCCGTCTGGCTGGCTGGTTGTCCATGTAAACCTTGTGCGCAGAGTACAGGTCGCAATTTTGAAGATATTTCGATAAAATTTGGTACATATAATTTGTTTGGCCCAAGGGCCAAGCCTATTGAAACTGGCTGAAATCGGTCCATTATTTCACCTAGCCCCCATACAAGTGTCCTCCCGAAATTGGACTTTATCGGTCATAAATTTTTAATTTATATAGGTATCTACACAAATTTTTCTCCAAATAAGTTTTATATATACTGAATTCATGTCACCAAATTTTATTATGATCGGTCCATAATTAGTCATAGCTCCCATATAAGGCCTACTTCCGATAATCACTTTAACGAGCGTAAATATCCTAAAAATGTTGGTATACACATAAAATGCAACATAAATAACTTTCATATAGACATTAATCACATGACCAAATTTCATGGTGATCGGTCAGTAATTAGTCATAGCTCCCATATAAGGCCCACTTCCGATAATCACTCACGAATATAAATTATTGAAATTTTGAAAGAAAAATGTTTTTGTTCATTTACTTAGTGTAGGGTATTATATGGTCGGGCTTGACCGACCATACTTTCTTACTTGTTTATACTAACAAACGATTTTAGGTATAAAATATGATTGATCGCAGATAGAGCTAACATCGCAGTATTTACGAAGTTATTAACGACTTATGATATTTTAGTTTTTTATATTAAAAATAGATTTTTGGTATGAAATATGAGTGATCACAGATTGAGCTTATTTTCAATAAAATCGCAGTATTTACGAAGTTATTAACGATTTGAGTATACTGAAAATCGGTTTTTGCTGCAAACTGTGAGCAACATCCGCTGAATGAATTCAAAATTTATATAAATTAACCATAGAAACACTAAAAATTCTTTATCTACTTCTTGAAACGTGACAATATAGTTCTAAGTAGAACTGTTCCTAAAACTTCTAACAAATTCAAACCAAAATCATTGATTTAAGATCTGGTTTCAGAACCGTTAAAAATAACGTATGCAATCTTCGCAGCACTTCTTTAGAACCAGTTCTGGATGTGACAATTTCAAACAAAAATCATTGATCCCAATGCCACACAAGAACGAGTACTGGCTATATGCCTGCGTTCTAGAACTATGTGTGGAACTAATACCTCTTTTCCTGTTATGTTTTGATGAACTGTAATATCGAAACATAAACTTTCCGTCTACCTATCCCGTTTCCAAATTTCTTCAGTGTTGTGTTAATGTATTCATAATTATATAATGTTAATTCCTCGTAAATTTGTTTTATAAAAAGTATTTACTTACAGACTTGAAGTTGGCCATAATCTAAATCAACACAAATAAAAACGCACTTTTTTTTATTTAAATGGAAATGTAATTTATTAAAGAAATTTCTTTTTAAACTTTTTGAAATTAATAAAATAATTAAATTTTTTATTTTTACACAATAGTTTTCATTAAATGTTGCTTTAGTAAATATACATTTTAAACAAATTTGTTTCTTTATATAGTGATTATTACAAAAAACAGAGGCTCAATTATTAATATTTTTTAAAAGTGCAGTGCATTTATAATTTCAAAAACTTTTATTGTTTTAATTAAAATGGCTGAGATAAAAGGAATTATAATATATAGATAGAGAGATAGAGTGATAGTTGCATAATGCAAAATTAATTTACATAAATTTCTTTTGAAATTATTATGAATTTTCTTTTTAAGAAAGTAATTAATATAAAACGTTTACTTAAAACTAAATTGGAATAGAAAAAATAAACTTAATAAGGAATTTACATACATTACATACACTGAATTATACGAGTACATATTTATATTAAAACAGTAAGAAAGGAGAGAGAACACAGTTAAAAAATTATGTATTAATAAATTTTACATTTTACATTATTTTTTTATATTAAAAGTCCAATTATAACAACGAAATATTAGATTTTTCTCATTAAAAAAGTATTAAACCAAACTTGTGAAATCAATTAAAAATAATCAAATGGTTAATACCAATAATTTCAAAATACCAATTTCACCAAGACCTGGAGCTTAGGAATAATGAAAAAATATACATATGTATATAATATTTATAATTATTTTGTATATATTTTTTTTTATATTTTGTTTAAACTTAGAAAAAGTTCTTTTAGTTATTAAAGGTATGTATGAATTATAATATTATTTTTGCACATGTTAATTAATATAAAAGCCACTTAAGGCAAAGGCTTACTAATAATGCTGCAAATGCATAAGCTGATGCTCGAATCAACATCGATTGGGGCAGGGCACCCAACAACGAAGATGAGTGGCTTTGTGTGTTGGTATTATGTGGTGCATATTGCAAACGTTCCAATTTCGAATTGATCAAGACCAATTGTCGCTTATGATCATCTAAAGATTTATTAACCTGGTCCACAGCCAACATAAGTCTATAAAGAATAATTTTAGTTACAAAAATATTTGTTTTTTTTTTTAAGTTTTATTTTGTTTTATGTCGCTTACTTTCTTATAGTTTGCGATGAAACAGGTTGATCACAAATAGTAAAGTCATCGTGAGATTGACTGGAATCCGAATTATTTGGATCATTACTGGCCAAAGGTGAAGCAGTTTTATTTTTACGTTTTGCCTTCATAATTACCATTGATGATTGTCTTGGATCTACGCTCACTATGCTAGCGGTGCGTACCATTGGTGCCTGGTGTCTTGTTTTAGTTAATACTTTATAGTCCCATTCGTATTGTTTGACGTCGTTGCGAGGATCCCAGGGTCTTAAATCAGCGTATTTATAAATCCACTTTAAAAAATAGATTTAAAAAATAATATTTTAAAGAAATGGCTCTAGAATAAAACAAAAAATTAGCTTACCTTGCCAGTAATTAAATCTTGTTGGAAATGTGCCGGTTCCCATTCGGCAAATGTTGCTTTACGCTCTTTAGCCGCAGTACGTTGTTGTTCCTCCAGTACCGTTTTCTCTTCGGTAGCACCCACTTGATCATCACGTCCAATGGCAGCCGATACTAAATTCCATAAGCGTTCGGATTCATTTGGCATCTGAGCCTCAAGTGGTACCACATAACGTAACAAACGTTTTTTCATCGTATCACGACTTGCCGCAAACAGCACAGAATCCTCACCAGATTTGCCATCTTTTATACGCATCTCACCATCCCAATGACCGCTAATGGTAGCCAACGTCTCCTTACCCAGTTTTATTTTGCCAGCAATAATATTAGTACTATCGGAACCGCCCAAGAATGGTTTCAGCTTGAATTCCAGCTCCGTCTTGTAACCAGTATTCTCACAATCGATATTAATCTTACCACCCAATTCCATGGAGAGCGTACCCATGAGAATACCTTTGCAGTGGGCATAAGGTGTGGTTAGCGTATAACTCTCTCCTCGTGGCAGTAGAGTTAACGTAGCCACACCTTCTAGCACCGCCGAAGTGCTATTGCCATAAAATTTTGATTTGGCCAAGATGGAACAACTGATGCAGAAACCTTCTTGGCGATTTGTAACATAAAAGGCCGAAACCGGAGGATGATGCGAGACCTGCTCGGCTATATAGTAAGTGCGACTACCATTTGGATGTTCCCAATAGCAACGGAACGTTTCGCCCAATATGGGATTGTAAGGCTTCTTAAGACCTTTGGGTTTCTTATAGAAACCAGATAAATACCATTGTACAACGAGTTTCATGCGTGTAAATGGATCGTCTTCATTAACAGCTCTGTAAGATGGAATTGAAATGAAATATTCTTACATATTTTATACAATTTGGATAATTAAATACTAGCTTTACTCTAGCCGAGTTATCATCTGAATTGAAAGTTAAATAATAAGTTTAAAAGGAAGGTTGGCTACCGTAAACCTTGAATGAACTTTCAGCTCAACTACCGTTACCGTTACCGAAATAATTGCAATTACCATTACCAATATAATCGCAAATACCGTTACCGATATTTTATACATAATATAATATATTATACTATTAAAATACAATTTTTTTATTTAAAAAAAAAATAAAACTTATTTTTAATTTTTGGAAATTTTTATTTAATTTAATTCAGGATGAAATTACCGTTATCATTAAAATACCGTTTTCGAAATATCAGAAAATACCGCTAAATTACCGTTACCGATATGAACCAAAATATCGTTACCGCTAAGCTACCGTTACAGAAATAATTCAAATTAGCGTTACCGTTACATTTTAGCCGTTTCGAATCGGTAGCCAACCTTGGTTTAAAGTCGTTTGAGTTTCCAAACCCCATTTATTTTGTTAGATTCTACTTTTAGAATAATTTCTAAACCAGCCTATGAACAGATACAGTGCCTGAAAACGTCTCAGAGAAGAACTCAGCGACTTAAGCAATTGAATAAAAAAAAAAAAACATTTTCGATCAAAAATGTATTTAGAATTTATTTACTTAAGTCCTTTTGTTTTAATCAGGAACTAATAAAATTATTAATTTTTAAAATTTACCTTGACAATATATCAGCATGATAATATGAATCAGAGAGCTTATCCAAAAATGAACGTGGTTCCAATATGAATGTGGGTAAAACGACTTTACTTAAATCCATACCTGGACGGACTTGTTTAACCAAACACCATATTAAACTTTTATTCTCTTCTGCCAATTCTTCAACTTGTTCACCGCTTTGCTAAATTTTTTCAATTACAAACATTTAAGTAATTACAATAATTTTAAGACATTTTTTTTTTTTTAAACCAACCGTATTTATTTCCTCCTCTGGCATTGGTATATATGTCGTCTCAATTGGCTCTTCATTGTCAATTTGTTGCAATTGATTATCGACACCAATTATATCATTACCATCTGAATCGGAATCTGTATCAATGCCAGACATTATACCCGTGGGAGCCTCATTTTGACTATCACCATCAAGATCTATATAAAGTATAGTTACAGTGATTAGAAGTATTAGTGTTAAAAAACGGCTAAATTTAGTTTACTAAAGGTTTATGTTATTAGGAAAATTCACCTACTGCTAGTGATGTGTGCTAAGGAATAAAATTTCTTGTAAGTTTAATATACATATTTTCTTGACATTTCTTGACATTTTTGTTTGTGTGGTTTTGTTTCATTTTAGTATGAAAGAAAATTTAAAAATTGTAGTAAATAAGTACGGTATGGTGTATCGTCTAAGTGGTAAAAGTAGTTATAATAAGAACATATCTATAAACTTTGTGTGCCATAGAAATTTAACTCAAATAAACGACGCGACGTCAGCTTGCATCAATATTGAAATTCATTATAATATGTACTGCGACGACAATAATAAAAAATAAAAATAAAATGATTACAATTAACATTTTAAACCTTCTGCAACAAATCTAAACATTATCCAAATATTCAAACTAAAAAAACTGCTGTGTGGTATGCCTGTATATTTAGAAATAAATACTCAATACTCTTTCTTTATCGTCAATTGAACTAGTTAAAATGTCGACAACTTTCCTTTAAGCGTCAGTAGAGATACACCTTTAAGTATACCAATCTGTTCAGGATCACTTTCTGAGTCGATTATGCGATGTCCGTCCCTCCATGTAAACTTTGTAATCAAACTACAGGACGCAAACGTATTATTAGAATAAAATGATGCTGAGAAGGAATACTTTTTGTATTCCTACTCAGCGTCATTATTCTGGGTTCATTATTGAAGAAAATGCTAAAGAAAGGTACCAACTTTTGTGAATTCTAACGCATTCAGAATCATTTTTAATTTTTAGGTTTATTATTATAAAATAGTAAAAAAGTATAACTAGTTGGAAAAAGTACCTGTGAGACCATTTTTTAGATTATAACTTTTTTGGATTATATGTGTTTAATTTTTGAAATTCTTCGGTTTTTTGGAAACTCTAATTTTAACTAGCATAAATCTTTTAAAAATGTTGGTATTCAAATAAAATTCAATACAAATAAGTTTCTTATATACTTAAGACATCCCACCTAATTTTATGGCAATTGGTCCATAATTAGGTATAGCTCCCAAATGAATTTTAAAAGAAAACTGTTTATAATCATCTTCTCGGTGTAGGGTATCATATGGTCGGGCTTGACCGACTATACTTTCTTGCTTGTTTTTTATTATGCTATGCAGTCAATAGGTATAGAAAATAACTACCTTGTCAGTACTTATACAGTCTACTGGTGGATTTTCAATGATAAGCTTATGTTAAATGTCAATAGAAGATTACGTTGGCTGGGGTAAATCACTACAAATTTAAACTTAATTTAAACTTATTATTTATATGTTTTATACTTAATTAATCACTTGAACTGAAAATGAGAGTCTAAAAATCTACTTTAGTGTAGAAACACAAGCTTGTGGAGCGGTTTGAAATTGTTTTTCATATATGAAGTTATGACAACTTAAAATGCAGACGGAATCCACATACAATTAAGAGTAGAAACACAAGCTCACGGCCGGTATACCTTTGTTTTTTTTTTTGTATGAAGTTTTTACAACTAAAAACGTAGACGGAATCCGCACTAAATTACATCGCATCTCTTTACTCTCTCTCATATACAAATATACAAATGACAATAAAATTCGCTCATCTCATATTCTATGAGAAGCGGAATCGGCATTAAAATCCTCAAGCTTGGGTTTCTACACTTAAGTTGTATTTCTTTTAAAGCAAAAATCATCAATAGAGCTCTAGCCAATTAACGTGAATGATTTCTAATAATCGCAATTTGTATGTGGTAGAAGTAGTAGTAGCAGTAGTACCGGGTGGCCAACTAATCGATCGTGGTGATACAACATTCATTGAAAGACTTTTCTGTATGATTAAAGGTTCATAATCTTCTTCACTAGATGATGTTGTCGTGTGAACGGATCCCAACGATTGTGATTTCATCAAGGGAAGTTTGGTTGCTTTACGTTTTTTATTCAATTTGAAAGATTTCGACAATTTCGGGGAAGAATCTACACTGGATACATCATTATAGTCACCAACACTATTTTTTGATTTATGTAGTTTACGTAATTTTTTAATTCTATTAAATTCAAGAGCATTCGGACCGACTAATCGCTCCCAATTGGTCATGGACAAGTAGAGCTGTTGTAGTAAGGGCGTTTGGCTACGTGATGATGCTATACTAACTTCAGAGTCGTGTGGTGAATTGTGTTGATAATCCATATCGGGTACTGTGAGATATTGTGACTTACGTATCACTTTGTGAAATTTTTCTTAGTTTAACGTGTTAAGGGTTAGTGTTAAAAAAAAATGTAATTATTATGTATAAAACTATTGTGCTTCATAAGAAGCATTTAAAAACTTACCTTGATCATCAAAATGTTTTTCATAGTCAGCCTCGGACCACTGGGTTTCATGTGATATAGAAGCCTCTACGGTACCGGTACCTTGATTAGTTCCTGGTGTTGAATTAGAACGCAACAATAGACCCGAACAGCGTAGTGATAGCTCTAAAGCATCCATCCAACATTTACCAGCTGCTTGGCTTGGAGCCCTAAATATTAAATATGCAGTTGGCAATGGTTGTGTAACGGCGCCTAAAAATATAGATTGTATGATTAGATATTTTAAAGAATTTGATTTTAACTAATGTTTATACCTATAGTTTCCTTATCAGGTCCCCGGGGAGCCCATATGGATTGTTCCAAAGGATGGAATAGCTTAAAGCAAAAACCATCCTTTTTACTGGGCCTCTCAATAACCTGACATGATGTCAATAGTATAGTCCCCACCCAATGACTACTTTTGGTTTTAGGACTTTTATAAATTAGCAACAAACCCGGCTTTAAGACACACCATAGTTTTGTCCATGATTTTAGGGTTCCCCGAACCTAGAAATAAAGAATTTTAATTTTTATTTTTTTTTTTGATATTTTGTTTTATAAAACTTTAATAAATTATAAATGTTATTGTAAATAATAAATTATATATTACATAATTGTTAATTAAATGATAATATCGTCCATATAGTAAAAAAAAAATATTGGATAGAAATAAACATTGATCATAAAATAAGAATCAAAGAACATCATGAGTTGGATAACGTTGTAGAAAATTTTACAAATTTAATACATGAAGCAGCTTACTTATCAACACCATCAAAAATACATACCAACAAAGTCATAGTTTCTGCAGAGGTTAGAAGACTTATACGGAATAAAAGAAGATTAAGGAGAGTATGGAAACAAACCAGAAACCCAGTGGACTAAACATTCTTAAACCAAGCAGCAAATGTGTTGAAAGAATGTTTAAATGAGATTAAAAATCAACAATTTAGTACTTATTTAAAAAATCTAACTGCACAAAACAATGAGAATAATGAACACAGCTTATGGAAAGCCACTAAATTTAAAAAATAAAACACCTGTTAAAAGAAATGTGCCCATTAAAGATCTCAATGATTCATGGTGTAAGTCATTTCATGTCATGTCAAATGGATCTTCCTATAAGACACATAACACATCTCCCAACATTGCACCACTTTCCTACACAATGCAAATGTTCGTTTTCCAAAATATTTGAAAAACTATTTTTGAAAAAAAAAATCAAAAAATATTGGACAATGAAACAATAATTCCGGAATAACAATTCGGCTTTCGGCAAAAACACGGAACGTCTGAGAAATGCCATAGTATTGTAAATCTTCTGAGAAATGCCTTGGAAACCAAACAATAATTCTCAGTAATATTATTTGATGTCAAGCATGCTTTTGATAGAGTGTGGCTCACGGGATTAAGTAATTTTTATTTGGTTCTCTCTTATTTAAGGAACCGGTATTTTTACGTAATAGTAAATAATATAATTTCTCAAAATTGTGATATCAACGTAGGAATTCCGCAAGGTAGTGTACTGGTACCCGTGTTATATACAAAATACACTTCAGATATGCCAACAAATGATGAAGTGACAGTTGCTACTTATACAGATGATACTGCTTTAATTGCCTGCAATAATTCCCCCACAGAAATCTCAAGAATAGTCAAGCATCATATAAATCTTATTTCTAATTAGCAAAAAAATTAAATATAAGTGTAAATCAAAAAAAATTCACCAAGGTGGCGCAAAATTAATCCTCCTATCAGAAAATGCTATAAATTTTGCGATTGGCCCCT
Organism: Calliphora vomitoria; assembly: GCA_942486065.2. NCBI lineage: Eukaryota > Metazoa > Arthropoda > Insecta > Diptera > Calliphoridae > Calliphora > Calliphora vomitoria. The sequence continues at coordinate 65,884,494 of OW818029.2, forward strand.
AATGTCAGTTTTGTTTTGATATTTGTGTAGTAAACACATGCGAAATACACGTTAATAAACAATGTTACGCTACACTGCTCCAGAACGCGGAATATTGCTGACTATTTATTTGAACAATAATCGGTCGTGAATTTCATCGCAGATTTCTTGGCCGTCCAACGCCTACTGGTGAAACACTGCGACGTTTAGCCGCTCGCCTCGAAGAGACTGGCACAACACGAGATGCTGCCAGGCGTGGCAGACCCTGGAGAAGCCGTCCTGCAGAGAATATTGCTGCTGTAGCCGAGGATGTCATGGAAGCGCCGTCGACATCGACCAGACGACGTGCCACGCAAATGGGTATCAGTCGACGGTTTTTACAGCGAATTTTGGTACAAGATTTGAAGATGTTTCCGTACAAAGTCCAGACGGTGCATCAGCTGTTAGCTGCTGACCGCCAATCGCGTCTAACATAATCTCAAGCCATCCTTAATCACCACCAAGAGAAAGATGATTTTTCATCAAAAATAATCATGAGTGATGAGGCCCATTTCCATCTTAGCGGGTACGTACGTAAATAAGCAAAATTTACGCTTCTGTGGCACTGAAAATCCGCGTGTAACCCACAACGAGCCATTACACCCGCTCAAAGTCACTGTATGGTGTGCTGTTTTCGCTGGAGGAGTCATCGGACCTTTTTTCTTCGAAGACGTCGCGGGCCAAACGGTTACTGTGAATGGTGAGCGCTACAGAGCAATGATCAACGAGTTCTTTTTGCCGCAACTTGATGAATTGGGATTGGAAAACATGTGGTTCCAACAGGACGGTGCAACGGCACACACTGCACGTGCCACAACCGATATGCTGAAGGATGCATTTCCCTGGCGCCTAATCTCCCGTTTTGGCGATTTGCACTGGCCAGCAAGATCGCCTGATTTGACCGCTCCAGACTTCTCTTCTTTTTGTGGGGCTTTTTGAAGTCGCGGGTTTATGTCAACAAGCCTCATACTCTTGCAGCTTTTAAAGACAATATCCGTCAAGAATGTAAGGACCTATCGCCGGAAGTTTTGGCCAAAGTGATAGAAAATGCCATAAAAAGGGCTCAAATGACAATCAACTGTGGCGGCGGCCATTTACATGACATCATATTCTCGACTTGATGTACAAAAAATTAAAAGACCAAATAAAAATAATCCACAAGAAGAATCAAAGTTTTTAATTTTTTTTTTTTTTAATTACAGCCAAAAAACATCGGAAGTTTACTTTTGCGCCACCTTGTACATTGATGGTCAAAAAATACCAAAATCTAATTCTGTAACATATCTTGGTATGAATTTAGACAACATAAAATTAAAAAAAGATCATCTTAATATGAAAACAAAACGAATGTATTGGTTATAGCCTATTGACGCTTCCAAGTAAGGATCTATATACGTTCCAAATTTCAATAAAATCGATTTAGCCGTTTAGGCGGGATGCTCAAACAAACCAACAAATAAACAAACAAACAAACTTACAAAGACATTTATATATTTATATGGATATGGATAAGGCATGTGAGAGAAAACAAATATATTTTGCAGAAGCTTAAATTTATATAATACAACATTCCTTCTAAAACTTCGTCATAATTTCCGATATCTCTATTTAGTATGAATTATTACCATACGCGCGAATGATTTAACATAATATTATTCATTGCGGTTATCATATTAAATAATTTTATTTAAAAAAAAAAAATTATTTTAATTTCCTCTAACAATTAATGACCTAATAAATTAAATATAATCCATTCTTGTCTTGTATCTTTATTTTCCTTGCAAATAAAAACAAATTTTGTTTCTAATACTGTCGTTAACACCATTCCAACAGACTTGACAGAACGATAAATAAAAACACAAATAAATTTAGTTTGTTTGCAATTAAAACGCTAATCAATTTTGAAGAAACCGTTTAATTAATATATCAATGGCAATAAACAGAAGAACAAAATAATAATAAACATTCAAAACTAAATATTTACAAATTCAATTACATGGGGGCGTTGCGGGCGTGTGATAATTAACTTACAGTTGATGATGAAAAATACTTAAATTTATGAAAATATAAACAACGTGTAAGTAAGGTACGAGAAGAACAGAGAAGACAGGCGATAAAGTACAAAATCATTTGAAATAACAAATGCAATAAACTTTATTAAAATGTTTAAAAACTGTATAATTTAAAAGCAAATAAGTACTACTTAAATCTATTTGTGAGAACTACTAAATTACAATACTGACAGCTTGTGAAAAAATAATTACAATATCATTCACACAAATTATGTATGTTCATAGTAATACTAATACGCAAAAATTGACTAATCATAATCTACTAGGATTTGTATGTGATTGCGCCAGACATCCTACACAATTTATTTAAATTTTAATGTAGATTTGTCAATTTATTCTCCCACACCTTTTTTATTTTATTATGTAAACCTCAACAATGGGTTCATAATAAGTATTTTATCTTATAAGTACTACATTTGTTGCGTAGAAAAGTTATAAAATTTTGATTTGCTTACCTTAAGCCAATCTGCCAATACAATCACAGCTGGATCTTGCAATGAATTTAACAATTCAGATGCGACACGTTTCTTTTCACGCCTATAGTTTTTACGTTGAGCTTTATACGATTCTTTACGATTCAGCTTGGATGTGTCTGTTGATGTCTGGAACACAAAAAGATAAATAAGGTTATTTAAATTATTTTTTAAAGATATGTACATATAATAAATACACAAAGAAATAAACATTTAAATATATCTAGTCTTATTTTTTTTATTGGTATTATTTAAGTAGTGATTGTTAATATATTTTTAATCAAATAAAATAAAACCATTGAACCGAAATATTGAATTTCAATTTAAAGAAAATGATAATAAACCTACATTATTTTATGAAGGATCTTCAAAATCATGAAATTGAGGCATATTTGAGCATTAACATTGGACTATTGATTATGTCATTACGTTTGTAACACATCGAATTATTGGTCGTTGACCCACAAAAGTACATACAGTGAGTGACAATACAATGGAAACTTTTTTTTAAAACTATATTCCGTAATTTAAGTTTTTAAAACATGAACTTTTATCAAATACATATGTATGTATATTTCTAATATAAATTAAATTCTATTAGGTTTTCTATTAAAATTACTATTTTAAATGCAATGTCGTTATTCTTCTTAGCATTGCCAAAACAATGGAAACTTTCAAACTTCTGCAAGAAATAACAAGAATATGTAAGAATCATCATATATGTATAAGTAATAATGAAAAAATTATAATTTTTTGTGCACAATAAGTTTTTTAAATATTGTAAAGATAAGCGAAAATTAATCTGCGATAAATATTCAATTAATAAAAAATTGGTACTGTAAAAACTCAATATTTGGGAGGAAGTCATCGAAAAACTATTTCAAGACAAGATAATTTAATAGCAGACACTTTAAGAAATTTCCAAAAATTACTCTCCTGGAGGTATCAATAATCTAAAATTAGAAATTAGTTCGCGAAATTTAAAACTGGTCGAACAAGAAATAGAATACTGTTCTCTTATGGGGAGTAATCAAAACACAATATAAGAGCAGTGATTGCAGAAGAGAGAGTGATTGGACCCATACCTTGGGGTCTTTTTTATAGCAAGGTATGGGTCCAATATTAAACGGTGTTATGTATTCATACGCTCAGGAAAATATGAATCTAGTTTGGAGATTGTAGCACGTCAAAGACCACAAACACACCTCTAGGGTTGTAGCGGAGTGATTACAAAAGCTTTTAGAACTTATTACTATATGAAACTTCGGAAATCTATAATAAATGTTTTTGCATACTCAAAGTTTTTAAAGTTTTGCTAAAACGAATGAAAAATGTTGATGATTTAAAGATAGGAAGCACTTAATAAAATACCCTTGCACCCTTCTCAACAGTTTAGAGACCAATATATTATAAAAGTTAGACTATGCCCTCACTAGAACAATGGACAATCTGCTCTAAAACCAAGCTCACACAAGTCAAAGTTGGTAAGGAGGACTACACCGACTAGAGCAGTAGCTAATTTCCCCAAATCTCATAATAAAGTTAACAAATGACTAACAAGACATCTTATAATTTTATAGATAATGTAGAGAAATTTCCTATACGAGATGAGGTAGATTATTCGAATCTGACTAGAGAGATGGACCAATCAACCATACAACCAGATCATGATAAGATGCCTACTCTAATGTGAGAGTAAATAATGACAACTTTCAGAACGATTATGAATCCCAATAGAGAAGACAACGAACACAGAACATTTGAAAGCAAATATCTCGAAAAGAATAACAATGGAAGCTAAGGCCAAATGATGTCCCTTACAATGAAGTATGTATCAACCTGGCAATTATGGAGGATATGCTCAGAACATTGGTGCATTCTTGAAACCCGGCTGCAACTTAGAATAACTGGGTGGATAAGAAATAATGATATAACATACTTTTGTGGTAATATCCACTGAAACATTTAAGCGATTAGAAACAAACCTGAATAGAATAAACAATATGTGGGAAGAATAATGGTAGATTATATCCAGATTTCACTTAATACCTGTTGCTAAGAGAATTGGAAAACAATTTGTAACTTCTAAACGGATAGACCGATTACTATAGAAGATTTGTAGTTGTAGGTGAGTTTAAATTTTGAATTAGGACTTTAAAGAGTACGGGTGTACGAAAAATTGAAACCAACAATGCCAAATTTTTGTTCTCCATCCGATTTGGAATATTTTAACATTTATGGAATCTACTATAATAGATCTACAAAAAACATTGTTATAGCTATACATAATAATTTACGATATATTCGCATTTACAAATTAAAATTTAATATCGGATCCAATTCTTTCTCCATATTGTTTATACCCTACATCACCATAGTGGTCAATTTTAGTCTAACACCAACCTTAAAGTATACCGATCGACACAGAACAAAGACAACCAGCCATGTAAACCTTGTGCGTAAAGCATAGGTTGCAATTTTGAAGATATTTCTATAAAATTTGGTACATGCGTTTTGCATGGTACAAGGACAAATCCTATGTGAACTTTGATGGCCATTAAAACTGAACTCTATTCCAATATTGAAATTATAAGAATACTGGTAATATATAGGGTCCTTCAATAGGAACTTCCGACTTTGACAGTTGATAGTAGCCATATTGTCGAACCTACAAATTGGCTGTAATTTTTAAGTTTGTTTTGTTTTTAAATCACCATGAACGGATATAGCGTTCAACAACATGTGCAAAGTATGAAATTGGTTTATCAAAATGGGTGTTCTGTTCCGGCAACGTTCTGTGCGATTCGCCCATTTTACGGTGAGACCCGTCAACTAGCAAAATTGTCGAATTTTGAGACGATACCAATCCACATGAGAATAAATTTGGTGTGAATTTTGGGCTGGCGGCGTCATCGGTCCAAATTTGTTTGCAGAACGACGCACAGAGGGATGGCTTCATACATTTTTATACAAAAATTATAAGGAGTGGTCGTAGAGCATTTGGCAAATTTGGCACCTAGAATTATATGGACCAAATTAAGAAAAAAATTTAATTTTATCAAAATCGTCCACGCCCACTGCCCATACAATCCAAATCGATTTTTTCGCATACAATTTCTCCTATCCAAGCAAAAGTCTAGAAATTTGGAACATATGTACATTATATGAAACAAAAAAAGAACGCATGCCGAGTTTCAATAAAATCGCCTATACATAGATACGATTTTTTTTAAATTTCGTTTATCAATCGACAAAAAATTTAAATTTTTATCATGTTCCGAAAACTTCCGAGAACTAATTTTATTAAAACAAGTCCATGTCCATGAAGAATCAAAAATAAAATAATTTTTAAAAGGCTGGGTATGTATTCTTAAGTTAAGAATCTTAACGGTTTATGATATTCCCATATTTTTTATTTATGGATAAATTCTACACTTTTCAAATATGTTAAAGGTAAATGGTATTATCAGGAAAATTATACATATGTAAACCACTGAATTGGGTGAAAATATAAGTAAATGTTTGCTTAACACCCTTACATGTACTTTACTTAAAGTTTTTAAAAATAAAATACAATTTTTCTTAAAACTATAAGTGCACATTTCATCTTTAAAGATTTCTCTACAAAACTGCATCATTTGATTTTTGAAATTGAGTGGTCGAAAAATAGAGGTTTCGACACCAAAATCACTCTGCGGTACGTTGACCAGCATCATCATCATCAACGGCGAGTGCTACAGGTTGATGATTACCAAAATCTTTTGGCCTGAATTGGAAGATTGGAAATTTTGGATGCGAGCAAACGGTGAACATTTGCAAGATGTTATATTTCATACATAATGGCAACGTTAGGCCTTTGAAACAAATAAAAAATGTCGATGAAATCTCACACACACTTTGATATATTTCAACTGAAAGATAAGAAGCGCTTAACAAAAAACCATTTAGTTGGTATGACAAAAATTCGGTTACATAAATCATGTCAACTGATTTTCTGTTTCTAGTATCGAAAAAATCGATGGATATAATCGAATCATACTATTGTCAACAAAACACCACGATTCTGTTCTATCAGTGTAGAAATAATACTGAAATTTTATAATTGAATTCCCAATAAAAATTTTAAAATAATAATTTCCACTTATCTACTTAATCTTTTCACATTAAAGAAAGAAGTAGTTTACACTTCTAAATGTATGTTGATAATAAATTCTGATATTAGTTTTTACTTCCTGTGAATGCATTTTGTATAAAAGTTCGTTATATCGAGCACAAAATTTCTTAATATTGTTACGAATGTGCAATGACGATTTGAATTTAACAGTCTGTAACGACTGCCTGCAGCAGTCATTGACATTGTTTGTAAGTATGGCAACACTAAATGTTTGGGCTGCTGGCAATGACATCGAAGGCTCTAGAATTCGAATGTACTAGTATGTCCGTTAAGAGCATTGTAGAAGATTCCCGAGAGATGGCAGTGCGTGTATAAATAGTGGCAGAGGCTGCAGTCGTGGGTTGAGTTTATCATTGTCGCTGTTAGAGTTAACATCAACTGTCGTGTACATGTGTGTTTGTACATTATAAAGTTTGTGTGCATTTCTGCGAATTGATAAACGTGTATAAAGACACTGAGTGACTATTTAATTCTGTTGTTGTTGTACATTCTAAATAAATAAAGAGTTGTTACAATTTTAAACTACACACAAAAAAATAATCGAGGATATATTAACTAAGCTTGCATAGGTAATTTTCTTTTATATGAAAATAAAAAACTAAGTTTTATTATCTATGCCATTAGTCAATTTATAAAAAACGTTTTACCTAAAATCCATATAAATATAACTATTGCAATAAGGTAACTTTTTCGAAATATATAATAGTTTTTTTTAATATTGTTGACAATTGAAAATATATTTTTGTGGAAATTGGTTGTATGTGTTCAAATTAAATTTTACCATTAATTACTAACATGAATAAATTTAGTGTTTTCAAAAATAAATCAACATTAAAACCATCAATAATGTCAAGCAATTAATTAGGACTGTGCGGCCATTATCACTGTTATTTTGAGCGACCTTTAAACCTACACCTTCAGAACTGATCGTTTATTTGTGGCAGCAGATACAATCAAACAAGTAAGATAGCCTTAGTGGTTTAATTCATGATGAATATGATAATGTCGCGATTGTAGATGTATAGGAGAGTACAGTTAAAAAGTGCCAAAATAGGACCTGGAAAAATTCCAATACATACATGTGTGTTGAAGAAGATGCGGCTATTAATTTCATATCTCACTGATGGTCTCGTTATGTTATCAGCTATGATATACGTGCAAATCTTGATCCTTGAAATAGTTGAAGCAGGTACATATTTGAAGAAATTAAAACCATATTCTGATTTATTTTTAATAAAAATTACAATTTTAGGCACTCCTGCTGCCCTAGCCAATGGTTCATCGTATAGATCTGATGGGATCATATAGCATATATGTATGAACATATATTATGTAGTTATTTTATTAAATAGTATGTAAATACATAATAAAATAAAATTTAGAATTTACAAATAAAGAAAGTTAATATAACTAAAAATTTGTTTTCGTTACATTTGTTTTATAGATGATTTACCAAAAATAAAACTATGATTTAACCATGCTATCACTGTTAACTTAAAAAAGCTTATAAGTAATTTTAACAAAAATGTTAGTTGATTTTTCGAACATAGAAATCATCTAAAATGTTTGTTATATTAACTAAGAAACTTTGTAAATGCCATTCTACCCTTGCCCTTAGTTAAATTTATACTATATTTTTAGGAAATATTACCTATGGATTTTTTTGTGTGTACTAAAACTGCTTTGATTTGCAATCAAAAGTATCCGGTTTATTTAAAGGAAATAAACCCGTTTTTAAAAGGTAAAAACGTAACAATATGTTCATAATCAAAAAAATGTGCCCTTATGTTAAATCGCGAATTTGATCATTTGTGTATTTGTTAAGAGCGAGAAACCACTGCATCAAGAAGTTTAACAAACTTTATTAGTGTAAACAGAGCTTCGAATTAATTAATTAAATTTAAGCTTAATTCACTAAAATTTTAATTCAGAATTAAAAATGAATGCAAATCATTCCATAAAAAAAAACATTCAACCTTTGTTGAATGGTTCAACTCTAATACTAATTGAATTAAAAATATTTTTGCTTAATTCAGTTATGTTTTACTTTTAATCATTTACAAAATGAATTGAAAAATAAATTATTTAAGCCTTTTTGTAACAGACTAGAATTTATTAAGCTATTGTATTTTGTAATGTATTTGGATTAAAGCAAAATTTAATAAGTAGTTAAATATGGAATTAATTCTATAAAGACTTCATAGTGAAAGCAATGAATTTGCTACGTTTGAAGGACTAAGGAATTATGGCTAGGAATTAATTCGTAATGAATTATTTAATGCAATGGTTAAGAATAAATTTAATTTTAAAAATTTAATTACTAATTAATTCTTTGGATCCTTTGAATATAAATACTTAATATGTATTAAATAATTTCATTCATAGTATGTATGTATTAGTTATTGAAAATTATTTCCAACTTACCTTATCTGTTTGATTACCATCATATTTGTCCCGACTATCGCTTGCCCAATTGGCAATGCCTAAAAAGAATTTCATCTCGTTTATAAATAATGTTTGTTCACAAATAAGATCAGTATATCAGATCATAGAAAAAACAGATGGATTGAATGGTTTGAGTGTGGTGGGTTATTAGATAGTTGAATATCACAGAGAGAGAACTACAAAACGTGTAGTAAAATAATAAGTAAATAAACAAAAACAAGATAAAATTTAAGGTGAAGTGGTTAAGATTGATGCACTTTTTTTGATTTTGTGATACTTTGCGGAAAAATAAAATAAATTACAAAATCACAATTTGTTTTTAAATAATGTCAGTACTTATTTTTCATTTGTATTTTTTGTATGTAAATAAAAACAAATCACAAAAAAGTCTAAAATAAACAACAACTATCCAAGGTTTTAGTTTAATGTTGTTGTTGTTGTTGTCATTGCGTTTAAAAAATAGATGATTTATTTTTTTTTTCTTTCTTTTTTTGTTTTGCTTTGCTTTTGGTACGATTTGCGTGTGAGTGGGTGTCTGTAAAATTGTACATAGATTTTGTTTACAAAATATTTATGTTTATCTTAAAGGTTTTTTCATTGTTTCTTTATGTTTGCACATTTTCATTTCACTACATTTTTGTTTTTTTCTTTATTTTCTTTTTTAGATGATGAATAGCTGTTGTTGTTGATATACTAAACGATTTTTTTGCAAATTAAAAAAAAAAAATTAGTTATGTACGAAAAAATATCAGCCCTATTTGAGAAAAATAGGTTAAAAGAAAGTATTGCTGATATTTATTGTAGTATTTATGATAATTAAAACTTTAGTTTAGTACATATCGCTCATTTGTTGCAACATCGTCCTAACTCAAAAGATTTAAATTTTTCAGGAGATTTTAAACCCATATACATATATATTTTTATTTTTTTAAGGAAAATAACAAACACATAAGAAAATATGTCACTTTTCTAGATAACTTTACGATGTTGAACACACAAATGGCAACGCACAACTAAAATAATACGTTATTGCAAGTAATAGACAATAGGTTATGAAATTAGGACAAAATGCTTCTATGGCGATTCTGCAAGTTCCCACGACTTTGTCAGATATTAAAACCACTTATTTACTATGCATTGGGTTTTTTGAATTATGACGTTGTTGCAGCAAATGAGCAATATGTATATAAGAAGCAAAACATTTTAACCAATTAAAAGAGTACTTAATCCCGTTTGTATTAAATATTGTTCAAAATTCTCATTCTATTAATTGTTATTGTTATATCAGTTGAAAGTTATACTTGAAATAATGTATGTATGCTTAAGAATTTTAGAATCTTATACCAGTAGTTCTGGCTATGTGTCACAAAAAATTGATTTTACCTATTATTGGTTCCACCACTGGTCACAGACAAAGACTAAACTCAGCTATACAGGGTACTAAGTGACAATTGACTCTCAAATAGACTACTTCAGTTGACTTTACGCTAGATTACCTGAGATATATAAAGTAAGCAATAGAATTAGTCAATTCAGAATTCAGGTTTAAATCTTAAATTTCAATTATAGCGAGAACAGGTATGCCATTATATACAGTGAGTGACAATACAATAGAAACTTCTTTGACACGAAATTTAAATTTCAGGGTTTTTAAGCATTCAAGTAACAAAAATACATTTATTTAGCATTAGCAAAACAATGGAAACTTTTAAAATTCTGAAAAAAGGACTAAAACTAATGATGTTAAATGCTTCATATTTTATAGTTATTCAATATTTATTTAATTTTAATAATTTAGTTTTGTAATTTTTTTTTCGCGCAATAAATTTTCTAAACAGTTAGTAAAAATGGCTAGAATCAAGATTTCCGAACATTTTGAAAACCAAAATAATAAACGATTTTAATGCTGGATTCAATTAATAAAGCAGCAGGTACTGTAAAAACTCAATCTTTGGGAGGAAGACCTCGTAAAACTACCACAAGACAAGATAATTTAATATCAAGAGAGTTAAAGAAATTTCCAAAAATTACTCCGGAACGTTTTTAATAATCTAAAATTGGAAATTAGTTCTTGAACTGTTAAAAAACTGTACTGACAGTATACAATTTGCAAAATAACATTTAAAGAAATGGAATACCCTTGTCTTTTCGAATGATTCCAAAGACATAGGCTGTACACAAATAATACAGTCAAGTTTTGCGGTGGCAATATTATGGTGTAGGACTATTTTTCAGAGAAAGCCATATTATTTATTTATACGCTTAGGAAAATATGACCCTAGTTTGGAGATTCCAGCACCCCAAAACACACCTCTAACGTTGTAACCATGTAGTTACACTCCAATTAGATATGAGTTTTGAAGAGGCCAGATCTTAATCCCATAGAAAACCTTATTAAAAAAAATTTAGTCACAAAAATAAATCTAAGCTTCCTTTGTTTTGATACCATTATAATAAATACTTTTTAGTTTTTTTTTTTTCTATTTTTAAAATTTTAATTTTTATGTTTTTTGTTAACATAAGTAAATAAAATTATATCGCTCATTTGCTGCAACAACGACATAACTCAAAATCCGTGTTTCTTGAACTGAGTAATACAAAATATGTGCCGCTCTATAGTCTTTTATATAATTTTATCCGTTTTTAAAAAAGTCAATTATGTTTTGCGTGAGAGTGTTTTTTTGTTGAAAACATCAAAATCAAAATGCATGTGTTCTCGTATAGTATTTAAAAAGAAAAATTTTGGGTTAGATACAGATTAGAATGATATTACGTCTACTATTTAAATCAGGTTTTGTTTCTGAAATCTCATGATTTGTTGAATATTTATTTAAGAAATAATAAAATGTCATAAAACATTCAAAGCCGTTTTTCTCGATACGACTTTTTTTGAATTATGACATTGTTGCAGCAAATGAGCGATATATTCATGAAATACTAAAAAAATACAAATTTCATAAGAATTGTTTTGGATTTTGACCTATTAGTTTTCATTTTCATTGTATTTTCAAACACTGTATATTAAAGAAAAAGAATTTATTAGAGTTCGACAGCGAATTTGTTTTTTGAAGGTATAGTTTCTCTGGGAGCTTTTAAATGTCTATTAGTATTCTTAGACATTCTATAATAACATATAAGTACTTGAATTAGTTTTATTTCATTCAAAATTTGTTTCTACTTTAAAATTCCTTGCTTAGATTACAGTCAAGCGAGAAGATGTTTGATATTATATATATGGTCAATTCACAAGGTCTCTTATCAGTCATACAGTCATAATGTCCTAATATATCACGACCCGGCGGCTCGTTCGTTACGATAACACAATAAACATAGCATAGAAAGTAGTATTATTTTAGGACATTTTTTGCTTGAAAAGCAAAAAAACCATTGTGAAATATTAGGACATTATGACAATATGTCATGATAAGAGACCTTGTGAATTGACCAATAATGTTTTATTTATTTTGCAGGTTTAATATTGAGAGCTATGGTTAAGCGTTTTAATTTTTCAAAATTATTAATATTTTCAAGACCATATGATAACAGCAGTGTTGCCAAATCTTGCTTTAAAAAAATTACTAAATTCTTTCTTTTAAAAACACTTATTTTATACAAAAAACCAATAAGAATGTTACTTAGCAAAAAATAATAGAAGTCATACTTTTCTAAATTATAACAAAATTCGTTGCAGGCAACAAAACAGTATGGAATTTAATGCGTACTTGTTGCTAAAGAAAAAAAATTGAACACAATTCTAAAGATATACTAATTTGAGAACTAGAGCAATTGTGCAGGATAAGTATATGGAAGATACCAACGATTTGTATGTGTTTGAATTCATTATTGTTTACTGGTCAACCTATACTTTTTTAACCGATTTTTCTCATTTTTAATACCAAACATTTCTGATCAAAAGAATAAATATAAAAATTAATTAATTTTTTACTGGCTAAATAAGATTGAAAAAGGCTAAATTTAGCCACAAAAAGGCTAAATTGGCCACACTGGATGACAGTCACCAAAAAAAAATGTATTTTAGTACCTCAAATATCTTTTAATTATTATTATGTTATTTTGCATTTTATTTTGGCAATATTTAAAGCGCAATAACTAAGATATCGTAGTACACGATTAGTAATTTTTTAAATGAATTACAATTTTTATTTTATTTTTTTCATTTAGAGCTGATATTTTTTGTTAGAAATTAAAAAAAAAGTCACAAATAAAAAAAAATTAGCACAACACAAGTTCTAAGTACTTTCTACAAAAAAAAAAAAAAAAATTAAATAAATATTTGAATTTTACACTATGTACTCGTACTACGCTAAAGCGTAATGTAGCATTTTATAAAACCACGTCAAAGAATGTGTTAAAAATTTTATTTATTTTAAATTATTTATTAAATCACATTTATCTGCACGTTGTATCTTATAGTTCGCGTGTTATTGTGTTTTTTTTATATATATATTTTTGTTTGTTTATTTTTGTACGAATTTTATGATTTGTGTATTTGAATTTAGCGTGTTATACGCGACGTTTGACACTCGAAAACTGATTGAGATATTGAAAAAAATAAAAAATTAGCAGCAACAGGAGGCCGCTCACAAAATTAGACAACAAATGTCAAAGAAGAAGAAAACACTAAAACGTTGTCTACTCATACTACTTCTAATGAGACAACATTGAATACTAAATGTGCTCATATGACTAAAGCCCACAAAATTAGTATTGTTTGTTCTAGCTACGGTACGGATTTGCTTGCTAACATTTTCTGACCATTTTACACAATATAAATACGAGCGAGTACAAGCACAGTCTAACAGCATAGATAGATAGCAAGCATGAAAGTAAGCAAACAACCAGGCACGCAGGCAAGCAGTCAGACCAGACCAACCCGGCAAATTAATGGGTTTTTGACTCTTAGTTTTCTCGTAGGAAAACAAAAAATACAAGAACTAAAAACAAACTAATAAACAATAATTGTATTAAAGCACAATAACAAAACATTTAAATGGTGTTAAAAAAAAAATTAACAAAAACAAACAAAACAAAAAGACGAACTAAATTTTAGCTAATAAATTTCATTTCAAATTTTAACGTTGCTTTTATAAGTTCAACAATATTCATGTTTGTATGTGTTTGATAACTTAACTATCGAATTATTAATAAATAAATTTAAAAACAATAGATAATAATATTTTTGTTTATTTATGTATGTATGTGTTCATTCATTACAAATACACAAATTTCATGATTAATCGTTTGGGTTTCAACACTACAAATTGCTGAGAAACGAATTCAAGTGTCTGCTGTTATTTTGGACACTTTTAAAAGCACAATGTTTACTTAGTTATCCAATAAAAATTCATGTTGAATGTTCTATTCTATTCTATTCTTATCATATCAATTAATTATTTAGTTAGTCAACCTATAAAATTAAAGTTGTTTTTATTTATCATTTAGCTAATTTTAAAGTAAGTATAATAAAAAATGTTATAACGTTTTTAAGGTGATTATGTTCATTTCGTTTTTGTATTTGTAACAAAAATTTCAGAATTTTTCCGATTCAAATATCGTAAAATTTGCAGAAATTTATTCAAAATTTTTTGTAGGAATTGTTTTTTATAAAAATGAAATGGATCAGTCATTTCATCCAAAAAGTCGATACATTTTATCCAAGGTTGGCCAACGATCCGAAACGGTATCAAGCAAGAATGTTCTATTTGAATGTGCAAAATATGCTATGGGCTGTGATTTTTATGCAGTTTTGTATTAAAACATTCTATAACTAGAAAATATCATTGGTAAATTTCGCTTTTCTATAATCATACATTTAAATGTTATCGAGAACAAAATGTTAAGTCATACAAAATCGTATATCATACGAGTATATTTCGATCCAAAACTTTTTACCTGTTCAACTTATTTTGTTCATTTATCCCCATTAACACGAACCCTGGTTATGTGTTTACTAATACTTATACTGTCGGTTAAAATTTGTTTTTGTTTGAAAACTGTCAGTATAACTATTAGTTAATACATAGCCAGACTTCGTGTTAATGGGTGTTAGACACATAAATTAGCTATTAGAAATAAATATTTGTGACAAGGTGTTCTTGTTTAAGCCCTATAGACTTACGCACATTTTGTTCTAAATTGTTTTTGGTTGAAATGATCAATATTAAAAATGTTGGTCAACAGAGAATATTTTCGGTAACGACATTTAAACGACAACTATAATTTCGGCCTGAATTAAATTATTAATAAAAATTTATTACTTTTTAACTTGTGTATATTTTAATACGAAAAATAAAAAATAAATTTTAAAATTTTGAATTATTTATAAAATAACGTATTTTCGATTATTGGTATTTTAGCGATAGCTAAGCCAACCTCGATTTTATCCAATTTAAAACCTATTATTTCTTGTATCCCTTAATAAATATTGTAGGGTATTATCAGATCGCACCTAATAGACTGAAACTAGCCGGCTATTTGGTCATATTTAATGCATGTTAAAAACAAGTTTGTTATATATTTGTATGTATATGTATAATTATTAATAATATCACGGTATGTTTCTATTCATAGAGGAAGTTATAAATTGTGTATTTTTTTATTATTTTAAAAATAGTTAAGATGAGAAGAGTAATAAAACAAGCATAATATGGAAATTACATAAGTTCAAACTCACTTTTGCTGAGATAAAATTCAACACACATAATTTATGTTATAAAACAAGATATCGTTCGAAATGTCTTGGACAAATAACCACATACAAACACAATTAAATAAATTATCAATTGGAGTCGAAGGTCATAGTTACTAGTACTCTCTTCCAACTTTTATTATATAGTGTCATTTATTGTATTATATAATTTTAATTAAATAAAAATAAATTATCAATTATCAGAATTTTTAGCATGAAAATAATTTGGAAAGCTAAATAATTTATATTTAATGTATAATATGTGTTATTATTTGCCTATGTTAATTTGAAATACCCTTATTTAAAACATATTAACAGAATGGTCCTTACATCATTTTCGGAACGTTTCTTTGTATGAACTTTTTAAAATTCTTCTATATAATGATGAATCACTCATTCATTTTCATTAATTCATTGGTGTTAGGTGAATGAAATTGAATTGGGGCAGACAAATTTGTTATAAAACCAGAAATTGTATTACAATATATTGAAAGATTTTATTAAAAAACCCATTAATCTGTTTTCATATTCGTACAAATGTGAAAAGTAGATTATGAAAATTAGAATATGAGATTCCAATCACGATAATTTTTAATACATTTCCGCTTAACATCAAATTTCTAGTTAAAATTTAATATTTCATTTATATTATGGTATTGATTTAAAAATTGGTTAAATACTTAATTAACAATTTAAACATGAGAACAAAATTAAATCGGCATGTATCGCATATCAAATGACTGACTGTTAAATATAGCAAAAGAAATATGTATAAACCGCAGTTAAATATAAAAACAATGCAAAATAATTTAATTATCAGTAATTACAAATTACAGTTAATGGCAATAAATATTTTGATAATATACAAATTTCAAATTACTTACATCAATTTAAATCTTAATAGTTTCCAACTAAACTCACCACCAATATAAAGCTTAGTACTCTGTTCAAAATTTCGTGCGAACTGCTGTCAAATTACATATAAAATATTTGGAATGAAATATATGCGAAATAATTTCGCAAAAGCAGTACTCTGTTCTTATTGTGAAAAACATGTGAAATACATCTGGCAATCTTAATTTTCCACACGAAATAACATAAGCAACATAATTTGTTCCATATAAAATATTTCGCATGAAAAAACTATAATTTTTCGCAACTATGAACAGAGTACTAGGCTTAACAAAAAAATTTTGATTAACATAGCATTAGCATTACTTAGTAGTTGATTCGTCATGACAGATTATAAGTCAAGACTGACTTATAATCAGACATATGGGCAATTCCACGAGAATGACACCATGACTGAAAAAACAAAAACCCTTGAAACTTTTTTTCAAGATGATTTGAATAGGAGAAAACACTAAAATGTTACTATGTGAAAGTATTTAGAGCTTATTACAACATTTTAAGTGCAAAAATAATAGTTTAAACTGACTATATTTAATTTTTTAACTTAATTGATATGTTTTACATAATTTTCATTTGAATTTCACTCTGATTGTTTTTTGCTATTATCAAATTATTAATTGAAACCGAATATATATTTGCTATTTATTTTTTTTAGTTTTTGTATACATATATTTACAGAATATATGGTATGTCACGTACGATATTAAATTTAATTTATTAGCAAATCATCCAAAGAATATTTTTATTTAAATATGACGGATTGTAAAGGAAAAATATTTGGTTTAGTGTAAGAAATTAAAGAAAACATTTAGCACAATTTCGCACATTTCTACATGTATCTGAAAATTACTTTTATGTCACGTATGATATACCCTTATTTCGCTCGATATTTTGGACAACAATGTTTCGAAAGAACTTATTATTTTTTTTTAAATATATTACCTTCTGAATGGCACATTAAGACTAAATAATTTTTTAGATACTCTTATTTTTGCAAAATCTATTCCACTCTATAGGCGTACAAATGTCATGTACGATGACATGGAATTGCCCATATAAGTAGTTATTTATAACAATTCTGTATGGAGTAAATATTAGATTTTTAACTCACAAACTTAATAATTACATAGAATCAGTATAATTCTTATTTAGTTAAGAATATTTAACGGATTAGTAGGTTTTTGCTAGATTCGAACTAGAGTATCCAAAACCGAAACCGAAAACCGGTCAACCGGTTTTTTCATCTTTGTAAAACCGACCGGTTTCGGTTTTCTTCAACTTTTCGGTTTTTTGACAAACCGGTTTTTTTAATACGGTTAACCGGTTTTAACGAAATACTTTGTAAAGCTTATTTGAACATATAACTTTAAAATATTTTGACATTTTTAAAAATATTTCATTTATTTTTTTTGAAAATTTTTGCATTTGACCGGTTAACCGGTTTTTATAATGACAAAACCGAAACCGGTTTTTTAGAATGAGAAAACCGAAACCGTTTTTTTTATAAAACACTGTTTTCGGTTAAACCGGAAACAAAGTAAGTGGTAAGTCGGTACAAAGTTGTTCATTGATCTAGAACTTTTTACCGTTCAACCTATTTTGTTAATTTTTGACACATAAATTAGGTTTTTGTTTGTATGTTTTACTATCTTGCCGACTCATTTTATATAATATTCTTGGAGTGTGATTTACAGTAATTTAAAAATGTGGGCAAATTTGAGGTTATGAAGTAAATTGACTTAAAAGCACTGACAAATTATGTGTTTTGAGAAAAATGTAAAGTAGAAATATGGAAATTAATAATAGAATATGTAAGTCTGCAGACTCTTTTCAAAAAATTTTTAAGAACATTTTTCAAAAATGCTTCGCCTTTCTCGTCAATGTAACGCCGAATTTCATGTTTCAGAGCATCAGAAATATTTCGTGCGAAACAACCAGAGACCTGCGCCGAACGGCTGTAAGCCGGCTGAGCCGAGACGCCGATAAATTTTCAAAGACGCCGCCGCAGAATTTTTTTTCGGCTTAAGCCGGCTTGAAAATAGCCGCCGTTTTTGATAAAAGTTCCTTATTAATTTCATAAAATTTTTAGAATTTCACTTTTTAAATTTTAAATTATTTAGAATTTGAGTAGTTATTATATAGTCGGCTGACAGCCGGCTAGCCGCTTCCGCCGATATTTTTGTTGGAGTCAGCCGCCGCCGTGAAATTTAGTCGGTGAGGTCTCTGGTTGTTTCGCACGAAATTTTCCGGTCGCACGAAATATTTCTGATACTCTGAAAGATGAAATTCGGCGCTACATTGAGGAGATAAGCGAAGCATTTTTGAAAAATGTTCTTAAAAATTTTGTGAAAAGAGTCTGCAGACTTACACATTTATTGCCTCAATACGACCACTACGAGCATAGCTACATTACCGTGAATATCGCGGTCTCTAGGAGCCTGATTACAAAGAAAAGCTGCTAGAATTTTATGAAGTGACAACATTTTGATAGTAAATTTCCACAATTAAAATTCGTTTGTGCACAAGTTAAGCGTTCCATAGTTAAAAATATCCAAGTTTGTACTAAATAAATGTCAAAGGATGACAGCTCAATTCCAGACATTTGGAATTTGCAAATCAATATTTTAAGTGAAGAAATAGTGTAAATAGATACCGATTGAAGATTTTTTTGGAAATTATTTGTACCTCAAAGCAATCTAATCTTTAAAAAAAATAAAAAATTGCAAAATATATTAAAGTTTCAAAACAGAAACATTCCAAAATAAACTTATAAAGATTTTAGTTACCGTTTTGCACTTTAAACTAAAATAAAATTTATGAACCATACAAAACTCGCATACATGAATAAATTAATAGCAATAGCGGTATTCACACAATGATTTTTTTGTATGGGAAATAAATTAAATATAATTTGTTTTAATTAAATTTAAAAGAAAAATATACATATATAATAATATATTTCAATAAATCGATCGAAAAAATTCGAATGAAAAATACTAAAAGCGGTGCGATCATAATTTGTAAAATTGTTTGTCACTAAATAGCGCCAATAATAATTTCAGTGTTGTTTATCTTTTTACAATACTCTTTACTACAGCCTGTAAATAGGTATAATTAGTTTAACAATTACTTCCCACGTATTGAAACACCAAAAACGAGACATAAACATATTATGGGGAATTTATAAAATTCGTTGTAAACTCTTCGTATGAACATACATACATATGTATGTAAGCATTTTTTAAAGTACAAACAATAAAATGAAAATTAAATTTAATATTTTTCTTAATGACTCAAAAAAATATTGGGTTTTGCAAGTAGGCGTGAAAAGTAGTGAGAAAATATAGCTGTGCGCAAATTGGAAATGTATACTGCGCTCTTAGGTAGATGGGGAATTTTCTCATACAGGTAACAAATAACATTGTTTTCAAACAAGCTAAAACAAAACAATTAAAACACGAGAATAAACATATGTTTTTGACTGGGTAAAATTAAATAAACGTAAACGTAAATTTTCTATTTGAAAATACATGTACACAAATGGAAATAATGAATTATTTGTGTACATCTGTATTACAAGCGAGCGAAGAACATGACAGACTTTTGTATAAATATTATCATTATAATAACTGTTAAGTAAATTAGATAAATAAATGGTATTTTTATACTCTGATAAAAAATATTTTTTTGAACACCTGTTGATATGGTGTACGATAAATTTAAGCTTTTTCAAAATTTGACATTTTTATTTGGTGACAAATATATATGTTAGTCATAAAAAATATTTACATTTTAAATATTTGTTTATTTTTTTTTAACAAATATAATAAAATATAAATACATATAATTTACATTATAAATTTTGTTTGTTTGTTACTGTATATTTTGTTCTATATACATAGTTTTTAGATTCCGACCGAAATGGGGTTTTCAGGCCGAACTTAATTCCGCCAAAAAATATTATTTGACCAACCCCAAACAAAACATAACTTTTCAAATGTACTTTTTTTTTAGAAAAAAAAAAAAATAAAATAATTATATAAATGTTAGAGCATGTTTCAGCTCATTTTTGTGTGCCCTTTACATTGTGAACACCATTAATATTGTTTTTACAAGTTTTGATTTAACTTCCAATGTTTGTTTGTTTATTTATTTATTAGTTTACATGTTTTTTTAGGTAAAAAAACTGCATTTTTAACCAGTTTTCGTAGCCCGAATAGGCTGATATTTGGCGTTTGTGCCAAGCTTTCATTTCACCAACAACAATTTGGTGAAAAAAATTTTTGTTGGAAAAAAAAATTCGGTGCTTATTCTCATCCATTTGTGTTCCGATTTTCTTGATTTTAAATACCCGACATATTGATGTATCAATCATGTTTGAAAGCTAAGTACTTGGGGGAAAGTTGATTTCAACA
This sequence comes from Calliphora vomitoria, assembly GCA_942486065.2. NCBI lineage: Eukaryota > Metazoa > Arthropoda > Insecta > Diptera > Calliphoridae > Calliphora > Calliphora vomitoria. Next base: position 65,905,712 of record OW818029.2, read on the forward strand.
GACAGAAGGACAAGGCTATATCGACTCCGCTATCTATAACGATTTAGAATATATGTGGAAATTAGAAACGCAATGACAAACTTATATGTACCTTTACCACTCGTGGTGAAGGGTATAGTTATTGATAGTTAAAAATAAAATTGGGTCAAATAATGTTAATTAAATGTATTTTATCTATAAAGAAAGCTGAAACTAAAGGCATGTTCTTCGTATTTGTTTGGGAAATATTGATAAGGAGGCTTTTTTATTCATGAACACCTGTTAAAAAAAAATTGTGACTAATATTTATATCTTACCTCTTTTACCTTTACTTTTTCTTGGAGAAAACATTTAAAACATTTTATAAAATAGGTCAGTTTAATATATAATAAAATTATTTAGTTAAAAGTCAAGTTATGAGACGAAGTTTGAACTATAACCGGTCCCTTGCCACATGCCTAGGAACCGGCTTTAGTTCAAACATTTCACACAATTCATATATTGTTATACTACTTCCATTTGCACAAGGGAGACTGAATTTCCAGCAAAAAAAAAAAATAATTCTCATTCGGATGCAATAGAAACATACGTTAACAATACAATGCTTCTATTATAACTATATGCTGTAGAAGCTTACAGAAAGGCAGCAAAGAAGCAGTGATGTAAGGAGACTTTTGGTATTCTAATGTTTGATGCAAAACTTTTTGCTTGTAAGTGGCTCATCTCGAACAAAAATCATGCTTTATAAATATGCAGCATAAATTTTATGTTTTTGATTGCTTTCGAAAAATGTCGCATTGCTTCTGTGCTTTTGTTATGCAAGACGTTTGTAAAATAAAAGTATCCTAGGATACACAGTTTCCTGCTGGGCCTTTCATTATGATTATAATACCAAAATTGGGAAACTGTAAACCGTCTACGGACGGGGTAAACGGAAAAATGTTTAAATATTCGGGATTGTTCATAAACAAGAAAGAATAGTCAGTCAAACCCGACCATATAATACCCCATACAGTTTTCTTTTAAACTTTCAATAATTTTTTTTGAGGTTGTCATACGTAACTTTGGATTTCATTTTAAAAACATTGTCAAGTCCTGGAAATTTGAATTGGCGTCAAATCATAATTAATAAAGGAATTGATCCTATCATACAGTTACCTATTCCACCATAGTGGGTGCAGGGCACAAACATGTTTCTCCGGTCGAATATTATGCTAGGTTCGGTTTTGGCCTAAGAAGCCGGTTTCGATCGGAATTTTCAATAATTTTAGAAATCTATACCGAATTGATTTTAAAGACGATGCGGTACAGTTAAACGATATTCCACCATCGTACATTTTTTTAAAATTATAAATAAATAAAGATGGAAGTAGCTTAATACAGTTAAGGATGGGCAAAAGATTTGACGATTGGGTTTATCTTGGGAAGGAATTTATAACATTCTTCCTTTTAGAGATATATTAGTGAAGTTTAGCCTTGAAAATGAATTCTTATTTCTAAGAATTATGAACATAAATATTATTTGACATAAATGAGGGAGCAATTTACAGCCTAATTCATGGATTTTTGCCATGGAATCTGCACATGTGTGCACCCCTGCATTGTTCTAGTGAAAAAGTACTTTTTTTTAGTCAAATGCGGTCATTAAATCGACCCAATAAGTTGACATAAAATTCGCCATTGATTGTTTTAACCTTTTGAAGGTAGTCAATGTGGATTATACCACGTGAATCCCAAAAAACGTTCGTCATGACTTTATTGGCTGACAAACCCACCTCGTATTAATAAAAGTATATTTTTTATATTTATTTGAAGCAATGATAATTCTCAAGCCATTGTAGAAACACCATAGAGAAAAACACACTGTATGTTGCGCTTTATAGGCCGGTGGAATCAATGTTCCATAAGTATTCAGAAATAACTATGGTCAGAACATTACAGCCAATGGTGAGCGGTATAGAGACATGTTTACTAACTTTCGATTGTATTTTTATTGCACAGCGCACTATACGATAAATTTTCTGAGAGACACAATTCTCTAACGAATAATTTCAAGAAATGGAATTGTTAAGTGGATTATTTTCACTGGGAATATGTAAAGTCCCAAGTCTATGCAGATAAACCAGAAACGATGGCGCACTTGGAAGTGAATATTCGACGCGTTATTTGTGAAATACCGCTTGATTTACTGCGAAGGGTGTGTGAAAATTACACCTCCAGGTTACCCCATGTATGCGCTAGACGCGGCGCATTGGCCACTTGGATGGATATTAATAAAGTTTTTCTGTATTTTATTTTAATTAAAGTTCTGTTCTCCGCCTTTATAAATAAATACCCTTTACATGTATTCTATTAGAATCTCTATATTCCATTTGACACATTCTGTAAAAAACAAATATAAATGTTTACACCTAAAATAATTCAACAAAAAATTAAATAAAATTTAAAAGTGCAGTTTGAACAAACAAATGTTCTCTGAGCTCAATAAAAAACTAACTATTCAAAATTAATAATAAAAAAAATAAAAAATGAAAAAAGTATACATTTTGCATGCAAATTAAAAATAAATATTTACAAAAATAAACAAAGCGTGCGTCATTATCATATAGAGAAATATGAGAATACAATTTTTTATTTAAATAAATAATTTACATAAAACTATGGTTGGTAAAATAGTACAACAACAGATTTTGTGTGATTTAGTGAAGTGAATACAATTGTTTGACGTTGTGTCAAATTCACATTTATTTAATATACTGATTTATTTCTTAATTTTGAAAAAAAAAACATAACTGTAGTTTTGAGATTTAGTTTAACAAAGACTTTTGGTACGTATAGTGTTTAGTCTTTCTATTTCAGTTTTGCATTTTTAATTTTGGTGCTTAAAAATTATGTGGTTTCTTTTTGTATTAGAATTTGAAATTAGAAAACAATTATTAACAATAAATATTTTATTAGAAAACAACTACTATCGTCACCTGGTGATGATGGATCTGGACTGTTGTTTAAACTATCTTGGGATGACAGTTTTGGCATAAGAACTTTTAAAGATGTACGTCTCATGAATTTGAATTCAAAAGCTAAAGAGATTTTATTTTAATTGTATTACAGAGACATTTAAAAACGTTTTCTTGAATTGAGCTTTTAGTTTTATTTGTTAAATATACATTTTATTATATAGTTAAATAGTAGAATTCAAAGGAAAAAAATAATAAAGCAAACAATTGACGTAAATTAAATGAATGAAATGAATGTACAAATTAAATCGTTTTCTATATACAAAATTAAATAAATTTGTTTGTGTTTGTGTTAGTAATGTTGTCATCTTCCGGCCTATTTTATATACATTTTTTCTATTCAATCTGTAAGTTACTAAAAAAAATTGATTTATTTATACACATACATTATGCTGCACCAAAATTGTAGGGGAAAACAAACTTTAAGTAAAAAATACGATAATCGCAGAATATTGTTACATAAATTTTATTTCTCCATTCGATATTCTAAAGTCTATGCTATTTCCTGACCCTAGTCATTAAAACAGCAATGTATCTATTTAATGAAATCAAATTTATGAGTTCTCAAGCTAACATTTTATTTTTCTCTCCATTCCGTTATTTTTATGTAGATTAATAAAGCTTTAAAAATACTGACCTCATTTTTATTTAAGAAGTTCGCAAAAAAATCTTTGTAAACAATTCAAAACAATAAGCCATTCAATATAAAGTTTTCTATGGATTTATTTTATTCTTTTTAAATACTTAAGACATAAAGAATTTTTTTAATATCAAACTGCTGCAATCAATAACACTAGTTCACAAGGTTTTTGGTCATGATGTGAACAAAATATTGAAAACAATCCACACGCAGAAAAAAAATATAGTTGTGCGTTGTTACTGTAACCATTTCAAAATTTTTAACAATATTATAGTCACAGTAACTACATATATGATTGTGGCAACAATAATATGGTTAATTAGCGATTCACATGATTGTATCAACCATATAAATGGTTATAGTAAACATGTATATGTTTGTGACAACCATTTAAATTAAGGTAAGTGTCAGAACATGCCCGTAAGAAAGAAAATAACATTAAAATTGGAATAAAAACTAGAAAGGAAGTGTTATTTCTGTTTTTGTAAATATTTTTATTTGTATCACTCACGACACTCCAACTAGAGTTTCCCAGCATATGCTGGTCTCTAAAACCCTGATATATATATTAATTCCTGTTGTTCCTACATATCGACATATCGCCATATTTTCATCGGCAAAGGCATTTAAAAATCGCCACATCTGACAGCCCTGCACACAATCACAATATTGCTACAGACCGGCTGGACGGCCAAGGTTTCCAACTGGCTTTGATGCTTACAACCTAAAACTCTCCCTTTATAATTTGGTAGATACATTTCTATAAACCTTAGACAAAATTATGAAAGTCGTGTATAGAGCTCCTATATGAACTTATCTTTTGCAAAAGCAGCAGTAAATCGTGAGTTTGCAATTATTTGCAATAAAATTTTACATGGCATTAAACTTTAGTTTCTACAGACAATAAAAGATGGCGCAGTAAAAACATCAACATAAGTTCTAAATATAAAACATATTTACAACAGTTAAAAATACACACCTCGAGTAATAGAATCCATATTTAAAAATTTATTTTATTGAAAGTATATTTTGGAAAACAACGTTCCATTTAATAAAAATTATATTGCTTCACAATTGATAACACGACTTAGAATAAATGTATATATTATCAGCATTTTATGTCTAATTATGGGTTGTCAACTGTCAATATTTGTATCTATTTTTTCTTTCCAATATGTTGGAAAATTTAAATATGATGTTGGAAAATCAACTTTTTGTGCAAAATTTGGAAATTTGGCCATAGTGCAGCGGCATGCACGAACATAAAACAAAAAAGTCCCAACCCAGTCGTAGTAGTATCTGCTATCATCTGTACCTATGACCCAAACCTTAATCAAATATTTATTTTTCTTGGAAGAAAGATGCAAGTAAAATGACACGAAAATTTGTCAGGGAATTATATTAAAATGTAATCCATTTGATTTTATTCAAAACCAATGTGTAGCATTTTTTAAAGTTGAATTATGTTTTTCTTTAGGAACCAGCTATGTATATTACTAATTATCAGTAAAATAGCATTGAATTTGAAACTAATTAAATAGCTAGTCAATTAACCAGTTGCTATTTTTGGCCCAACTACTAGACTGTCTCTTTGTAATCAATGTTGGGTCAATTGAATTCCTACTAAGACCTGAAATTGTTTAAATAACTAATCGCAGAGCTTTTAGTTAATAATAATTTTTCTACTGAACCAAATTTTTTTTTTCTGTAATTTCATATTTTAGTCGTGATTGCAAGATCGAAAAACGTTGTTTAGTGAAAAAATATTTCATTTGCTAATACATAGTTTGTTTAAAAAAAGTTATTGTTTATAAATAAACTGGAAGTTGAAAAATGTATCGCATTCGGCAAGACGTGATTTGCTGTGGTGCTAATTTCAGTAAACTTTGTATGCTTAGGTTATTGCGTTCTGAACGTTTATTTTGTATGCATAGATATACTTATTTTTTTTTTTTTTTTTAAATACATACCGCCCCAGTATATAACATCTACCGTAAACTTAAAAATGTTTATAGAAAATCCTATTGTTTGAAAGTGCACATAATTGAAATTTAAAAATGAAGGAAAAACGTAAAGGATAAACTCATTTGTCTTTATGCAGTTACAGTGATTACATCATTCACTCATTCGTTCATGAGGAATGTCAAGAGAGCTAGAGGAATAAGAAAAGGGGTGTAAATGGAAACCAACACGGCTTTACCAGTTTCTCTCTATGTGTCAGCAATAAAGTGCTATAAGCAATTTTAACAGCATAAATTGTAAATTACAAAAAAACACTGAAAACACTACAGGAGTAAATGTATACAAATACATTCATACTTAACACCATATTGCCGATACATACATACAGTGAGAGACAATACAATGGAGATTTTTTAAAACTACATATATTCCGTAATTTCAGTTTTCAAAAACATGACCTTTTACCAAATATATATAAGTATATTGCTAACACTTACTGCCATAAATCAAGATCATCGAAACAGCTTGCATTTTAATAATTTTGTTGGTGTTGATAGCTCACATAATTATGTATAAGAACAAAAACGTTACACTTTTTGCCCGCTCTCTCTTTGTTTAAGAGTTACAGGAATTTAAAATTAATATTTATAATAGTAAATTTCTCATATATTTGAAAAAAAAAATCTCATCATTATGGGTATCATTGAATAGTGCTTCAAAATACCTTTAATATGATATATAACATGCTACTGTTTATTAACATTGTAAACCATTGTGAACAATTCCATTTTGAATTTATATGACAGTACTTCAGAAAATTTTTATATACAAAAAAAGTGAGCCGGTGTTCGATACACCCCAAAGTTGAAAGTCCCTTCGCCGGCAATACAGAAAAAAAAATTATGAAATTATAAACTGTTACTGGGATCTTAATTTGTTCAAAATATACATAGAAGCGTTAGTGAGAGATAAAAAACCTAAGTCTGTTGTCAAAAATATAAGTCCTGCAACAACAAAATACATGTAAATCTATAGCGGTATTCACAATCTTGTGCATTTGTAAAGCTACGTACACACGGTTGTCAGAATGTACAACATTGTCAGAAAAATGTTCAGAAAATGTCTAACAACCGTGTGAACTTACAATTTTTGTCTTACAACGATGTCAGTACATTGTAAGACAATACTATTGTCAGACATCTGACAATCGTGTAAACACCTTACGTTGCCATTGCCAGATCATTGTAAGATCATTGTCAGAAACTTTTTATTGTCATATGAGCGAAGTTTATGCATCTGACAATGGCATCATTGTCAGATAAATTATTTCTATTGGCAACACTGTGTATATGTATTTAAAATAAACGAAAGTGAAGCAACCGTGTGAACTGACAATTTTTGTTGGCAGATAAATTTATTGTTTGACAAATGTCTGACAATGAAATTGTAAGGTTTTCTTACAATCGTCTAAACTGACAATTTACCTTTTGCTAAAAATATTTCATTGGCAGTACATTGCGAGCACATTGCCAGATCTGACAACATTGTAAAATCTGCAATGCATATACAATGATGCAAGACCATTTGCACAAGATTGTGAATTGGGCTAATGTATTTTGTTGTTGTGTCAGCCATAGAATTTAAGAGAGAGTAAGTTATTTACTCTCAGCTTACTCTCAGTTGCGCCTCTAGTTCTACCCTATGTCTTAAGGTTTGTAACCGAGTGGTTTCAATCCAATGGCGTACGTGTTTTGAAGTGTCGTTCCCAATCGCCAGATCTCAATCCCATAGAAAACGTATTTGATATTGTAGATCGCAAAATAGAGACTCAAAATTATACCTCAAAGGCAGTTTTATCAGATGCAAGGGATATCCAACAAAATACTAAGCCAGACAATTTATTTAAAAATGCAGCCTAAGTTTCCTTTGTTTAATCAATATCATAATAATTAATAATTATGTGTATTTTCTATTTTCAGAGTTTAATTCATTACTCGTATGTTCTTTTTAACATAAATAAATAAAAGTATATATCAGCTGAAAGTGCCGATTCACACACATCAATTTAACTTGCACAAGTCTTGAGTTTGTAGAAGAAGTGCTCTTCTTTGTACTATAATTTACCTCTATATTTTTAAAAATATTTAAGGTAATCACTGCAGTTGTTCTTGCGATAAGTTTACTACAAAAATATTTATCATTTTGTGTCTTTTAGTTAATTCAGAATTGGAACTTTTTGAATCATATATTTTTTGTGTTAAAAAACAAGCAAATTTGCTTTCCTTACATAAAGGTATAGAAGCGATTTTTGTCCAATGTGTTTTGAAAAACACTGTACGTATTCTAATAAACGTAAGTATTATATGCCTACTACTTGCCCTTCTTCACTAACTAACATAAGGACACAGAACCAAAAGGCAATTTCTTTAAAGATGTAATGTGTAACAGCAAACAAATTGAATAAAAAGATGATGACAATAAAGACGATATAATGATGACTATGGAGAAAAGAAAAGTAGTGGTGAAGATTAAATAAGGAGGTTAAGAATGGATTTATGGCGTCAAAAATATTTTCTCTACACACTATAAAGTTTAAAAGGAATGCTTAAAAGTAGTTTTATATGTGCATGAGTATTAGAATGAGCATGACAAAGATTAATTTCTGGTGACCTAAAGAAAAATTATGGCATATAATGCATTAGGGCTATTCAGGCATTAGGTTGCATATGGAAAACATTATTATGCATATTTGCTTCTTTTAAAAGCGTGTTGATGCTCCCCAAAAACCTAGACCAACGGTTCTCAAATGGAGTTCCGCGGCCCTCTAGGTGTCCGTATTAACATTCCAGGTGGTCGCGAAGAACTCAGTTAAACATTAAGCTTAAATATTGTATTTGATTTATAATATCTCCTTATTTGCATTAATATTTTGACCGTACATGATTCTATTCCAGATATGTGGCAAAATAATTTACTTCGAATTCCTTTTATTATGACTGTTGACCAAGATATAATTGAAATGAAATGTAACTCGTGTGCTAAATTGGATTTTAAATTAGTAGAAATCGAAAACATTGGTTAATAATTACAAAGTTTCATAGTTTGTTGGCTCTGAAGCGTTATTAATACAATTGTCATCGATATGTTTATGTGAAACTAGCTTTTCTGCAATGGGTAATTTGTTAAATTACCCATTTCATATTGAAATTGAGAAAAAAACAAATTCTAGATGTGAAATCCAAATTAATTTTGAGAAAATTAACAGAAAAGCAGTTAATATTAAGAAAAAGCAACTAGAAATTCCGAATAGCAAATTAATACTGAGAAAAACCCAAGAAATTGAGAAATCGAAATTAATATTGAGAAAAAACAAATTAAAATTAAGAAATCCGATTTTATATTGAAAAAAAAAACGAATTGAAGTTGAGAAATCGAAATTAATATTAAAAAAATTAAAATTTAATTTGTTCTTCTTATTTAACCATAGAGAAATATACATAGAGCAGAAACTCTCCTGTCAAAAACCTAACTCAGTTGTCAAAAACCTAAGTGGTGAGAATGTACAAAAGCAAAAGTAATCCTCCTATCAGAAAATGCTACAAATTTTGCGATTGGCCCCTAATGTCAGTTCTGTTTTGACATTTGTGTAGTAAACACATGCGAAATACACCTTAATAAACAATGTTACGCTACACTGCTCCAGAACGCGGAATATTGCTGACTATTTATTTGACCAATAATCGGTCGGTGACTTTGGCACAACGTGAATTTCGTCGCAGGCGTGGCAGACCCCGGATTAGCCGTTCTGCAGAGAATATTGCTGCTGTAGCCGAGGATGTCATGGAAGCGCCGTCGACATCGACCAGACGCAACTTGATGAATTGGGATTGGAAAACATGTGGTTCCAACAGGACGGTACAACGGCACACACTGCACGTGCCACAACCGATATGCTGATGGATGCATTTCCCGGGAGCCTAATCTCCCGTTTTGGCGATTTGCGCTGGCCAGCAAGATCGCCTGATTTGACCGCTCCAGACTTCTTTTTGTGGGGCTTTTGAAGTCGCGGGTTTATGTCAACAAGCCTCAGACTCTTGCAGCTCTTAAAGACAATATCCGTCAAGAATGTGAGGACCTATCGCCGGAAGTTTTGGCCAAAGTTATGGAAAATGCCATAAAAAGGGCTCAACTGACAATCAACTGTGGCGGCGGCCATTTACATGACATCATATTCTCGACTTGATGTAAAAAAAATTAAAAGACCAAATAAAAATAATCCACAAGAAGAATCAAAGTTTTTCATTTCTTTTTTTTTAATTACAGCCAAAAAACATCGGAAGTTTACTTTTGCGCCACCTTGTATTATTAAATAAAACTATTTGAACACAAAAATAACACTCGTATGTGTGATTATTTTGAGTAAAATTTTGGTTTGAGTTTCTTCAAAGTTAAATTCATAGAGAAACAACAAGAGAGGAAACTAGAAAAAAAACTCAAACAAAAATTTTACTTAAAATAATCATACATACGAGTTTTGTTTTTGTTTTCACATATATTTTTTACTAATACATATTCAGCACTTAGTTTTTTGACAACTGAGTTATGTCAACTAGGTTAGCTCTATGTATATTTTTCTATGGTTAAATTCATAATCATACGTGAATATATAAAAAAATACAAAAAATTTCGACATCATTTTAAATTTTTTCAGTTTGAATTTGTGTTTTCTTAGTATTAATTTCTATTAATATTAAGAAAAAGCAACTAGAAATTCAGAATAGCAAATTAATACTGAGAAAATCCCAAGAAATTTGTATTTTCTCCATATTAAATTGGTTTTTTGAAAAATGTAAAAAACAAACAAACAAATGAAGTTAGTTTGGCCATCTAAAATTTTCTACTCAAAATAAATTTTTTTTAATGACAACAAAAAATATAAAGAAAGTTTTACAATCGAAAACACAACATAAACAAACAAATAATAATCAGCTGTGTTCGTAATTTCACTTTATTAATACACATTAGCGGTATTCACAATGTAGAGTACTTGGCCTAGTAAAAAAGCAGAAAAGCTATTTATTGAAAAATATTTCAATTTCTAATGTATTTTGTTTTTAGTATTTTGGTATTGTGCTCTTTTACTACATTACCAGGCCAAGTACTCTACATTGTGAATACCGCTATTGAATTCTATTTTCTCAATATTCATTTGGATTTCTCATATTCAATTTGTTTTTTCTAAATTTTAGATTGGTTTTCTGAATTTCAATTTGTAGTTTCTCAATTCCAACTTGTAATGGTGTAGTCATAAAGGAATCTTGATTTCTTAATTTTTAAACGAATTATAAATTATATATGCCTGTATTGTTTAACAATAGAAATTGTTGTTGTTTTCTTGTTTAAGAATATGAAAAAAAGTGAAACGTGCTTTTATTGAAACTTTTTTATTGAAATTGCGCTTCTAAATCTAATGCAGCAATACTATTTAATTTCCATCAAGTAGTCATGAACAGTTAAATATAATAAACTTAATTCCTGAATTTTTATTTTTAATACATTAGATTGGAGTATCAAAAAAGAGCTTATTGTAAAAACATGATAAGGATCAAAATCAAAATGAAACATTCGCATTAAAATCCGAAAATATAATAATAAGTTTGTATTGAATTCAATCTTTCAATTATCTGCATGTTATTCCATTCTTGCCGCGTCGCCACCATTTACTTTTAAGCAATGTTTGTGTTTCAACAATTCAATATGAAAAAATTTTAATTGAAAAAAATAAAACTCAACAGTTAAATTAAATTGATTTTTAATTAACGAACACATCGTTCTATTTATGTTTTCTTTTAATTTATTTTCTTTTTATTCGACTGTAATGAAAGCGACTAATTTTGTGTAAACATACTGGGAAATATTGCAGATATAAACAAACTGGACAACAGACATTAAAATCCATTCGATTTCGTATTTAATAAATACAAATATAAATGTAGAATACACATTTACACTAAATGGACTTTATTTGCTAATACGCTACACCTCTGTATATGGAGTTTGTAACGGCAGACAAAAAATATCTTTAAAGTATACCGTTTGACTCAAAATCACTTTATGAGTACTGATTTAAATGTTTTATATTTGCTAAGGAAAAAGTCTATTGATATTCGTTAGAAACATGGATGGATAAGTTGATAAGATGGTACTTTTTTTTATACTATTTCATAATGAAAAGTACTCCCGAGACTCACTTGATATTTTCCTTAGAATGATTATCTGCTATAACAACAATTTCTATAAAAATCTTGGGTATACTTAACAGTATTTTATAAAGAAAATCTTTAGTATGACAGTATTTTCTATAGAAAATCTGGTATATAACAGTATTTTCTTGAAAAAAATCTATAGAAAATCTAGGGTATAAAAGTATTTTCTATAGAAAATCTTGTATATAACAGTATTTTCTATAGAACTTCTTTAGTGTAACAATATTTTCTATAGTATATGTTGTGCATAACAGTTTTTTTTATATAGAAAATTGTGTGTATAACAGTATTTTCCGCAAAAATAGTATGTATACCAGTTATTCCGATAAAAATATTGTTTATAACAGTATTTTCCATATAAACTTTTATAGAAACCTGTATTTTCCAAAGAAAATTTTGTATATAACGGTATTTTTCAAAGAAAATTTTGTGTATAACAGAAATTTTGGTAGGTAAAATGTTGTAATGAAAAAGTCATAAACATTTAAACACATGATACAATAATTGTAGAAGGTAGAATAACTAGGGAGAGTTTTCAATATTTAGCCCTATAAGGTCAAACTTTGATTTTGATTTTTTTCATATTTTCTTTTGTTTGACGTTACAAGAATTGTATAATTGAGAATTTATTTTCTAATGAGTGTAACTTATATTGTTGTGTCATGATTTAAACATATATTCCCACTTTTTAATCGTATTAGACATTTTTAGGAAATAAATAATTTCCCATTAAAATTTTCTACAAAATGGTTCAAACCTAAACATCACGAAATAATAAAAGCTTCACTGTCACATGATTGACACAGTGTGTTGTCTGACAATAATGTCAATCATTCATTATTCGGGAAGCTAAAATTAACTAGTTAAATAAAGCTGCAGCAGCTGCGGTTCGTGTTAAATTGAAACAATCAATGTTTTATTCGCATTCATGAAATAAAGCACTTATTAATTTATGTATGGACAAAACTGTTCTTAAATGTAACACTAAGTAAATTTCCACAGTTTTGGTTATACACTTTTTGAAAAGTGAAAAGAAAAAGTTATATCCATAAAACCTTAATAAAACGCCATTCAAATACAAATAAATTTAATACTGTTTAGTAATATAGTGTGCGCTGGTGTTTATTTAGGTACAAGTTAAACAAATAAAATCTTTAGAGTTTGATGGAAAGCAGAAAATTAAATATGCACAGTTTTAATCGATGAATATTAAATTTATAAGCCAAAAACTTTTTCCAGGATGATAATAAAAGTTCTGTTCAAAACAAATTTGTTTTAATTTACATATGATGAACTTAAAAAAAAAAAAATAAAATGAGAGTAGAATAAATCAACATATTAAACGGCATATGCCGACAACTCGTATTTTGAGATAAGGATACCAAAAGACATCAGTAGATAGTAAATTGATTGACATGATTAACTAAATTTCCATTTTCCATATTTTCCATCATTATGAGCTTCATTCTACAAAGGTAAAATTTGAAACTCTGTTCAAAAATATACAAAATTGCTTCTCAGTAAATTTTTTTGATAGTTTGCCCATATTGCATCAGATTTAGTTATATACAAACATTGCAAAATTATAGTAAAATTAAACAAACTGTATATATACAGTCAGAGTCAAAATTTAGAATGCAACACACATTTTCATCTATGAAGCTAAATATTTTAATTAGAGAAAGAAATATCAAATGTGGACTTTTGACAAAACAACTTAAGTGTAATTTTAAAATTTTTCAAGAGGCCGCAAAAACTGTTGAATTGATAGATAATTTTTTTATTATTTGTCCTTGAAGAACTTTATTATTTATTTCAAAGAATTATACAAAGCTTTCGAAATTATTTAAGGACAAATAATAAAATAATTATCGACAAATTCAACAGTTTTGCGCTTTCCTAAAAATTTTGAAAATTACACTTAAGTTGTTTTGTCAAAAGTTCACAGATATAAGTTTGAATAAACTTAAAATTAAATTTAGAGTTTAATCTTTTATTATTTCAAAAAACTTTGAAAATGAAAATTGATTTCGTGGAAAATTTATGGGAAAAAGGAAAAAGTACCTAAAACAACAGTCAAAATTTAGTATACAGTTCCCTCCTCCTCTTCCTTTAAAGAGGTTTCGGAGTTCGTCCTTAGACGAAATGCTTCGTTTTCTAATATTCTGGTCTATTAAAATTCCCAAAAATTACCACTCTAAAATTGGAAATTAGTTCTCGAACTGTTTGCCGCAGTCCAAATGAGGCTGGTCTTGGTTGCTATCGCCACGTATAAAACCCATATTTCTAAAAAACTGTACCATGTTTAAAATGGTCGAGACAGAAATGTAATACTGTTGGTGTAGGGCTAGATATTGGTGCAGTATAGTACATATCATATAATATATTATTGCTTTAATTGGATACAAGGTGGCGCAAAAGTAATCCTCCTATAAGAAAATTCTATAAATTTTGCTGATTATTGGTCAAATAAATAGTCAGCAATATTCTGCGTTCTGGAGCAGTGTAGCGTAACATTGTTTATTAACGTGTATTTCGCATGTGTTTACTACACAAATGTCAAAACAGAACTGACATTAAGGGCCAATCGCAAAATTTATAGCATTTTCTGATAGGAGGTTTACTTTTGCGCCACCTTGTACATATCCATTTTAATGGATACATATCTATTTTAATGGATACATATCCATTTAGTTTGGAGATTCCAGCACGTCAATTACTCAAACCACATCTCTGGGTCTGTAAAAATTAAACCTTTTTTTCGATACCATAATAATGAATACCTTTTAGTTTGTTTTCTATTTTTAAAAGTATTTATTTATCTTGCAATGTTAGTTTGTTTGTATGTGTAACTGAATTTTGAACCAGTTCTAATAGTCCAAATAGACTGAAATTTCGCATTCATACACCTGATGACAATGCAATATTGTGAAAATTCGATCTTATGTTAGAAACATTTTTAAAGTTGTTTTTTTTTATTTTAACTCATTAATTGAATATTTGAAAAAGTTTCCATTATATTGTCACTCAAGGTATAAATAAGTATAAGCATATTACATTAGGCATATAACTAATTTTGGCGAAATTTTTGGTCAATGTTGTATAAGTAATGAAAATCATTTTTTAGGTTAATTGGAATAAACCAATTTTTTTTTTTTTTCTCTGAAAAATTATTTAAATAATTTTATATTCTGTTTTTGCAAGTGTAAGGTATACTTCCCATATTTAAAATTATCTTTTGAAGTATGTCCGCAGTTATTATTAAAATAAAGTATATTGTATTTCAAAATAGTTGAACATATTTAATGAAAAACTTAATTGCGTTTGGTGCGTGAACTTTTTTAACAACCGCGAAAAAATAATACCGTGGTATTTCATCTTTTTTAATCCTCTATTCGACTATGCCATGCCAATTTGCATAGTTGCAAAAAATGTCAATAGTTATATCCCTAATATACATACTATGTATGACATAGAACGGAAAACATTTTCAGTGTTGAAATGTTAATACGGAAATTTCAATATCAATACAAAGGTACACAAAAATAAAGAAACCTTTCATCTACACGTGTAAAAATTGTAAATAGTAAAGGCATACAAGTATCGCTTACAACAAAGTATACGATATATGTACATATGAAATTATAAATTTCAATGCCAATGCTGTTATTGAAAGGGAAAAGACATTCGAAAAATTAATAAATAAATAAATGAAAATACTCTACAATATTGTACATTAGGGCTATAACATTTTTACAATTTTTGCAAATATCAAATAGACCATTGAAACTTTTTCGCGGTTGTCAAAAAAGTTCACCCACAAAACGCGGTAAAGTTTCGAGATAATTTTTTTATTTAATTTATTTTTTTTTTTATCCAAAAAACGCAAATAGTTTTTTTTTATAAATATACTAGATAGACCCGGTGCGCTTCGCTACCCCTGTCGTAGTAAGAATCGGTTCAGCCGCTTAGTAATTATTGTTTAAGAACTAAAGGTACCAATTTTACCAGTTTTTCCCCCCTGTTTATCCCTTTCTGGTAAAAGTATTGAAAAAAGTTATAGCCTATTGACGCTTCCAAGTAAGGATCTATATACGTTCCAAATTTCAATAAAATCGATTTAGCCGTTTAGGCGTGATGCTCAAACAAACCAACAAATAAACAAACAAACTTACAAAGACATTTATATATTTATATGGATCAACCTAACTCGAATCTATATTTAAAATTTGGGTTACGGAAAAAAAAAAAGTTTAACATTTGAGGAAATTTGGACTTTAAAAAATTGTTTTAGTGGTGAGGTTTATTCCAAAATGACTCAAAAAAATATTATCGTATATAACACAATATTTGCCATCGCGTGGCGCTAGGTCCAAAATTTGGTTATAGCCCTATTGTACATATATGTACATTAGACCGTCTCAGTTTTTATACTTTTTTCGAATACTATACTGCATTTACAGAATATAAAAATTTTGCCTCGTGCAATTTTTATATAAAAAAAGGTAAGCAAAAATTAAAAAAAGTTATAAGTTTTTATTTGAAAATCTGAATTTGTAATGCTATGAATAAAAAATCATCGAACAAAATGGCAATGTTGCTTTATGTGCTGTTTTTCTATAGCAAACGAGTGCTTTGAGGGGAAATTTTACATGTATTTTGTTTTTGTTACAATAACAAAACACAAATTTAATTGAGTAGAGGCAAATTACTAAAGCAAGATTTTTTATTTTTTTCGAAAAAAGGCATTTTGCCTAAAAAAACGAAAAAATTCTTGGCTTTTAGAGTAGATTAAGAAAATCGATGTTCATGAAAGAATTTCCAAAAAAAAAAAAAAATGAAAAGTGAGACGGTCTAATGTACATATTTTCTGCATATTATAATAGTCTTTAAAATGTGCAATTCGTTTGCTTTTATTTATGCCATTTAAATGGAGCGTTAAACAATAATTTCAAGCGACTACTACATATTCTGTTTGTATATTATATTATAGATACATACATATGTATATAGAATGTATTGTACAAAATGTAAATGAGTAATAATAATAACAGTTGTAAATGAAAAAACGTTTTCTTCCCTTTTCTATGTGTGCAATTATCCATACAACAAATACCATATAAAATCGTTCGAATAAAAAATTTCAAATGAAAATCGTTTCCAACATGGTGAAATGAAAGAAACTGTAAATCGTATTGTTTTTGAAAAACTCATTGAAAATGCATTTCAATGGTTTACATTTGTATTTGAACTCGTATACTGAATGTTCAAACGAAAGTAATTGACCAAATAAAATTCAATTTAAGGCAATTGTGTGTTAGGATAAGTGTTTAAAAGGTTGAGAGTAGAAAGCATTGACAATACACAATGTATTTGAAGCCTATTTTGGGAACAAATGGTATTTTCAAAATTTGAATTGGTTTTAAAAATAAACCCTTTTTCTTTATATAGGCATTTCCACCCAGACCGTAAAATTAAAAGTTAATCAACAGTATTTTATTTCTTGTATTATTTAAGATACATATTCAAAATTAACTAAATTATAGAGTTCATGGATTTCCTTAGTTGCGAAGATCAGTTGTGTTTTATTTCTAAGGAAATCATTAAAATTTATATTTCGAGGAGTAATTGTGCAATTACACTCTTACCGCAAAACTTTTGCTACAACAACAGCTAACCGTAAAATAAATGCAAAGGAGCAAACAAATAACAATTAACGGTAAAATTTTGATTTGCTTTTAATCATATTTTAAGATAACGTCACGCTAGACAAACAAATATTTATTCTCATTATCCCTACGATGACTATCGCAAGTGCGAGAAAAATTATATTTTAACAAGCATTAAAAAAAAAAAACTGTTTACGCAGAGTTTTGCAGTTTTATTATGCAATTCAAACCCGTCTTCTGTTTATTGTAACTTAACGCCATCGCATATTTTTGCTAATAAAGTGGTACTTTAGTAATTACTTCGTAAATATAAAAAAAAAACTAACTTTTTACAAATGTCACGTCACGCCATAATGGATATGCCCATATGCCGTTGTTCACAAATCGTGATCTGTATATTACAAATATTTCTCTTCAAGCAAATTCGGACAATTCTAGGAATTTAACTATTCTAAATTTAACCTATCACTGTTAAAAGCTGACGTTAAATGTCAGAAGCTGTCGAAAATTATGTTCGAAATATGTATATGAATTAGTGCAAGAACGCAGACTGATTAAAAAATCCCAATGGTCTGCTGTCAAACTGTTTTTAATGCAATTAAGCAGTATCAGAAGAAAGGACTTCATGGTATTTATAAGGTTAAGTTAGTAGAAAGTATTTTGAAAAGGGATCTCAAATCTTGAAAACCAAAGGGCATCCAAAAATATGTGATATCATATTTTTCGTTTTTTTTTAAGTCGTTATTTTAAGAATTATGGCATCGATTTGTTGGTGCTTATTTTGTCCTTCCCATCATATTTTACTTTTCATAGCAAATTGTTGCATATTTTACTCATAATTGCATATTTTGGTTGTATACTAATGTGGATCATTTGAAATTTTTTTCCAGAAAATTTCAAGCGTTTTCATACAAAATTCTATTTGAAATTCAGTTCCGACGCGCATTTTGGTTTTTATAATAATCGTCAGGGGGCAGGATATTATTTTGTATTATATTAGAGGTGATATTCGATACTGACAGTGGTAAAATGTTTGCAGGATACTACGGGATTCAAAAGTTATAGTGTGTCCCGCTAGATTTGCCAAATGCGGCAGCATGCAGTGCGGTGAACGACCCAAAGTTTCTGCAGAAATCTTTATTTAGCCAAACATTTTGGTTTCATGGCATTTTACCTAAAAATGTATGCACATTTGCTTCGAAGTGCTACTTTGAGAACCACCTTTATTGCATTTAGCTGGATACGGCCAAATATTTATGACCACATATTTGATTGGCCCGCTGCTGTTGAGTACTGCAGCATGAACATGTTCATGTTTAAATTCCATTTTTATCCTATTTCAATTCTCCAAGTAAACTGATTTAACAATATTCACAAAAAGACTTCATTCATTGAAACTCTGTTAAATTACAAAACAAAGTTCAATGGTTTGTTGCTAGATTTGTCAATTAAGAATTTGTAAACAAAACTAATCAAGTAAATCTTTTAATAAATTAATTGCCAAGGTCTAAATCATAAAATAAAATATACATAGATGCGTTACTGAGAAAAACAAAACCTAAGTCTTGCAGCAACAAAATACATGTAAATCAAAGTATTTTAGTCATAGAGAAAATATACATAGAGCGGAAACTATAAAAAAACTCAAACATAATAATTACTCAAAAAAGTTACACATACGAGTGTTGTTTTTGTTTTCACATAGTTTTTTTTACTAACACATTCTCACCACTTAGGTTTTTGACAACTGAGTTAGGTCTTTGACAGGAGAGTTTCCGATCTATGTGTATTTATCTATGATTTTAGTGTTGTGTCAGCCATAAAATTTGGGAGAGAGTAATTATTTTTACTCTCAGTTGCGCCTCTAATTCCACCCTATGGTCTAAACTTTTACTCTTCTCAGCTAAACCTTAATTTATTGATGTTTTCAAAAATATAAAACTAAAAAAAATGATAAGAATTTTAACATACATACATACACGTTTTCAAATTATTTATGAAGCCAATTCTTATCAGTTTCAAGGGGAAGAACTAACGTATTACTAAAATCAATTAAATACAATAATAAATATTTTTTTAACTTACAGTACAATTTAAAGTTATTTTAAACACCCACCATTACTTAAATTTGGCAAATTTTGTTCTTCAACTGTTTTCATCTTACAATTCTCCGTTTAGCAGAATAGTTCATTAAAAGAACTTATATAAGTAAAATATTGTTAAACTGTTGCAATTTCAAACGCTTGTATTCATCACCCAAATGCGAATTTAATTTATTTAAATACATACATATATTATTGATTGTTTACAATTAATATCTCTCATATTTTCCTTATAACTTGTACTCGTAAATTGTAGTTTATTGCCCACATGGAAACTTGTTATTTTTTATGCAGAATTTAGTTTTATTTAAAAACACAATAATAATGGTTCGATTTGGAAATAAAAAGAAATTTAAAAATATCCACAAAAATGTTTAACAAACGTATTAAAACTGACAAAATAAAATTTGATATATGGAAAATAAATTTATACTCAACAATAATAGCTGTGTTCTGTTAGTTTTCTCGGTCCAAAAATAACACACAAATTAGTAAGGATTTCATTTATTTCATTAACATTTAAGCTATTTTTTATTTATTTAGTTATTTTATTTGTAGACTCTATAATAAGGTGTCCTGGGTGTTTGCAGGTTGTATGAACCACGACTGCCAGATGCTTTATTAGTATGATGAAATCTTGCCAAAACTTTTGCAAATGCAAAAATAACCATTAGTAGTAATACAATTAATTTGGAATTCATGTTAATGGTTTTAGAAATACTAACATGTTTAAATAAATGTAGGGTTTATTTAAATAAAAAATAGAACAATCAAAATGGGGAATTTCGTAATTCTAGTGATATTTTTATCTGTCAAGGGGATTAACGTATAAGGGGATTTTTTTTAAAATCTAGACTTTGATGTAAAATACTCAAGCATCTTCGTCGATTAAATGTGAGAAATTTTAAATTTTGAACACTACAAATTTGTCAACACAACAAATTTGTCAACACTACTCCTGTCAAAATTTGAACAAGCCGTGTAATTTAGCTTGTGTTTGATAGCCATTGATAGCAGACTACCTCGTGACTTGTGGAGAAATTGGAAAAAAGTGAATTTCTCATTATGTATGGCAACCGAACTTTAGTTGCGTTGTCAGATGACAAACACAAATTTGGCAACAGAAAATTATAGCTGTCAGTTGCCATCAAATAAAGGCTATGCTTGATAAATAGGAACTCTGCACCATTCATTTCAATGGTAAAGAAGTGGTTTACTGAATTTCGTTGTCGCCGTACAAGCACGGAAGATGCGGAATTTACACCCGAAACAAAAAATCACGATATGGCGTTGGCCGATCAGAGATTGAAAATGCCACAGATTTTGAAAGCCATTGTCATCTCATATGGCTCAGCGGTTTCAATTTTGAAAGATCACTTGTGTATGAGAAAGCTTTCCGCAAGATGGCTGTATAAACATGTGCAGTTTCCATTGAATTAGGCTACGAAATGCTTCCTTTTCCACCCTATTCTTCGGATTTACCCCCGTGTGACTATTTCTTGTTTCCAAACCTGAAGAAATGTATCGACGAAAGAGATTTGACTCCAACGATGAAATCATCTCACAAAAAATAGCTATTTTAATGACCTCGACAAATCTTATTTTTTGGAGAGCTCAAAGGAGACTATATTGAAAAATAAAACAACTTTGTATCCAAAAACCTGTGTTTCATTAAAAAACGAACGGACTTTTTGACCCACCCTCGTATTTGCAATTTATTCTCAGACAATTTGCACCTTTAAAGTTACCGAAATAACTATAATTGCCGTTAGCGATATAAGCGTAAATACCGTTATTCTGTAAATAATTTTAAATTATGAAAAAATACAAATTTTTGATATTATTGTAATATAGAGAATTAAAAATATAAACGCCTATGACACCCTATTTTAATGTTTGGGAAGTTTATTAACCATTTAATTTAAATCGAAATTACCGTTACTGCTATGCTACCGTTACCGAAATAACTGCAAATATCATTAAGGCTAAGCAACCGAAGTAATCCAAATCAGCGTTACCGTTACCTTTTAACCGTTTCGAATCGGTAGCCTATCATAGTTTAAAGCACAAAGTATACAGAGGCGACACGGCAAAAAAAAATATATTTGTCTCTTTCGCTCGAAATTATTTCAACTGGTTTTGTTTTGTGCTTTTTTTATTATTAATAGTGTTGTTTGTTTTAACGCACTGTCTGTATTAAACCGCAAATTTGTTTTCTCTTTCTAGCGAAATTATTTCAAAAAAAGCTGATTTTAGTGTTTTTGAACTGTCAAATTTGTCGCCTCTGTATACTTTGTGGTTTAAAGTAATATTGCTTTACTATGTTAGTTCAAAAACTAAACAGTTTAAATAACAACGAACCCATGTTTTACTTTTGTACATTTCAAAATTACTATGCAGTTTTTTTTTTTTTTGTTTTTTTTGTTTCCTGTCACCAGGACTGATGAAGTTTGTTAAAATAATAATGAAACGTACCATCAAATGAAATTTTATATTAATAATAAAACGTACTATCAAATTGAATTTTATATCATTCAACTAAATTCCTGTTTTGTGTGTAAATATTTTAAGAATTATCTTTTGATATATTAATGACCATGACCTTGACGTTTGGACACATGCGGATGAATGGTTCGTTAGTATATTTGTTAACTGATATGGTTGGATGATTAACAATACTCCGTAATTTTCCATGTTTTTTAGATTTTAATATTCATAACTGTACAACTCTTACATTTGAATAAATATAATATGTATTGTAAAATTATTTTTGGCATATGTCAAGTGTAAGTGTCATAATTAAGAAGGGAAGCAAAAACAAGGTGAAACTACTTAATTGAATCATTTTTGTGAGAGTTATCGCAATTAAATAGTTAATTTCATTAGTTCCATCATTGATAAATGGATTCTATTATTACATCGCTTTGATTAATTCCTTTTATATTGTGGATTGATATCGAAAAATCTTAACACTCTTTTTCCCTTGAAACTTTCTGCCTAAGCATTTATTTGCAGCTCCCGGGTCAAAGTTTTTATATAGCTATTTTAGATATTTTAGACAAAAATCGAAAGAAAAATTGTATGTTGAGACCTCAGTCGATATAAATTCAAGAATTTATGTTAACAAATATTTGCATATAATATTATGGCCTCATCTGGCATCTTGTTAGTATAGTAAGAGAACTTGTTTTTTTTTTTTTTTTTTTGTACCAAGGGAACCTAATTGCCCAAACTGTCCAAAACAAACAAAAAGTTGAAAATTATCTATATGGAAAATTTCAAAAATATAGCTTTTTATAGAGAAAGAATTCATAAAAATAGGAATTTATAGTTAGTGATTATAACTATATTTTTGAAAACTTCAATACAAAGGATATCTATCGTTTTTAAAAAAAATAATTTCAATAGAAAAACATCTCTAACAAGCTCAATCTAACTTCTCATGTTTATAGTAGTCGCAAAAACAAAAGGTACCATAATGAAATATACATATAGCGGAAACAAAGCCATCATAAGCCTGTCTGTTGTCAAAAAGTGGTGTTAATAGTGGTATTAATACTGGCATGTGTAATTTTTTTATTATTTATTTTCTTTGTGTTTCCGCTCTATGTGTATTTCTCTATACCAGGGACGAATTGAATTAAAGTGGTCTAAACACACCAGTCTCTCAGTAAGTTCTGCAGCTGAGCTTTGCTTGAATGTGGTGGAGAAAATGAAAATAACCCAGCCAAATTATTGGTTACTTATTTGAGTGTAATTTGAGTAGACTCATAAAAGTATATATGTACATACATACATACATACATATATTCAGAGTCCTTATAAAATTCTAAGACGATCTAGGTATGTCCGTCTGTTTGTCTAAATAATGGACGATATGGCCCAGGAGATGAAATTTTTCCCATATATTCTCTTTTGATCAGAAATGTTGGATATTGAAAATGGGCAAAATCAATCCAACCAAAAAAATTGTTTAATAAAATGTCCGTCCGCCCAAAAATTGGCACTTACATATGTGTACAAAAATTAACAAAATATGTTGAATTGGTAAAAAATATATATGAAAAACTTTGTTCGCACTGAGTCTAGCAAGGTGAAATATAAAATCGAGTGAACTACAAAATATACAACATTTAAAATCATTGTTGTTGCCATTACAAAATACTTGTTTATTCAAGTGCATCTTACTGATTAATTTTCTAGATTGATGTACTGTATGCAAAAACTCATCAAACATAATAAATACCCAGTAATGGTGTGTCAAATTCAATTAGTTTATTTATAACGCCATTATTTCGTTTTGCATTCCTTTTGTTTTTGCGTCACCATATAATTTGAGTTTTTATTTATTTTTAATATTTAATAAGCTTGAAAAGCAAAAAAAAAATAAAAAAATAAAAAATGTCGTTAGATGATGACAACATGGCATTTCCAACAGCAAGAACTTGATAAATGAGAAAATACAAAAAGTTGAAAAGTTATACAACCATTAGAAAAGGAAACAAATAACACAAAATACTACATTAAGGACAATCATGTCCTTATTAAGAGATTGTTTATAGAACATATGCGTTCAACTACTCGATTGTGTTCTATTAACAGGCAGCAAGACAATCACAAAAAAGAAATAAAACACAGTTCTTTTTTTCTACTTATTATGAGGAAAATATTTTTATTATAATTTAAGTTCTAAACGACAATTTCAAATAAAAATATTAAATTCCTGATTTGAATAGATTTGAATTTATATTAATATGTTTATATCCTTCCATTAGTCCGTTATTTTCCATTATCAAATCTAAAATCTTGGTGGTGGAGGATTTGGATTATATGGTCCAGTACTGCTTGGAATTTTATCCTTCTTTATCCAACTTGCCATTACTTCACGATCTCCTAGAATAAGAATGGCCACCAACAGCAAAATAGATCCAAGTTTGAAATTCATGTTAAAAGTGCTAGATTGCTTGATTGAAATTGTACTGATTTTCATAAAGCCTTTGTAGAGGTATTTATACAAAGATTTTGTATTCTGAAATGTGAATTACGTATTCTTAAACACTGATAAAATAAAAAACAGGGGATTTTATATTATCTGTCTATGGGGTTTTTGATAAGGGGAAATACAGAAAAGCATAATTCTCCTGTACTAGCATAAGCAACCCAATAATAGTTTTTGCTAGAATTTAAGTTGAAAGCAAATGAAATCTCGGTCTTAAGTTAGGTTACAAGCAATTAAGTTATAGTTGTGTTAGAAAAATTACTACAACAATTCCAAAATAATTTAATTATCGTTAAACCATATACTCTGTCTTCAACACGTTCTTTACATGTTGGACTTTTTCTTAATTTTTTTAAGGGAAATTTTTATGGTTTTTAAATATTTCATTCAGTTAATATTGTTAAAAAAATGTTTCGGTATTCGCCCAAATTTTGTCCGAATTCTGACCGAAACCCGAAGATGCGGTTGAAATCTAATATTTAATTTTTATTATGAAGTAGTATAGATTTCGAATCTAGGTTGGCTGCCGATTTGAAACGGTTAAAATGCTAATTTGGATTATTTCGGTACTTACTTAACGTTAATTGCATTTATTTCGGTAACGGGAGTCGATATGAAAGAGTATTTTATGGTTAAATGTAGCCAACATTGTATCGATTTAATAAATTGTAAATATGTTTGAATTAAGAACAATTAGTAGTCATTTTAAGTTTTATCTTTGCTAAAATAATATACATATGTAATCAAATTCAAAAGCTACTCAAAACTAATTTGTGATACTGATAACATACTTAAATTGCAAAGCCTTTTTCTCTATACTGTGATTATCCCTTTTATTTATATAAATATTTATAATATACATACATACATATATGATTATTTGCATGTACCCAGCAATTCTGGGTGACTGTCCCGAACTAGTGATTTCACCTATCATTTAACATTTGCGTGACCCTACATAGATTACAAAGAGACTGTCTGTTAGCTGATCCAAAGTAGTAAACGCATGGAATTCACATACCGGTTATATAGAGACAGTTACCTTACTAGCTACTTAACTGGTTACTTGATTTGTTACATAACTATTAATTTTAACATGTACTTTGGCACATATACGCTGAATATTTTCGTAGTGAGCTAAAATAAGAAGGGCAACCCGTGCCGACTTGCGATTTAGTTCAGTATTATTAACGAGTGTCAGAGAAATGCATTCTGATATTTGGCTCAATGATACAATGAAATAATCTTAACAATTACAAACTATATTCATGATTTTTTGAATATATTCTATATAAATTTAGTTAACGAATATTTTGTTTGTATTATTTATTTTATATTAAATCTTAAAAAAACAATATACGGTAAGCAAGCATATTATATGGCGGTTATAAATTTACAAAACAAAAAGCTTTCAAATATATCTATTAATAAAATGTGATTTGCCTTTCTAACGAATTTCTATATTTACATATTTGTTATTTCAATATTGTGTTTCATATAGTGTAGTGGGAGTGAAGAATAGCCAATTTTTCATAATGCAATGTCTAGTCATAAAATAAGTGCTGCTAAACTACCATCTAATCGAAAAGTTCTCACTGTATTATTTTACAATATTCGCGAAGTCAAACTCTATTATATTTTGGGAAAAGCAAGAATTCCAATAAAGAGAAAGAGTTTCCAAAAAAATTTAAGAAAAGTTAAGATATTTATAGGACCCATGAAAATGATTTGGAAAGAGATATTGCACATGCTGATGCCCTTGAACATATGAGAATAGAAGAAGATGAAATGTTTTTGAAGCGCCGGGTAGACCAGGGGGAAAATTCTCGCACTCGTAATCGAAATAAATTTCGAACACTTATTAGCGTTCGAGTAAAAACTCGTTCATTATCGAGTACAATCATTATGATTTGGTATACATTTTATTCGATATCGAATAAGAGAATCCCAAAAATATAAAAAAAAACTCGCACGTTCGAATAAGTATTCGATCGTGTTTGACTGCGGTAATTAGCCCCCAGGCTGATTTGCTGATGTAAACGATAAGGCAAATAAAGAAGAAAGATTATTTTACGAAGAGCAAAGAAATTTCATGTGAAACACACACAAGTTTCTGACGTGGGCGAATACTAAATTCAAAGACTTTATTTATATTATTCAGGAGCTGCATATGTATATAAATCTTCAATGACAAGATCCAGGGCAGAAACTATTAAATCTGAGTTCAAGAACAACGTGCCTAACGTTTTAACCGTCCATTGGGATGGTAACTATTACTTGGCTTAGATGTCAAAAGCCGAGAAGAGAAGCGGCTGCCAATTACAATTTCATATTGCGACAAGGAACAACTTCTTGCAGTTCCAAGACTTCAATCTGGAATAATTAAATAAAGAGCTATAAGAACTTTCCTCTATGCTTGGTATCTTATTGACAAGTTACAAATAATCTGTTGTGATAACATCAACGAACACTGGCCGCTTTAATGGAGCTTGTGCTCTCTTGGAACAAAGTTTAAAGATAGACTTGATGCTTTCCGCTTGTCGTCATCGTGTTTACGAATTCGTTCTTAAAGCTATGTATGAAGCCAAGATTAAGCAATTTAATGTATCTCCAGAAATACCACTCTTTAAAAAAACCGGAGACAATTGAAAAAACATAGATTCAAATAAGATTGAACCAGGAATCAGTTTAGTTAAAATGCACATTTCTGTCGCAACGCAAAATCAAACCCCTGGTGCTATACATCAAGCACGATGGATGGCTAGAGCGATTTACTCCTTAAAATATGTTTGCTTCAGTCTGAGGTCAACATTGCTGCAAATGATAAAAAAAGCTCTGCAGGACATTTGCATATTTTTTGCGATCATGGCTCGAATTTACAGATTCTGTAAAACCACCTAATCAGAATTTGTGTTCTTTGTAAGCATTGAAAGGCTATAATCAAATAGACGAAACAATTGCAGAAGCTGTTATAAGTAAGTTTATCAAGCATTTGTGTATTTAAGTGAAAAAGAAATACTCTTGTGAACTTAAACAGGAAAACAATATCATATTTAACAAACGATATATTCCATCGAACGCATTTCTTATTGCGTTGTATGAGAAACTTGGAATTTTTATATCCAGACCGTTGTAAAAATACCTAAAAGAGATGTTATCCCAGCTAGTTTTGAGAATTTATAATAAAACAAGTTTTTTAAATTCATCATAATTGTTTTGTTTTAATTTTATGCATTTTCAAAAGATTTTAGCTCAGTCGGAACGGGTTGCAATCATAATAGAAAGACAAAATTTTATATTTAACTATAGTTTTATATATACATATATATATAAACAAATGGTTGGCTTATAAGGGACACCCTAATGTACGTGTCCTAAGCGGAAGCTAATTGACCTTAAATAGTCAGTCTAATAGACATCTCCTAGCAGTCCAATAACCGATTGCTTGTAAGCAAACCTTCCTCCGACTAATTTATGTCTACAACAATGGGACCAATCTTCAATAACAGTATAATAACCGGTATCAAACAGTCTACGAATAAAAGTTTATATTTTTTGTTTTATTATTCGAGATAATAAAAAAATATTATTCTAATAAATTAATAATACAAATATATGTACTGTAAGTAAAGCTAGCAACGAACGATTGTGTCGTATGATTGACCGACTCTATATTACTTGGCGTCAGTAAAATAACAAGTATATAAAGAACAGTATACAAATACACAAGAAACATATGGTTCTCCTATAGCAATTCTGTTTTATTGGCGTCCATGTTGTTTTGAAATTGATTTTATAATTGTTTCTTTTATTGTAAAGATGTATGTTTTATCTTTCAAACAGAGGAGTCTTTTTGAAAATCGGTCTTCAGGCTCTAAGTTGATCGTGAGCCAATAAAATATTTTCAACTAAAGTAGATCTCCAAAACACGTAGGTAAATAGAAATTTTAAAAATTAATGAGCTATGCTAATTTTTTGTCATAAAATGTATTTTTTTAGAAAAAAAAAACATGGCATACATTATTTTGCTTTAGTTTGGCAGCATTCTGACTTAAAAGGTAAAACAATGGGCAGTAAAATTATAATATATCCAGTGTAATATACTTTATAGTGAGTAAAATGGCTTATTCCAAATGTCGAATGAAAATAAAAAAAATAGATTACAAAGGGACACTAAGTGATTACTAGTGGTGGGTAAAAGAACGACTTTCTAAAGTCCAGAACAAAATAAACCTTTAAAGTGACTACACTCTAGATTACTTAGAGACACTAGAGTGACAATTGACTTCACGCTAGATTACCTTCGATGTATAAGGTAACTAATTGACTTATATCTGCACTACAAAGAGCACACAGATGTCAAAAGACCCAAAATATATAAATTGATGGCAGCCAAATGATCAGTGAAAATTACGTTCTAAAAGGGATATATGACAACTGGTAAAACTACTGGGAATATAAAAGAGTCATTTAAAAAATGCACTGTTACTTACGACATACATTCTCATACGTCCAAGTAGATGTTTACATATGACTACACAAGACTGAAGGATATTTAAACAAATGAAAATGCCAAACAAATATAAAATATGTACCATTATTCAACTCTTGGTATGTTCTCACACTCGCCCACCATACTCAGTCGCTGCTGCCTTGAACATTAAATCTTAAATAAATATTTAGTTTTTTGTCTATAATACACACATTCCTTCCCTATTCTCTAATGATGTACATATTTAAGTATTACGAACCATGTTGTTGTACTCATGTAAGGTTCTTGACAAAGACTAACATATGAAAAAAACAATTTATTTAATCAAAATTACTTTAATTAATTAAAATTATGACAGGTAGAATAAAACTTGTATAACAGGCCTACCCAAACAAGAGCGGAAAGCGGAACGTTTTTTCCGCTTATCTTTAACGCTGAAATGTCATACCTAAACAAGAGCGGCAACGTTACGTCAAACAATAAAAACAAGGTTATGTATCAAAAAATATATATATAACATCCCGGATTATTTAAACCATAAAGTACATTACAATATTGGTGTTTCTTTTGTGATTTGTAAACTAAAATTTTATAAAAAAAATAAATATTAAAGTCTTGCTTATTTCTCCTTCTTTTTTTATGTGTTTACATTTATTATTTTTTGCAATTACCTTCAGTATTAAACGCGCTGTCAAAATCGGATCTTCCAATTGCAAAGCGTTGCCGCTGCGTTATTTCGGTATGCTGCATACAAATTGTATGGACATGCGAATTTTTGATAACTAGAAAACGCTTTCCGCTCTTGTTTAGGTATGCTTGTAACTTACGCTGTATGATATCTTAAAAATATAAATATTAATTTATTGACATTTCATATTAAGAACCAATAACTTTACACCACGGATTGTTCTTACTATTTCTACATAGAAAAGCAGTTGGAAATTTGTAATTGGATATTAAATTTTTTTTTATATAACAGGTGGCGCAAAAGTAATCCTCCTATCAGAAAATGCTATAAATTTTGCGAGGCCCCTAATGTCAGTTCTGTTTTGTAGTAAACACATGCGAAATACACGTTAATAAACAATGTTACGCTGCACTGCTCCAGAACGCGGAATATTGTTGACTATTTATTTGACCAATAATCGGCAAAATTTATAGCATTTTCTGATAGGAGGATTACTTTTGCGCCACCTGTTATATACATCAATCTCAAGTGACTACTTTATGATAGCAAACATTTCTATGTTGACTTTTCAAAAATCCTTGTGACACTCCCCTACTTCCTCATACATGTGTCAAATGACAGCAAATAAAACATAGTAATGATGTCAATGATGTCATTTTAAACAATTCAAACTATAAACTGGCTTTTTCATGTACATTTGGAAGCATTATGAAGTAATGAAGCTATTTCACAGTATCAATCGAGATCTACAGAGTAAATGCATTAAGACGAAAAACAAGCAAGCTCACTTTTGGGGAAGAACAAACTACAACTAAAGAGACACTAATATGGTCATACGCCTAGTGTTTCTAAAAGCGGTTTTAGACGATCACATTTTATGACTCATTTGCGCTTCAGTAACAAAAACAAAATCCAATCTGCTTGTAGAATAGTTTTTTGAAAACTTTCAAAAAATAAAGATAGCCATCCGTAGATATGTTCACCGAATATGGTAAAAATCGGAAGACCCAAGATTAAATACTTTTTTTTCTGTGTTCTTTGGTAGAATTCAAGATATGGGATCTCAAATAAAAAATCTGTAAATTATTTATTGGTATACAATTTAATTAATAATAAATATTTGAGAACATTAAACATGAATCTAATGCTAGAGAGCCCAGCTAAGTACCAGGAAAAGTTATAAAATATAATAATAATTTACATAAAATGTCTTACACATACATTGACTTCTAAGTTATGAAGCTTTTCTAGCATTATGTTTAGACCACAGTGCCATCAAGCTGATATTTGTATGTATATTAAAGAAATCTAAATATAATTTTAAATTATGTAAGCTTTCATGTAATAAAGTTATTGTATAATGTGATAATTTAAGTACCTATTATAATCCTCATTGAATAACAACATCATTTTCTTTTGTTGTGAACTTTTACATTTTCAAGTGACCTAGAGGAATTAATTCTATAAGCTGATCAAAAGTTGCAGATATATTTTTTTTGTTTTCCAATCAATAACCTTTTTTATAAGGAA
Organism: Calliphora vomitoria; assembly: GCA_942486065.2. Taxonomy (NCBI): domain Eukaryota; kingdom Metazoa; phylum Arthropoda; class Insecta; order Diptera; family Calliphoridae; genus Calliphora; species Calliphora vomitoria. The sequence continues at coordinate 65,937,056 of OW818029.2, forward strand.
GGATAGAAATAGATAAAAAAAAAGTAACAGCAATTTATTCGTCAGAGCCGATTGTTGTATACCCTTTAGAAATCTTAAAAAAAAAAAAACGTTTAAAAATGTTGAATCTTTAGACATTTTTGAGTTATTCAATATCTTTTTGTTAAACACAAAAAGGTAATTATCAAGCATTTTTGTAAATTTAATTGAGGAAAGGTGGTCATTCCGTTTGTAAAGTATATATATTCTGGATCGATATTGAGTCGATATTGCCATGTCCCCATATAACTTATATTCATGATTGATACTTCAATATATCCACTATAGTCCCGGTTCGGTTGCTATTTAAATTGAGGAAAATCGTACCAAAAATGGCTGAGATATAAGCAAAAAATCACGACTACATTGATATTTATCTTTATTTGATCTATATCTGTATTTCTAAGTCATTAACACAGACAAAATGGATAAGTAAATATAGACATTTCAAAAATGTTTCTTCAAAAATTTGTTTAATATTTAACTTGAAGTATAGATTTAGAACAGTCGAATATAGCTCTTTTACTCGTTTTACTTCAAAACTCCAAAAATCTTAAATTGCTAAAAACTTTGTAAATATCATTTAAATCAAATCGAATAAGGAGCTCAATCTATAATCATTTATATTTCTGACCAAAAGACCATGTTTTGTAGGAAAAAAACTAAAAATATAAAATCTGATGGACTCCGTTTCGGAAATAAATATGTTTTAATCAGCTAAATTTATTAATTTCAAAATGGCTCTTATAATGTTTATAGTTTTTTCTTCGTGCTGTAGTGCTGCATACAAATATAATGTATAATTACTTAAAATGTTCATCCATTTCTTGTTCCACTATCTTCATTCATATTAATTTAACCTGCACGCACATAAAAATTTAAATTATAAGTATTAATTGTGAGTTATAATTAAACACAAGAAATTTTAAATTTAAAGTTCTGTTGCATGTGCTTACATTTTAATATTGCATTTCTGCTGCAAGCTACATATGTGGTTAATTACGGTAATTAATAAGTAATAACCGCAAACTATATGTAATATATAAAAAATTTATAAAATATTTGTATCATAATTACATGCATTAATACATGCTGAGAGTAACAAGCGTTTATTATGAAAAATATTATTGGAATTTATTCAAAATTGCTTATAACTAACATAAATCCAAAAAAAGAAGGCAGAACTTCTACAATATTTCTTAAGGTTAAGAAATACATTTCAATTTATCTTTTAAATCACGGTAGATGCGTAAGGGTCAATTTGATATATAAATAAAATATTGATTAAAAACAACTGATACAGAAAGGAAGCCTGTTTTGCTATTAACTCTTTAAATATAAATCGGACACTGTTATGAAATATAATTACAAATTATATAGAAATCGAAAAACAAACATATATGCAAAATTTCTATTTAAAGTTTTAAATTTGCCAAAATAAAAAACTTTTATTTAGTCAACAAACAAATAAATGAAATCCTGTTTAGTGAGGTAAACCATTGAATTTGTAATAATATCAATTCATAACGCTATTTATTGGTTACATTTTTTATATTGAAGGATAATGATATACGGAAATTTAATTTTTTATGGATTGCATACATTTTTTTAAACAAATATAGTAAAGGAAACGGAAGATTAGTGTTATGAATACTAAAAATAAAATAAAAACAGTACTAAACCGCAGTATGTATGTAAATAAAAATGTATTATTGTAGTAGGTTGGCAAATAAAGGTATATTTGTGTATTAAAATGATGAAAATGTAAAAAAAGAAAATAAAAAATACTCTACACCCTGAAAGGAGTGCGCACGAAAAATATGGTACCGTTTTAGTTTTTACATTAGTGTTTTCTATCAGAAACGTTATCATAATTTCATACTTTTTCCAAGAGTGCAGAAATGGTAAAAAGTACCCTGTCCATTTTTGAAAGTTACTGGACAAGCTAGGATGTGTCCAAATATATTGTTTTTTGAGTTGGAAAATGTAAAGGGATGTAATGAGCATATGAAGAAATTTTTAAATACATTTGAAATGTATTTAAGTTTAAGTTAAAATTATGAAGTAGATTCGAACATTTTGTGCATTTCAATTAAAAAAGTTACTGAAGCTGCTACAAAATATTAACTTGGACATAACTGTTGTTAAATAATATTATAATAAATATAAAACAATTCACTAACTGGTTTCAATTTTATAACGATAAACGTAAGTAGCATTATTTTCGTTAGCCCTCCTTTTTTTAAATAGTATTAAGTCTCAAAATATTTGCATTTAACATGATAACGCCCCATGATTTGGAAAAACTAATTAGGGCTAGTTATTGAGTTATTTGGCTATCAAAATATTAGTTTATTTTTTTTTAAGAGAGAATACTATTGCTGTGGTGCAGAGTATCAAAAATTACATGAAATCAAACTTTCAAACTAAAACACTCTCTATACAAACACACGCACAAACCGCAAACGTAAGTGTTAAGAAAATAAAATGAAAAGTTGGCAACAAATTGAAAAAACATGTAAATTTTTCGAGAGCAAGAAAATAAAATAAAAAATTTTATGATTTTGTTGTAACTTACCTCCAGATTGACGTAAACCAGCACTGTTGGGTGGTGTTATACTTGTACTCATGGTATTTGTTGATGCTGATTGTTGTTGCTGCTGCTGTTGTTGTTGTTGTTGCAGCTGCTGTTGCTGTTGTGTCGAACTGGCCATATTTAATGAGGCTGAACTTTGACCCAATTGACCAACAGCACTACCACCACTACTGCCACCAATTCCAACGCCACCAGCTGATGAGGGCACACTACTTGATTGTTGATATTGTGGGGGTTGCTGCATTAAACTAGCCGTCGATGATGGTGTAGGTGAGTCGTTAACAGTAGACGATACATGACCATGATAACTAGCAATACGTATGGGTGTACTTGTACTACTACTACTAGTCACAGCTAGATTACTGTGAGAGCCGGATTTCATTGAAATGGAGCTACCACCACCTCCACCTCCAGCTGTTGTTCCACTGCTATTGTTTACAGAACTCTGAGCCATTGAAAAATTGATGAGGATTTTTTGGTTGGGTTGTCGTTAAGATTGTTTTTGTAAATATTTGAAATATTTTATTTAAGGTAGGAATTGATTGCACGTTATATTTTTATTCGTATTTTTTTGAATTCTTTATGACGAATATTTTTACTGTTTTATTTAATTTATCTAAATAAAAAAAAACTTTATTAAAAATCATACTAACTGCAAATTAGGGTTCGATTCTTTTTATTAATTAAAATAGTTTTTTTTTTTTTAATTATGACGAAAATTAAATGTTAAATTTACTTTTTTTAAATTTTATTGATAACCTAAAAAGCTTAACAACAAGTCATATATAATATGATCAAAATATTATACAGCATTTATGGAAGACTATAAGTCACACACAATCGTAAACATTTGGAAACTGAAGTTTTAACATTCATCTTAGAGAGTTTAAATGCTCCTCCATAAGAAATAATTATTTACAATGAATTGTTCTGAAATACGCTGTAAGCCTATTGCCTTCGATTTTTGTTATATGTATATTGTTTATTGATCAATGTACTGTGAATGTACCTTTAAAGAGTGATAACAACTTCTGAGATGTAACAATAATAATATGAGGACATATATTTTATCTAGGCTTTCCAGTAGTGAAACAACCTTCGGTTTTCTCTCTAAATTACCCACCAGTGATGGGATTTGTATTATTAATTTTGTTTGCAGTATGATTTGCATCAAATTTCAGAGTATCCAAAACCGATAACTAATCAAGTTTTATAAAATATATACCGGTTCCGGTTTTTTTTTTTAAAAAAAAAAGTTTTTTAATTCAGTTAACAGGTTTTTTAATATGCTTATGTAAAATATTTTCTTCAGATTCTTTAACATATTGTTTAAAAACTTTAAAAATATAAAAACAAATACAAAAAAAATTCCGACAGTGAACCATCCACAAATCTTGGGTTTCACTTTTGATAGCCTTTTTAATTCCTCAGCACATGCCACTATCCCGCACAAATTTCGAAATAGGAACGAGGTCCTCGAGTCACAAGCTGGTAGCACATGGGGTATGAGTGAAAAAACCTTGCTAGCTACATACAAGACGATTGGTCGGTCAGTGGTCAACTAAAGCGCTCGAGTGTGCTCACATTCCTTGAGTGATAACCAGTGCAGAAATATTCAAGGCTGTCAAAATACAGTCTGCCTTATGGAACGTATTAGACTATCTTTAAATATCCTCCGAACACCATATTCATGAGCAGACTACGGCTCTACCGGTCAAGGAGCAGAACAGTTCCGGAGATGGTATGCAAACTACGACATTACACAGTTGGAATCTCATCCGAGACATGTCGCCAAGAAGATTATGCCGCGTAAAACAGGAATCGCTCTAGCACAAAAAATATCAGGATGGAGAAAAAGGCTTAATACTTTCTGCTCCCGCTTATGCCCAGCATGTGGTCAGAGTACTCATGACACTCACATATACATATTTTACTGTCCAGCCAGCCCTACTTTTTACTTCGCCCAGAGGATTTATTGACTCATTCCGTCGAAGTAGTACAATTTTTGGACTTGAACGATTAAATATTGCAAAATTGTTTGTGCTGTTACAACAACAATATTATAACGTAAAATTTCATATAGGGTATTCAAAAATGTTATATAATCATAAATCTTCATATAATATTATAAAATAGAAAAAACATTTTGTACAGAATTAAAATCAAAAATAATGTATTAGTTGTTCAATATAACAAGATTCTGAAAATCTCAACAAAAACGTATAATAAGATAACATATGTATGTATGATATCCTCAAAAATATTTTTGTTCTGAGAAGAGATGCAATTCGTGTAATAAATTTTTTTACAAAATTATGCTTACATAAATATACATACATATATGAATTGAAATATAACAAAAACAAACAAAAAACCTTACAAAACTGATTTACTTGAGATTATGAAAACCGAAACCGGTATTTTCAAAAACTAAATTTTAAGTTAAACCCAAAACATTTTTTTTTTTAAGGACAGTTTTCGGATATACTTGATACAATACAAACCTAAATACAGAGTGCTACTACTACTTTTACTATTTTTTTTTTTTTTAATTTCGGCACGTTTTAAACACTTATTAGTCCCCATACATACTGTGAAACATTTGCTGCAAAACATTTGAGTATGTCATTCACATTTATTCGTTCTGTACAGAAATGTCAAAAACTGAATAGCAAAAACTTCACTGTGTGGACAGGAATACAGTTTCAAAAAAGAATTTTAAAATGTTTTACACAGTGTGGACCGAACTTAGTCAAAATTTAAAAAAAACTTTATGGTTACGGACATAAAGTTTTTTAAATTACCTTCATGGCCAGGTATCCGACATATTGTTTTAATATCTGAAAAACCTTCATTCATACCATTTTTTTTTTTTAATTGTATCTCCAACATAATTTTTTTAAAATATCAAATTAGCAAAAATATACAAATTTACTTAGGTCAGCTACTACATACAGTGAACCAATAAAGTTTAAATACAGCTTGTATTTTCTTAATTATGCTAATATGTACTATATTTCTCTTATCTTCTTTTAAACTTCCTTTAACCTTAACAGTGTTTAAAGAATACTTTATTTTCATAATAAAACTTCTTTTGTTTCGAAGTTTTCGCAAGAATACAGATACTTTAAAAAATTCCAGTGATGACTAAAAATGACTCCAAAATAATTTTCTTACATCAACTACTCATAGAACATTTGAGTCATAGAATAAACGCACAGAACAGAAGGAGAGAGAAATATCAATGGAAAAAAATACTCTCTTTTCGCACATACCGGTGATACAATAACAAAATACATGCAATACATTCTCATGAATTAGTTTTTTGGCTCTAAGTTACCTATCTAGTTGTCATCTATGATTTGAGTTATAATTTTTGTTAAAATCATTTTGTAAAATTGGAAATAGGCATTAAAGGAAGGCATTACTCAAACGATAAAACTATTATTAAATAATATTTAAATAATGCAGAAAAATAAGCAAATAAGCTTTAAAAACGAGAAAAACGCTAACGCTATGTTGTTAATTCTTTTAAAGCTGATCAAAAAAAATCGGCTCCTTAAAAACAATACGTACAAAATTCAAACACTAGCGTTTTTCTTTTATGATTATACCAAGACACATTTTTCCAAATTTTTACAAAAACCAAAAAGTATTGTACTAAATTGTTTGAAAAAATCAACCGTCATTACATTTTTTATAAGATTTGCGAATATATGTACCTATCTTATTATTGTAAAGTTGATATTGGTATTTATAATAAAATAATGGGCGTTAGAATGGCTTTCGATGGAGGCCTTATATCGAAGCTATGAAAAATTACGAACCGATTCTTTAAAATTAGCAGTGTAATTTTTAATTATATGAAACATAGTTATGACAAATTTTTGGTAATTCCTAAAATTGTACAAGATTTATTGTATAGCTTTAAAGTATTTTTTTTTTTTTTTTTTTTTTTGTTAATTTTATCACGAGCTATGACCAACTATAATGGAGGACGATATACATACATATATCTTTAGATACAACTAGAAACAATTACAATATGTATTCTGCTTCTCTAAATAGTTATTTTATTTCAACTAGTTATTTGCATTTAAAATTTAAATTTTAAATAGAAAAAAATATGGTATACTTTTATTGTACATTTCATTTGATGTCTTCTCTTTTTTAAACGGTTTTGTAATACATAACTGATATAACTTTAATTATTTAAAAATATATATATATATATAAACACATAACATTAGACTGTGAAGGTATTAATATTTTTGTAACTGTAATGAAAATGTTTGTGAAGGACGCTAAAATTTAAATTAATAGCGGTATTCACAATGTAGAGTACTTGGCCTAGTAAAAAAGCAGAAAAGCTATTTATTGACAAATATTTCAATTTCTAATGTATTTTGTTTTTAGTTTTTTGATATTGTGCTCTTTTACTACATTACCAAGCCAAGTACTCTACATTGTGAATACCGCTAATGAATCTCAATATTTAGTTTTATAAATTGTACCAAAATGAGTCATTGGTTTACCACTATACTTTTGCGAATCGAATTGTACCAAAAAATATAATTGTACCAACTTTGCCATCCCTGGTGCACCCACAAACTATCAGAAATATGATCCATAGAGATGTTTATAATGACAGAATCTCCCGTGAAACCCCTTAATATCAGTAGCCTACAAAAGAGGAGAATTTGACAATGTCTTATTTAGTGATGAGTCAAAATATAATTTTTATGGACGGGATGCTGCCAATAAAATATGTATGGAGAAAAATATGTTTGTTTTTCTTAATATTAGGTGTACTTAAAATTTATTGGTTCACTGTACTTATTATTACTTAAGCACTTTTACTTTATTTTAGAACAAATGATAATTTCTTTATTATCCCCATTGTTTACAGCATGGTTCTTAAGCGTATGCTGTATTTTATGAGATAACGAAACATTAAATGTGAATTGAGTGGTGCGTAAACTCGTGTGATATACAGAAATGTGTTAGAGGTCATCAATGGGTTAAGATTAAGAGAGGAAACGTTCTTGTTGATAATTTTCCAAACAAAAATTTGCAAAATAAATTTAATGTATTGCTAAAAATCAATAACTATAAAATAAAATATTGGTGTCTTCAAAAAGAACTGACTCGCTTTACCGCAATAGTGTCAAATTATTTATGAAAGATTAATTATAGAATGTACCAAAGTATATAAATATACTTTGGAATGTACGATGTGTTTGTTACCCGTATATTATAGTTATGTATGACTGTTTTTTTCTTATGGTTTTTGCAAAAGTATTGATTTTTTGGTAAATTTTTTTATATTTTCACTTTTTCTTGTTTTTTGTTAGTTAATTTAATTTATTTCGTTAATAATTCGTTTGTTTTTTTATTAATTCATCGTTCTCAGTATATTAATCACAGCTATCAAAATGTTATTCAAGAAATTTGCATTAACTTTTGCGAGAAGATTTTTGTTTCTATTTTTTAATACTTCGTCATCAAAATTAAATATTAAGCAAAAAACTTGTATTTAACAACTACCACACACTTGAATATATTTTGTTGCCTTTAAAATTTCAATTCCACCGTTTTTTCATTCAATCTAATGCAAACCTAACACGTAACCACGAACAACTAAATAATTTCGTAAAATTTATTTTCTCCCCAAAAAGTTTAGTGGATATTCCTCTCAGAGTTGTACTTTGTTGTTGTTGTGAAGTGGTGGAGTAAAACAGCGTTGCCACTCAAACAAATAATTTCCCTACCAAATTTTTTTATCAAAAACTACCAAAACACCAAATTTTAATTACATGAAAAACGATATAACAAAATCAATTTATACAAATGAATGCAACTACTTTAAAATTAATTTATGTGTTTAATAATACTGGCAATATACAATAAACAATCATGAAGAATAAAATGCTACATGCATTTAATACAATACAAATGCAATAATCTTATCTCGCGATAGAAAAAAAAAACGTTCAAACATTTTATACTAACCAAAATTTAAACGTGATCGCATGTATACATATAACAATCGGATTCATATTATTAATAATTGTTGTAATAAAATTAACATCAAAGACATTCGTTCTTTTATACTTGGCAGGGAGTAAAATTTGTGTGACTGAAATATTTTTTTAATGTTACCCATAGGTTTAAAACTGTGTTTTTCATCCTCAACAATAGATCCACAATCCAAAAAATTGTATCACCATTTCACAAAAAATCCTCTATTTGGGGATAAATACCAGAAAATGGCAACACTTGTCACTTTTCCGTTCTCTTTTAGCAAATACGTGCTACCAGATGTATAGGAAACACAATGCAGTTACCAGACTGAATTTGAAAGTATAAACGTTATTTTTGACATAGAGAATTATATATAGAGACGAGACACTTCGTTTTGTCAAACAAAAATAAAACAAATCATATGTCCAATGCAACAACAAATGTCAAAAACAGCTGACTATGAGGACACGAGGATTTAAATAAAATGAAAAATTTAGTGTGGACATTAAGAAATTATAAGAACGATAGATCCAAAGTACATATACTTTGGATAGATCCATATTTCTTTTATTTAAGTTAAAATAACTATGTTTAAGTAAAAATAAATAAAATGCTTACGCTTGAAACATTTCTTCCAAATCTAACAATTTCCAGGTTTTTGCAAAAACAGTTAAAATGCTTTTAATAATATATTTTTATTATATTAAATAATAATTTAATGTTAAATGTTCAAACACTCACACAATGCGAATTTATACAAGGTGGAGACAGTTCTACCACAACGAAAAACACATAGGTACATTCTTTTATTATACATATAATTCATTGTAAAATTTTCAAACTCTCACAGTTTATCAGAAAAATGTAAACAAAAACAAATTTGAGAAACAAGCAAACCAAATTATCAGCCTTAATGCCTTTTGGTGCCGCATAAACTGTGCCGTCCTCAACTTATGCCCAGCATGTGGTCAGGGTACTCATGATACCCCCACATATTCAACAGTGCAGCCAGCTCTAGTTCACTACGTCCAGTGTTTAAATATTGTAAAATTGTTTATGCTGCTACAACAACATCAGCTGATTGATTCCACCTATAAATCCGCCTTGGTGGAGTCAGCCAAATAACTGATAACTTTTTTCGCTTGTTTGGTTTTAGCTACTTTCAGACTTTTTTATTTTATTCCAAGGCGAATCTAACGATAGTTTTATCGTCCTGAGGTGCAGTTTTCCGTTTACAGCCCCTAAATTCTATTTTTCCTTTATATTCAATAGCCTTTGATATATATAAAGGGTTTTCCAACAAGATGTGTTATTTTGAATCACCCGGTATTTCGGTAGCTGTCACTTTTGAAGCTTTTATTTGACATTTGAAAAGTAGAAACTACACCATTACTAAAAATGGAACGATACACGCTTCAACAACGCATTGAAATTATTAAAATTCACTACAAAAATGGAGAAAATCTAGCAGTCACAGTTCGCAAACTAAAGCATTTTTGGGTCGTCTTGAAGCACCTTGTCGGACCGCAATACAGAAATTGGTGGAAAAATTCAAGCTGTTGGGACAAGTTAGTGATGTGAAGAATAAAACCCGTGCACTTCGCTCAAGAACGACGGAGAATATTGCTGCTGTAGCCCAAAGTGTTGAAGAAAACCCAGGTTTGTCCATTACTCGTCGTTCTTTGGAATTGGGCATTCCACAAACGTCATTACACCGTATCTTATGGTCGGAGTTGGATATTGATCTGGACAACGTTTACTTTCAACAAGACAGCGGTACGTGCCACACAAGCAACGAAACCATTGCTCTTTTACCGGAAAAGTTTCCGGACCGTGTTATCTCTCGAAGAGGTGAACTCAGTTTCACTGCTATTTTCGTGTTCGCAACTGTATATACCCCTATGATGAAGTTCGAATTTGTACGAATTGTATTCCAAAATGTTTCTTTCGAATCGAATTACAAAAAAATAAAATTTTTAACCGTTCTCTGTAATATCCACCTTCCCATAACCTATATTTCTAGTTCCAATCAATACTGCATTAGTAGAGTCATTCAAACTAAAATTAGCTCTTAAAAAAAAAACTTTTTTTTTTTTTTGTTTTGAACATAAAAAACATATACATGCATTTTTTATTTGAATTAAAAGAAATTTTAAAATTATAAAAATAAATTAAGATTATTATTATTTTTTTAATTATAAGAGAACGAGACAAAATATGTAGAGATTTTGTTGTTTGTTTAGTCAAATTTAATTTGTGAATGATGTATGTATCTATGTATGTTTTGCTTAGATTCTTTGACACTATAAAAATAGGAATTATTTGTATTTTAACATTACGTACGCACTATTATTTAAATGAAAATATTAGATAAATTTTTATTACATTTAGGATACAAATGATCTCATACACATATATTCATAGACATACCTTTTCAATATAGGTGGTTATATAAAAAATTAGTTTTTTTATATAACCATAAATCTCAAAAGTTGTACATAATTATGAACATTTATGTATGTTCACTTACACCTTTAATGTCGTCGATTATCTTCCTTATTATGTATACTTTTTTTGCATTAAGAAAATATGTTTTATTCTAAATTCTACGAAAAAGTTGTCTTTTTTCAGTTTTAATCCTATTAAAAATGTTTTTTTAAATTTTGTGCTACTTTTTATAAAAGACATTTTGCAAAAAAAAAAAAAACAATACTTATTTATTTGTGTAGTAAAACTAGGAATTTTTTAATTTAAATTAAAAGACAAAAAAATACTTTAAACCAAAAATAAAGAGAATGTAAATGGTATGAAATTATTGATAAAAGAGTATCATGTTGTTGGTTATTTTCTTGCAATTAAACAATTATTTGATTTTTTGATTTTTAAGCATTAAGTTAATGAAAAAAAGTTTGAATATTAAACTTTCAAACTTGAGCTTAAAAAAGAAGACACTTGGGAAACAGCTAAAAGAAAAGGCAGGCAATATAGACTAATGTATTGAAACAAATAAAATGAGTAGTTCTAAACACTAGCTTCTTTTTAAACTATTTAGTAAGTGTGCCAGCAGGTTAATCATCGAAATCAATATCGGAATCATCTGAATCATAACCACCCCGTATAGTTTTTCTGGGACGATTTATATATGTTTTCTTTTTAACATCTGGTGGTGTCATCAGATCACCCTTATAGTCAATCGCACCGGACTGTGCTATTCTCCATTCGAGCATGTCAGTTGAGAAATCATCACAGTTGCCCAAATCGGTAAAGCCGACAATGAAATCCTTTGTTTTACTATCCTTTATCAAAGCTATGGTGGGAATTACTTTGATGCGTAGACGTTGTGTGAGAAATGGTGACTTTTCAGCATTTACCTTGCAAAATTTTGCCTCAACATGTTTGCCAGCCAAGATTTTCAGATGCATATCTACAATACGGCATCGTTCTGCTGAGTCCCGATAGAAATGACACACAATATTGGGAGATTTTTTCGAGACTTCAAAGAACTCTTTTTCATCAGCCAGTTCTGTGAAGGTGCCATGGCCCTGAAAATAAGTTAGGAGAATGTTACTATTACTATTTTTGTACATACATATGTAATAATATGTATAATATACATTATAACATATGAGGAAGTCCATAACAAAACGCAAAATTCCACTTTTTAAGCATTTAGTTTTTTTTTTTTTTTTTTTTTGACTGAATCTAATTCTACACATTAAAATATATGTATCCATTGTTAGAAACCATTTGTAATTTAATAATGATTCAGACCAAATATATAATATGATGATTCTGAACAAAATTAACATTTCCAATACATATCCTTCTGTTTTTAATTAAATTTATTCGTTTATCTAAAAAAATTTAAAAGTTGAATTATTGCGTTTTGTTATGAATCTCCACATAAGTAATAATATGTATATTATACATTATAACTCTCATTTAAAATTGCCAAACTAACAAGTTTTAGTATTATACCTACTATTTTTACTATTTATATTCAAATTAGCAGATAGATTCATCAGATAAATATGTATTCTAAATTATCACTATTAATTAAAATTTAATTATTACACCTAATGATATATATAATGTTGTCATTCCGATTGCAATTTGCACATTTCTCATTTGCAACCGCATAAAGTATGTATGTATATTCTGGATAGTTATAGATAGCGGAGTCGATGTAGCTATGTCCGTCCACAATTCCGAAAAAAAAACTTAAAAAATAGTTTTTTCGATTTCTGACTCTATTGACGTTACCAAGATCGGGGCTTATCAAAATATTTAAAAACATTTTTTGAAAGCAGCTATGCGATTAGAGAAAATTTGGCCTAGTTGAAATCTACATAAACATATGTACTAGTTCTATTTCGGAAGGCTCTGGATCTCTTAGTAATACAAATTTTAACATTAGTTCTCTTTTACATTATTTTAAAATTTTTTATTTATATTTTGTGTATAATTAAAAATTAATGATAATACTCTATGAAAAAAAAGTTTACTACTAATATAATGATCATATTTAAAATTAATTGAAGTCTGATGGGGATGAAAATGGCTTTTGTAAGTTTTTGTACAGGAAATGCAAATTACAAACAAGATGAATCATTACAGTCAGGGTAATATTTTACACGATATTTTGTAAATTTAAATATCAATATGAGCATCAGGAAAAAATGTCTAATTTATTACAAAACTAAAATGTCATTTGTTAAGATTGAATTTTCAATTAAGGAATTTATACTTATAAAACACTTTTCACAAGGCACATACACTTATACCCGCATAACAATTAGTAGAGAAAAACCTAATTATTTTTTAATTATAATTTTACTTACATTTTTTAGCCATTCTTGTTTTTTTGTATTCAATTCTTTCATCTCTCTGATGCGTTGTTCTCTTATTGATTTAAGATCATCTTTATCCAGGTTATCAAAACGTTCCAATTGCTCATCCAATTGCTTTTCAATAACTTGTGTTAAGCCAGCCAATTGATTTTCCAAAATGTTGGCCATTATGTTGAAGTTGTTGCTGTTGATTGCTGTATACTTTTGTAATTAATTTTTCGTTTTTGATGTAGAAATTGACAAAAGTGCGTAGGTTGGTAAAATGACTGTTCGACAAACGGTAAACAAAATTAGACATGAGACAGACGACATAATAAACATGCAGCAGCATAAACGCCCCAGCAGACACAGAAGTAGTAGTCATAGAAAGATAACCCGGTTTTATTATTGCCAACAACAAAAGCAGCATTAGTAGTGGTAGCAGCAGACATGTATATTTACCACCCGGTAAATTGAAGACATGTAAATAGTTGTTGTTGTAAAAAGTCGTAAGACGTCATTTATGTATGAAGGCGAGGCAAGAAATTTTCCAAAATGCAGGTGCCAATGTTTTCAATGGAATTTTGATAAAATCGACAGAAATGTTAATAAATTTCATTTGTTTCTAATTAAATACACTATAAACTATAAAAACAAATAAATAATTACCTTATTATCTATAATTTCTTTTGATATTTTTTATTAAAATGTATTACATTAAGAACTTGTCCCACACGAATACTAGAAAATATAAAATTAGTTTGAGTAACTCTGTATTCATATTTTTGTTGGCATATTTGACGTTTCATGATTCATGCAGCCAGTTTGGAGACCACTGCTTGCAAAATGCAACCCTGTAAGTGTGTAAAAACGCTTTATCCCCTTTTGGACTAGGGTTCTATAAATCACTTTTTGCTGGCAATTCGAAGATTAGGAATCAACTCTTTGTTCAGAAAATATCGAACAGTTATCCAGAAAAAGTCTACTAAAAAAATACGAATAGACGATAAAAATAGATTTTTTTTATTTCCAATATTAATTGTAAAAAAAAAACGCTTTTTGCTCTTAAATCTAGCAACCATATATTTTTTACATTAAACTAGGATGAAAAGTGGAAAAAGTATACATTTCTTAAATAACAAAAGTTGAAAGGTCGACTATTCAAAAATTTAAAAAGTATATGTCTAAAAGTCGACCTTTTTAAACGAATAATGTCGATGAGTCGACTTTTTGTATGAATTATAGAACCTTATCTTGGTGATTACGAAGCTACCATTCCCATAGCACTCGTCTATATTTAGTCGTTACATTTTGTTTATAAATGCAACACTGAAACTTTGAGTGTCGAGTACTCAAAAAAGTCGGTATTGAGTACTCAACTCCCAAATACTCAATACTTTTACATCACTTCTCGTCTCTATTCGTTACTTTTTTGTTGTGCCTGTTCGTTTCGTGTGTGTTTGCAATTGTATTGTGTATCCAACAAATTTAATTAATTTGAATTAAACAAATAAAAATAAACTACTATACTGGAAAACTATAAATAAACAATACAAAAGGTTGGTGTTAGTTCTATTAAATAAACTTTTAAAATAAAGGCACAAATTATTGGCGTTGTGAAGAGTTCATATTTATGTTGGCGGCGTTTGGCGTCAGTTTTTCCAATTGCTATTGGGGTAGGAATTGTTATACAGAAATTTTAAATAACTTATTGTTCGAAATGCTTTAGCGGGCTTTCTAATACCGTGCAATAATTTTAAATTGCAAATTTATTACATAAAATAGTTTAATGCTGATTTTTTCTTTTATGATTGACGGATTCGCATACAAGTACAAAAGCCAACGACCGCCATTTTTGAAAATAAAATAAATTCACACTCATACAAATAAGCAATGTTATTCCTTCGCTTATCGCCTAACATGGGTACAGTGTTGGTAGAGAGAATGATTACAATAAAGAAGTTTTATTTCAAAATCTGTGTTGGTATTTTTTATTGAGCCGTCAATACAGAAAATAGTAAAATAGTTATATAAATTAAACGTAAATAAAATTATGGACTATTATTTATTAAATCCATTAAAGAGTATCGAAACATAATTTTATTTTATAATATCAACATTTACATTCTCACGACCCACTAGTAATTCTTAAATTTGTATACCCATAATTTCAACGTCTTCGACAAATCTTTTGTTGTGAGAATAGCGAGGCTGTGGAATATTTTATCTTATTCCTTGCATATTTTTTCTCAATCTCTCAATAAATAAATATTTCATAAACAATTAGTTTTAAAAATGTTTATATTTAAATATTAATTATGAATTAGGCCTTTATACAATAATAAACAATGAAACGTAAACTTTTTCGCGGCTCTCTCATATCTTAGAAGTTATAGGAAAAAAGAAGCTTCAAAATATCTTTGAAATCATAGGACTTTAATTCAGGAATGAAATATGTATTGCTAAAAATGTTTGTTTTAACATTCCATTGAAAAGTGAGCTGGAAACACGATGTCTTCTGTCAACTATAAAACCATCAGAATTTGAAAAATGTTTTGAAATATTCTTCATCTAAAGAAACTATGACTAGTAGTCGAAACCCTACATGAGGTAGTATACCAGTTAGTGAATGGTATACAATGCTAATAATCGATTTTGGACTTTTCGATCAACCATTTTCATTTCGATTAATCGAACTTAATCAATTTTTTAATAATCGATCTGCATTTTTGGGAACTATAGCAAATGACCCACATACGTTACAATTACGGATCAAAATCATATTTTGGAAGAGTATTATTAGTCCTTTATATTGAGGTGCTCATTTTATAAACCGTATCGCCAAAGATTTGACAACAATTTTATGGAAAAAATTTCGTAGCACTTTTTATACAAATTTCTTAAGTTTGAAAAAATTTCGCTTTAAAAAATGTCAGCTGAAGATTAATCTATTGTAAAATTTAATGAAAGCAAAAACGTAGACAATACCAGAAATTTCGGAATTTTATTTCTATTTCGATTAATCGTCACCAAAAATCGATTTCAGCATAAAAATCGAAGTATATAATCGATCACGAAAAAATCGTACCTTTGTGCACTTATAAGCCGTAACTCTAGATTTTGGAGGTGTTTGGCAAATTTCAAAAAAATATTCTTATTATACTCGATAATACCTACCAGAAAAATAGTATCACTGTCACACAGTGTAATGTTCAAAATCGCGCCTTCAAATTTTATTTAAAAATTTACAAGAACAGATATCCTAATTTTGAAAAAACGTGAAAAAATATTGTTGTTTTACACAAAATTAATACCATAAACGATTTAATTAGTTTTTGATCAAAAATAGGATTTAGTTAAACTATTTTTTAATTTTTTCAATATGATTTACTCATAGCTCTTTTTGCTAATTTCTAAACCAATAAGAGATATTCGAAAATGACTTAGTCAGTAAATGCAAAAAATAGTTTTTAGACCCTGAAAATCGATTTTCGACCATAATCGTAATCGATTTACCATTCACTAATACCATTCATTAATACCATTCACTAATACCATTCACTAATATATTATTAATAACTATATATCAATTGTTTTACGCCTACTTTAATAATAAACATGAGAAAAATCTCTCGTCAGTATGCTATGGGGGCAATTACATTATGACTTTAAAGCTGAATTCACCCATATGTTTCTGAAACATTTTTTGTTTGGAACATATTTTTTTTTATATGTAGTTTGAAGTCTCTCTTAAAAATTGAACGTCAAACTTCTTTTTTCTTTCGCTCCGCTAACCACAACCATTGAAAAGTGGTTGTAGAACATCAAAATAACGACACGGCTCAATATTAATTTTTTGCTAACTGTCATTTGTTTCATATCTGTAATAATCTGTGGTATAAATGAAAGGAGATTTTCGTAGGGGTTTTAAAAGAGAAACAAAATAAAAGACATGACTTTAAATCAACATGTAAATGTCGCCAATGTTATAAAATACTACATGTCGTCATGGATGTCAAAAACAACACCCGTATGTGTGATTATTTTGAATAATTGTTTTGTTTCTAGTTTCCGCTCGATGTGTATATAGTACATACATATGTATTCACATTGTATATTTTAATACTACATTCTCACCATGTGTATTTTTCTATGGTTGTAACGTACCTTTAAAAATTGGTCCTTTCGACTTTATAAATTTTTTAATAGTCGATTTTTCCTTATTTATGAAACGTCGATTTTTTATCCCATTTTTATCATTCTTATATACCCTTCACCAAAGTATATCTTAAGATAAATTTAACCCATTGTCGATTAGAATTTCTATAGCGTTATATACGTCTTTGAAATGCATTTCATTTAACATCCTTGTACATAGATAGGTATTTTTAGTCTTGAAATATAAGAAATTGAAATAAAATTTTTTAAATTGGTGACCCCGACTTCTTCATGCAAGATGCCCAGACATGCTCAAGATTCCGCAGCAGAACCTGTTGTATCTACATCAACGATAACACTCCGTATTCCACGATTTTAGAAAGAAAATTCAGCAATTTGGTTTGCCCAGTTGGAAGCACAATTTGAAAACCATAACATAGTTAATAAAAACTCGAAGTATTTTGCAGTTTTACCGGAATTAGATCCAGAAGTTCTCTCCCAAGTCAGTGACATAATTATGGAACGCCCAAACGATGCCTACACCAAAATAAAACAGCGCCTCATTGACCATTTCTCTATTTCTGAAGAGAAGCGGATAAAAACCCTTCTTATATCTAGGCCATTTGTGGAACGATTTTCTTTATTTTAAATAGCAACCGAACCAGGACAATACCCAATATATTGATATATCAATCATGTATATAAGTTATTTAGTTGATTTCAATAGACAGACGGACATGACTATATCTACTCCTCAAATCCGGCATCAGAATCACCCGAATTCACTTGGCCAAGGGCTGTCAACTCAGTAGAGTTAGGAATAATCGTTAATTTTACTGATTTGTTCACAACATAAATGAACAAGTTTGTTCTTTTTGTTCAGTTGTTCATTTTAATTCTGAGGTGTTTGACTGACTGAAGTGATTGGAATGATTTCTCTGTGAAATGAACAGGAAACTAGTTTTGCGCATTATTAGCATGATTTTTAATAATGATGAAAACAAAAAGGTAATTTAATAAATTTCGAAAACCTAAATGCCATTTAAAAGCGTTTTCATAAGGTAATATTCATAAAGTGTATTCACTTCACAATAAAGAAGAAGACTGAACAATTACAATATTGAATCGTAATAAATCTTATAATAATAACTGGAATCACGATTTTTTCGTGAACGATTATACATAACCAGTGTCGAAGTTTTTTGTATGTTAATTCTTAAAGAATAACGTTCACAGTTTATTTCTTGTTATGAATAGGCTAGGCAATGTTTTCCTTATGTTCCTAGCCTTGACTGTAAACTTTTAATTTTTTGTTGCAATTTAAAATTTGTATCTGTGTCTGTTAATAAGTGTTTATGTATGTATGCGTGTGTGAGAAGAAGAGGCAAAATAAATATTTCAGAAGAAAAATATAAAAAACAAAAACAAAGAATTTTTCATAATTACATAAAGGGATTGGCTTACTTGTGCATTTTATGAATATTAAAAAAAAAAAAAAAAAAAAACAAATGCTACATGTGAGGCTAACGGATAGGCAGACGGATGGATGGAAGACCGACTGACAATAATACTACGACAATTAAACAAATGTATACTATACATTTCTGAGTGTACAAATATGGAAGCAGATATGTATATTTTTATTAAACGCGAAATTTAGATTTTGATCAAAGCAACAAGAATAAAACTAAAGTTTAAAATTAAGTCTTTATTTCTTAAGTTTAAAATTACACATTTAAATTCATTCAATGTCTAGTTTGTACTATATATCGTCGCTGCGCATTCAAAAACATATATGTGTTTTTAAGAGCACCTCCAAAATCTTGAGATACGGGTAAAAAAACTGTAGATTTTGGAGGTGTTTGGAAAATTTCAAAAAAAGATTCTTGTTATACTCGATAACACCTACCAGGTATTTTTATTGTCACACAGTGTAATGTTCAAAATCGCGCCTTCTAATTTTATTTAAAAATTTACAAGGACAGATATCCTAATTTTGAAAAACGTAAAAAAAATATTGTTGTTTTACACAAAATTAATACCATAAACGATTTAATTAGTTTTTTATTATGATTTACTCATTTCTAAACCAATAAGAGATATTCGAAAACGGTTTAGTCAGTAAATGCACGAAAAATAAATTACACATAGCTCTTTTTATATGCGCAGCAACGATATGTAATATAAACAATTAATACATACATACTAATGTTTGTTATGCATCATTAGCTCCCCTAATCAAAATGTTTTATTTATTGTGTTTGGTAAAAAATTTCGATTTGTTTGAACATTGTCGTTTTATTTTCGATTTGTTGTGGTGTTGTATTTGTTTTTTAAAATAATTGTTTACTTTGTTGCCATTTAAATAAAGAGAAAGTATGCATTTTTCAGTAGAGGTGAAAGCGTTTAACTCTGCAACTATTTGTTGCAAATGCATTTAGATGTAAAATTATGAAACAAGTTTGATATACAGTGTTGGACAGCTAAATAGCAAAACTCTTACATCTTGTATATCGAAAATAATTTGCAACCACTTAATGGAAACATATATTTTTTTCGTAATAGTATTATAATAAATATTTGTATACATACATACCTATATACGTATGTATATTCGAATCGATCAAATTCAATGAATCTGAAAATATTTCAATCTGAAGTACTGTATATTTAAACATAAACCATAATTATTTAATCGATATTACCTTGCCGGTGGATATGCTAACTTAACGACCATTCATGTATGTGTGTATATACATGTATTTTGCTATATCATCACATTCAAATGTTTGCAAAAAAAAAAAAAAAAAAAAAAAAAAAAAAAAAAAAAAAATAGACCCACAGCATAAAAATAGATGTATCGTACATATAGAAATAAAAACATTGGTAGTGCAAGCAAGTGCAACCAACAACTTTTATTTTTTCAACAAATTTCTCATTGTGTTTTGTTTTGTTTTTCTTTTCTTGTTGGTTGCAATATGAACTTTATTTACATTTCGATAAACATTACTAGTTTCTGGTGGTATTTATTGTTTTAAGAACAAAACGCATAAAAATAGAAATATAAAATAAACAAATACAAATTAATCTATTTACTTTTGTCTTTAGAATTTAGTGCGACTTACATACATCAAGTGCTTGATAGCACGAATAAATTGTTCATTAGTTTTTTACGTAAAATAAATAATGAATATACTAACGACATGACCTCCATCGAACAAGACACAATTGTGTTTATAAAAGCGGACCATTTTTTATAAAAATAAATTTAAATGAGTTTAATAAAATATAAATATAATAGGAAAGATAATGCATTATATTGTAATAATTAGGGCAAGTTTAAATATGCACAAACAAATAAAAAAATGCAAGCAAAAGAGCTCAAAAAAAACAAAATTGGAAAATATGTACACAAATATGCCAAAAAGCATAAATTAATTTTATTATAATTCACACTTTTTTCAAAGAATATTACAACGTTTTTCCAATTTTCCAAAATTAAATTATTGGTTTGGGTTTGGGGGTTTCCCGGATAATTTTATTTCCCGGGAAACGGGAATGAAAAATTTTGGGAATCCCGGGAATTATTTGACAACTAGAAAAATAAGTAAAAAAGAAAATTATTTTATAAAATTTTGTAATTTTATTTAAGAAAAACAATACGTACAAAAAAAATTGATTAGAATATTTGGAGGTCATTTGTTACTATAGAATTAATATAATTTCATAGAAATAATATTATATGTTCGTCACAGAACTATTTAAAAAAAAAATCGTTTTCAAAATAACTAATGCATTCAATAAATTATCTGACATTGGATTTCTTATTTTAGTGGCAAAGTTTCCAGCCACCGAGAAAACTCTTTCAATTTCCACAGATGTTGGCTTTATCTTCAGTAAAGCATTATAAAGAAAATCTAAAGTTTTGTTCGATTGCTACTTGCTTCAAATAAAGCTAATTTCCGTTTAAAAAAACTTTCAGCATTTGATTTTAAATGTATAGCGATTTCATTTGCAATATTGATTGGATATTCTATTTGTTTTTAAACAAATTAAACAAAATTGCTGTCCATACATTTTTAACATATTATAATTCAGCTGATTATGTTGTAAAGTTTTTAGGTAATTTATCAATGACATAAGTCTACTGAAAGCTTAGAATTTATAGATAACAGTTGTTCAATATAGCATCACCTATCAGCAAATTGGTTTCGGCTTAATGCTTCTGCTGTATAATGGTGTTTAAAACATCCACAAATATTTCTAAATTTATAACAAAACCTTCATCAAACAAAGATGTGAAATTTAAATATATTAATGTTTTTTAATTAATTTTACATTTCCCGTTTGGTGGATAAAAAAACTCAATGTGTAGTAATGTTTTCTTTAAATAAATTATAGTCGAAGTGCGAAATATGCATATAGTGGAAAATGTAATATATATGCATATTATACATCAGAGTGTAGGAAATTGAGTCTACTTTTCAAAAATATATAAAATTTTTAAGAATTAAAAAATTTATAAAAGACTTTTTGCAAAAATATTAGGATAAAAAACGATTTTTTTTTACAAAATTTTAATTTTTTAATGACATTTTACGGTTATATAGAAATTAATTATTCAAAAGTGAAAAAGCAATTTGTGATTTATTATTGAGAATCCCACAATTGCTAAAAAAAACTTTTCAAAAATCAAAAAAATTTTATTTTATAGATTTCCCATGTTAAATGATTCTTGAATAATACCAAGGAAATGTAAAAATTATTAAACAATTCTCGAAAATTCGCTTCGGTAAAGCAGAATATACATACATATGTATAATATTTTGTTTGTGTTATTTGCATGCATTTATGCGGCAATAATAACCTTTTTTTAACATAAAAACAATAATTTAAACTGACTTTTAACATAATGCAGAGTTATTGCACATTTAGTTATTGTAGAAGTACTAATATCCTAATATCCCTTTTATGGACAGAATTTAAATGTAAATTAAACTATTAACAGCTGTTACCAGGAAAAAGTTGATACAGGTAAAAATTATAACTGCATTGTAAAGTGTACAATGTAGTTATTATATTAAGAATGTTATCCCTTGTGGCACAGGATATTCAAACAGTAATTATTTAGTTGTCGTTGAAGTAACATCGAGTCTAACTCTATTTTAATATTTGAAAGATCAAAAGTGTTCAACACCATCCATCGAACTGTTTAACAGTTGAAAAGTATTAGGCATAAGTCAATAATATACGGTAAGATTTAGAAAAAATTTAGCTCTACAAAGAAAAATATCATATTTATAATACAGTGCTTTGGAAAATTGTTTTAAAATTTATTATTTTTGTTTGTTAATATCATGAGAGAAAAAAACAAGGTATTTCTCATAGATGACAACTAGATAGGTAACTGAGAGCCAAAAACCTAAGTCTGTTGTCAAAAACCTAATTCATGAGAATGTATTGCATGTTATTGTATCGCCTGTATGTGTGAAAAAGAGAGTAATTTTTTTCAATTCATATTTCTCTATCCTTCCGTTCTATGCGTTTATTCTATGGTATTTCCACTTCTCTCTCACCATGTCCATCCGTCCGTAGAAAACTTTAACCAAAACGATAAATTAACGTTAGTGCTAGACGAAATTGCTTTCCTGGTCATTTCGCATACGAATTATATGATTTGATTGAATGAAGAGAATCTTACATATTTATTGATTATGAAAACTCAATATAAGTTTCATCATGTTGTTTGACCGCAATTTCATTTTAAATCTTTATACGACAAGCACAGGGTCATTCTACAATTTGAGATAGGGTCATTCTACATGAGACCAACGATATGTATTTATATTAGAGGCTTGCTTCACGACTATGTCTCGGATTAAAAAACATACAAGTGCATTTCATTTATTGTGGTTGTGTTTACACGTTTAAAAAAGGTTTCTATGTCAATTTAGTTCTATTCTACATACAACAAATATTGTAATGTTTTATAAACAACTAAAGAATTTGTTATTGTTCTACAAAAATACGTACATGCCTACGTATATACATATCGTCGCTACACATACAAAACCAGCTATGTATTTTTTAAGAACTTTTCATGAGAGCAAAAATAGTGTTTATTTTCGCCAACTTTCAAGAGTTTGTTCCATAAAAAATCTCTTAACTCTCTTCTAGCAATACATTTAGAACAAAATTTAAATTTTAGTTCGTCCTAGAGTTGTAAGGTTGTAAGGACATTTGCACTAAATGTACACATAACTCTTTTTTACAAAATCATTTTAAAATTTGTTACGTGCATATATGTATATATCTCGCTTATCACTAATGACATATGGGCAATTCCATGTCATCGTACGTGACATTTGTACGCCTATAGAGTGGAATAGATTTTCCAAAAATAAGAGTATCTGAAAAATAATTTGGTCTGTATGTTTCATTCAGAGGGTAATATATTTAAAAAAACAAAAATAAGTTCTTTCGAAACATTGTTGTCCAAATATCGAGCGATGTTAGGGTATATCCTACGTGACATAAAACGGAAGTAATTTGGAGGTACATGTAGAAATATGCGATAATTTGCGAATCGTGAGAGGCGTAATGTTTTCTTTTAATTTTTTAAACTAAACCAAATCCCTCATATTTAAATAAAAATAATCTTTGGATAATTTTGTAATAAATAAAATGTAATATCGTTCGTGACAGATTTCTTTCTTATAGTAAAACAATATATATTCTTTAAATATATGAATACAAAAACTAAAACAATAAAAAAAATATATATATTCGGTTTCAATAAACAATTTGATAATAGCATATAACAAGTGTAATACACTGCGTGTCATAACTTTACCGCATATTATTTTTCGTTTTATATAAACTTAAGGATTAAAATTATTTATTTATTTTTAATTATTAATTACAGTAATACAATTAAGTAATTAAAAGATTTAAAAAAGTACTAGCAGCTAAGGCTTTCGACTCCGATTTGACTATTATTATAGGTATATGTATTTAAAAGAAAAAGATATTGGTATATAGTACTTTAAATATTATAAAAGAGCCCAATTTCAGAGATGAATTTGTTTAATATCATGTTCTGACAAGTTTTTTAGCCATACAGTTGGTTGTTGTGATCCAAATATTTTTACTCTAGTGCTGTTGAAGGATGGGCAATCGTCGAGTATGTGTTTTATGTTGAGTTGGGTATTACATGTGGAGCATATTGGAGGCATAGTTCTATCCAGTAGGTATTTATGGATTGCTTTGGTGTGCCCAATTCTCAGCCGTACAATTAGGTGTGATACATTTTTCTGACACGATTTTGGAAAGTTTTGTTTATTACCCATGGGATTTATGTTTTTGTATGCATGTTGATAGTCTTTCCATACAATATTGAATGATTTTTTTAATTTTATTATCCTATATTTCTCTTTTCAGATTCAATTCTCCTAAAAATTCCGTAAAAAAGTCAGTCCTCATTTTAAAATGTCAGCCAAGACTTCAACACAGCCGGGACGTCGTACACCACTGTCTTTGAGTGGAACTGTCACGAAAACGCATCCAAATAAAGGTGTCGGCAATGCTGCCAATTCTAGTGGCAACAATGCTAATGGTCATACTACATCCAACACCACTAATAAACAGCAACAATCAAAGACTGAACAACAACAAACAGTTAACAATTCGGACATTAAAGAAAATCCCAATAAAAAGCAACAGCAGGCTGATAAAAAACAACAACAAAATGATAATAATAAAAAACCGAATGAAAAAAATCAGAATGGTGTAAACAGCAATAAACAACAAGTTAATGAAAACAAACAACAACAAAGTAAGGATAAACAACAGCATCAAAGTAGTAATGACAACAAAATAATTGAGAAAGAGAAAAAAGAAAAGTCGGAAAAATCTAACAAATCCGATAAATTGGAAAAACAACAGGAAAACGTGGATAAGGATGATAATAAGACAAAGGAAGATAAAAAACCGGAACAAGACAAAGCAGATATTAAAAAAGAAGAGAATAAACCTAAAGAGGTGAAGGAGGCCAAGGAAGATAAAAAGGAAGCGGTTCCTATAAGCGATGAGAAAACAGAACAACCGCAACCAGTTAAGAATGATGATAAAAAATCAGAAGAAGAAAAACCAATTAAAAATGCCGATAAAAAACCAGAGGAAAATGTTGACAATATGGAGGTTGTAGAAGAACAGCAATCACAACAAAAATCTCCACCTGTCACACCTAAAACCAACAGTAAGGCCAACAAAACCTCGACTCCTGTAAATAAAACACCAACAAAAGTCAGTGAAAAGACCCCACAGAAGTCGACGCCAACTAACCGTGCAGTGAAAACTACTCCCGTCACTAAACGAGAAGTAACATCGACTATAGATGATAATGATGATATTGAAATGGAACCATTGGCCATTGAAAGTTCTCCCATAAAAACATCGGAAACGTCAGAAGTGGCCCATATTAATATCGCTCCTTCGGCTACATCAACTCCCGGTAAAATAGTTTTCCCAAAACGTAATGTAGCTGTTCCAAAATCTGATGTACAACTGGCTATGCAAAGTGGATTATCGCCCGAACGCCCAAGGGCTTTTTCCCAAATTTCAGGACGTAAAAGCATACGTCCAATATCGGAATACACACCCTCTAAATTTCAAACCAACTCACAATTTCGTGAATCCTATAGACGTATCAACACCGAATTGGATGTCACAAACACCAGTATGAATGTGACAGTAGGTTCTGAAGTTCCAAATAATTTGTCATTTTCCTTCTTTGGCCGTGGACGCAAACGCGAACGTACACCTCCACAACATTCTCAATCAGCCATTGGAGAATTGCAAACTGACATGGAAATTTCGCCACCCAAGAGAGCACGCTTAGACATGCATGGCTTTTTCAGTGCAGTCGCTTCACCTCTTTCATTGTTACGCAATCGTTTCTCTAAGGCTACCTTACAAAGTAGCACTCCCGTTAAGTTGGCACAAAAACTAAAAGAAGCTGAGGATGAAATTGAAGTGCAAAATGTATCCGGTGTATCAGTACATGAAGAAATTGCTAAATCCGATAAGGAAAATTCTGAAGCCAGTGCAACATCCAATGATGAAAATGATGCCACTTTAGGTGAGGAAGCCAAGGAGACAAAGAAAAAAACAGATATTGTAACACCGACATCAGATCAAGGTGATTCAGAAGACAAAGAATTTACAGATGTTTCGTTGAAGTGTGAAAAAACCTGTGGTATGGAACAAACATGCGAACAGTCGGACATTAAAATCACCGAAACTCCTTTGCAGCCTGCTGTCGGAGATCCTATGGCTAAAAACAAAAGATGTGTTGTTATGTAAACCGATTATAATTATTATCATTTAGAGTTAATTTGTAATGTTTAATTATCATCACCTTACATATCCCCAATACCTGCCCCCCCTTCCCTTCTTTAACAGATATGTATTATTTTATGTCGTCTGTAATTTAGAGAGCTTCAAACATTTGGATGCAACATTTATGAAAAAAATCAAAGTACATTGTATAAAAATGTATTTAAAGCATTTTTTTGTAATTTAGTTTATAAGTAATTATTTGATAAATGTTTCGTTTTCTTAATATAAAACGAAAAAAGAGCTCATTTTCTACAATCTTTCTGCTATAAACTATTTCTTTTTACATGTCTTTTTATTCATCAAAAGACATGTAATAACAAATAGTTAAACTTTTTGTAAAAAGATATGAAAAATGATTTATTTTTAAAAAATTTGCAATGATTATTTAAATGTATGACTTTTTCTAAAAAAAAAAATAAAATTTGAGTTTAAATTTAGAATTTTTCCATATAATTAAAAATGCATCTTTCAATTTATAATTTCCAATTACAATTAATTTTTCATTACCTTTGTGTTTTATTGCATATCTATAATTCAGTTTTTGTGCACACCTTAACAAATGTAACAATATGCTAAAATATTTAAATCATTAATTTTAATGAAATCAACAAAAATATTAACATACAATTTTTAAATAAAAGTGATTTTTATAATAAAATAATTTGAAATGATGTTTAGTTAATTTATAACGGTAATAGCACTATTCCAGTATTTGCCAGATTAACAGGATTTACAGTAAAGCGTTATCGTACTGCAAATTTAAAGTATATTGGTGTTTTTCTGATCAATTTCAACATAAAAACTGCTAATCTGTCTGGAACAGTGTATATATTGGTTTTGTCAATCGTTGGTTTTGTATGCTATATGTGTATAGAATCGTTTCGTTTTCATATGTAGAAGATGTATAATTATAAAAGGACTTAAATTGCATTAGAATGCTAACAGTAAATCTAAAAGACATTTTCTTGACTATGAATTAAAAAAATTACTGCGTCGATTCTCTTCTAGTGCATTGGCAAAAATGTGATACAAATATATTGAAAACATTTATAAATAAATAAAGGATTAAACAATTCATAAAACTAAAAAGATTACATCCTTTTTCGTTTTTAAATCGTTCCATTATGGTGGCCCTTATTTTGCATGTTTACGATTTTCGATGCTCCAAGGTCTAAAAAAATCAAATATTGAAAATTTGAACAAAATCGGATAACATTTTTCGTGAACATTTTATTTGCAGTTTCGTGCTTTGGGTCAAAGTTTAAAAATTTAATTTTGAAATAAAAATCCAATTGAAAATATTTTTTGTATTTCATTTATCCATAGATGTTTAATAGGGTGGACATTTTTTTTTTTTTGTTTTCAAAGGCATAGCGATATAAATTTGCATATTACATATTTTTCATATTGCCATTAAACAACCTTATACTTTACAAACTTTAGTTTATGTTGAATATATGTAAATATTTTTCTGTATTGTTAGGTCAATATAATTATATTCAACTAGCTTGACCCGGTGCGCTTTGCTACCCCTGTCGTAGTCAAAAAAATATGTAAGGATTTTATAAAAAAAATAAATTAATATAATTAATACCGGAATTTCTTGTTTCCCCTTTTTATCACTTTAAAGTCCAAGTAGTGAAAAATGGTATAGCCTATTGATGCTTCTAAATAACAGTCTATGTTGGAAATTTCAATAAAATCGGTTCGGCCGTTTAGTATTTATTGTTTAAGAACTAAAGGTAGCAATTTTACCGGTTTTCCCCCTGTTTCTCGTTCAAGTATTGAAAAAAGTTATAGCCTATTGACGCTTTCAAGTAAGGATCTATCTACGTTCCAAATTTCAATAAAATCGGTTCAGCCGTTTAGGAGTGATGCTCAAACAAACCAACAAATAAACAAACGAACAAACTTACAAAGACATTTGTATATTTATATATATATAGATATGGATATGGATAAAAAAAAAAATTAAAATTAAATTCATATTTCATATGTATGGAAAGTGGGCCTAATCACTTGGATATTTTGTTTACTGATAGAGGACATCCAAGACTACTAGACACAAGGAGGGCATTGGGGACATCAACTCCCCCGTTTTCTAGAGCCATTATTTATTATTATAATGATGTTGGGCCACCTCTATATATATCATCCACCAAATGAAATTTTGTGTGTATATTTGGGAGTTAAAAAAGCAATTTTTTAACAGGAATTCCAAAGCGGTTGCAAAAAAAAAAAATTAAAAACTTAAAACCAAAAAAAAAAAAAATGAAAAATTTCATGCACATCCCAAATTTGATAAATACAATTTTATAAAATTTATATAATAATAATAAATACTAAACAAAAATTTTATCTATTGTACCTATTATTGGTTAGCGTGGGAAAATTTGATATAATTATTTCTTAAAAACACATTTCTTACCTAATTTTAAATTTCTAGAACATTGTTATTTTATATCTATGGTCAAAATTTGGATTTAAATTAAATATTAGAATATTTTCTAATATTTAATTTAAATCCTATAAGAAATGTTTTTTTAAGAAATAATTTTATGCCAATTTGAATCAAAAACGACAATTTCAAATAGGTCCCCACGCTAACCCATAAAAGGAAATACCGTTTGGATTTTAAATTTAGTGTTTGATAGAATCGAAAACAATTACATATTTTAATTTTTTGAAATTATGTTTAAAAAATTTTAATCTGCCCAATTATGAATAAAAAATTCCCCGGGAGTTTTTCCCATTGAATTTGTAAACAAAGTAAGCCTTTAAAATAATTACTCTGTTATTTGGTACAGTCAAAACTATATGAGTGTTATGTGATCAAAGCATACTATAAAATGAACTTAACCTATATCTTCGTACAGCACACAAATTAAAAATTAATTCAAACTTAACGGTTTAAAATGCATATAACACCACTATGTGTGTTGGGTTAATAAATATTCGCAAATTCTAATACAACTCTGGTTGTTGAAAAATAACAACAACAGCTGAAAATCACGGCTCTTTTGTTTACATTTTGACTGACAGTCATATGTTTTCCATTCTCTTTTGTGGTGCATGTCATTGTTTGAAGAATTTCCACCGTGTAGTAAACGAAATTTGTTAGATTCAGTTCAAAACTTTTAGTTTTGTTTAATATTTATTAAAGAAAAATTAAACATTTCTGATAGATAAAAAGCTACGTTAAAATGTCGTCCGGTATTAAATGCCGAAATTGTGGTTCTACGGATATAGAAGAAGATAACGCACGTGGTGACAGAGGTAATTTATGCAAATATCAAATTTTATTTTTTATCCTTCTTAAAAGTCTTTTACTTTTAGTTTGTACCAATTGTGGTTCGGTACTCGAGGATTCCTTAATTGTATCAGAAATACAATTTGAAGAAGTTGGGCATGGTGCCGCTGCTATCGGTCAATTTGTTTCCGCTGAATCCTCAGGTGGTGCCACCAACTATGGCTATGGCAAATTTCAAGTTGGTTCAGGCACTGAGTCGCGTGAGGTTACACTAAAAAAGGCCAAGAAAGAAATAACTCATTTATGTCAACAATTGCAGTTGACACAACATTACATCGATACGGCATTGAATTTCTTCAAAATGGCCCTAATGCGTCATTTGACCCGTGGCCGCAAAAGTACTCATATTTATGCGGCATGTGTATACATTACTTGCCGCACAGAGGGAACATCACGTAAGCTGGATATTAAATTGATTACATTTTAAAGGCAGTGTTTAATTCTTTTTTAATGGCTTTTCTTTTAGATTTATTGATTGATATTAGTGATGTGCAGCAGATTTGTTCATATGAACTTGGAAGAACATATTTGAAGTTATCAAATGCTTTATGTATAAACATACCATCTGTGGGTAAGTGCTAAACAATAAGTTGTAGGTATTAAGAAGGTGTAAGATTCACATCCTTTAAATCCCGTTGAACTCAGATTTTTTTGTAATCATAATCTGTTTACTTAACTTTTTATGGAATTTTTGAGCCATTACTAATTTTCTTCATAGTGTTTGTCTTTGAAAACTTCGAGTAGAAATTTATGTTTAATTTAAGCGTGAAATCATTATCATCCATAAAATAATATTTCGTATTTGTTAACTATACACACTTTCCTTTGTCAATCCATTTCTCTGGAACTGTAACAAATAACGTAGGTTTGTTGGAGCAAATTCCATTCGGATGTCATCCGCTATTACAGCTATTTAATTTCTTTCCTTTAATTTGATTTGTGGGAAAGAAAAATGAAGTTAATTGAAATAATTGCATATTGTTGTCGTGTTTGTGCGAAATTTTTTAATTATAGAAGAGTTAACGTGAATTTGTCTATGTATTTTTAGAGCATTTAAATAAACGCTTGTTTTAAAAATGCTTTTTTTATTATTAATTGATGTTCTTCTTTTTAGAGCACATTGAATTTGCATTTTGAATTTAAATTCAAATTTCCGAACATATCTTCAAAAAGATTTTATTCTGAAACTACATTGATAATACTTAAAATTCATGAACATTTTTAATTTTTTTCAAAATTCTTCAAGTTCGAAATTTAAATTTTTTTTCTAAGCGTCCTAATGATTTAGAGATTATTTTTACAGGTTACAATAATTTTCTGACATAAGTTCAAGTTTTTGAATTTAATTTCGTATAAAATATTGCATTTTCATCAGGTTTATCAAGGTGCTCGCATGAATGCAACATTGTAGCATAATTCCACTGCTAAATTTAAGTTTATTATAAAACGTTTAGAATTCGGTTTTTCAGGCCCAAACCGAAACCTTTCAAATGTACTATTCATTTTCAAATATATATTCTGCATCTTTATAAGGACTGAGATCGAAAAAATCTTAACATACATATATGTTAATAAAAATGAAACCACTAAACTTACAGTTTTGATTTTTTTTATTTGATTGAAATTATTATTACAATTTACAAAAAAAAAAAAATTTTTTTTAGTTCTACTCACTTGTGATGAAATTTAGAACCTTTTCCGGAAACACTTCCATAAAGGTATTTATAGAGCTTTCAGTCACTTTGTTCGAACAAGTAGTCCATCTCCGTTTAATATCTACCACACTTTTGGACACCTTTTTGTGCTCTTCAATTCTCTTTTAACAAGAGCCCAATATCTCTTCACTGGCCTTAGCTCAGGGCAGTTTGGAGGAATTGCCACTCTTGGCACAAATACCACATTATTGTTCTTGTACCACTCAAGACCTTGCTTACCATAGTGACAGGATGCCAAATCAGGCCAAAAATAAGTAGACACATTAAGAAGTCTTATGAATGGAAGCATCCTTTTTTTTGTAACATTCCTTGATGTAAATTTCGGTATTTATAAAGCCCTTTGTAACAAATATTTGGCTTGCCATGCCAAGAATTTTTGGGAACATTTTCTGCTTTTGGGTCCTAAACTTTTCTACAACGTTCCCTCGAGCATGAGCAACATACAAATATTGACCCGGAAGCTGCGAAAAATTCACCATACGTACGTTTTGTCATCCATTATGCAGCAAGTATATTTTGTGTATACAATTTGACTTCAATTTCCGTGCTCTGTCTTTGGCCTCTAATTTTTTTTGCAAACTTCTTGTCAGGAACTTTTTGAGCCTTGTATGTTTTTAACTTTTCGTACCAAATAGTCCGAGTACTGAGCTAACCGGATCGCTTTCCTATCGGATGTGTTGAAAACTCTTTTGAAAATGCTTTCTATTTATTGGCTTTAGAAAAATCATGTGGACCATTCCTTCTATCTAAACTAGGTTTTTTTGTAGAACCAAGTTGGGTTTTGTTGGAAATATTTAATATTTTTAGTACGCACTTTTTTTCTCGTCACTTATTTAAATCAAATTAACAACAAATGAACATAATTGATATTAAACAAAGAACTGACATACTTTTCAAAGGTAACTTGATAAAAAAAAATCAAATAATACTTGGGTTAAAAGTATGAAAAACGTGTACTATGGTTTTTTCTATCTCATTCCTTAGATATTAGACTCGATATACCCATGTCCGCCTATATGTTGAAATCCACTTTCTGAAGCCCCAAGGAGCTTACATACATGATATGTACATCAATATACTCCAGTTTATGTTGCTATTAAAAATCGGCTCACAAATGTCTGAGATATAAGAAAAAACCACCACTACTTCGATTTTGTCCATTTTTTCTATCCAAATTCAATGTTAAAAATGGGAAAAGAGAAAAAAAACTCCCGCGGATTTTTTATTCATAATTTGGCTGAATATGGATATTTCAAAGATCTTTCAAACGATGTGTTCGGACCGACAATGGATCAAAATTGAAAAAATATTCCACAATCTTTGTTTTGGTATTTGGCCAAATTTTGTCCGAATTCCTAATACTAATATTAAGTCGATTTTAGGCCTAATCCGAATATTTAGTGAAACTCTACAAACGTTTGATAATAATAGTCTTATCAGGGAGATTATTCTCAATTCGAGAAATTAAAATCAAGTATGTATTTGGTTATTTTTATCGAATATCGTTAACTTATGAGTAGTAATGTTAAAAGTATATACTCTTTTTGGGTTTGAGAACATATACATATATAAGAAATATATCATTATATATAAGAAATACATACATATATCATAATTT
This sequence comes from Calliphora vomitoria, assembly GCA_942486065.2. Taxonomy (NCBI): domain Eukaryota; kingdom Metazoa; phylum Arthropoda; class Insecta; order Diptera; family Calliphoridae; genus Calliphora; species Calliphora vomitoria. Next base: position 65,970,723 of record OW818029.2, read on the forward strand.
TTCATATATTTTACTTGAATTCTTAGCGTTTATGTAAATAAACTCTCATTAAAATAAAACTCATTAAAATTTTAAAAATTTCTAAATTTTTTTTTTTCAATTATTTATTATTGAATAAAATAGGTTATTGTAATTAAATTCAATTCATTATCCAACTATATAATTATACTTAAACAAAAAAAATAGGAAAAAAAATATTTGTAAATGTAGTGTCTTAAAAAAAAATCAGTACCAGAGGCATTGATCGATCGTCTCTTAGAAATGTAGCAATATAAAAGCATAGAAAAAATTCATAGTGGAACAATTACAAAATTCGGGATAAACAAAAACACACATACTTAAATAACAACTAAAACTATTAAAAAAGAAAATAATGCTTATTAAGCTTAAATCAAAAAGATAAACAAAATTCACGCAAACAGTACATACTTTTGTTTGACATTTTTATTATTTTGGTTAATTGCTGGCAAATAAAAAAATTATAAGTTATAAATTATAACCAAATGTGTAATAAATGCAAAATTATTTGTATAATTATATTTTTATAATGTTGAAATTTTCTTCACTTAATTGTTGTAATAGATATAATGCAATGTAATAATGCTATTAATTAATAAGTCTGGTTGGTAGTATATATTTATTTTTTTAATGGAATATTGTTAATAATTGTCTTCATTTAGGCTCTATTATTACATTAGTGATATTCTAGGAAAATAGGAAAGAATAAAATCCTGAAAATACTTTTAATTTCGAAAAATCATTTCTAAATGAATTTACTAGCGCTAAAACTCACTAAAATAATCCACCAGCCATTTGTGTATAATTTATTGTTTGTTTTACTAAATAGGTTTTACTAAATTTCCCAAAAGGTATTTTATGAATTGTTATTTAATTTTGTTAACTGGTCAAAAATGTTTAAACTACTTTAACTTTTTAGGTATACATATTTTTTGTTTGCTTGGTTTTTGTAATTTTTATTTTTAATAATCAAAAAGGTTTTTCTTTGTCTGGTTTTTAAATATATAAAGATATATGTATTTATGTAATTTGTTTGTATATATTATGTGTATATATGAGTTGTTGCTAATTTTTAAGGTATATAATTTTGCTTTTTCGTTTATATTTATTTTTGTAAGATCCCAGTTGTTTTGTTTTTGTTTTTCATATTTAAAAATATTTCGAATTATGTGTCTTTAATAAATTTTAAACTAGAATAATTGATTGCCTTTGTATGTAAGTATTTATTTAATTTATTGCAATTATTTATGTATTACTTTACGACTTGTTATTTATATGTTATGTTGTTGTTAAGATGAGAAAAATTCAAGCATATGTTTTCAAATATTGCTTTTAAGTATCATTAGTATTTTGTGTTCTATTAGTTAATTCAATATATAGTTTTGGAATTTAACAGACTTAAATGTTCCCTCAATATAGGTTGGTTGTTTTGTTTATTTTTTAACAAAATTGTGTATCTTTTTCTACGTATGTATTTTTTCATTTCATTATATGATTTTGTTATATCCCTTATCATTTCTTCTTCTACTATATGCTATTCCAAAAATAATGTAAAAAATGTTCATATATTTTTGTTTAGTTTTTGTTTTTTTGGTTAATTATATTATATGTTTTTATATATAGGTAATGTATATATTATACTAATGAGAGAAAAAAACCATTATGTTGCAAATTTGTTTCCATTGTTTGTATGTAGTATGTGTGTGAGTGTGCATATATTTATAACTTATTTCTTAATTACTTGAAGCACCAACTGCTCCAACTCCATCTGAACTAGAACTTGCTGCTAATATATCATCACAATTTACTGTTAAATCACTAGAATTACGATTACTTTTTGTTTGTCCTGTGGATGAACCACTCTTGCCTTCTAATTCACCTACTGGGCTGGCACACATCGATTGTGTGGGTGAATGCATTGAGGTCATTGTTGTTGGACCATAAAATATTAGTTCTGGTATTTGACCACCTTGTACTCCAGTGCCATTGGTACTTTCCGATGAACATTGAAATTGAAATGTTACATTACCCATGCATACCTCTGACATGCCCTCTTGTCCAAAAAATGACAGTTCAATGCCATCTAGTATAACCGAAGCTGTATAGTAGCATTCGGGTTCAATTTGTATGGGATTTTCGAAAAAAACATGAAATGTATTACTGGAACCATCCGAAAAGAATTTCGTATCATTCTCAGCTAAAGTACGTCCCAAACGTTTCAATTCGATCTTTACATTGTAGGTGGCAGCACCAGTTGATGAGCCATATAAACCAAAACCAACAATGAAAATTCTGTAAAGTATAAAAATAAATTTTAATTGTAAATTTCAAAATAATTTTGTTTTAGTAACACAAAAAACTTTATTTTATAAAAAATACTTTTTCGTTTGGTAAACAATTTGTATGCCCTTCACAATGAATGATAAGGATATATATGTATAAGTTTGTCATTCCATTTTCAAAATTTTTCATTTGCAACTCCATAAAGTCTAAATATTCTGGCTCTTTATAGATAGCTGAGTAGATATTGCCATGTCCGTCTGTATGTTGAAATCAACTTTCCAAAGCCACCAAATAAAACATAAATGAGTGATACACCAATATAGGTTGCTATTTAAATTCGAGAATATCGGCCTACAAATTGCTGAGCTGTAACAAAAAATCATGACTACGTCGTTTTTTTACCTATTTTTGATTTATATCTAATGATAGACAAATAAATTGTGAGTACATTTTCCAGATGACCTTCACCTTAACATAGCGGACTTTTGTACAAATCCATCTTAATTATATGCTTTTCAAATTCCACATTATTTATTACTATTGTTTTGCGTGAACTTCTTTGATAGGAGTTTGGTATTTTTTTTATTCTATGAACTTATTTGCTACACTTACCTCCGATCCACCGAAAATTGTATACTATCACAGCGACCACGATAACGCCACTGATTCGAGCGATATGCACACGACTGAAAACGATGACAAACTTGGGTTTTTAGACCGGCTCGAGCTTTGGTTGGAAAATTTAATGATGGTTTTGATTTGGCCGTAAAATGCAAAAACATATCAATTGTCTCTTGTGACGTTAGTATACCAGTCTGAGCGACTCCGTTGGCGAACTCATCCAATGACATGGTGGGTATGCGTATTAAATGCAAAGCTTGACCCAAAACTTTACGCATATTTTGGGGAGTATTGTCGATAGGCATCTTTTGACAACAATTCTGAGCCCAATTTAAAGCCGCCTCAAAGAGATGAATTTCTTTGCAGTTCAAGGTTTCGCGCCATAGAATTGATTCGAACGTTTTTAGATCGATATCAACGAAATCTTCAGATTTAATGGCCATTTCGGCTTGAGCATCGATTACTTCCCAGCAACGTTGCATCAGTTCGGGCTCTTCGAAAAGACGTGATTGACTGAGAAGTAGACAGGCGTTTTTTGCAGTCAATTTAACTTCTAAATAATTCACACAGGCTCTGGCCAAATGGGGTACAATATATTTTTTGGCTGCATATAAAGTGGCTAATATATTATCAGGTTCCAATTGTATTTCATCACAATATAAGTATCTATAGAGACGAAATTAATGAAGCAACATGAAACAATGTTAAATAGAAACTAAACATACCTTAATAGTGTTAAGAAGGCTGAAGGTTCTACATCTGGCACTTTAATTTCCTGTTTGTTTTCAGCCAAACCACCATAAAACATGGCATAAAATACCGAGCTGCCTGTAGCTAATATATACTTATGAGCTGGTATAGTTTGAACAGTATCTATTATAGAAAATAAACATGAATGTACGTATAGATGAATAAGATTTTGTGTTTTTGCAAAACTTACCAAAATCATCACCCACTACAAATGTTACATCTGACATTAACTCATTATTAAACATGGCGGCATTACGTTCTAATACCGTTGCCTTCGTAGCTTGCCAATTGGGATCTGCTGTATCATTTGCATTAGATGCTCCTACATTTGCATATGACATGTTACCAGCATTAGCACCGTTTGGACACACATACGAACCGCTACCATTTGATGTTGCCACAGCTGCTGCCGTTGAACTAGATGGCAAGCAAAATGATGTTGGACTTATAGCTCCTGGTGAGGCTAGTGGTGACGATGGCGCACTAATGGGCTGTGTTATTTGTAAATTATTTTCTCCTGCTGAAGCAGAAGCAGCAGCTGCAGTACTGCTACTAACACTTCTTTCATTTCCGCCAGCTGCTGCCACACTGGCCGATGCTGCTGCTGTAGCTGTTGTCGAAGCTCCACCGCCACCACGTGTTGATTGTTGCTGCTGTTGTTGTTGTTGATGGCCTGAATTATTGTGTGGTGGGGAGAGTAGCATACCATTGCCATTATTCAAAGTTTCCACTATTTAGAAATAACAAATACAAGCAAAGGGAAATGGCATTAGTTTAATAGCATATTATATTTCTTTTTATAATTTATTTATAATATAAACATTGTTTATATTAAAGTTTATATTATAATAAAAATACACATTTACTATTTATGTGCATACTCGCATATACTATATAGAATTATGCATACATATGTATATATATATATTTATATGGAAAGAAGCCATGGATTGGTCGTATCTATGTATGCATGCCTGCTAGTAAACATGACCTTCAATTATAATTTATTTATTTACTATGTCGTCTGGTAGTAATAGCATATAGGGTTTGAGTATGTTGAGTATTGTTTATAAACGTATTGTGCTATATGAATGGTTATTATTATTAATTTAAAATAAGAGAAATAGGACAGCAGCAGTCTCATTAAAAAACATCGAAATGCTAAAGGTTACGACCTTAGAATATTTGCATATTAGGGAAAGACAGATTTCTCAAAAATAAAAAAATGCTATCGAAAAATGGCATTTACATTTTTGCTTAAAATTAAACGAATATACAATTTTCGTTGTCTGTCAATACTGACTATTCAGTAGTGATAAGGACTATTTTTTGTTAAACAAATTGACATGCCACTTTCGTTGCAAAAACTAGAGTTTAGTTTCTGTTCAGATAGGGAATTAAGTTTATCGGCGTTTGTCAGATTATTATTATTATTTCACATCCTTACAAGCGATCAAATTTTTTTATCAACAAATTAGTTTCAAAATTATATATTTAGTTCTTCTAATAAAAAAACGGTAAGAACACAAACATTTTACAGTAGAATAAAAATTGTTTGAAACACTGTTAAAAACGGTTACGTTTTCTATTATTCATTTTGATATCCTTCACCATATAAGTTTGTAATTCCGTTTGTAATTTCTACAGAATTCATCGAAAATTTTTTTTTTTAAATTTTTATAATGTTCAAACTGAATACATTGAAAGTACAGATTTACATTAAACGATTTACTCGTCCTGTGTTTAACAAGGATTTATAAATATTTCAAATGAAAAGATTCTCACATACAAGGTAGAAACAAGGAACTGGTTTGTTATATGTAAGGAAGTCAATATACCATTCGTTGGTTGTAATACAGATATAGAGTTCGAACAATCAACTTTTTGCTGAAAAAAAAAAACTAAAAATAGTCGAAAAAATCGAATATTCAAAAATTAAAAAAGTCGAAAGTTCGAAATATAGATAACAACTAGTCATGAGAATGTATTGCATGTATTTTGTTTTTGTATCACCCGTATGTGTGAAAAGAGAGTAATTTGATCTTCCTTACATATGTATAAGAAACCAGTTCCTTGTTTCTATATTGTATGTGAGAATCTTTGACTTTTTGTTTTAACTATAGAACCGGATCGATATCAATGTATCATACAAAGTATAACAAGTAGTCAGGCTCTCAATTTTTTAAAATTACTCTCTTACATATACGGTTACCGTGTGAATTCAACACCACTGAGAGAAATGTAAACAAATAAAATTACTTCAAATTTTCCATAAAATAATATTTCTTACACGTTATTTCACTAGCACATTTAAACACTTTAGCACTATTTACATAATTAAAAAAAAAAAATTATTCATTTTTGACTACTGAACAGAGTGTAAATTTTTCGTATTGAAAATCGAATAGAACGCTACTAACACATATTTAGAGTTAGGTACTGTTTTACTAACACAGATAGGTTCTGTTGTAAAAGAGTCGGACTACTTGTAATACTTTGGTACCATATATTTAATAAATTTATGAGAATTTTAGAGTCAACAAAATCAGTCAAAATATAAAATAATTCTTAGGAAATTTGAATTTTTTAGTAACTTTAACTTTTTTTACTTATAAACAGCAATATAAGCTTAGGTTTAATTTTTGCAAACGTAAGACCATTTTTGGACTTAGTATTTTTATGGATATCCCTGGTTTTTTATTATTATTACTTCTATTAAAGATTCAATTAAATTAAAGATCTAATAAAGCTTCCGCCGTCCTACAAATGTTCTCCCATCACTGCTTCCATTTCCGTCTAGACTAGTTTAAATGTACTTTGGTAAATTGTATACAGTTTTATTTTATTTTATTTTATTTTTATTCACAATTCATGTAATAAAAGCCTATAAAGGCCATAAAAATTCTATTACACAGTTTTTTTTAAGTCAGAGTTTTTTTGCATGGGCTTTAGCAACCAAAACCTCTCGGGTTGAGTTTTTACAACACCTGCCTCACGAAATTTTCCAATCATTTTTTAAAACTGCTAATTAAATATACAGTACAGAAAGTTTTTTGCTGCAATCTAAAATCGTTTATTATTTCGATTTTTAATTTAAAAAACAGCATAATTTGTACATCGTTTTAAATATTATTTTATATTCTTGTAAAAGTTTGAAAGTTTCCATTGTTTCGCCAATGCTAAGTAGAAATGTATTTTTCTTAAACTTTAATTGAGGAATATAGTTTTAAAAAATATATAAAAATATTATTAAAATATTTCAAAATAATTTTTTATTATATTTTTATAAACATTTTAAATATACTAAAATGCTAACTTCCACCCAGCGTTTAAAGGGTTTAAGTTGCAATTGGTGCCATTAAAGTATGTTATTTAAGAGACTACAATTAAATCACTGGACATATTCATCATATTCAAGTTTAGGATTAAAAACAAATATCTAAAAATTATGCGGAAGCATAAATGGTACTTCGTTTAAGCTCAAGCAAATCAGGGATTATGTTGTTAATGTACTATTTTTTAGCATTTGAAATACATTTGTTTTCTCAAGAATTTGTAATTTTATGTCACTTTTAACCACTCATTATAGAGAGTTTATATAATATAAAGTTTAATGTCTGAACAATTTTTTACATACATAATAAAAATTACATATTTTTTTTGCAACTACTTGCTTTTTTTAAAATTAAAACATTTGACACGTTTTTCAAAACAGATTTTATTAAAGAAAACCATTAAAAATTTAAAGATTAAAACGAAATATTTTCTTGGAACATTACCATGCCAATAAATTTTTCGTTATTTTCTGTCGCCGCTGTAGATAATTCGTAACGATTTTATTCTTAAATTTTCCACCATAAATTATTTTAAGCACAAATTTCTTTTTTAACATGAACATTTTTGATTTTATGCACATTTCATCATACATGTACTTTAAATATTTACAACTATCTCATATAATTTTTTATAATATATCATACCTATAGCATCAAAAATATCTATAAAACGATACAAAACCATGAAAATTATGTTAAATGATTAATATTAAAGAAAAAAACTAGTGCACGTACAAGTTCTGTTTGATTTGGTTTGTTTTCAATTTAAAAATTATTTTTGGTTTGATTTTCTAATGAATAATGACGATACCGAGGCTGCAACTGTTTTTAACGCGTGCCATCACTTCAACCAACAACACCTCAATAATATTGAATTTATACAGAAGAACACAAACACTGTAACAACAACAATAACAATGATAATCATATGAAAAAAAAACTGCACGTCGTATTTTGTATGTTAAAGTTGAATCGTCTCCCCTCTTTTCATAATATTTTTTTTTCGTGTTGTTCGAAAATGATGAAGAATTAGTAAAAGAACAGAAATAATAAAAAAACTGAAATTATATTTTATTTTGTGTGTGTGTTGTAAAAAAAGAAACAAAAAAAAAAAAAAAAATAATGCAGTTTTAAAAATAAAATTTGTATCTTTTATAAATTCAAAATTTTGAACTGTAACCATGTCACAACAACTGTAAAATAGCATTTAATATTTCCCATTCTCCACCACCTCAGCAACCTCCCTCCACAATAAGCAATCGACCAAAATATAACAAATATAAAAAATAACACATTGCAAAGTTTAACAAAAATAACAAACAGCATGTTGTGTGTTTGTGCTTATTTACCACCACCACCTCCCTAAAAACTTTATTTTCCATACAGAACTTGCAGGAGTGCATTGATAAATTTAAAAAAAAAGTATTTTGACTTATATATTTAGCTACGATTTCTTATCAAATTTCTTTTACAAAGTTGCCTAATTAAAACTTTAAAGCAGATGATCTGGACTATATCAATAGGACTACTATAGGTTAATCTTCGAAACATGCTGGGACTTTACGAACCAATCCTGGTGTAGTAGGACTGATTGCAGGTAACAGGACTCTGAGAATCTCAGACTATACTTATATCCTGTGCTTTTTTGACTGGGTTTTCACTTTATTTCTCTTCACATCTAGTTCTATTTATAAATTTTGTGATACACAATGCATCCTATGAGTCTCCGTTAGGAAGTGTATTTCTTATAGTAGACACCCCCTCAAATCTATCTAACACATTAAAAAGGCATATTTTTGAGGTTTCATACATCACTTTTGCCTACTTTTATGAAATTTCAAATTTGAGTTTTTTTATGGAAATTTTCTTCGAACATAAAACTTGAAATTTCAACCGATTTGAATTTAATTTAATAATTGAAAAAATTTATTAAAACAAGTTAGTGTATTATCTAATGATTCTTATTGTATTTGCGCTAACAACAAGTAACATACATATATAATTTATTTTGAATTTGACCATCTAAAAGTCTTTACTTAAAATAAGTTTTTTTTTTGTTGTTAAAGAACACATATGAATACTTTTTAGCACCAACTTAAAGTAGAGGTTATGATGAAAAATCTGTTTTTTTTTTTTAATTTTTACGTTGAATTTTATTTGAACAACGAAATAGCTAAAACCTTATTTCGGGACGACATTTGTATGATGGCTACGTGAAATCATGGAACGGTTTTAAACATTTTCAACAGATTTCATCATTGAGCCGAAGCTTATGTACCTAATTTGATCGAAACATCTAAACCTATGTGATAATAAAATAAAACTTTTTCTATACCTCAAAACTTTTGATTAATTGGCCAAAAAGGTATAGTAATTTTTTGTTTTGTTCAGAATATATGCTGAAATCAATGGTATAAATAATAAAATAAATTATCACGTACATTTTGAGAAAACTTAAAGTAAAACTTCATTGTCGTTTTTCTCAATTCCGAGTTTTTGGATATGTACCCAAAACGATAATGAGCTGACGATGTATATTGCGTTGACTTGTCCTTAAAAATACATTTCTTTTGGATGGAATCAATATAAATAAGTAGCATTGTTTACCCGATTTCACAACTTACAGTCGATCTCAAATTTTACATCAATTAGTTTTAGCTTCTAATGAAGCTAAATCTATTTTTTAATGGCAATTCTAATATAGCTGCAGCCAAAGGGCATGTTATATCATATATTTCATTTAACCCAAAAGCTAAATTTATTGTATGAAGCTAATCATAAAATACAAGTCTTTGTCAGACCTGAAAACACACACATCAGAAACATCAACAATAATAGTATTAATATATCTAGATTTGTAGCAATGCATTTATCTTCTCTTTCCCTGTCTTACTTTTCTATATGTATTATTTTATTTCTTCTTTTATTCCCATGTTTGACTTTAAGAGTTGACTACCGTCATCGTAGTCTGATTGTTTTTGTTCAGAAAAATAAAAAAATATGAAATGCATGTGACCAAAATAAACTTTAAATGTGGCATCTTCTCATTCATATCTTCCCAAGTTGTGTGTCGTCGTCGTATTTCTATGTTCATCGTGTTGTAAACGTAACAAGCATGTGTATTTATTTTGGCTTTGTATGCCTGACAGTCTTTCTGTCTGACTCGTATGTTTTTTAAGAACCTCTTTATATATTATCATGATGTTTGCATGTTGTTGGTTGATTCTACTGTATATCAATGAGGCTAGCAGGCAGTTGTTGTTAGACAACCAGCGCGCCACCAGACAATCAACCATTCAAACATAATCTTACCCCTAAAACCAAACCAAAAAGTTTTTATGACTTGAAACCATATAAAAAACTAAATTTGCACACACCAAATTGTTAAGCTAAAGTAAAAAGTGCAGCTGCCTTCCTGACTGCCTTGTTTGTTATTAGGAGTGCAGAAGCATGTATAAGGGAAAAAATCAATAAAAATATAAAGAAAACATAACGAAGAAATAAACAGCACCATTTTTGTAAGTGTTTCCGAAACAAAAACATTTATACAAAAACAAAAAATAAATGTATCTTTGGGAAGGTATTAAAATGCATGCTTGCAGGTTCATTTACCCCTTTCCTATCTACGTTATACACACCCATAAGATATGTACATGTATGCAATGTATGACGTAGCTTTGTTAATTTAACGTTGGATTTTGCAGCCACTTATTACAATTTGTTGGGTGTTTTGTTTCAAGTCGTCTGCAAATTCTCAAGTGATTTTAATTCTATCTACTTAGATTTTCGTTCTAAAATCTAATTCCCAGCTCCATACTTTCTATTTTATGTGGTGCTTCCAACACTTACCATTTATCCAGGCATTCATTTGTGACATGGCCTCCTGATTTCTTTTTCCCATAATCATAGGCCACTGAGCCATTTTTTCACTGGACTTTTTCTTTATGGTATTGTTTTCCTTTTAATTATTTTTGTAAAACAATTACAAGTTAATGTTTTCTGTATTATTTACAATATATTTTGGACATTTTTTCAAATAATAAATAAATTTTTACTGGTCTTTCAACAAATTAAGAAAATTTTCTGTGCTTTGTGTTCTATTGACTAATTTTCTTTTTCTCGTTCTGCTTTGCTTATCTTTTCGTTTTTATGTTTTTAGTCTGTATTCGTTCGTTCGTTTATTTACTTTTGTTTCATTTCGTTTGCAGTGTTGCCAACTCAAGAAAAAAACTCGTATTTTTTTTGGAAGAAATTTTAAAATTACCAAAAAAAATTGGACATAAATCAAGATTATCGAAACAGCTTGTATTCTATTTTGTTGGTTTTGATAGAACTTCTAATTATTATTTTAAACACTTAGTTTAGGAGTTATAGGACTTTAAAGTTTTTATATATACTTTTTTTTGGCTTTTCTCCTATTCGAATTCATTAATAAATCTAGCAATGATTTATAGACCCTAGTAAACAAACATTGATTAGGATCAAGGCATATTTAACCAGGTGGCAGCGTAACACCAGCTGATAATTGTTTGCTCTACTCATGTGTTACCTTTTGAAATGTCAAAAACTTGTTTACAAAAATTTTTCAATTTGTTATAAGAGAAAAAGGAACATTTTATATTTAAAAATAATTTTTTTTGTCACCGCTTTGTGTGTGTAAAATATTTGAAAGTGCTAAAAAAAAAACTTTAATTTTAAAAAGTGCGTTTTTGTTATTTTTTTTTTACAGTTTAGAAGTCACCTTGTTAATACATCTTTATTAGGATTAGTCACGGCAACTCTATTATAAAATATTAAAGTCGGCATTTGAATTATATGGCATTACTGCTCCATACATTTGCTACGAATAAGTTGAAAACAAGTGTCAAAAGGTTTATGGTTTAGGAATCGGATAAATATATTGAGAAAATATTGAGTTGCTTTAAACTACCGTTAGGTGGAAGACATTTTTATCAAATGTAATAAATTTATATCGAGGTTGGCAACAGATAAACATTAAATGAAATACTTTTCAGCTCATTTCATACGAGTATTATTTCAGACAAATTCAAAAACCAAACATTTTTAATATGAATTTTTGTCAAATTTATTTACAAAGTGGAGAAAATTTAAATTAAAAATTTCCATCAAAAGTTGCATTTTTAACAAGTGTAAAAAACAGAGTGTAATTTTTTATTTTTCAAACGAAAAAATTGTTGAAATTAATACCCTCATAGTGAATTTACACCAAATCTAAACATATACCCCCTTATGCATAAACAGTTTATAAATTTATCAAAGGTTTATAAAACAAATTTTGTATGGAAATTTTGTTGATAATGTTTAGTTGATAATGTTTACATATAAATTTTCAGTTTCCGTTTGCCATATAGGGAGGGCCTATTTCTAAGGAAAAAAAAAATTGTCGATAGCTAAAAAATTCATTTTACGCACGGCTTTTTAAGCGGTCTATTACTGCCGAGATATAAGAAAAAAACTGTAAATAGAACCTTTTCACCTCCTAACTTATTTTCTTTGTACATAGTTTCGTCAGTTTTTAATTCCAGTGTTTCCCGACTAAAAGTCCCGAGAATCCGGTAGTTAAAAATTGGCAAAATTCCCCGGATATTTAGGATAAAAGCCCTAGTTACAAGTTATATTTATTATTATTTTGGTTTTTATTGAGTTTTCATCAAAAACTATTTGAAAGTAATTTTTGACTTGTATGGAAAAATTAAAAAAAAGCCGAATAAAGCTAAATACTACTAGTTTTTCATTAGAGTAAAGAGCATATTAAAAAGAAAATATATACAAATATGCCGCTTTACACATTTTAACGCTTTTGTTTACATTTTTAAAGGAGTTTTGTTTACAAATGTGTAAGACGTAAATTAAAAATGAATAAAATAAAGTGGTCGTCATTTAAAAATAAATAAAATGAAAATTTTCCATTTTAATGCTTAATAAGTAAGAAAACCTTAAGTGCCTGTATTATTATTATCAGTCAACACCCATTTTTGACAATATTTTTAATATTACAATAAACAACCCTTTAATTTAAATTGTAAAATAATTTAAAGTTATCATCATCAAGATGTGTGTTGTAGGAACAGCAGCTCAATAGAATGCCTGATTCGCAAAACCGTATACCATAGAAGTCTCGTAATTGTCTGTCATCCAAACTATTATAATCACCGTTGCAATAAAAACGATCAGCTACTACACTAATCTACCATGTTATTATGCAAATCTTTAAAAAAAAAAAAATAATATTATTAAAGTACTGAGTGAGAGAGGTTTTGTGTTTTTATTTTGTTTTTATGCAGTATATGTATGTATGTATGTATGTATGTATGTATGTTTGTAATTTTATTTCGCCTGTTCGCCATAGTCATCTTAACATTTTTATTAACAATTCATCATAGTATTTTATAAAAGTTTTATAAACTTTTAAATATAATTCCTACTTTCGTGCATACAAATTTGAAACGTATACGCGCTTTGCATACATTATCTACTATATACATATCTATCGCTGCGTGTTAAATAGTACTCGACTGCGAGTATTTTGTAATTTTCTTTAAATTGTGTAAATTACTGATTAATACCGATTTAGTTGATTGTTTTGTTATTTTCGTTTTTAAATTAATAATGAATTTAAGAGAATAGCGTCCGTCAGTCGCCAAGTGTGTGTCAACGACCATTTAGTCATGACGTTTTTTTTTTCCTATTTCAGAATTTTTACAATTTAGTCCAGTTGAACTTGAAAATTTGTTTAATTCAATTTTGGCGAGTAATAAGGAAACATAATTTATTTATGGTTTATTGCTTTATAGAACAATTATAAAAACCACGCACGTCTTGTACGCAAAACGTTTTGCTATATTAATCTATTTCTAAAATGTTTTTTTAAAATGCATGGCAAATTTTATGTAGGAAGTTTGTTTTCTATATCAGATATTTTTTGGGATTCGTAAAATGATTTAATTTATGTACGTATGTAAATGAATAAAACTTCCCATAGAAGATTATTTTTTAACAAAACTCACAAGTAAAATAATTTTATTTTGATCAATGACTTGAATAATTAGTTAAAGTTAATGTTAGACATCATCTATTGCCCAACACACATTATCCATTGGAAAATGTTACACTTGTACGTTTCATGAATTGTTTTCAAATGTATCCTAACATTGAAAACAGTGTTATTTACCAACTTTGTGAGTTCTTACTCCGAGTGATCGCCATGATCTTGGTCGTTTGCAATAGTTCAAACAAAACCCTGTAGTACTCAAATTTTTCATTGACATAAGACTTCAAAATTGTATTCGTAGTAACGCACTTTCATTTATGTTTATTAGGGTGGATGGAGGCAAAAAATAAGATCTTGTTTGTATTTTTGTCGTGGGCAAATAGTTCCTTTTTAAGGTTTTATGAGTTTCTTCACATTTCACGCAAAAAAAAAAAAAAAAAACATGAAATATTGGTATTATATGGTAGGTCTTTGAAAGACTGTTTCAGAAATTTTCATGTAATACTCGAACTTTTGTAATTTTACATTTTGACTTTCAATTATTTAAAGTAATTAGTTTAAAGTGATACATTATAAACCTCATTTACATACATAAAATCAATGATATATTTTCGAATATAATTTGATTCCGGCATCAAATTTCAGTTACAAAAGCTACAAAACCAAATCATTTGTCCAGCCAGATCTGAATTTGGAACCACTTTAACCCAAAACACGAAACTTTAAATACAATATACAACCTCTAAATGTTATCCTATTTTTAGATGACGAAGAAAAGAACAGTTTTAAAACTTGAGAGCATTGAAAATCGCACAAAATGCAAAATGTACATGCTTCAAATTTGCTGAAATGTCATATTGACATTTTATAATTAATTAATTAATTAATTAATTAATTCTGTTAAAATATTTAAGACGCAATTTACAAAAGACATATTTAGATTGTCCATTCTGTTAGTTTTATTTTTTTGCTGTATAATACAAATTTCGACACAAAAAAATGCTGGTGTATCATCAAAATATATAATACTGAAAAGTTTATGGCCATCTAGTTTAAATATTTAGAACATTAATTTTGCTTATAATACAAAATATGTATGTATTTCCGAAAAATACTGAAAAATTCGTCATCAATAAAAACTGGTATATCATCAAACATATGGTAAACTATTTATGGTCACAGAAAGCATTAATATTTAAATTTTATCAGAACAAAAACCTTGGTTTCGTAGAACTGAAATCCAACACCAAACTAAAAACTAAAACTAATTTCAAGTACCAATTTTTTTCTTTTGCAAATTAACCTTCACCTAAATTTCTAAAATAAAGAAAAATCTCAGCATTTAAATTAAATATTTATTTATTTTGTAATTCCGCTATACTTTTAATTAGTACGTCTGTATGTCTTTAACAATAAAGACAACAACCAGAATTAAGTTTTTCTCAACATTATTTTAAATTTCTATATTAACTTTGCTTGCAAGAGTAGTGGTGAAGTTTAAACTAATTTGTATTAAATTACCAAAAGTCTGTACAAAAGATTTTCATTGACGTTTCATATCTTAAGTTGATCAGCATATTTTGCTCAATGTATATGTAAATTGGTAAAATTATTTTATTTTGCAGTTTGTTTTTACTTGTGGAAAAATTACACCATTTCCCAACAGTTTTCCAAAATGTTGGGTTAAATGTTTTTAATATAATTTAAGAAATATTTAAAATACTAAAAAATGTTAAAGATTGGATAACATTTTCTTCAAGTCGCATGACTTTATATACAGTGGCTGACAACACAATGCAAACAACAAAACTAATAGATCAAAATCCAATTTTATTTTTATATTTTATTTACTTACATTAACAAAAAACAAAAAATAATTAAATTCTGAAAATATAAAAACTTAAAAGTATTCATATTCATGGTATTGACAAAACAATGGAAACTTAGGTATAATTTTTACAAAAATTGTCTGGCCCTTTTAGTCACTCAGTATTTTGTTGGATATACATTAATATTTTGCCATTAACTTATAACCGCATGTGTTATATTTTTGAGCCAGTATTTTAATATCTACGTAGGTTTAGTATGGGATTGAGGTCAGGCTTTAAAAAATTGATGGCAGGCTTGAAAACACGTATGTACCTCATTGGATTGTAACCACTCGTTTTGGGGTCATTGTGGTACTGAAAGGGCCATATTTTCCTCAGCGTATGGAATCGTTTAAAATGGATTTGTATTCGATTCAAGTCATAGTATATATTATGATATGAATTGAACCCATACCTTGTTCTGAAAAACAGCCCGACACCATAATATTGCCACCGCCATACTTGACTGTCTTATTTGTGTACTTTAGGTACTTTTGGATTCATCCGAAAAGAGAAAACAGTATTACGAGGGCCACAAAAAGGCCGTCACTTTTTGATTTTCCCGACAGAAAGGGAAACACTGCTCCTGTCAATAGGAATCTGTCAGTTGACTCCTGTCAAAATTTGAACAAGCTGCGTCATTTAGTTTGTGGTTGAAAGCCATTGATAGCAGACTATCTCGTGACTTGACGATAAAATGGTGAACTCTGAACCATCAATTTCAATGGTAAAATGTGGATTACTGAATTTCATAGTGGCCGTACATGTACGGAAGATGCCGAACGTTCTGGACGTACAGTTGAAGTCTCTACACCCAAAACAATTGAAAAACTTCACTATATGGTGTTGACCAATCGGTGATTGTGGAAGCAATAGTCATCTCACATGGCTCAGTAGTTTCAATTTTAAATGATCACTTGGGTATGAGAAAGCTTTCCGCAAGATTGGTGGCGCCTTTGCTCACAATCGACCACAAACGCAATCGTGCACACATGGCAAAAATCCATGAATTAGGCTTATCTGCTCTATTCTCCAGATTTAGTTCCGGGTGACTTTTTCTTATTTTCAAACCCGAAGAAATGGCTCGGCGGAAAGTGATTTGATTCCAACGATGAACTCATCTCACTTAAAAATACCTATTTTGATGACCTCGACAACTCTTCACCCCTATCGCGAATCAATATTTCCCATTTTTCGTTCATCAACTTTGTTCACTTGAAAAAATTCCCCATGTTGTGAAATAAACAGCTGTTACGAACAAAATCAACTATTGTAAATGAAAATTTCATGGGAATATCACGATTGCAATTTTCCCTTCATGGGAAATGGAAATGGATGGATTGCCGATAGGGGTGCTTATAGAAATAAAATTATTTTTTATCTAAAAACCTGTGTTTCAATCTAAAAGTCACGGACTTATTGGCCCGTCCTCGTATATTTCCATCTCCACCAGTTTAAATGTTCTCTGCCAAATTGTATACAAACAGTACGGTGTTTTTTGAAATAAGAAGTTTTTTACTTGACAATACCAACTAAGAAAGACCAGGCACGTATAAAAAAATTTCGAATACTACTTAGAGTAAAATTAAAGGTTTATTAAAGCCTAATCCGTTAAAATTGGTAATAAAAGGATGGATGATTGTCCAGCTAAATTTGGGATTGGAACCACAGTGCGGGGAGTCATTTTTTAAACTCTCATGCTATTAAATTATATTGTCTTGGAGTAGTTTTACGAGATTTACCTCCCAAATGTACTGTCGTTTTACAGTACCTATCTCACAAATTTAGTTTATAATTTTTTGAAACTGCTGATTGCAGATGCTGATGCAGCACTAAAATTGTTTATTATGTTGGTTTTTAAATACTCCCAAGCCTTGGCTATAGCCATTTTTGTTAACTATTTAAAAAAAACGTATTATGCAAAAAACTACAAAATGAAATTATCATGTGAAAACACATGTCGTTGGTCACTATATTATGCAATTCAGGCCAAAAGAAGTTTGTAATCATCGACCTTTAGCGCAAAAGAAAAATAAATATGGACCGATGACGCCGTCAGCCTAAAATTCACAATAAAACATTGACTTTTTCGGGATGAATTGGACGCTGTTGGATCTCATGTTGATTTGTATCGTCCCAAATGACAGCCAATTCGACAGATATAGCTTCAACAATATGGCCGCTATCAACTGTAAACGTTCGGAAGACCCTTTATAACCTCATTCAATAAATGTATTGTTTTAAAAATTTAATGTCTAAAAACGCTAAACATTTTAATTTATCTTAGAGAGAATACCTACTATGTACTATGTGCACCAAAAGTGAGTAAACGCCAGTGACTTTTGTTATTTTTTTAAGATAACGAATAACGTCGAAGTCTAACGTAAACCTTTTATTAAAAACGGAACCTAATATTCGGCATAATACAAACCGAAACTTTTAAATTTTTATCGATAGATTTATTATATGATAATCATTATATAAAAAAAAACATATAATTAACAAGTGTTTATTCACTTTTGAGGCTCATAGAAAATACATGGATTTTTGAAAACTGTAATTATAGGTTTCAAACAAAGTTTCCATTGTATTATCACTCACTGTACCAAGATTTGAAAAATAAAAGCTGAACATTTTTAAGCAACAAATAATTTTCAGTGGTAAATACAATTGCTAATGGAAATGGTTTCACATTTCGTTTAGTGTGTAAAATATTTATTGTTCGTTGAGTTTATGGTATTTCGATGTTTTATCGAATAAATACCACTATTGTTGTTGTCTTCAAGTTCGTTTGGTTATAAACATTAATATTTTTGCGTGTGTCTTCTGTCTGTCTTCTATTTGCTTCTACTTTTTTTTTTCTTCATCCATTTTTTAGTTCCTCATCTGTTTTTGTAGTTTGAACTTGAATTTATAGTTGATTTTTTTTTTATTTTTTATTTTTTACAAATATATTTGATTATTTTTGTTGTTTTCTGCTTATTTGAAGGTTTTATTTATTATCTTTTGGGCTTTTGACCATTTGGTTAATGTTGATATCGTTTTTGTTATTATTCGACGTTTTTTATTGTTGTTTTTCTTAGAAAAAAAAAAAAAAACTAGTTACGGTTAATATAAGAGGAGGTGCATTGATTTTTGTTTAAAGTCGTTGGTTGTTTTGTCTAATCATGGCCGGTCTCCCCGTGTTCGATCTGCGGTATTCATTATATACACACATATCTATATGTGTTAAGAGAAATTCCAGTGGTGTAGTGTGGCGCAGGGTTAGGGGGAATTGGAGATGATATTTGTCAGTATTCATTCAAGTTTTATAAATATGTGTATTTCCTCAAATTTATGTATCTATTTAAAGTTAAAAAAAAAAACGTAAAACTTTATACACGTGTCAATTTTTGATTATAGAATTTTTTGACCACTTTTGTTTGAACGATTTAATGCCGGTCTTAAAATATTTGAAGCAAGATCTGTGTACCTATACTTCATTATTCTAATCAGTATTTCTAAAATTAAATGTATTAACGTCTTATTTTCACACACGAACTAAATAATACGCTATTGTCAATTGATAAAAATCGGTGTAGTTAAATGTTTAAGGCCTTATTCATAAACAATTTTTAAATTAAAACAACGTTTTAAAATCCAATTTTGTATGGAAATTTTGCTTTAAAACATTGTTTAAATTTAAAATTTTTTTTATGAATATTGGGGTTAGAATATATTTCAAGCACAGAAAAAAGTTTCAACATAAATAGTACGATTTGATTTCATTGATTTTCAATTCATAACATTTATAAATAATTTCAAATAAATTCTAGGAGGCTAGAAAAAAAAATATTTCAATTTTCATTTATATTTTTATGTTTGTTAAAACCATAGATAAATACACATAGATCGGAAACTCTGCTGTCAAAGACCTAACTCAATTGTCAAAAACCTAAGTGGTGAGAATGTATTAGTAGAAAAAACTATGTGAAAACAAAAACAACACTCGTATGTGTGATTATTTTGAGTAATTTTTTTGTTTGAGTTTTTTTTTCTAGTTTCCGCTCTATGTTTCTCTATGGTTAAAACTTTTTGAAATTTTCCTTGTTTTTTTATGATTTTCAGCTACCAAATGAGTTTGACTGCATTTTTTGAAGCAGCTGAAATGATTTAATGTTTTTGCATGTTTAATTATGTTAAACTAGCTTGACCCGGTGCGCTTCGCTACCCCTGTCGTAGTAAAAAAGTATGTTTATCCCTTTCTGGTCCAAGTATTGAAAAAAGTTATAGCCTATTGACGCTTTCAAGTAAGGATCTATATACGTTCCAAATTTCAATAAAATCGGTTCAGCCGTTTAGGCGTGATGCTCAAACAAACAAACAAACGAACAAACTTACAAAGACATTTATATATTTATATAGATTATATTTTTTACGTTTCTGATTTTGTTGATTAATCTTGAATAATTGGTCAATATAGGGCCATTATAAAAAATATTTTAACTAAATCATTACGTAATGCAATTTATTATAAAATATCTAAAAATTTATGTAAAAAAAGCATAAATTTCCGTCATGTACACTTTTATAATAAGGGTCCTCATGTAAACGCTTAAATGCCTCGCAAACTGTGCAATCTGTGCATTTTTACACTCTCGCAAATGAACTGTCAAAAAATGTATGGAAATTCGTTTGCACAACTCCGATAAGTTTGCGCGACAATTTAGACTCGCAAACTTAAATTTATTGTGCATTTGAATATCAGCTGCTTTTGTTTACTTTTATTTATGAAAAATAAAAATCAAATAAAATATAAATATTTTGTGCATGTGAAAATTGTGTAACTTTGGAACAGAATGATTGGATTGAATGGCAATGTGTATGGAAACATTCACCAAGAGCTAGAACATATACAAAATCTTCCAAACTATGTATATCATCGTTTGTTCCAAAGATTTAACTTTCATTCAACATTTTTAGAATTTAAATTTATACAATTTGAAAAACTTATTTTTTACAACTTTTGTTGAATTTATTTTTATTTGACATTTTTAACAAATATAAACTTTCTGTGTAAACTTGCACAAAATTGAAAAGGTGGGTTCATGAAACACGTCGCGCAAATTTGCACATTTGCACAAATGGGAAACTTAAGCGTTTAAATGAGTACCCTTAATATTTATGAACATGTTCTTATTCTGAAGGAAAAAAAGTTTGGGAAAAAAGTCATGTTCGATTAATAATGTTTATTAAAAAATTCATACCAATTATGAATTTCTTTTTTCTGTGAGAAGAAGTAAATATTAAAATAAAAAGCTATAACTGGTATAATTTTCATTTACAAAAAGTAAACTCTGGGTTGTAGATCTAAATCTAAATCTTGCTTTAATCAGTTGGGCTAAATGACATTCAGATCCCGACGGATATGGAGTAATAATTAAAACACTGATACTGAATTGTTACGCAAAAACGAGATATATTTGTGTGGCATAGTGCTAAGGCGCAAGAAATATCTGTGCCTTCTTGCTGTTCCTTCCTAGAATAGCAAAAAATATAATGCTAGTTCTTCAATTTGGAATAGTTTAAAGGAAATTAAGGGACCGATAAAGTTTTTAATATATTTTTACCGGTTTAAGCTATTTTGTTCATTTTCGTTTAGGTCCTATCGTTTTTTAAATGCTTTTGCAGTTTGAATGATTTTTCCCTTTTTCAATACTAAACATTTGTGATCAACAGATAATCTTTGGGAAATACCGTTACAATTTGATAGAAAACCAATTTTAGCTTAAGTTCACATCGACCATATTTTTGGTAGTGGGTATAAAAATATTTAAACAAAACAAATTTGGGTATATATGAATCGGGACACTCTGATTGTGACAGTAGACATTTGTCTGTTTTTAAGATTCGAATACAATTTTTTAAATTTTGTTATTATCTTAGCGTTTTATTGCAAAATTTAATAGGATATTGTCACCAAAAATGCAAAGTAACGTAACAACAATAATACCAAAATCGAATGTTTGATAGATAATGATGAATAAGTTAAGAAATAATAAAAAAAAGCTAAATTTTAATTTGGAAATGTGTTTTTTTTTTCATTCTGTTTAATGATCAAATTGGAGGAATTAAGTCTAGATCATAGATACTTTTAATTCTTCAATGGTTTTTTGCTCATCACTTTAAACATTTTTGAAATGATGTGTTACGTTATTTTGCATTTTTGGTGACGATATTTAATATCTTAATCCCCCCTCCAAAACTATCGCAAACCTGCGCTGCTGTTAAATGAGTTGTTTGACCTTTATTAAACAAAAAACACAACAAAAGCCTTAAATAGTTTTTGGTTTCCTATAAATCACAAAATTTTGTTATTTTTTTTCCGTTAGAAATTTATAGAGACGCAAATTAACGCATGTACAAAATACTTTTGTTACAAAAATAAAATAACTAAACATTAAATAACTATTCTATACACTTACTATTTCCTCTTGCAATATTTTGCTGTCGCATTACACCGCCATTATTGTTGCCATAATAATGTAAAACTTCTTGATTACCATCTACTCTCCCGCCCGTATTATATGGCTCATCCCGACTATCCACTATTTCCGGTTCATAGTTGTGTATGTAAGCAGAACCCCAGTGATCGTTAAAATCTTCCTCTTCCAGTGTTAGCAAATGATCGAGTATTTGTACGCCACGCTCAAGTGGTCCATGAAATTTATTGATTATATTTGAAATGCGCAGTTTGAGGCCGTAATCCGTTTCCGTGTCCAAGTTGTGAACAGATGGTGCTGTGGTGGCCCAATAAAATAAATGTCTGCCTATGTGACTGCCTAAGTGATTGGCAAATGCTTCGATCATCTTTCCTGTACACCTACCGATATGACAGACTTCATTCTAGGGTTGCCGGACATTACAGGTTTTCGATTCCAAGTGATATTGTGAATTTTGTCTCAGCTGATAGACTGTAATGGGGAAAAAAAGTACACATTAATTACAAGTGTCCAGCATTACAAACATTATAGTTATTATTTAAAATTCACATTTAATTTAAAGAAAAAGAAAACAAAATGTTTCGTAATAACCACAACAATTATTATTTAAAAGCAAACCCACTATAAACTTCACCTTGATCATTGTCCCCCTTTACTAATTCACATTTTTTGTTGTTGTTATTATTTTATCATTTTAATTTTAATGTACAAATTGTTTGTCCGTCTGTCTATCTATCTAACTGGCTGTATGTATGTCTTTTGTATCTTGAGAGTTTCAATTTGTTTCGGCTTGTTCACTTTCACTTTAATATGTTTTCTGTTTCTTTAAATGTTGCAGGAAGTCTTCTTTCTCAGCCACTATTAATATCGCGTTTTTACACACGATGATTGAAATTGTGGTTAGAGTACATTCATCTAATGTTTTATCTGGCGTAATTTTTTTTTTTAACTTTATCAACATTACTCAATATTAAATTAAACTAGTTATGTTCCATGATTTTGATGGTTCTCCAAGTTTATCATATGGTCATAAAAGCTCTAGCGGGAAGGTAACTTGACGCGACTAGTTATGTGTTTGGTTCTTCACCGGTTCTAGTTCTGACACTAATTTTCCAAATTTGTTTACCCCCATTTTAATAAAAATTTTTAAATTTAAACAATGTTTTAAAGCAAAATTTCCATACAAAATTTGATATTAAAATGTTGTTTAAATTTAAAAATTGTTTATGAATAAGGCCTTTAAAATTCAACAATTTACCTTAATATGTCAGGTTAAGTGATATATCGTATTTTCACATGTCACGGGACTAGTGTTTAGGCTTGTCATTCGAATAATCGAGGAAAAAAATATTTTTTATTCGAATGAATAACATTTTGCTATTTAGAATAACAAATTTTTCGATCAATAATTCTCGAATATTCGAATAAAATTATTTTTATATTAAAGTTTAAACAAACGTTTATATAAATAAAAAAATTTAAAAAACAAATCCAACAACGAATTTCTACATTTATTAAATACGAAAATCTTGTGAATACTAATAAGCTAGAGTGTTATATTCGGCTGTACTGTATCTTATATATTAGGGTATTCAATTAATCGGCTAATCGAGGAAATAATTAATCGGGGCTTAGATATGTTCGGTTAATAATCGGATAATTATAAATTATTTGATTAACCGAATAATTTATATTTTCATTTTAAATTGAAAATTTTAACAAAAAAAAAAAAAAAAAAAAGATAAATAATAGCAAATAAATATGGTATTTACACATGTTAGTTTTTTTAAGGATTTTAGTGAGATCTTCTGAAATAATCTATTAAGAAAATAATGTAATTTAAAAGGTTTCCTTTTAAACGATTTTTCTTTAGTTTTAATAAAGCTTGACTTGGAAAAAACTCTCTCACTGATTGTAGATGTTCGAGAAATCGAAAGTAAGGCATGAGGATGACTATCCAGTTTCATAGTTTTTTGTTCAGATTTTTTTATAAAACCCTCCATTATACCTTGGAGTCCTTTTTGGATTTTTTAGATTTTAAACACTTTTAATAGTTTCGTTAAGTAATGTCTTCAGTTTAGTCTATTAGTCTATTTTTTATTAGTAAAAAAAAACTATGTGAAAACAAAAACAACACTCGTAAGGACTGAGATTGAAAAATTTTAAACATACAAATATGTTAATAAAAATGAAACCACTAAACCTACAGTTTTGAATCTTTTTTCATTTGATTGAAATTATTGTTACAATTTACAAAAAGTATTATTTTTATAGTTCTAATCACTAATGATGAAATTAGGAACCTTTTTTGAAAACCCTTCCATTGTAGTTTTTATAGTGCTTTATGTCACTTTGTTCGAATAGGTTGTCCATCTCCGTTTAAAATCTACCACACTTTTGGACACCTCTTTTTGTGCTCTTCAATTCTCTTTTAACAAGAGCCCAATATCTATCCACTGGACTCAGCTCCAGGCAGTTTGGAGAATTTGCCTCTCTTGGTACAAATACCACATTATTGTTCTTTTACCACTCAATAACTTTCTTACCATAGTGACAGATGCCAAATCAGGCCAAAAATAAGTGGACACACTAAGAAGTCTTATGAATGGAAACATTATTTTTTGTAAACATTCCTTGATGTAAATTTCGGTATTTATAGAGCCCTTTGTAACAAATGTTTGCTTTTTTTGCTGCAACTGCATATTGCTTGCCATACCAAGAACTTTTTGGGAAATTTTGTCTGCTTTTGGGTCCTAAACTTTTCTTCTACATTCCCTCGAGCATCTGCAACATACAAAAATTTACCCAGAAGCTGCGAAAAATTTTCCATACGTACATTTCGTCATCCATTATGCAGCAGGTATATTTTTTGTATAAAATTTGACTTCAATTTTCGTACTCTGTCTTTGGCCTCTAAATTTTTAGCAGAGTTCCTGTCAGTAACTTTTTTATCCGTGTATGCTTTTAAACTTTCATTGGCTTTAACTTTTCGTACCAAATAGTCCGAGTACTGACCTAACCGGGCAGCTTTCCTACCGGATGTTTTGGGGGCTCTTTTGAAAATGCTTTCTGTTTATTGGCTTTAGAATCATCATGTGGGCGATTACTTCTACATGAACCTGGTTTTCTATCAACGGACAAGTTCTCCCGATACTGTTTAATAACAGTGAAATCAGTTTGACGTCAGACCTTTGATTGTTTGGCCACCTTTTTGTAGGACCAAGTTGGGTTTTGTTGAAAATATTTAATAATTTTAGTTTTTTCTGGTCACTCATTTTAATCAGATTTACAACAAATGCACATAATTGATTTTAAACATAATAACTGACATGCTTTACAAAGGTAACTTGATCAAAAAAAAAAAATGGAATTTTCTCAATTCAAAATTTATATTCACAATTGTGATATTAATATCATATCTCAATTTAAAATGGAAATTTTCAATTTCGTTTGGAATTTTCTCAATTTAAAATTTAAATTCTTAATTTCATTTAGATTTTTCTCAATTTCAAATTCAAATTCTAAATTTTATTTGGAATTTTCTCAATTTCAATGCAATATGGTGTAGTGTGCTTAAAACCATAGACAAATATATATAGAGCGGAAACTCTCCTGTCAAAGACCTAACTCAGTTGTCAAAAACCTAAGTGCTGAGAATGTATTAGTAAAAAAAAACCCTATGTGAAAACAAAAACAACACTCGTATGTGTGATTATTTGGAGTAAAATTTTTGTTTGAGTTTTTTTTTCTAGTTTCCGCTCTTGTTGTTTTTCTATACATAAAACAATTAACACAGAAGAGAGGGATATCATTTAAACAGTCTTGACTAGGCCATTGGAATATTTTTATGCGCTCTTTGGAGATCTCATTCGATGAACCCAGATAATGAAATTAAAACATTAAGAACCATTTACCGGCATCTGAACCGATTAATGTAAACTTAAAATATTTTTTTCTGGTTGCAACAAATTAACAAAATCCTCACGTTTATCTGTTGGAAAAAAAGTCCCAATGACGTAAAGGGTTTAAGTTTAAAATGTTTATATCAGAAAAAAAATCACATTACCGGAAATAATTGCAGAATATTTCTTGAAAATTTAATTTAAAAATAAAAAAAAGAAAAACATTAGTTACATCAAGCTAACAATTGAAGACAATCATCGTCTACTGAGTACATACAACGTAATAATTTTATCAATTTCATGTGTGTTTAAAATACACGATTAGTAGGTGATTTTAATTGAGATTGTGATGTGATTAGTATGTGAATTTATTTGTGTTTTTATTGTCTACTTAATAATTTTCGTTTTGTTTTTGTACTTAAAAAGTATATGTAGGTACATGCATACTTATACAGTTCGTTGTGTGGCGTAGAAATTTTCTTCATCTTCTTTCAACTCACGCTTTTATAACAATAACACATATCTTCTCAACAATATAATCGTACAAATAAATAATAAAACAGCACTACGGTAATAATATTGCATAATTTTGTTTTTGTTTGTTTACGTGTTTTTGTTATTGTTGTTATAACATTTAAATTTCACATTAGCGACAAAGTCACCGGGTTACAAATCTCAAAAAAAATAACACTCACTCTCAGTATCAATTAGCAAAACAATAGGTGTATTAAAATATGCTTTATGTATCTATACGTGCAAAAGGTGGGAAATTGTTAAAAGAAATAATAACATTGTGAAAATATGTCTTAAAAAAGATGCGAATTTAAAACATACAAGTGCAAAAGTAAAACTAATGAAATACTAATTTATTTAGTTGGCATGACATGGCATGCTCGACGGCGCAAAGTAATTATTTTAATTAGTACACAATTCGATGGCATCTTAAACCGTAACTTGTTAATTGAACAAATGATTCTAATGTGTAGGTTAAATGCTTTATTTACAGGGAAGAATCCATGTCAGAATGCATATAAAATTGTAATTTTCCCATCTCAAAAACTGATGCTCAAACTCTTTACTCTTACCTAAATATATGTATGTATAGTTTTACATCAAGGTCACTTCAAGAAGCTTTTTTGGAAAACTATATTCGGAAATTTCAGTTTTCAAAAACATGATATTTTACCAAATAAACAGTGTTGGAAAAAATAATAGGGACAATTACTTAAGCTAATTAAGCTACCGTTACCGAAATAACTGCAATTACCGTTACCACTACAATGCCGTCATCATTATAATCGGAAATACCCTTACCGATATTCTACAAATAATTTGTAATTTTAAAAATACAAATTTTGATTTTAATAATAAAAAATGAACCCCCAATTCATAATCAATTTTTAAATTTATAAAAGGTTTATAAAACAAACCTAAAAAACTTGTTTTCATTAAAATATATTAAGATGTTCAAGAGTTTCGTTTTATTCGTCCACAATTTGTTCAGTTTCAGCCAGAAATATATTTTCTATAATCTCAAATACATCATCATGTACTTATTCGATTTTCTATGGCTCTTTCTTAAATATATTAGTTTTAAGTTAAACTAACAACTTTGTTGCCTGCAGTATACATATAATCAAATTAATTCACAATAGATTTCCTGCAACTTCTCTCTGACTATACAATCTAAAAGGTTATTTCAACATTATGCTTCCCAAAACAGGTGGCATAATAATTTACCATACATATCCAACGTATATACTTATCTACTGGTTGTTCATCATGTTGTGCTGTTAATTTTTCTTAACCCAGTAATCTATATAACAATAATCTAGTACTTGGAAATGAAATCAATGTTGCTTATATTATAATATATCTTAGTACAGGCTAGGGTTGTCATTCGAATAAAAGTTATTCGAATAATCGAGTAAAAAATTAATTTTTTATTCTACAGAATAAAATGTTTCCATTTACCCCCATTAACACGAAGCCTGGTTATGCGTTAACTAATAGTTATACTGTGGTTTAAAATTATTTTTGTATGAAAACTGTAAGTATAACTATTAGTTAACACATAACCAGACTTCGTATTGCTGAGGGTTAGTATAAAAAACTTATTCGATTAACAAAACAATCTTAATGTAACAAGAATAATAGTGTATAATATTATATTTTATTATAAACGACTTTCTACACTTTCTAACACACCAATATCTTAACATTATGAAACCTAACTTAAAAACGAAAACATTGTGACTTCTAAATATAAATCAATAGCTCTGTATCTGCAATAGAGTTAGAATGATTTTCCAATTAATAGTAAACAATATAGATATAATTTATAATCTATTTAGTCAAATACCTGACTAATTTACTGAATCATTGTTAACAAGCTAATTATTAAACATTTACTGATTTTAAATATATTTTATTAAATTATTCGAGTAATATTTTTTTACTCGTTATTTTTTAGAATAATCAAGGAAATTATAAAAATTATATTTTTATTCGATTAAAATAAAACTTGACATCCCTAGTACTGTCCTATTCATACCTTTGTTCGTTCCTTTCAATCAGTTTATCTTTGAGTAATTATTGTTTACTAAATGAACCGTTAACACAACAGTGCAACTAAATTATGATTTACATCTTAACACTTTATTATATTAATGAAAAATGTTGTATGTAACACTACTGCAACTCTCGTTAATATACTTACAAGTACAATGGGTTCATTCATTCATACATATGTTTTCTAGATACTTGTGCATGAAAACATTGTAAGAAACTGCACATGACAACGTTGTAACAACAACAAGTGCCCTTAAGATTTTCAAAACATTTTCATCATCATCAACATTATTGAAATTAAGTTTTGGTGGAAAAATTAAATGAACACTTACATATATTTCTTTGAAGAGCACAGGATTGTTTAAAATTTTTCTGAAATAACCATTTATCTAATAATGGCCACAACTTAATTTATCATTCTATGTTAATTGTATACCCACCAATAAAAATATGGGTGGTATTGAGTTTATCATTCCGTTTGTAACATATCGAAATATTGGTCGTAGAACCAAAATGATCGGTCCCTATAAAATTCTAAGACGATCTAGCTATATCCTCCCGTCTGTCCATCTGTATGTTGTTGGCACGATAGAGCCTCGAGGAATGGACCTACTGGGATGACATTTTCCCGAAATGTTCTTTGCGCTCAGAAATGGTATTGAAAATGTGCCAAATTGGTCAAGAAGAACCTGAGTTATGGACCAAAATGTGAGACAATCTCTAAAGAACTTGTTTTATTTCAAAAATGTTTTGCTATTATATATATTGTTCCTTTGATAAAAAGGCAAGCTCTGTTGAAAATGGGTTTCTCTCAGCTCTCATACAAATTTCATCCCGGAATATGCCTCAATGGTACATAAATATCTAATTAATAGCAGTAATTCAGTAATTTCAGCAAACACAAGTTGTATGTTACAATAAATCACTAAACGACATTTTCGGTCCATATTTGACCCATTGCCATACTAAATTTTATGGAGATAGGTTCATAATTGGTCATAGCTACCATACGAGGGTCACTTCCGAAAAACACTTAAATCTTATATATAAATAGGCCACACGTTTTTTTGTGGTACACTTTTAAGTATGTTATTGTCCGCCAATATTGATGATACGTACAGTATCGGCCATAACTAAAGCTCAGTAAAGCCCCTCAGTAAATTTTTTTCATACACAATTTTTTTTTTATAAAAATAAAGTTTTAAATTTCTATTATGTATTATTTTCAATTGTTAATATATTTAGTACTAGCTTGACCCGGTGCGCTTCGCTACCCCTGTCGTAGTAAGAAAAATATGTAAGGATTTTATTAAAAAAAATCGGTTTTCCCCTGTTATCCCTTTCTGGTCCAAGTAAAAAATGTATAGCCTATTGACGCTTCCAAGTAAGGATCTATCTACGTTCCAAATTTCAATAAAATCAGTTCAGCAGTTTAGGCGTGATGCTCAAACAAACAAACTTACAAAGACATTTATATAGATTGACTAGATTGACCCGGTGCGCTTCGCTACCCCTGTCGATGTAAAAATCGGTTCAGCCGTTTAGTAATTATTGTTTAAAAACTAAAGGTACCAATTTTACCCGTTTTTCCCCTTTTTATCCCTTTCTGGTCCAAGTATTGAAAAAATGTATATCCTATTGACGCTTCCAAGTAAGGATCAATCTACGTTCCAAATTTCAATAAAATCGGTTCAGCAGTTTAGGCGTGATGCTCAAACAAACAAACAAATAAACAAACAAACAAACAAACAAACAAACAAACAAACAAACAAACAAACAAACAAACAAACAAACAAACAAACAAACAAACAAACAAACAAACAAACAAACAAACAAACAAACAAACAAACAAACAAACAAACAAACAAACAAACAAACAAACAAACAAACAAACAAACAAACAAACAAACAAACAAACAAACAAACAAACAAACAAACAAACAAACAAACAAACAAACAAACAAACAAACAAACAAACAAACAAACAAACAAACAAACAAAATAAACAAACAAACAAACAAACAAACAAACAAACAAACAAACAAACAAACAAACAAACAAACAAACAAACAAACAAACAAACAAACAAACAAACAAACAAACAAACAAACAAACAAACAAACAAACAAACAAACAAACAAACAAACAAACAAACAAACAAACAAACAAACAAACAAACAAACAAACAAACAAACAAACAAACAAACAAACAAACAAACAAACAAACAAACAAACAAACAAACAAACAAACAAACAAACAAACAAACAAACAAACAAACAAACAAACAAACAAACAAACAAACAAACAAACAAACAAACAAACAAACAAACAAACAAACAAACAAACAAACAAACAAACAAACAAACAAACTTACAAAGACATTTATATATTTATATAGATAAACAAATACTTTTTAAGTTAATCTTTCTATAAGAGGCAACTTTAAATCAAAAAATATTTAAAGTTAGAAAATAAAACGGACAAACCTAAAGCACCCCTTCATGGATATAATATAAAACATTTTTTAATTTATATTTTGTTGCAAATCCTTTGTTTTGGATGGCACAAGCACATCTCTTAGGCATAGAATATATTAAGTTTTTTATGGTGTCTTGCGATAATCCTTCCCAGGCTATAATAACGGCTTGAAATAAATCGTGGAAATTGCTGATCCTTATTTCGGCAATTTTCATGATTTTTTTTCATATTAACAATCTTCCATAAGTTCGCAATAGGACTGAAATCGGAAGATTGATCTGGCAAACTTTGGAGGTGTGCTTATGATCGTTATCCTGTTGGAACCTCCCTATAAGAGGCATCTCTTCACTGGCATAAGACAACATTACATCTATCAATATATCACGGTACATGAACCGATCCATAATCCCATTAACTTTATGAATTGACCCAATTTCTTGACCAGAAAAGCAACCCCAGGCCATTACATTCCCCCCCCCCCCCCCCCTCCATGTTTAATTGTTCCTTTGCAATACTTAGAATTCAGTCTTTCTCCTTTTCGTCTGCGAACACGCCTTATTCCATCGAAACCTTTTAATTTGTAATTTAATTAGTCTTCCATTTTTGAACACTCCAGTTAATGTGGGCTTTGGCAAACTCCAGTCTAGCTTTCTTGTTCTTAGCTGATATAAACGGTTTTTTTGCTCGTCGTCGGCTGAATAATACTTCTTCTACTGCTCTTCTACGCATTGTTCTTTCGCTAACGCGTAATCTTAAACTTGTTCTTACTTGACTACCTTAATGTGTAGGATCATTTTGCATTGCTCCTTTGATCAAGGAATCATCATATCATGTGGTTTTACACGGGCATCCTCCAGAATGCCTCGGTGCAAAAACTTTGGAATCTGCCTGGAAGTAACTGATCTGTTAATTGAATATTTTTTACTCAATTTATGCCGTGATAAGCCCGGCTTTATTTCTTCAATAACTTTAATTTTTCAATTCACTGGAGTACTCGTTCCTTGCTATCCATAGTTTTTTCACAATAAACTGTATAAAACTTAAATTATACAGACTACGCCTTCTTTTATTTTTATCTTCTGGAATTTTTAAATGCATCCGTTGTAAGTCCCGTTAACTGACATTGCAAATATGCAGAAAAATAGTAAAATGTTTAAACATCTTATAAGGGGGTGCTTTTGTTTTGTCCGTCGCATTTTGTATTTTGATTTGTTTTATCATTTGAAATCAATTGTTCATAAAATTATCCTGTACTAACAGAACATTATATGAACATTAACAATATAAGTTAATAAAATATATACAAAATACATCCCAAAAAAACCTTATTTTATAAAAAAAATTGTGATATGAAAAAATCCATTGAGGGAGTGATTTAGTTATGGCCGATACTGTATATGGTTTAAGAGGTACTTTTCTCTAGATATCCACAATATAAAATACTATTTCAAAATTCTTTCCTTAAAAGTGGTAAGAAGCGTTTTAATAGTAATCGAATTTCGACCACCGGGCGATTCTCGTATGCATAAATCTCTTATAAATATAGTCATCAGGTCAAAATTCGGCATAAGTAATCCTCATATACATACACAGAAAAGGCAGTTCCAAATTTTGTGAAGATCGGTCAATATTTGGTCATAGCCCATATAAAGACCGCTTTCGAAAAATACTTTAAACTACATAAATATCTTACATATATCGATTTCGAATCTAAATTTTACACAGATAAGCTTAGTACTCTGCTCAAAATTTCGTGCGAAATGAAAACTATGCGAAATAATTTCGCAAAAACAGTACTCTGTTCTTATTGTGGAAAACATGTGAAATACATCTGGCAACCTTATTTTTCCACACGAAATAACGTAAGCAGCACTTCTTTCTTACGAAATTAAAACCAACAGCTGATCATTTGTTGCATATACTAGGCTATACGCAATATGTACTAGGCTTTACGCAATATGTATGCAAAAATCAAAGTGCTGGATTTTCCAAAAACACATTACTATCGATATTGATTAAAATATTAACACAAACTTATTTCATACTACTGGGTTTTTTGACAAATGATCCATAATTATACATAGTTCCTATATAAGGAACATCCATTATGCTCGCACTGTGAAATTTACCACTGATATTTTATAGTGATAGAATATGTATTAAAAAAGACTAACCAAATCGGGTGAACCAGATAAAGGTATTTATATAAAGCGCTCAACAATCGGTGTCCGTATTATATTGATGGTGGGTATATAAGATTCGGCACATTCGTTTTCTACTTGCTGCTACATATCATCATCACCTATAAAATTGTATTTTTGCAATAATGTGATTTTAGGAATTTTGTTATTTGTTTAATATGGTTTTTCTGCAAATCATTTTTTAATAATTATTTTTCAAGAAATACTCAAAAAAAAAAAGACTCTAATGACTTGTAAAATAAGTTTCAAATAATAATTCAACTGCAGTTTTTATTTATATTTTCGTTTGCATTGTACTCATATGGTGTTTTATTTTATTTTTTTTTACTTTTAAGTTTTATATTCTGCAATTCATGGTTGTTCATTATGAATGTGTAATTTGGTTACTAATTGAAGGGTTTTTTATGTACATACATATATCTTTAAAATTGTATAATTGTGTTAGAATGTAACACATATAAATTTGCAATAATTTTTTGTTAAATGTTGACAAGTAATTAATGTTTGGATTTGAGGTGTTTACTAGTTGCTGCAAACATGTTGGGGAAAATACAAATTTGAAATGCTTTGGTTAAAAGTAAAAAAATAATACAAAATAAAAGAAACAAGTGAGAGGTATAGAAGCAACGGCTGCAATTTACACTTTTTTTAGTTTCTGTATTAAATAACAAAAATTAATAGATTCATATTTGTTATATTATATGTTTTATTTCTCAGTATTTTAGAATTAAATGAAGATATGAAGCAAGTTTGAAACAAATTCATATAAAGGTTTTAGGGCAAATGCGATAAAAAGTTTGGAGATGCAACGTTTGATTAGCCTTAAAATTAATAATACCAAAAAATGTTGTTTAAATTAAGGACATTTAATTCTAACAAGAATAAAATATATGAAATGAAATATTATTCATATAATTCTTATATGCCCGGCTGTCCCGACTAGTTACAAATGTTTCACTTTGGCTAAATTCATCCTTTTTATACCCTACATCACCATAGTGGGGAGGGTATAATGGATTTGTGCAGATGTTTGTAACGCCCAAAAATATTAGTCTAACACCCACCCCAACGATGTCCGTCCGTCTGGCTGGCTGGCTGGCTGGTTGGTTGGCTGGCTGTCCATGTAAACCTTGTGCGCAGAGTACAGGTCGCATTTTTGAAGATATTACGATAAAATTTGGTCCATATCATTTTTTCTGCCCAAGGACGAACCCTATTGAAACTGGCTGAAATCGGTTCATTATTTCACCTAGCCCCCATACAAATGTCCTACCAAAATTGGACTTTATCGGTCATAAATGTTTAATTTATATATGTATCTACACAAGTTTTTTCTCTAAATAAGTTTTATATATACAGAATTCACGTCACCAAATTTTATGATGATCGGTCCATAATTAGTCATAGCTCCCATATAAGGCCTGCTTCCGATAATCACTTTAACGATCATAAATCTCCTAAAAATGTTGGTATACACATAAAATGCAACATAAATAACTTTCATATAGACCTTAATCACACTACCTAATTTCATGGTGATCGGTCCATAATTGGTCATAGCTCCCATATAAGGCCCACTTCCGAAAATCGCTCACGAATATAAATTATTGAAAGAAAAATGTTTTTGCTCATTTCTTAGTGTAGGGTATTATATGGTCGGGCTTGACCGACCATATAATACAGGAGCAGTGTTTTCCAGTGTTTTCCTTTCAGTTAAGAGTCGGATAATTCAAAAACTCGCAGACTTATTGACACACTCTCGTATATAGGGACAGTCGGGCATGCTTATATCGACTCCGCTATTTATAACGATCGATAATATACATACTGAATGACAAACTTATATCCCATGCCACTCATAGTGAAGGATATAACAAATTTTATTAGCCAATACATATGTCTTTAGGTTGAAGAATGATTAAAGAATAATATTTGATATCAACAAACATTTTCGAATATTTTATTTTCAAATCAACTTCAAATTAAATTGAATTTTATATGTCCGACTTGTCTTAAGGTTGGAGAATAATATTTTATATCAAATTGAGTAAATGGCATTTTTTAAATATGTATATGGGGCATTTCATGTCAAGTGAACCAACTTTTGAAATCTATTTCTTCCGATCGCTATTTTTTCAATCTTTCGAAAAAAAATTAAAAAAAAGAAATGTTAACAAAATGTTTCTTATTTTTTCGCTCATAAGAAAGAAAGCTTAGGTCTTTTTTAATTTTTTTTTTGTTCAAAATATTTTTGAAAAAAATATCAACATTTTTTTATTGTTTTTTTTTTCGAAAGTTTGAAGAAATAGCTATCTAAACTATTTCAGACACATTTTTCTAAGAACAATAGGTAATAAGTTACATGGATGAGAAAAAACACCTGTTTGGCCAAAATGTCAAACTTTGGCCCCTTCTATCATTTCAGTCATTCTTAACCTTCTTCTAATGTATATAGTAAACTAGCTTGACTCGGTGCGCTTCGCTACCCCTGTCGTAGTCTATGTTGGAAATTTCAATAAAATCGTTTCGGTCGTTTAGTATTTATTGTTTAAAAACTAAAGGTACCAATTTTACCGGTTTTCCCCCTGTTTACCCCTTTCTGGTCCAAGTATTGAAAAAAGTTATAGCCTATTGACGCTTCCAAGTAAGGATCTATCTACGTTCCAAATTTCAATAAAATCGATTCAGCCGTTTAGGCGTGATGCTCAAACAAACAAACAAACAAACAAACTTACAAAGACATTTATATATTTATATAGATGAAACAGAGGTCTGTCAATGTCAAAATATCATTTATATGATTTGTATAGAAAATATCAAGCGTAAGCGGATGTGTTAGAATTAATACCAAACTTTTTTTATGAGTTTATTTTGGTAAAATTTGTCTTCTTTTTGATTGCTTCCACCCAAAAAAATCTTATATAACAAATTAAACATGCTTAAAATATTAATTATTTGAACAAAAAAAGACAGAACATGTCAAAAAAATATTATTTGTTTGACATTTAACTAATAAATTAAACAAATATAAAAACACCAATGGGCAATTACCAGCTGATTTTAATGTTTAACAATATAAATATTTATACGTTTATTTAAGCTACACAAATTAATAAAATAAGTAAAAAGTTAAACAATTTGAATTAAGTACTTAGTTATGTGTTTATAACAAATTGCATTATTTAATTCGATATAATGTGTGATGAACAAAGTTCTTGTCAACAAAATAATGTATATAATTAATTATTCAGTAATTTCAAAATAAATAAAAGTGATTGAACTAAATATTTTTGATGGTATAAAATAGAATGAAATATAAATATTACTATGTATGTATATACAAAATATTTTAAGGATGAACAACTATTTTTGTATGACAATTAATTTTTACAATAAAACAACACAAACATAAAATCCATTTAACATAACAATGAATCGAAATTTAAAACATTTAAAATTTGATTATAGTGTTTTCAATTAATTAAATAAAAATAGAAAATACATTAAAAACTTTTACATAAAGACTAAATGTTGTCAGGCAGAATTACAAACATCGCTAGAACCAGTATATTGAAGTTTTTGTAAATGTTGTTCTGAGTCGATTAAACGATGTCCGTCCGTCTGGCTGGCTGTCCATGTAAACCTTGTGCTTGAAGATATTTCGATAAAATTTGGTACATAAAATTTGTTCGGCCCAAGGACGAAGCCTATTGAAATTATTTCACCTACAAATGTCCTCCCGAAATTTGATTTCATCGGTCATAAATTTTTAATTTATATAGGTATCTATACAACTTTTGCTCCAGTTAATTTTCTTATGGTCGGTCCATAATTAATCATAGCTCCCACATAAGGCTCGCTTCCGAAAATCACTTTAACGAGCATAAATCTCTGAAAAATGTTGGTATACACATAAAACTCAACAGAAATAACTTTCAAACAGACATAAATGACACGATCACATGAAAATGTTTTTGATCATTACTCAGTGTAGGGTATTATATGGTCCGGCATGATCGACTTACTTGTTTTTATATAATTCTGTTAATTTGCATTTTTTAAATCTAATCATTTCTAACAATGTTTTAATTTTCTTAAAAGTTACCCTCAAAAGTTAATTTTTTTTAGATGATATAAAAATGTCCGCATTAAAAAACCATAATTATACCCTTCACCTTCGTGAGAAGGGTATATAAAAATTTGTCATTCCGTTTGTAATTTTCACAATATAATTTTCCGACACTATAAAGTATATATATTCTGAATCCTTATAGATAGCGGAGTCGATTTAGTCATGTCCGTCTGTCTGTCTGTTGAAATCAATTTTCTGAAGACCCCATTTATCTTCGGGATCCAAATCCTCAATAATTTTGTCAGACATGCTTTCGAGAAGTTTCCTATTTAAAATCAGCAAAATCCGTCCATAAATAACGGAGTATGAGCAAAAATCCGAGACAACCTCTATTTTTGGCCTATTTTTTATCTATATCTCGATTACTGAGTTATAAATATAGACAATATGGATATCTAATGATAGATATTTCAAAGTCCATTGCAACGATGTATATAAGGCTATACAAAGTTGGACCTACAATGGGTCAAAATCGGGAAAAATATTTTTTAACCCGAATTTTTTATGACAAAAAACTTTTTTTTGTCATAAATTTTTTTCACTAATAAATTAAAAAAAAAAATTTGAAAAATTGGAAAAAACTTAAACAATTTTAAAAATTAAATTTTTTTTTTTTAAATTTTATTTTAAAGTATAATTTGCTGAAGGGTATATAAGATTCGGCACAGCCGAATATGGGTCTCTTACTTGTTTTTCGCACATATGAACAGAGTACTAGGCTTATTTCTTTAAAACAATAAATGAGTGATTATTATTTTTTGTTTAAATTAAATGAAAAGAAACTTGGTACGTTTTTGTATAATAACTCAAAACAATTTTAGCAACTTTTGTCTGCCACAGCATAACAACAAGAAAGAACGAAATAACTATGTATTAATATTTTGTTTTATTAAATACTACGTTGTCTGAAAAGGTAAAATTAGCGATTCTGAACTCTAAGCAAACGATCATTTTCAAAAATCTAATTCTTCTTTTCCTGAAACAATTATGTACAAAGGTTTCCAAAATATAAGCAGAGGTTCAAATTGTTTTATTTTCATTTGATGTCAAGCATACTTCTTTCTCAAAGGTTTCTCAAATCTCAACACAGGTTTAAATTTCACATTTTAATTCCATTTGATTTCAAAAAAAGATATTTAATGTATTTTGTCTATTTAATATCAATTGTTTTTTTCAAATCCTTCTCAAACCAAAAACTTAATTGTAATTTATGAAATAACGACGGAATAATTGGGTTTTTGTTGAAAAATTTGAAAAATTATGTTACTTCTTTAATAGTAAACATATTTCCCAAAGGTTTCTCAAAGATTCTGATTTTATATTTGAATTTATATTGAGGTTAATTTGGAAAACTATTTTTGAAATATTAAGATTCTAAAATCATACACAGATCTGAAAACAAATAGGTCTTGTAAAACTATTTATATAACTTTAATATTTTAATAGAAATCAGTTAGAGTGTTATATGCGGCTGTGCTGAATCTTATATTCTCACCACCAAATTTGGTGCATTATGTATAATAACATTTATCTGGTTTGCAGGCTTTTGTTAAATTTATATTTTCCATTTTGTTCTCAAATTTGATTTTGGTTAGACCTATTTTCAATACAAAACATTTCAACCCGCTAAGACCTTCCCTCTGGCTACTATCGTGACTTCAATAGACTGGCGGACATAGCTAAATCGTATTAAAATTGTATAATGATCCAGAATATATTATTACTTTTGTGAGTCTACGACCAATATTTCGATGTGTTCGTTTTTATTTATTTAAATACATATATGTATGTATGTATGTTCAATTTGTTATTTGTTTTCATTTTAACAGTGATGTTCTTTGAAGCAGAAAACTGTAAACAAAAAAACAGCTGATTGCAGTGTATGCAATTTTTAATACAAAAAAAAAGTTTTTTTTTTTCTAAATTTTTAGTTAAACGTTTTCTAAATATTCTCATTGAAACTTGAAATCATAACATAATTATAGATATTGACGAATTTGATTAATGAACTAAACTGGTTTAAACAAAATGTTTTTCTTCGATTGGTTTATTTACATAAAAAATTCTGGTTTTTTTGAACATATTAACTTACTCACCTCTTTTTTATTTCAATATTTTTTTATGAATTCCTTTGTTTATTTAAAACGTGTAAAGAAATAATAATAATTCTTTTATAAATAAATATTTTCTTATTTAAATATTCTTTTATATACAGAAATTGGAATATTTTGCACACATTTCAATTCTTTCATAAATAAATATTTCTTTTTGATTTAAATATTTTTTATAAACACGAATTGATAGCATTTTACACACATTTCAACTAATTCAATTATTTAATACCTATTTTTGCATCAACCGGCTGGCAATTTTACAAATTTATTTTTGAAATATTTGATTTTTTTTAAATGAATTGAACACACTTAAAAAAAAAAACACTTAAACTTTGTCATTCATTATTTGTTAAAACAAAAAAGTGGTCTTAACAAGTGTATTATTTAATTTTTTTTTTGATTTGTTTGCTTATTTGGTTTTCACACAATTTGTTGATTAAATTTTTTTTTTGTTTTGTTACTATCTTTTTATTTGAAATTTGTATATTGCTTCTATATTGAACTTCGCGCCGACGCGTCTGGTTTTATGAAATATTTCTGGGGGTATTTTATATTATTTATTTAAAATTTTCAACATTTGTTTTTTAACCGTAATACGCTTTTTGCATTAAACAACGTCTTTTAGGGTATTTTTGAATTGAGTATCCAGTAGTTTACAACGCAACGTTCGATTTCGTTATGATCGCCAACATTAACATGTTGCTGATATTAATTTCAACTTTAGGCTCAGCTGCAGCACCTTATTTTACTCTCAGTTTTTATGTGAATTTTTAATTTTTTTTCATTTTTGTTGCTGCTTCTCTTATTAGTTAGTGTTTTCGTTGTTGTTAATTTGAGCTTAGTTTATAATTTTTTTTTGCTGTTTTAAAGTTTATTTTTGGATTTGAAGCTGGCAACAGTTTTTTTTGATTATTTTGAGAGAGTTACCAAGCAGACGTCATTAAATTTTTGTTGTAATTTTTTGGCATGAATAGATATTTGTTTTTGTTTTGTTGTACTCGTATATTTTATATTATTTCTCACCTATTTTAAATTTATTTGTTTGAGTTCATTTGTTTTGCTTTTACGTTCTTGTGGTTTAGCAAAGAGTTTTAGGTGTCATCTGTTTGTTTTATTTGATACAGTGAGTTAAAAGAGTTAATTGTTAGAAACTAACACAATTAAATATGATCGATTGTCGGTTACTTTTAAAGAAAAGCTATTTGGTTGAAACTTTCCCTCTACATAAAATGCTATGTCCGTTTGTCTGTCTATTAAAGGCACGAAGGGAACGAACAACAAATATTCTCTGGTTATCAGAAATGTTTGGTATAGGGAAAGTTTCAACCAAATTTAAAAAATAAGAGACCTAGAAAACTGAAATATGGCACAATCAGTAAAAAGATTTTGAACAAAATATATGAAAAACTTTATTCGAAGTTATCATTATATATACAAGTATTTTACCATTGATATTTTCTAGTCCGACTAAGAGCCTATTCACATTGGGTATAAATCGCAACAATTTTATTTCTTTTTATAGCCACCATCAAAATGGCAATCAAAAATGATGGGGGTTGTTATATTGATTTTATCATTCCGTTTGTAACACATTGGTAATGAAAATGGGTAATATCGGCCAATGATTTCAAATGATTCACACTAAATTTATTTTGTATAATGAGTTTATTCACATTACTTGGGGTATTGGAACATCAAAAAATAATATTTGCATTAAAAATTGGAATAATATGCATACAAATACTGAGATCGAAATATTCTTAACATACATTTCTATATATAGTTATATAAAACGCAAAAAATGTTTCTACCTATGTCCGTTACAGACTCTGAAACTATCCGACCGATTACCTCCAAACTGGTATCATTGGAAAGGAAATTTTCTGAGGATGGTTTTTTAGACACTTAAAATGCTACATTAGGTACATGCGGTCCATTCGTAAAGCCGATTTTCGAATTTTCCCATACAACAATTTTTCCTATGTCCGCTATAGACTCTGAAACTATCCAACCGATTACCTCCAAACTGGTATCATTAAAAGGAAATTTTCTGAGGATGGTTTTAGACACCAAATTTGAACTTTTGTACTATAAAAAAATAATTGTACTATAAAACTTCTTTTATCAATCGATGATAAACAAGTTTGTTTACTATTGCATATTAGGTGCATGAATAAGAAATTTCCATGTGAAATCTATTTAAGAGAAAAATATTTTAAATAACTCCGATTGGCGCAATGAACCAACTTTGCTTACATTGCAGCATTTTGAAGTTCCCTAAGGAATCCCCGGGAATATGCTGTTCGAACGGTAAAGTTGTTCTGGCACCAATTATTGAGCCACCTGAGCCGCTTCTAGTTACATGTCCGGCGTCACACCGATTCCCGAGCACTTCCTTCAAAATATCCGAATGTACAATATCGTAAATATCCGCTTCATGCCCGCCTTTAAAGTTCAATGCGAAATGTACCACAGAATTGGATCATTGCTCCCGCTTCCTAATGATGATGCGAAGTTTTCACTGGAAATTAAACTACAGAAGCCGAACGCTATCGACGAACATGCATGTGCATTTGCTACAAGAGCCATAGACGACAACTAGAGAGGTAACTGAGAGCCAAAATTATGATGTCAACAAGCTCAATGAGCTAATTTAATTGAACCTGCTTGGCGAAACAATGACACAGTAATAAACGAAGAACAAGCCCTCAATTATCCTACTGATTTTCTGAATTCATTTCTAAGGTCCAGCAACGCGGACTGGTTTCAGCTAGTATGTTAATAAAAATGAAACCGCAAAACTTACAGTTTTGATTTGTTTTTATTTGACTGAAATTATTATTACAATTTGATGAAATTTTGAACCTTTTTCGAAAACCCTTCCATTAAGGTTTTTATAGTGCTTTCTGTCACTTTGTTCGAACAGGTAGTCCATCTCCATTTAAAATCTACCACACTTTTGGACACCTTTTTTTTGCTCTTCAATTCTCTTTTAACAAGAGCCCAATATCTCTCCACTGTACTCAGCTCCAGTCAGTTTGGAGGATTGGCCTCTCTTGGTGCAAATACCACATTATTGTTCTTTTACGACTCAAGACCTTACTAACCACAGTGATGGATGCCAAATCAGACCAAAAATAAGTGGACACATTAAGAAGACTTATGAATGGAAGCATCCACTTGTAACAAATGTTTGGCTTCTTTTGCCGCAACTGCATATTGCTTGCCATACCAAGAACTTTTTGGAAACATTTTCTGCTTTTGGGTCCTAAACCTTTCTACAACATTCCCTCGAGCATGAGCAACATACAAATACTGACCCGGAAGCTGCGAAAAATTGTCCATACGTACGTTTCGTCTTCCATTATGCAGCAGGTATATTTTCTGTATAAAATTTGACTTAAATTTCCGTGCTCTGTTTTTGGCCTCTAAATTTTTAGCAGAATTCCTGTCAGGAACTTGTTGAGCCTTGTATGTTTTTAAACTTGCATTGGCTTTAACTTTTCGTACCGAGCACTGAGCTAACCGGGCTGCTTTCCTACCGGATATGTTGGGAGATCTTTTGAAAATGCTTCCTATTTATCGGCTTTAGAAACTTCATGTGAACCATCCCTTCTACCTGAACCAGGTTTTCTATCAACGAACAAGTTCTTCCGATACTGTATAATAACATTGGAATCAGTTTGACGGCAGACCTTTGATTGTTTGGCCAACTTTTTGTAGGACCAAGTTGGGTTTTGTTGAAAATATTTAATAATTTTAGTACACACTTTTTTTCGTCTCTCATTTTAATCAGTTTAACAACAAATTAATATAATTGACATTAAACATAATAACTGACATGCTTTACAAAGGTTTTAACATTATTTTATGCATTAAAAATTTCTAATAAATTATAAATAACCCAGTTTAGTTAAACAACTTTGCAAATGCATTTTAAAAAAATTGTTCTTTCAAAGAAAACTTTCCATTTTAGCATTTATAATTAACAATTATAAGAAATTCTTGGAACATTTAAGAAAACTTTTATTTAAGCATTTTCATCAAAACAGAAATTGTAATTAATAATACATGTTGAGTTTGAGTACAAGAGTTTAACAGCAGCAAGTGGCTCTCATTCAAATAGTACTTGTAAGAAGTTGGTATAGTTAGTTTATACGATTGATTTGTAACTGTAAACTTGGAAAAACTTTAAAACAATTAGTCTGTTTGTTTACATGCTAGTTTTACTATTTTCCAATATTTTGTTTACTTTAGTAAAAATAGTATAAACTATTAATTGAAAGAATACATAATGGGTAGGGTGGTTTTTAAGGCATTGAAATTGTAAAAAATAACACAAAAAAGTAAATTTTAATAAAAAATAATTTTTTATTCGAAAAATCAATACATGGAATTAACATTTGAAAATGATTTCAGTTCTTGACAAAGAGCATTCTGGACATCCAATTTGGTGCCACTTTTTCGAGAATTGCTGCCCGTATGTCACGAATAACACGAACAATGTTGGCCTCCAAGGCGTCAATTGTTGCTTGTTTATCAGCAACAATTGACGTGTCTCCAGGGTAAATAATAGAGAGGTCTCAAATCGCACAACCTTGGAGGCCAATTGACAGATAT
Source organism: Calliphora vomitoria (assembly GCA_942486065.2). Classification (NCBI taxonomy): domain Eukaryota; kingdom Metazoa; phylum Arthropoda; class Insecta; order Diptera; family Calliphoridae; genus Calliphora; species Calliphora vomitoria. The sequence goes on from OW818029.2 coordinate 66,015,111, forward strand.
ATTTCTAGTTATCGCCAAATTTTGATTTCAATAATTAGATGATTGCGGTCGCTGGATCAATGTCACTGATCATGGATGACCGTAACGCAAGCTTCGGCTTTATTTTTTTTTAGAAATAAGGTCCGATGATCCCACCAGCGTGTCAATTGCAGCAAACGGTTTCTGGATGTAATGGATTCTGTAGGGTCTGTTGTGGATTGGTGTCACTCCATATGCAGCAATTTTGGTTATTAACAAACCCGTTAAGCCAAAAATGAGCCTCATCGCTAAACACTATTTTGGGATAAAACAGTCGTCTATAGATGGATAATTTGGTAGCGTTGTAAAAGCGTCAATCTATTCATGATGATTTGCCAGAGTATACTGATCATTAATGTCAAATAGTAATCACAGTATGACAGTTCGTTAGACAGTTAACCCTTTTGTAGTTTCTATCAGGCTTAAAAACCTTCCTTTAATAATAACTTTTATGCGTACGGTACAAAGGTACATTCAAGTTTGCCTTAACACTTCCTAAACTCTTAAAATATGAAAATATGGCTTACCATTGATATGAAAATGTAAGTGAGAAAGGTGTGTAAAATTCGTATACTACAAATGTACCACTCTTATTTGTTTTTCTTACTAATCTCGTCATTATCTTCAGTTAAATTGCTGTTTGTTGCTCCTACTTTTAAACAAACTTCTTAAGTACATGCATACGAATACAAACCAACAAATACACATATTATCCTTAATACTAAACAAACATAAACTATTAACTAAATGTTTGTTCTTTATGAGCATACTTGTACGAGGGTGGTTTAAAATTTTAAAATAGAAAACTATGGGAAATCAGAATAGGTTTAAATGTTGATGTCATAATGGAGATGAAATTGAATAAAAATGTTTGTTAGCGAAGAGTGCAAAAGCGCTAAGTCGACTTTTATGAAAATTTACCGTTTGGATAAAAAATTGTGCTAAAAATATACATACTCATCTTAAACTGTATCTATTTTATTATTCGAGAACTTAGTAAATAAGAAAACAGCATTAACATTGTCTATTGATAGAAAACCTGGTTCGTGTAGAAGGAATGGTCCACATGTTGTTTCTAAAGCAGCGATAGGCATTTTAATACTACCAAACTTTGTAAATTTGTCATTGTGTGAGTTATTTATTGCGCTCTGCTACTCTCTATGCACTGAGCGAAATGGATGTAAAAGTTTGAAGTGGTATTTGTTGAATAAAAAGTGTACGTGAAGTTATTTATTTATTTTCTTTCACTGTAGCCGAGAGAAAAACAAAAACAATAGCTGAAAAAACAAGCAAAAACCCGCAACACGACCAACCTGCATCAAAGCTCATACGAGACTGATTGGTTTTAACTTTTTATACAATGTGTGTGCTTGCGTACGTGTGAAAACAAAGAGAAGAGAGCTCATTTGAGAGCTCAATGCCTTTCGCGGTTCTAAAGCCAATAAATATAAATTATTTTAAAAGAGCTCCCAACACATCCGGTAGGAAAGCAGTCCGGTTAGCATAGTACTCTGACTATTTGGTACGTAAAGTTAAAGCCAATGCAAGTTTAAAAGCATACAAGGCTCAAAAAGTTCCCGACAGGAACTCTGGTAAAAATTTAGAGGTCAAAGACAGAGCACGGAAATTGAAGTCAAATTTTATACAAAAAATATACCTGCTGCATAATGGATGACGAAACGTACGTATGAAAAATTTTTCACAGCTTCCGGGTCAATATTTTTATGTTGCTGATGCTCGAGGGAATCTTTTAGAAAAGTGGCATGGCAAGCAATATGCAATTGCGGCAAAAGAAGCCAAACATTTGTTACAAATGGCTCTATAAATACCGAAATTTACATCAAGGAATGTTTACAAAAGTGGATGCTTCCATTCATAAGACTTCTTAACGTGTCCACCTATTTTTGGCCTGATTTGGCATCCTGTCACTATGGTAATCAAGACCTTGAGTGGTACAAGACCAATAATGTGTTATTTGTACCAAGAGAGGCAAATCCTCGAAACTGCCTGGAACTAAGGCCAGTGTAGAGATATTGGGCTCTTGTTAAAATTGGGCTCTTGTTAGAATTGAAGAGCACTAAAAAGGTGTTCAAAAGTGTGGTAGATTTTAAACGGAGATGGATAACGTGTTCGAACAAAGTGACAGAAAGCACTATAAAAACCTTAATCACTAGTGATTAGAACTATAAAAATATTTTTTTTGTTAATTGTAACAATAATTTCAATCAAATATAAAAAGATTCAAAACTGTAAGTTTAGTGGTTTCATTTTTATTAACATATATGTATGTTAAGAATTTTTCGATCTCAGTCCTTAAGAATGTTATTGTCCGCTAATATTGATGAAACATATACGGTTTAAAAGGTTAGTTTCTCTAGATATGCACATTTATTACAAAATTATTTCAATAAAATTGGTAAAAAGTGTTTTAAAAGTGGTCGAATTTCGGCCACCGGTCGATCCTAGTATTCAATTAATATGTCAAAAACAGAAAAAATTCGAAATTCTTAAGAAATTTGTATTTATTAGTTTTTTTATATTAACAACATAAAATGATCATTATTAATTAAATTTTGAAAATAGAAAACAAATTAAAAATAATTCATTATTCATGGTATTGACAAAACAATGGAAACTAATTTCAATTTTTACAAAAATTGTCTGGCCCTTTTATTGATCCAGTATTTTGTTGTATATACATACCTTGTTATTTATTACTTCTTTATAGATTAATTAAACCAATTGAATAACCCAGTCATAGTATATTTTATGATATGAATTGGACCCATAGCTTGCCAAACTTGACTGTTTTTTTTCTGTGCTTGGGGTCTTCATCCGTCTTACAAATGTTTTTCCATCACTGTCTCTGAATTGTATTTGGATTTATTCGCAAAAAGAACAGCATTCCATTTCTGTCTCTGCAACTTTAAATGTTCTTTGGCAAATTGTATACGAATAGTAAGTTTTTTTTTTTCACGGGGCGATAGCAACCAAGACCAGCCTCATTTGTCCCGTTCGAGAACTAATTTCCAATTTCAGATTACTGATAACCACCAGGGGTGTCAGTTTTGGGAATTTATTAAACTCTCTTGTTATTAAATTATATCGTTTGTGAGTAGTTTTGAGAGGCCTTCCTCATAAATGTTGAGTTTTTACAGCAAATTTGTTAATAATTTATCCAACATTAAAATCGTTTATTATTTCGGTTTTTAAATTTATGCAAAGCTTGACTCTAGCTATTTTTAAAAGCTTTTATTTAACTTGCAATGTTTGTTTGTAGGGTTTTTTTGGGTCAAAAAAAAAAAAAAAAAAAAAAAAAAAATTTTGGAAAAAATTCTCGTAATCCGAGTAAGCGTAAACCAGGTGACAATGCAGTATAATTATTTAAATTTCGAAAATTCGAACTTATATTTGCACAATTTTGAAATCTGTTAAAATAATCATAAATCTTTAGGATTCTAAAAAAAATAATTTTCTTTTTATATGAGTCCATTGCTTACATTTTCCAATAACGAACTTAAAAATTTCGAAAAAAAAATTAAAATTTTGTTCAAAATTTTGAAAAAAAAATAAAAAAAAAATACTTCAAAAAAACTTTTTTTTTTAAATACCCTAGAAAAAGAAGAAAATAAATTTATTTAAATGTAAATAAAATAAATTATTTAATTTTTTATCCGACGTTTCGCTGTTTATTTTTCAGCATCTTCAAATTTACTACATCATACAATTTATATGATATGAAAGCTTGTCGCGACATGCCCAGCATCATGAAAATATTCCGACATGCTTTTATATCATATAAATTGTTTATTTTCTTGGTTTTCTAGAGCATTTAAATAAAACCTTGTTTATTATTATATAAAAAACGTATTGTGCTAATGAATTACTAAAAGATATCAAAATAAATATTGAAATAACAGCATCATGTTTTAGATGATTTTAACATAGTTTTCATAGTTTTCATATTTATTATTTTTGTTTTTGTCTTTTTGTAGAACTTTAAAAGTTTGCCAAGGCTAAGAAGTATAACCACATTTTAAAAATATATTTTTGTTAAAATTGCATGCTTAAAAATGCTGAAATTTACTATAAGGGTCCTCATGTAAACGCTTAAATGCCTCGCAAACTGTGCATTTTTACACTCTCGCAAATGCACTGTCAAAAATTGTATGGAAATTCGTTTGCACAACTCCGATAAGTTTGCGCGACAATTTAAGGGGCCCATAGACACATACTGCTCATGCTCATGCAATAAGCATGTGTTGGTAAATTTTAAATTTTTGTTTATGTATGCGACACACAGACAATGCAGTATGAAAAATCAAAATAGTTTTGATTTTGAAATGAACTCGTACTGCTGACATATAATGATATATAATTTTTAAATTTGACGTTTTAGTTACTGAAAAATAGAAAATAATATTTTTTTTTGTTCTCAAACGCATTTTTTTAAATGATGCAAGATGATTTAGATGATTTTAACATAGTTTTCATAGTTTTCATATTTATTATTTTTGTTTTTGTCTTTTTGTAGAACTTTAAAAGTTTGCCAAGGCTAAGAAGTATAACCACATTTTAAAAATATATTTTTGTTAAAATTGCATGCTTAAAAATGCTGAAATTTACTATAAGGGTCCTCATGTAAACGCTTAAATGCCTCGCAAACTGTGCATTTTTACACTCTCGCAAATGCACTGTCAAAAATTGTATGGAAATTCGTTTGCACAACTCCGATAAGTTTGCGCGACAATTTAAGGGGCCCATAGACACATACTGCTCATGCTCATGCAATAAGCATGTGTTGGTAAATTTTAAATTTTTGTTTATGTATGCGACACACAGACAATGCAGTATGAAAAATCAAAATAGTTTTGATTTTGAAATGAACTCGTACTGCTGACATATAATGATATATAATTTTTAAATTTGACGTTTTAGTTACTGAAAAATAGAAAATAATATTTTTTTTTGTTCTCAAACGCATTTTTTTAAATGATGCAATCATCATTTAAAAAAATGCGTTTGTGTGTAGTAAAATATCAATCACACACGTCAGCTGCTTTTGTTTACTTTTATTTATAAGAAATAAAAATCAAATAAAATACAAATATTTTGTACATGTGAAAATTGTGTGACTTTGGAACAGAATGATTGGATTGTATGGCATTGTGTATAGAAATATTAATCAACAGATAGAATATAAGCAAAACTATTCCAAACTATGTTTACCATTGTTTGATCCAAAGATTTCACTTTCATTTGAAATTTTTAGAATTTAAATTTACACGATTTTTAAAACTTTTTTTAAGCATTTGTTGAATTTACATATTTTTGTTTGACATTTTTATCAAATAGACATTTTCTGTATAAAATTGCACAAAATTTAAAAGGTGGGTTCATGAAACATGTCGCGCAAATTTGCACACTTGCACAAATGGGAAACTTAAGCGGTTAAATGAGTACCCTTTATATTTTCATAGAAAATCTAGATAATTTAAATTTATCTTAGAAATGTACATTTATTTTTAAAAAGGTCTTGTTATTAACTGTTATTACGGAATGTAGTTTTCAAAAAAAGTTTAAATTTTTTGTCTCTCCTGTAAAATATTTAAAAAGGGAGTTAATTCCTTTGCACTCTAATGATATGTATTTAAATATGTTTTTGTTTTCAGAACAAATGAAACAGCACTCGTATTTACAAATACATATATCTATAATATTCTACAAGTACTTTTTTCCTATATACAGTTAGGGACATAACTATTTGTACACCATGTATTTTTCGATAATCTTAAAAATTAAGCCAAATAATAAACAAAATTTAATGCAGATTAATTTTAAATATTTTTTTATTTAATTATAATAAAAAAAAATAATAATATTCAACACATTATTTAATAAATAACAAAAAAGGCTAAATTCATTGGGACAAAAGTTGTTGTACATTTTATATATCCTTAAAATTTTTTTGTTTTTTTCTTAAAATTAGTACTTTGTTGGCCCTCCTTTCGCATCAATAACGGCCTGCAGTCTTCTGGGCATCGAGCGGACTAAATTTTTTGTATCATCAGCAGATATTTCCATCCAAGCTTCCTCCAAAGCTGTTTTAAGGTCTTCTTTGTTACGGGCGTTCTTTTTACCAACTTTACGTTTTAAAATTTCCCAACAGTGCTCGATAGGGTTCAGATCAGGTGATTGAGGCTTTGAATTTAGTTGCCTTGGTGCATAATATAGCAACCACTCCTTGACTGAACGCGCAGTATGTTTTGGGTCGTTGTCCTGTTGAAATATCCAATTTGAACCAAGACCCCAACAATCTACGGAAGACTTCAAATTGTTTTCTAATATTTGTTTATATTGATGCTGATCCATAACACCGTCTATAAAGACTAATCGCCCTACTCCACTAGCAGCCATTGCACCCCATACCATCACACTTCCTCCACCGTGTTTGACTGTTGGTATCAAATATTGTGCATCTAACGCAGTATTTTGTTTTCTCCATACCTTTTCTCTGCTGTCATTGCCGAAAATATTTACTTTTGTTTCATCTGTAAATAATATACCGTTTCCCAAAATTCTTCGTCCTTGTCTATGTGACGCTTGGCAAATTCCAAACGCAATGTTTGGTTTTTTTACTGATAAGAGGTATTTTGCGAGGTACTCTGCTTGTATAACCGCCAGAGTGTAATACTCTGCCAATGGTTTTTGGATGAACAGTTGTCCCTATTGTATTAGCGACTTGTTCCGCTAATTCCGCCCGAGTTACTCTTGGAATTTTTTTTCACTTCATTTAAAATATTTCTCACTTCCCGACTAGAAAGTTTACTTGGTCGACCGGTCCTCGATGCATTTTGAACAGAACCACTATGTTTATATTTGTTAACTACATATTGAACTGTGGAATGTTGTAAATTTAATAAATTACTAATAAAATGAAGTGGTTTTCCGTTTTTATCTTGATCAATTATTAAATTTTTGATATCCATACTCAATTCCTTATTCTTGCCCATTTTTGACCTGTTTATTGCAGACATTTTTTGAACAAACTACATATTTTGCATTTAAAATAGCTTAACAACAAAAAAATAACGGTACTTTATGAAAAAATGTAAACAATCAAAATAGCGACATACAAATTATTGTACCAAGTACTCATATTAGAAATTGTACAAATATTTTTGTCCCTATGGTTTTTGCTTATTTTTTACTTTTTCAAATAATGTGTTGAATATTATTATTTTTTTCGTAAGATAATTGATTTAAAAAATATTTAAAATTAAACTGCATTTAATATTGTTTAATATTTGACTTAATTTTTAAGATTTTTTAATAATACATGGTGTACAAATAGTTATGTCCCTAACTGTACATATATACATAGATTTAGTTTATGAAGAAGCTTTTAAATTTAAAATTTATGCATTTATTTCCATAGTTTATCAACAACATCTATGGATGACTGACTGAATGAATGAATGAATGTATGAATGGCTGGATAGAAAGATAGATGAAATAAGAGAAAAATATATTGCTACTGCAGCAAATGTTATCTTTTTACATACTACATACATATTTCATGTACAATTCTGGCAATATTAAGAGTTTATAAAGATGATTTTGCAAAAAAAAAAAAAAAAACATTGAGATAATTTTGTAGCATTAAATAACCATTAGTAAAAGTGTTTAAAATAACATTTCAAATGTCATCATCCGTACGAATGAAAACAAGTACATAGATATCTACATACTTTGTATTTTAACTGATACTTCTATTTCTACTTACCAGAATTGCAAGATCTCACAGTGTTTTAATAGTTATAAGTTTTCATATTTAGAAATTATGGACTCACATCACACAAAGTGAACAAAAATCTCTTGAAGGAATAGACCTAAGCATTCTTTCGAGCAAAAAAGGCAACAAAGTTTTTTGATTTTGCAAAAAAAGTCAAAATTCGTATGTCTTGAGTTACAAAACATTTATTTTGATAGATATTCAACTCTCATCCCTCTAAGCGACCAAAAAGCTCTTCAAGAAAAAGACCTAAGCTTTCTTTTGAGAAAAAAAGTAAAAAAGTTTTTGACTTTGGAAAAAAACTGTCAAACATTTTTTATTTAAAACAAAAAAAATTTCGAAGGATTGAAGAAATAGTTATCTAAACTATTTGGGATGGCCTAAATGTCTCAGAGAGTTCTTGACCGATCTGGTTGAAAAATTGTGTCTGAATTACTATCCAATAGGACTAACTTTGGTGCAAATTTCATTCACTTGACATGAAATATTAGCAAATATTAAATTTTTATTTTCAAATGCGAATATATGATAAACTATAAGAGATAATATATAGCTATAAGAAGGATTTTTCTAGATCTCCATATAGTATATTAAAATTGTTCATATACCCGAGGTACTCCAGTTTGAGGCCTTGAGACTCCCAACTTGGAATCTTAATCTTACAGGTCCAAATTCAATCGATTATGAATATTTAATATTTACGTTTTAATATAAATCTTTTATATGTTTACAAATATCCAATATTTTTGATTAATTCCTAACATGAATGAATAATTTGATTAATTAATTACATAAATAAGATTCAATATTTGTTGGTTATGACAACATAAATAAATTTTAAAACATTAAACAAAGAACAAGCCCATATTTTATGGTTTATAATGTAGAACTCTTGAAAAATTAAATGCAAAAAAAAAAGAAAAGAATAAGTAAGAAATATCATGACTAAGGACTGACATCGAAAAATTCTTAACACACGTTTTTCATTAAAACTTTTTTTGATCAAGTTACTTTTGTAAAGCATGTCAGTTATTATATTTAATGTCAATTATGTTCATTTGTTGAAATGAGTGACGAGAAAATAGTGCGTACTAAAATTATTAAATATTGTCAACAAAACCCAACTTTGTCCTACAAAAAGTTGACAAAACAATCAAACTGTTTCCAATGTTATTAAACAGTACCGTGAGAACTTGTCCTGAGTCAGGTAGAAGGAATGGTCCACATGATGTTTCTAAAGCAATGGTGCGCAGTCCATAGCACAATTGTGCAAAATCAAATCAAACGTATTCTTATGCTCTTACAATTTAGTAGTCGTTATCCACTCAACGAGACAACTACAAAAGCGCATGAGCACGGGTGTATGACTTTTTATTTATTTTTTCAGTTTTTGTATTTGTTTGTTTGTAGGTGCACTGAACAAAAGAAAGAATTGAATGTGTTGGTAAGAGTAACACGCATACCTAAATTGGAGCGGAAGGCGTTTTTTACTTGTCAAAAATTCTCATGCCCATACAATTTGTATGCAGCATACCGAAATAACGCGACGGTAACGCTTTGCAATTGGAAAATCCGATTTTGACAGCTCGTTTAATAGTGAAGTTAGTTGCAAAACACAATAAATGTAACACATACATACAAAAGGAGGAACAAATATGCAAGAAATTAATTTTTTAAACTTTAATATTTAGTTTGTTTGATACAATTTTAGTTTACAAATCACGAAACAAAAATCGGAAACACCAATACTGCAATGTACTTTATTGTTTAAATAATCCGGGTTGTTATATTTATTTTGCTGATAACCTTGTTTTAATTGTTTGGCGTAGCGTTGCCGCTTTTATTTAGGTATGACATTTCAGCGTTAAGGCTAAGCGGAAAAAAACGTTCCGCCTTACGCTTTTATTTAGGTAGGCCAGTAAGTGTATTGGTGAGAGAATTTACTTTTGCGCACCTCTGTTCTAAAGCCAAAAAAAATAGAAAGTATTTTCAAAAGTGCTCCGAACACATCCGTTAGGAAAGCAGCCCGATTAGCTCAGTGCTCGGACTATTTGGTACGAAAAGTTAAAGCCAATGCAGGTTTAAAACACAAAAGACTCAAAAAGTTTCTGATAGGAACGCAGCTAAAAATTTAGAGGTCAAAAACAGACAACGGAAATTGAAGTCAAGTTTTATAAAAAAAATATTCCTGCTGCATAGTGGATGATGAAAGGTATGTTCTGCCAGATTTATTGCAGCTTCCGAGTCAAAATTTTTATGATGCTGATGCTCGAGGGAATATTGAAGAAAAGTTTAGGGCCCAAAAGCAGACAAAAAGTTCTTGGTATGGCAAGCAATATGCAGTTGCGGCAAAAAAGCCAAACATTTGTTACAAAGGGCTCTATAAATACCGAAATTTACATCAAGGAATGTTTACAAAAGAGGATACTTCCATTCATAAGACTTCTTAATGTGTCCACTTATGTTTGGGCTCATTTGGCATCCTGTCACTATGGTAAGAAAGGTCTTAAGTGGTAAAATAACAATAATGTGGTATTTGTACCAAGAGATGCAAATCTTCAAACTGCCTGAATGTAAGGCCAGTGGGGAGATATTGGGCTCTTGTGAAAAGAGAATTGAAGAGCACAAAAAAGGTGTCCAAAAGAGTGGTAGATTTTAAATGGGGATGGACAACCTTTTCGAACAAAGTGACAGAAAGCACTATAAAAGCCATAATGGAAGGGTTTCCAAAAAAGGTTCAAAATTTCATCACTATGGATTAAAACTATACAAATATTTTTTTTTAAATTGTAATAATAATTTCAATCAAATAAAAAAAATCAAAACTGTAAGTTTAGTGGTTTCATTTTTATTAACATATATGTATGTTAAGAATTTTTCGACTAGCCAACTCATAAATTTAATTCAATAATTTTTATTGTGGATTTTTTTTTTATTTATTTGAGATTTTAAAAATTTTGTTTTGAATTATTTTTCTGTTGCCAAGCCCACTGTGCTAAAACTTTATCAAACATCAACATTATCATCATTTTTCAAGTGCATTTGTTTCATGCGTTACGGTTTTTCTGTATTTTTGTTTAGTTTTTTCCTATGTAACATAGAAACAACAATAATAGTAAAATGTAAAATTTTAAATGAAGACAGTGCGAGGCATAAAAAAACTGCAAAATTAAATACCAACACACTCGAACATACACACTCATAGCTGAACTAAAACAATTTTTTTGTGGAACAAATTACTAGCTATTCATTTAAGTTTAATAAATACTGAGCAGTAAATAGAAAAATCTTTTTATACACACTCTAGCCATAGCAATCCAACCCAACCAAACACCCTCGGAAAAAGTCTTTGAAAACTATTTTTTTGTTTTTAATTTCATTTCTCAACTAACTAATGCAACATTTACAATTTTAGTTTATTTTTACTTCATCATTGTAGAGAGTGTGTGTGTGTGTGTGAGTGTGCTTATACGTTCATATAAATTTAATATAGAAAAAAAAGGGATGCATCTGCATCTGTAAGAAGTTCTATGAACAGCAGCATCATCTGAGTTGGACAGCTTTTAGTTGAATGAATGAAAAAAGAATTTATTCTAAAACGGTTTTTTTTGTACTTTATGCTGCAGTATTTGAAAAACATAAAATTTACTGCTTAAAAGATTATCAAATTAATGTTAAGTGTTAGAATGTTCTTGCTCTATTCAAAGTTTGATGTTGCTGTTGTTGCAAGTTGGCGAAAAAATATGTTAGCAAAACAAACAACAAACAAAAAAAAATAAAAAAGTGTGTCTTGTAGGTGTTGCTAAATATGTAAAACAAAACTATAGAAAAGTTTTATTATATTTTTTTTGCTGTTGAATTTGTTTGTCTTGTGATGCTGGTGTAAGAGGACCTTGCAAATACACATAAACTAAGAAAGTTTGGGAAATATGTTTTGGGAATTTATTTTTTGCTTCAATTTGATTTAGACCGCAGTATGGATAAAGATGTGTTTATTTTAATTGAAATTTGGCAAGTTAGTTTGTTAGTTCAAGGGAATTTAAATCAATATAAATGTTAATCAATATTAATCTAATAGAATCTGTAGTAATCCAATAATTCTTTAAGAAATTTTCATCATTTCGATATAAGTATTGTATGTATTAAACATTTTAGTCATTCCTCATGATTAACAAATGTACAGTATCGGCCATAACTAAAGCACACCCTCAATGGATTTTTTCATATCATAATTTTTTTGATAAAAAAGGGATGTATTTTGTATATAGTTTATTAACTTATATTGTTAATGTTCATATAATGTTCTGTTAGTACAGGATAATTTTATGAACAATTGATTTCAAATGATAAAACAAATCAAAATACAAAATGCGACGGACAAAACAAAAGCACCCCCTTATAAGATATTTAAACATTTTACTATTTTTCTGCATATTTGCAATGTCCGTTAACGGGACTCAAAACGGATGAATTTAAAAATTCCAGAGGATAATAATAAAGCAAGGTGTAGTCTGTATAATTTATGTTTTATACAGTTTATTGTGAAAAAAAACTATGGATGGCAAGGAACAAGTACTCCAGTGAATTTAAAATTAAAGTTATTGAAGGCTGGAAGGCTGGCTTATCACGGCATGAATTGAGTTACAAAAATTCAATTAACAGATCAGTTATTTTTTGGCTGATTCCAATGTTTTTGCAGAATGGTCGTATTTCACCGGGGCATTCTGGAGGACGCCCGCGTAAAGTCACACGTTATGATGATTCCTTGATCAAAGGAGCAATACAAAAAGATCCTACAGTAACAGCTATTCAAGTAAGAACAAGTTTAAGATTATGGATTAGCGAAATAACAATCCGTAGAAGAGCAGTAGAAGCAACAAAAAAATCGTTTATATCAGCTAAGAACAAGAAAGCTAGACTGGAGTTTGCCAAAGCCCACATTAACTGGAGTGTCAAAAATGGAAGGCAGTACTGTTCTATGACGAATCCAAATACAAATTAAAAAGTTCTGATGGAATAAGTCATGTACGCAGACGAAAAGGAGAAAGAGTGAATCCTAAGTATTGCAAAATAACAATTAAACATGGAGGGGGGGCAATGTAATGGCCTGGGGTGGCTTTTCTGGTCAAGAAATTGGGTCAATTCATAAACTTAATGGGATTATGGATCGATTCATGTACCGTGATATATTGAAAGATGTAATGTTGTCTTATGCCGGTGAAGAGATGCCACTTATAGGGAGGTTCCAACATGATAACGATCCTAAGCACACCTACAAAGTTTGTAAGACTTGGATAAAGAGCAATAATATTCAAGTTCTTCATTGGCCTACTCAATCTCCAATTTCAATCCTATTGCGAACTTGTGGGAGATTGTTAATCCATATAAATATATAAATGTCTTTGTTTGTTTGTTTGAGCATCACGCCTAAACGGCTAAATCGATTTTATTGAAATTTGGAACGCATATAGATCCTTACTTGGAAGCGTCAATATGCTATAACTTTTTTCAATACTTTTACCAGAAAGAGATAAACAGGGGGAAAAACTGGTAAAATTGGTACCTTTAGTTCTTAAACAATAATTACTAAACGGCTGGAACGATTTGTACTACGACAGGGGTAGCGAAGCGCACCGGGTCAAGCTAGTAAGAAAATAAATCGTGAAAATTGCCGAAATAAAGATCAGCAATTTTTACGATTTATTTGAAGCCGTTATTATAGCCTGGGAAGGATTATCGCAAGACACCATAAAAATCTTAATATATTCTATGCCTAAGAGATGTGCTTGTGTCATCCAAAACAAAGGATTTCCAACAAAATATAAATTAAAACAAAAATTTATATTATATTCACGAAGGGGTGCTTTAGTTTAGTCCGATTTATTTTCTAGCTTTTAATATTTTTTGATTTAAAGTTACCTCTTATAGAAAGATTAACTTAAAATGTACTTGTTTATCAATAGTAAATATATTAACAATCGAAAATAATGCATAATGGAAATTTAAAACTTTGTTTTTATAAAAAAAAATATAGTATGAAAAAAATTCACTGAGGGGGTGCTTTAGATTTGGACGATACTGTAAATATGTTAATTTCCAACCACTTACATATATAGAAAAAGTATGTTCTATCAATGTCAAAATAGCATTTATATGATTTGTGTGGAAAACGACAAGCTTATGCGGATGTCTTATAATTAATTTTAAACTTAATAGTATGTATTTTTATTTCACTAATTTTGTCTTTTTTCGGTTTGTTTTACTAAATAATCAATAAAAAAATGTTTAGCATATTAATTATTTATACATAAACTAGGGAACCAGACAATAAATAGAGTATGTTTTATCAACATTAAATAAATAAATTAAACAAGTTAGGAATCGAATGGACTATTGACCTAACATTCGTAATAGCAAAGGTCTTTGTCCGAAAAGATGATTTAAATACCCAACATAGAAAAAGCGTAAATAAGTTATTTTGAGTTAAAGTGAGTTCTTTTCAGTGTCACAATAATACATATTTATATGATTTTTTTTTTTAGAAAATATCAAGCATATGCGGATGTGTTAGAATTAATTCCAAACTTGTTCATACGTTTAGTGCTATAAAAAAAGTTAAATTTGTTATAAAAACAAAACGACCATCCCACTATCTGATGATAATACTAGATAACAATTATGTTATATATTTTTAAAAATGGAAGGAAATTTACTGTCTTACTCATAAAGAGTGAGTCAGAAAAAACGTATACACACTAGTCCAGCCAAAACTTATGCCATTAAACAGTATAAGGGCAATTTGAACATTGAAAGAAAATATGGATCAGGATGAAAAACAGGTGTAACAGATATTGGTAAGGCAGAAGTAGTCTAACAACCGGACAAAAAACAAAATTCCCCAAGAAGTAACTTGTGTGGCAAGCCATTTGCAGTTGTGGCAAAAGAAGCCAATCATTTGTGTCATCAGACGCGATAAACTCAGAAATATATATTACGGAGTGTTTATAAAAACGGTTTTAACCTTTCTTAACCCTTTGACGACCACAGGGACACCGGTGTCCCAACACAAAAATATTGAATAACTAAATAACGAAAAATGGGTGAATGGGTGCCATTTTAATTTTAATTAGTTCGTAAACGTGTCTCTTATTAATGTGTTTAGATTAAAACAAGTTCGGTTATAGTATTTATTTGTTACTGTCTTTGACAATTGACAGTTTTGGTACTGTGTTCAAGAATTGTTTATTTAATTGTAAAAGAGATTTTCTAAATTTTATATTGGGATATATAATATGCCTGGTAAGTTCATTTTTGTTATAAAAAGCTATAAAATCATTATTCATGTTCCGTTCATTGATATGTAGTTCCTAAACATGAGTATGTGGAACGA
This sequence comes from Calliphora vomitoria, assembly GCA_942486065.2. Taxonomy (NCBI): domain Eukaryota; kingdom Metazoa; phylum Arthropoda; class Insecta; order Diptera; family Calliphoridae; genus Calliphora; species Calliphora vomitoria. Next base: position 66,030,314 of record OW818029.2, read on the forward strand.
ACATTTGAACATTACGGCCAAAATTCCATTAAATCCGATAAAATTTGTTTTGTTTTAATTTCAAAATATGTTTTCTTGGCGCTAACTGATTCACATTAAATAGAAAAAATGATTACTTTTATCCAAAAAGTCTTATGGACGTGAAAGGGTTAAAACAGCACAGAGTGCCTTCATATTTCTGGTATCATGCCGCTATGGAAAATAGGCCCTTGAGTGACATTCAAACAATAATGTAAATTTTGTAACACTGCTGGCAAATCCTCCCAACTGAACAGAACTTCGGCCTGTGGAAAGGTATATTGGGCTCTTGTACCTCTTCCAAAAAGTTAACAGAAAAAACTATAAAATCTTTAATGTGATAAATTTATAAATACCGAGTAATATGCCAATATTTTAATATGTACACAGAGAAAACAGATTCGTGATAACAACCGAATTTGTTGCCAATCGAATGATTCGGTTACACACATAGAATTTTTCGGTTCTATCAATAGATATTCAGTTGATAAAGACGAATTTCGGTTGAAGCAACCAAACTTTTGTTACCCCTTGTAAAATTCGGTCACTAAGGTGGAATCATTCGATTGGCAACAAATTCGGTTGCTATTACGAATCTGTTTTCTCTGTGTAATGAATTTGTACAAAATTTTAATAAAGAAAGAATTTTTATATTGAACTGTTTAAGTTTTATTTAACTTAATACAAGTATAAGTTTTTTTAGGCTCCCTCTTTACTTCTCTTTTTTTGACAAATATGTCTTTTTTATTGTTGATAAAAAATCAAACCAAGTCTTCAACAAAAAAATGTTTAGAATATTAATTACACAGTGCTGCCGCGAAACTTAGTGGACATGAACACGGAAATTAGTATTTCAATAAATTCACTACACTTAAACAAAAAAAATGTTATCACTTTATTGATACAACTTGTATCTAAAGGTAGATTCACACATGTCAAATATTTGACGAAAAAAACGTAACCACTAAATAAAATATATTTTAATTCTGTTATTTATTTCAAAAACTCCTCTTAGTTAGGACAATTTACAACAAATATTTAGTTTTGTTTTATTTGATACTGTTTGATCTTACAAATAACTTGTAAGAGTAAACAACGTCAAACAAATTTGTGCTAAAAATAGTTGTTACGCTTTATTGAGTAAATATTTGCCATGTGTGACCTTACCTTAACTAATTTGAAGAGAAAACTGACAAATAATTGCCACGATCACTGTAACAATTTTAGAAAACAAAGGAAAAATTAAATGTTTTAATGCGGATCACCAGTGTTAGATTTATTTGAAAAAAAAAAATATTTTTAATTTTTCGCAAAATAACTAACAAATATTCAAAAAATGTTTCTTAAAACAGCTGAAACCTCAGGAATTGTTAATATTTACGTGAAAACTATCTCTTTAGTTTACATCTACGGTCGCCTGAAATTTGTCCATTATTGAGAGGTGTCCGCCTGAGGGAATAAACTTTAAAAAAACTTTATATTTTATTTAATAACATAAAAAACAAAATAAATACATACATACATATATAATAACTTAAAGGGACACTTTATACCAATTACTAAAGCACTTCCTTTTGTCCCGTCATACTAACAAAACTTATATTGTATCTTTTGCGCAATTTCTGCAGCCAGTCGTTTAGAATAAGTGCCCTTTTTTTGTTTAGAATAAGTGCCCGATTTGCGAAATTAAACAAAAACATTTAAAAAATTATTTGTGATTTTATGAAGATGTCCACATAAAATATATACATAATGTTCGTCCATGTGCATATAAGGGAGTGTCCACCTATGAAAGGTTCATTCACATGAAATATATTATTTGGTGTTACGTTTCAGAGTTTTTGCCCATTAAAGGGAGAGAGTGTCTCACAGTATTAGGCACAAATATTGTTCTACAACTAATTCTAAAGAGTGAGATCGAAAAATTCTTAACACACGTTTTTCATTAAAACTTTTAACCCAAGTATTATTTGATTTTTTTTGATTAAGTTACCTTTGTAAAACATGTCAGTTATGTTCATTTGTTGTTAATCTGATTAAAATGAGTGACCAGAAAAAAGTGCGTACTAAAATTATTAAATATTTTCAACGAAACCCAACTTGGTCCTACAAAAAGTTGGCCAAACAATCAAAGGTCTGCCGTCAAACTGCTTCGAGAATTGGTTATTTCACCAGTGATTTTGATTTAAAATTGTCACGCTTTTAAATAAGGACTGATATCGAAAAATTCTTAACATACATATATGTTAATAAAAATGAAACAACTAAACTCACAGTTTTGATTTTTTTTATTTGATTGAAATTATTGTTACAATTTACCAAAAAAAATATTTTTATAGTTCTAATCACTAATGATGAAATTTTGAACCTTTTTCGAAATCCCTTCCATTATGGTTTTTACAGTGATTTCTGTCACTTTGTTCGAACAGGTAGTCCATCTCCATTTAAAATCTACCACACTTTTGGACACCTTTTTTGTGCTCTTCAATTCTGTTTTAACAAGATCCCAATATCTCTCCACTGGCCTTAGCTCCAGGCACTTTGGAGGATTTGCCTCTCTTGGTACAAATACCACATTATTGTTCTTATACCACTCAAGATCTTGCTTACCATAGTGACAGGGTGCCAAAAATAAGTGGACACATTAATAAGTCTAATGAATGGCAGCATTATCTTTTGTAAACATTCCTTGATGTAAATTTCGGTATTTATAGAGCCATTTCTAAGAAATGTTTGGCTTATTTTGCAGCAACTGCATATTGCTTGCCATGCCAAGAACTTTTTGGGAAAATTGTCCGCTTTTGGGTCCTAAACTTTTCTACAACATTCCTTCGAGCATCAGCAACTTAAAAATATTGACATACATTCGTTTCGTCATCCATTATGCAGCAGGTATATTTTTTGTATAAAATTTGAGTTCAATTTTCGTGGTCTGTCTTTGGCCTCTGAGTTCTTGTCAAGAACTTTATAAGCCTTGCATGTTTTCAAACCAGCATTGGCTTTAACTTTTCGTACCAAATAGTCCGAGCACCGAGCTAACCGGGCTACTTTCCTACCAGATATGTTGGGAACTCTTTTGAAAATGCTTTCTATTTATTGGCTTTAGAAACATCATGTGGACCATTCCTTCTACATGAACCAGGTTTTCTATCAACGGAGAAGTTCTCCCGATACTGTTTAATAAGATTGGAATCAGTTTGACAGCAGACCTTTGATTGTTTGGCCAACTTTTTGTAGGACCAAGTTGGGTTTTGTTGAAAATATTTAATAATTTTAGTACGCACTTTTTTATGGTCACTCATTTTAATCAGAGTAACAACAAATAAACATAATAACTGACATGATTTACAAAGGTAACTTGATCAAAAAAAATCAAATAATACTTGGGTTAAAAGTTTTAATGAAAAACGTGTGTTAAAAATTTTTCGATCTCAGTCCTTATTTCCAAGACTTAGTTTGGAAATTTTTATCGCTTGTTCGGTTCAATTTAGAAAACGTTTTATAATTGATTTTTATATTCATTTTGTGTTCATTGATCGTTAGCTTGGTGTTCACACCCTTTTCACAAATTTTGCAGTTTTATTACACAAATTTGAATATACTCGTGTTGTTCGCTGTAGCACAGTGTTATTTAATTTTGCTTAAAATAAAACACAAATAAATAAACTATATATAAAATAACGATTTTAAATTAATTTTTATTAAATAAGACACACCATTCAATTTAAACGCTAAATGTTCTAAAGAACAAAATTGTTTCAAAACAAGTAAGAGAGCTAAAATCAGCTGTGCCGAATCTTATATACCCTTTACACAAAGTATACTTTAAGATAAAGAATGAAAATATTTTTTGGTGAAAAAAATTGTTGGGTAAAATGTTGTTCATATCTCCGCTCTCTATAACGATCCAGAATATATAAACTTTATGGTGTCGCATATTAAAAATGTATAAATAACAAACGAAATTACAAACTTAATCGTGTTTAATATCACAATAAATAACTGACTGAGAGATCACTAATAATGACCTTGTAGAAATACGTACACACGCACTACAACTACCAGGCGCATGCATGTGGTAGCCACTAACAAAAACACATTCAAAAAAATATCCAAAAAAATAAAAAACAGCATGCTAAAAATCTTGAACCCGATCTTGGGCCATTCACAAAAGTGCAATAAATACGAGTGCACTCTCGTATCACTACTCGCACTACAAATATACGTTGCACCGCCATATATACTCTTACCGAAAGTGATGCCGTTAACAAAATACTAGTAAATATGTATTGTCATGTGACTGTCAGTGTAACTGGCTAATTTTACGTTAAAAACGTGTTTATGTGATTTAAGATTTAAGAATTTTTATGTTTAAAAAAAAAAAAAAACATAAAGACAGGTTTTTCTCTCTCTCTGATCATTGCTTTAAGATGAGAGCATTTTCCTGTGCCTTGTTTTTCATTTGGTGTTTTTAATAAACCGCAAAGAGTTGGCAACAACTATTAAGAATACCATTTTGCTTGATTTTTTTTGTATGAATATTTTTTTTTTTTTAAATCAGGTTTATTTAATGAATGCAAGTGTATTTTAATGAATGCACTAGTTTTGAACTCTATCAAAGTTCAAGAAATATTTCAGCGTACAATGATGTTTTATTGTTTGTTTTTGTTTTGTTTTGCTTGTTTTTGTATTCTTCCCGAACTTCATTGACTTTTGTCGTTTAAATACATATTTATATAGTAAAGAATTTTCCTTTTTGTTTATTTATTGTGCTAAAAGTGCATTGTAATTACAGGGTGTCGAAGAAATGTTTGGACAAAAACAAATTTCATTTTTTTTCTAAGTTTTATTAAAAAAACCAGTTATACAGCTTAATATTATTGAAATAATAAAATTAACCCATTAATTTTACACAAATATGTTTAAAAGTTATATTACTGAAATTGATTTAAATTGTATCTCAATTGAACTTATATTTAATCATATTTTTGAAATAAAGATTTTTGGATTTAAATTTTTTTTTTTGGTTTCTTACTTTTGATAAAGATAAGTTTGGATAACCATTTAGCAACAGGTATATACATTTGGTCAATTCACAAGGTCTCTTATCAGTCATATTGTCATAATGTCCTAATATATCACGAATTGGCGGCTCGGCTTAACCGACTCTTAGGCATTCGGCGTTGATCTGTTTCGTTACGATAACACAATAAACATAGCATAGAAAGTAGTATTATTTTAGGACATTTTTTGCTTGCAAAGCAATAAAAACCATTGTGAAATATTAGGACATTATCACAATATGACATGATAAGAGACCTTGTGAATTGACCAATTGTATATATTGCATGTTTTACCATCTCCAGGGAATTTTTTTATTATTTATAGTATTGAACTGATGTCCTGTCTTTTTGTAGTTGGAGAACATACTCGAATTTTATATTAACCTTGATTTAGTCTCTAAAAATAGATTTAAGATTTGTACATTATTTCTGATGATTTTATTTCAAACACTTTAAAACTAAAAATCACAGAAATTATTTGGTTAAATCATTGATTTATTATTTCAAGTACTTACTTACAGCTGCAATTTGAACAATGTACATACTATTTTCGTTGTAAATCGTTGTGTGTATGGCATTACCGAAAACGTTGCATGCAGCTACATCAATAATACAGAGTATTTTAACACGATGTAAACATTTGTTAGCAGGTAATTTTTTAAAAATTAATATAAAAATTTTGTGATTTCTATAACCCATTATATGTTGATACAATAAAAAAATTGTATGCATATCTCAAATCTTAAATTTTCGATTATTATATTAGTAAACTAGCTTGACCCGGTGCGCTTCGCTACCCCTGTCGTAGTATAAAAAATATGTAAAAAAATCGGTTTTCCTCCGAAAAAAGTTATAACCTATTGACGCTTTCAAGTTAGGATTTATCTACGTTCCAAATTTCAATAAAATCGGTTCAGCCATTTAGGCGTGATGCTCAAACAAACAAACAAACTTACAAAGACATTTATATATTTATATAGATTATTCAGGCTCTAGTTCGTTAAATTGTTTTCCTTAGAAATACAATTTTATTTTAATTTTTTTTTTCAAACAAAATTTGTTTTCACCCATTTTTTTATACCAAATAACTTTATCAATATTTATCTTAAAGTATATTTTGGTAAAGGATATATACGATGCAGCACAGCCGAATATAGCACCTTACTCTTTCCATCAATATTCAATATTTTTGGGGGCATTGAAGATTTTGAAATGAAAAAGTGAAGCATGGTATAAAATCAATACGATATTAGAACAATAAAGGTCCCAGAATTGTCAATAACGGTCAAATATTCTTCAAACAAACAAATGTATTACAGCGAAACAAATGCAAAATCATGTCAAAATTCTCTCACGATAAGTCTCAGATAATCGCTCGAGAATATTCAGAATTTAATTTATGAAGTTTTTAATAAGGACTGAGATTGAAAAATTTTTAACATACATATATGCTAATAAAAATGAAACCACTAAACTTACTGTTTTGAATCTTTTTTTATTTGATTGAAATTATTGTTACAATTTACAAAAAAAAATAATTTTTATAGTTCTAATTACTAATGATGAAATTTTGAACCTTTTTCGGAAACCCTTCCATTATTTTTTTTATAGTGCTTTATGTCACATTGTTCGAATAGGTTGTCCATCTCCGTTTAAAATCTACCACACTTTTGGACACCTTTTTTGTGCTCTTCAATTCTTTTTTAACAAGAGCCCAATATCTCTCCACTGGACTCAGCTCCAGGCAGTTTGGAGAAATTGCCTCTCTTGGTACAAATACCACATTATTGTTCTTTTACCACTCAAGACCTTTCTTACCAAGTCTTATGAATGGAAACATTCTTTTTTGTAAACATTCCTTGATGTAAATTTCGGTATTTATAGAGCCATTTGTAAGAAATGTTTGGCTTATTTTGCAGTAACTGCATATTGCTTGCCATGCCAAGAACTTTTTGGGAAATTTTGTCTGCTATTGGGTCCTAAACTTTTCTTCAACATTCCCGCGAGCATCTGCAACATAAAAAAATTGAACCAGAAGCTGCGAAAAATTTTCCATACGTACATTTCGTCATCCATTATGCAGCAGGTATATTTTTTGTATAAAATTTGACTTCAATTTCCGAGCTCTGTCTTTGGCCTCTAAATTTTTAGCAGAGTTTTCAGGAACTTTTTTAGCCTTATAGGCTTTTAAACCTGCATTGGCTTTAACTTTTCGTACCAAATAGTCCGAGTACTGACCTAAACGGGCAGCTTTCCTACCGGAGGTGTTGGGAGCTCTTTTGTAAATGCTTTCTATTTTGTGGCTTTAGAAACATCATGTGGAAATTCCTTCTACCTGAACCAGGTTTAATATCAACGGACAAGTTCTCCCGGTACTGTTTAATAACATTGGAAACAGTTTGATAGCAGACCTTTGATTGTTTGACCAACTTTTTGTAGGACCAAGTTGGGTTTTGTTGAAAATATTTAATAATTTTAGTACGCACTTTTTTATGGTCACTCATTTTAATCAGAGTAACAACAAATGAACATAATTGACATTAAATATAATAACTGACATGCTTTTCAAAGGTAACTCGATAAAAAAAAATCAAATAATGCTTGGGTTAAAAGTTTTAATGAAAAACGTGTGTTAAGAATTTTACAATCTCAGTCCTTACTATAAAAAACACTTGATACACTTGCGCTACAAATTTAAACTAACGATTGTTATGTAACTTATTACATTTTTATTGTGGAGAACAATTTGGAATCAAAAAATTATTTTGTTAAAAATTTTTACTCACGGTAAGCTTTTTCCACCTCTCAGGAAAAAACCCTTTTTCGTGCAAGCACCAACAATGATAAGTAGAAATAGAAATAAGACTGACTGATATTTCAGTCAAAAAAAATATTCGAAAAAAAAAAACAGCAAGAATATTTTCAAAGCAATTTACGCTTAAGATGTGTAGCAGCGTAAATTGTTCACTGAAGACATTTACTCACTCACTGACTCACTTCATTCACTCACTTGAGCAAATTTTTTACGAATACAAAAATAAACAACACATTTTTTTTTTTAGCTTCTCGTGTTGTTTTTTTTCTTTATTTTTACTGAGTCAAGTACTTTACCAAATTGCCATTTGATAGAGCTGAAGTACTAACATAATTTTTTTTTGTAGGTATTTTTCGTTTTTTATGTTGAACGTTGTTGCTGTTGTTGAAGAATGTCAGTGGGGTGATGCAACCGAATTCGTTGTTAAGATAGAAAAGGCGAGCAGCAGAAGACAAGGAAGAGCTTCCTAAAAATGACAATGATTTTTGAAGGAAATTGTCTGCAAATGAAATTAAAAGTGAAGATACTCACGCACACACAGATAGCTAGAAATATGTGTGCTGCATTCCGAATGGAATACATATGAATATTAGTGTAGCCCAAAACAAATTTTGGATGTTCTCAACTAAAATAAAAGTTTAATTTATCACGTGAAATCAAGGACCGGTATTTCCCATTTTCAATACCAAACAAACTTTAAAAGAGGGAGTATGAGTGGAAAACCCCTCCTTTTGTTTGTGGCCAATCTTGTTTTCAACAGACAGGCAGACAGAAGGACCGGGCCGGACATAACTAGATCGTCTTTGAATCTTATGAGGACCCGGAATATATATGGGGCATTTCATGTCAAGTGAACCAACTTTTGAAATCGATGTCTTCCGATTGGATATAAATGGTTGTCACAAACATATATATGTTTACTGTAACCATATATATGGTTGAAATATTCATTTGAATCGTAAATTAACCATATTATTATTACCACAATCATGTATATAGTTACTGTGACTATAATATTGTTAAAAATTTTGAAATGGTTACAGTAACCATGCACAAATGTTGAAATGGTTACAGTAACTATTTTTTCTGCGTGTAGGTTACCAATCATTAAATATTATTATTATTTTTTTTTAAGTTTTATTACCCCTATATTTTTTAATTAAAATGTAAAAAATATAACTGCAATTAATCGATAATCGCGAATAACGCTGCTTTTTTAATCGCAATCGCGTTTAAATGCAATTCCTACCCTAATGTACATACATATATAGTAGTATTTTAGATGTTGCAAAAATCGTTTATAGTAAATTTGTTTAAATTCTCTTAGTTGTTGTTATTGCTGATGTAGAAGTTTTTAATTTTTTTTTTGGTATACATTTGAAATGATTCAATTATTTTCAAGTTTTTTTTTTTTTGTTGCTTGTTGTGTTCGATGATTTTGTTGAAATTGCAATTTACTTGTAGCACGTAATTTTCAGATGTTTATTTTTTCTCTCTTTCCCTCTTAATTCAATCAACTTTAACATCATTATCGTCATGCTCGTCATTACAATACTTAATCATTGTCGTGAAGTTGTTTATTTTGAGATTTGTAGAAGAGTGTTGTTTCTTAGATTGTCCAGTGGTTTTTAAAGTATTTATGCAAGTTTCAAGTGTTTGCAATGACAATAAATGTGGAATGGAAATTGTGATTCTATTCATCAGTAAATACTTTAATGAGAGGCATTCTATTTGCAATCATCATATACTTATTAATAAATATATTTAGTAAATAAGGAGTGAGAAAAGTTAAACAGGTGTCCCATAATAACTCTTGACATTTGTTTGTTCCATAGATGTTAAAAAAAACTGTTTATTTCCTATATAAGCCAAAAATTAGATTCAGTGGTTGATAATACAATGGAAACTTTTCCAAATATTCAATTATTAATTAATTTTTCACAAACCAACAAATTCTGTAGAAATTTGTATTTTTCAGTAATTTATTACTTATTCATAATAAATTTTTAATTTTATAAAAGTTTTATAAAATCGAATTTTTATTATAAACCCATAATATAACAATAAAAGGTAGAATCACTACAAAATATGTTCTCAATTATACATGCCTTAAATTGTCAGACTAATATAAAATAAAAAATAAAAGTACAATTGAAATAAAACATCAAAAATGAAAACATCAAAAATTAACTAAATTGAAAAATAATTTAAACTCAATTTAAAAAATATAAGAAGAAACATGCTAAGGGCCATTATTACAACTTGCCTTTATGTTCGTAATAGTAAAAGGAAACTTTAAGTAGAGTTTCCAAAAAACCGAAGAATTTCAAAACCGCGGTTTCGGTTTTAAAAAATTGAAAACCGATCGGTTTCGGTTCGGTTTTGTGATAATTTATTAACTATTAAATCAGTTGATAATATAGGAACTGCTAAACAAATTCAAAGTTCAAATTTGACGAGTGTTTACGAGGATAAAGGAAAATTGGTACTTTTTCTTTTAATGGTACCTTTTTAATATATTAAATTAGTTAATGTTGGCTAATATGCTTCTCAGTAAAGAAATAATCAAGAATAGGGTGCTCAATTGTATTATGATACCAAAAAATGGAGAACTAAACCAAACTAAGGAGTACTTTTTCGTTCTTCAAAATGAATTTTCTACAATATTGAACCTAGAATCAGGAAATTACTTGGAAATTTAAAACTTGACGGTGGTTTAAGTGTGGAAAATTGGTACTTTTTCTTTTAATGGTACTTTTTATTATAATAAATTATTTTACTTATTGTATATACATAATAGTCGGCTGATATGCTTCTGAGTAAAGAAAGTATCAAGGATATAGGGCATAATGATATTGAGGTAACAGAAACTATTATTGAAATTTCTATAATAATGAACCTATAAGCAGGATATTAAACACACATGATCCTTACTGAGTTAGAATATAAAAAAGGGAATTGCAGGTACTTTTTCGAACTAGTAGTACTTTTTGAATATTTTATAACGATGGACCTAGAATTGGGAATTCAAAACGCATAATTAATGTTACAATTTCTTTATTGTAAAGGTACTTTTTGAATATTTTATAATAATAAACCTTAAAAGTAGGCACAAATGATTCTGAATGAGTTAGAATTCACGAAGGGTGATTATAGTCTTACCTTTCTTTTGTATTTTCTATAATAATGGACACAGAAATATGAAATTAAACATTCATGATGCTGAGTAGGAACACAAAGTGTGGGTCTTTATGGTACTGTTTTTATTCTAATAATACGTCTACAATCCATATTACAATGAATCAATAATCATGAAACTAGAGATATGTTTTCCTGAATTAGTATTAATTTACAAAGGGAGACTTAGTAGTACTATTTCTTTATTCCAATTGAGGTGGCGAAGCGCAACGGTCAGCTAGTACTTCATACTTTTATCGGATATTTGAAAATAACTAAGACTTTGTTACAAAATTTTTGCATTATTTAGCCTGCGAAAGGAAGCCTGCTACATCATCTGAAGCAATTATTGTAATACAATTTAAAAAATTTAAACAAATCTTAAGATATTTTTACCGATCTGTGTTTAGAGATATTGGATGAATAATTGGATGAAAAAGTTTGTTTCTCATTTCTAAATTTTGAGTTTTTCTAGTGATAATAGATTAAAAGTGAAAGCCGAAGAATAATTGTCGGTTTTAGGCCTTGATAAACCGCGGTTTCGGATTCGATTAAAACCGAATTGGAAACTCTAATATTAACAATAAAAAATAAGAACATAATTAAACTAAAAAGTATTTATTACTATGGTATTGACAAAATAATGGAAACTTTTGTTTTAGTTTTGCAAAAATTAATTATTTTTTTTTTTGGATATTAATTGTTTATTATTACCTCTTCACAGCTACGATGCATTGATCCAATTAACGAATCAATCGTCTTCTTTGAAATATTTTGCCATTCTCTTACAATTCTTCCTTCGTGGTATAATTTTGAGTCCGCATTTTGTGATCTTCAATTTTCCATAGGCCACTTCAAAACACGTACCACATTGTATTGTTACCACTCGGTTACAACCCTAGAGGAGAGTTTAGAGTCATTGTCGTGCTGAAATCTATTAACTAGAGGCATATTTTCCTAAGCTCAACATTGTTTTACATGGATCTGCACCCGATTCCAGTCATAGTATCTTTTATGGTATAAAAATCAGACATTTTAATAAGTGTCTGAAAATAAATTTAAATTTATTTAGCACAGACACAACCCACATTTTTTAGCCCAGCCCATTTTACAGTTAACAGAGCTCTGTTAATCACTTAACAGTCATAACACTTAAAATCTAATAAACAAATTTATGTATGTCTACAATATCTGAAATAAATTCAGAATAAGAAAAAAAAATTAAAAATTAAAAATAAACAATCCGTTTAAAATAATAGATATATATTTGAACCAATCTTAATATCAGGATTCTAATAAATTTGAGTTTTTTGAAAAAATAAATCTGGAGAGGATTTTTGGCCATTATGGAAATTAGGAAAAGGGCTCGGATATGACACTATATAGAAATGGTAGTCCTAGGGTCACTTAATGGAATTGAACTTTTTAATTTTTTTTCTTATTCTGAATTTATTTCAGATATTGAAGATATAAATTTGTTTATTATATTATAAGTATTATGACTGTTAAGTGATTAACAGAGCTCTGTTAACTGTAAAATGGGCTGGGCTAAAAAATTTGGTTTGTGTCTGCGCTAAATAAATTTAAATTTATCTTCACACACATCCTTTTAATTCATATCATAAATTATACCATGACTGGATTCGGATACAGATCCATTTTAAACGATGTAATGTATCCAAACGCTATATCAAATGTGTCCCCAGCTGGGAGATTCCAGCACGAAACACAGCTCTAGGGTTGCAACGGAGTGGTTACAATCCAATGAGGATAATCTAGGATGACCTTGAAACTTTAACAAATTATCCTCAAGTTTCTTATGTTGTGACTTTCTACATTTATCTGTAATAACTATAGAAAAAAATTGTTAATTGATATTTTGCTAAAATGTAATAAAGCCATATATTTTTCCTGAATGTGTATAGATTTCGCAAATTCAGACTCTAAGAACTTTTGCTCATAGCGTAAAAAATTAGATAAAATGTGTAAATTTCAATTACCCAAATGATTTATACGCCCTTACACGGCTCCATACTTTAATTATTCGTTTTTGAAATCACTCGTTTTTCACAACAGGCGCGAGTGTTATAAACTACCACCTACTCTGACATTTGTAAGTCATTAATAATTTAATATTGATTTCATACCTTTAAACTTCTATAATTGTTTAACATATTGCTGTAGCAGAATATTTTCGCTTGTTTGCAGTTGGTCTCTTAACAATTTTAAAACAAAATTCTTTTTATTTAACTTCTTTTATAAACACATTATTGTTGTTCAAAAATCTTGTCAATAGTTTTTTTCTATCAATTTTTTAATGCTGTACGAGTATTGTATTGGACTATACATCATTTCAAGGTCATTTATTAGTTTGTTCAAAAAAATAAAATAAAAAATAAACCAACACGAAAAGTAAAAACAAATTGACTTAAATTTTGCTTAGACATGGCAAACAAAAATAAGAAGAAAAAAAAACAAACTCAATGTTGCTTCAAGATCTTTGTTTGTATGCAACTACAGACCAACTGACAGACTGCTAAGTTAATGACTGACTGCTAAGTTTTTTTATCATAGTTATCACGATTTTTTTTCCTATTTTCCAGTCTGTATGGCTTTTCTTTATTAGCTGTTCAGATGAACTCTTCACAGCCTTCTAAATTAATTTGCTGTGCCTGAGAAATGTCAAGATCTCGAAGTTCAACTTCATTGTACTTGTGTTTTTGATTGTTTTTTAAATTGTTTTTTTTTTATATAAAAAGAACATGTATGTGGTCATAGAGAAAATATACATGGAGTGGAAACTAGAAAGAAACTCTAACAAAAAAATTATTCAAAAAAGTTACACATACATACGAGTTTTTTTTGTTTCACATAGTTTATTTTACTAATACATTTCCACCACTTTGGTTTTTGACAACTGAGTTAGGTCTTTGACAGGAGAGTTTCCGCTCTATGTATATTTCCTCTATATATGTGGTGGTTGTTTTTTATTTGGAACGATGTTGTTTTAATATTGTATAGCTTTTAAATTAAATTTAAATTGAAATCTGTGTTAGGTGAATTGTGCTAAAAGTTTAAGGGTGTAGTACTTAATAAACAGTTTTTATAAAATTGTATTCTGAATAGAATTTATTTAAGAGTCTTCGTCACTTCCTTTTCTTTTGAAAAGTTTCTGAAAAAATTGTATTTGAAAATAAGTCCGAATTGGTAATCAAGCATGAATACTTGATAACCAACCTTTCAAAGTCCCATTCCTACCTTTCAAAGTATATAATTATATAATTCTGGGAGCTGTGTGTGTTAATGTAAATATCGTTATAGAATTTAGTTGAGGATGATTTCTACTTATAGCAATCTCATGTATAGTAAATTTAATATCGTTTATATCATTAATAGAGTTAACCCAAAATCGGGGTTTTTATTTAGCAAAAGAACAGAACTTAATATTTGGCATAATTTGTATATCCTTCACCTTCGTGAGAAGGTTATATATAAGATATATATTCTGGATCCTTATAGATAGTCGATTAAGCCATGTCCGTCTGTCTGTCTGCTGAAATCAATTTTCTGAAGACCCCAGATATCTTTGCGATCCAAATCTTCAATAATTCTGTCAGACATGCTTTCTACAAGTTTCCTATTTAAAATCAGCAAAATCCGTCCATAAATAACGGAGGTATGAGCAAAAATCCGAGACAACCTCTGAAAATTTCATCAAAAAAAGACAATTTATTGCATGTTTTGGCAAAAGAGCAACAAAACGTATGTTTGGATGTGTTTTGGTCATTGCTTTGCGTATTTTGATTTTGTTTTTTTTTTGGTGTTTCGTTTCATTTGGCGTTGTTGTTTTTATATACCCTTCACCTTCGTGAGAAGGATATATATAAGATTGTCATTTCGTTTCTAAAGGTTTAATAACCGCAACCATATAAAACAGCTGTTCGAACCAATCTTATGGGCAACAATGTATTTGATTATTGGTGACATGCCATAAATCTAAAGCCATAACAGTAAAATGCTTATGATATGGCTATGGTTACGGCTATAGCGATATGGTAAGGCACGACTAATTGAACCTTAACATCTACAATATAATCTGTTCGTCAGCAATTAAATGTAAAATGTTTAAAAGTTTTCTCGATACATTTATCAACAAAGGTATGCCCTTCACCTTTGTTGATAATAAACAAGATTCGGCATAGCCGAATATAGCACTCTTACTTGTTAATTTTTTTTATATTGATACAAACATTTGTAAGTAAATCATAGACTTATCCTAACAGAATTCATATATCAATAAAATAGTTTGAGTTTTTTTTACTAATAATCGATTTTTGGTATAAAATATCAGTGATCACAGATTGAGCTTATTTTCTTTAAAATCGCAGTTTTTACGAAGTTTTTAATGATTTAAAATATTTGAGTTTTTATACTAATAATCGATTTTTGGTATAAAATATGAGTGATCACAGATTGAGCCTATTTTCTCTAAAATCGCAGTATTTACGAAGGTTTTCACAGACTGAATTCACACTAGAGTTTTAAATATCACCATGTTAATTTTTGTATGACTGTTTAAAATTTTATAAAAATTTCTACAATATCTTTGAATAAAATTTATTTTTCCAAAAATTACCAAATTTATATTTGTTATTTTTGATAATAAAATAATATGATTTAAAATATTCTTATATTTTTATTGGTTTAAAAGATACATAGATATGTATTACTCAAAAAAATCACACATACGAGTGTTGTTATACCCTTCACCTTCGTGAGAAGGGTATATATAGGGGGGTTAATTTAATTTATACATTTATATATATCTTCTTTAACAAACATTTTAAATTTAGTTAAGTTTTTTATAGTAATTTGTTATACTTACTGCCATATGTAAATCTGAATTTAATTGGCCTTATAGGCTTATAATTCATTGAAAAAATAAATAAATAAAATAAAAATAAAAATATATAAATTTGTCAGTCCGTTTGTAATTTCCACAATATAATTTTCCGACCCTATAAACTATATATATTCTGGATCCTTACAGATAGCGGAGTCGATTAGGCAATGTCCGTCTGTCTGTCTGTCTGTCTGTCTGTTGAAATCAATTTTCTGAAGACCCCAGAAATCTTCGGGATCCAAATCTTCAATAATTCTGTCAGACATGCTTTCGAGAAGTTTGCTATTTTGCTGAGATATAAGGAAAAAACCAGGACAACCTCGATTTTTTACCTATTTTTTGACCTATATCTGGATTACTAAGTCATTAATATAGACAATATGGATATCTAATGATAGATATTTCAAAGACCTTTGCAACGACGTATATAAGACCATAGTAAGTTGGACCTACAATGGGTCAAAATCGGGAAAAATTTTTAACCAGATTTTTTTTTTTTTCACCAAAAGTTTTTTTTCGCTAAATATTAAAAAAAAAATTTTAATTTAAAACAAAAAAAAAAAAAAAATTTAAATTTAAAAAAAATAAAAAAAAATTTTACATAAAAACTTTAAAAAAAAAATTCGAAAAATATTTTTTTCCAAAAAATGAAAAAAAAACAACTGGAAAAAAAAATAAATTTTGTTTACCTAAAAATTTTTATTTTGAAGTATAGTTTGGTGAAGGGTATAAGATTCGGCCCAGCCGAATATATCTCTCTTACTTGTTTTTGATTTCACATTGATTTTTTTACTAATAAATTTCCACCACTTAGGTTTTTGACAATTGAGTTAGGTCTTTGAGAGGGGATCATTACATTTTGAGCATCACCATTACTTTCAAATTTTGCTCAATTTCAAATCCTGAATCATTATCCTAGTTGTTTTAAAGTATCTATTGGTTTGCTAAGACCTTTTGCAATAAAAATTGCATAATATATGTTTTTGTTCAGACATAAGTTTGTCATGTCTACAATATTAATTTTCGACAGAACATGGGATATAATCCATATTCCATGTTCTCTGGAATAACTGGTATTAATTTTTTTTAGTTTAGAAAATCAACAGAATCGTCTGATATATGTAAATCGAATCCACGGCTGCCTTGATTCTTTACACAAAAATTATAGTTTGGAAGCTACCAAAATAACATGTAGAACTAAAGACACTTACCCCCTGTCTATACCTGATTAATTTTTATCATGACAAACGTGAAAATGGTTGTCAATATAAAAAATTATCAGGTCTTCATTTATTAGTATTATTGCTTCGTTATGACAAAATTGTTAGTGCTTTTGCTCATAAAACTTTGTCTTGACAACAAACGTCATTCATTGTTATGAAAAATATTTGTCAAGTATAGACATAGGCATTGCCATGAATAGCCAAAAATTATAAGTCATTTATGTGTATCATTTATTGTGGGTGATTTTAAATTTAAATCCAATTTTCCCCATTTATCGGATATTATTTATTACAATATCGTGGTTTTATTAGCTTCATTTATTTGTTATTGATTTAAAGTACTTTCATTTAATTAAATCTGGGTTTTTTTAAATAAAGTCTTTGGTTCTTTGTATGCCAAAGCAACTTTATGATTTGTTGTTTATTTGTTTAAATGAGAATTAATTTGTGCATATAATAAATATATATATATATATATTTTTAAATATTCATTTATATAATTGTTCTTTGGAAAACAAATAAATATGGTGCAGGCAGGGATCCAGGTCAACCATTTGAGGGCAGGGGGAAGTGATTGTGGATGTTAAATAAAGTAAAATTTATTTTACATTTTTCTTTTTTTCCTTTTTTTTATGAAAACTTTTTGGTTTTGGGGGAAGAAATTTACTATTTATTACACACATAAACCCCCCCCCCCCCTTCTTGAATCCACGCCTGATATGGTACATATAAATATATTCATATACTCGTAAACAAATTGTTTCGTTTTAATTGTTTTATTTCATAATTGTTATATATTTTTTTTATTTTTATTAAAATTGTTTCTTTTGCAGATCCTTGTTTGTATATAATGCGTTTTGCCAATAAATTGCAATTTGGTGGAAAAACACATGAAGTATCAATGACTGCATTGCGTATTGTTCAACGTATGAAAAAGGATTCCATACATTCAGGAAGAAGGCCAACTGGTTTATGTGGAGCTGGTATGATTTTTTCTTTACATTTAGTGCTTTTTCCTTATATACTCGTATTTACACATTTGAAAAATACAATATTCTCTCTACGATTTGTATTATTGGTATTTGTATTGTTTGATATACACAGGTAAAAGGAACTTGTTTAATATTAAAGATCTATAAAAAACAGAGCTTGCAATTAATAAATTTTATTTAAGCTTAATTGAGAATTATAAAGCAATTACATTCGGCTGTGCATATAATACTGATGCCGATTTTTTTTTGTTTACATTTTATATAAAAACATTTATTTTTATCACATTTTTCCCATTTTCAATGCTATGGATACCACATTTATGTATCATAAAGCCATATTTCTTGAATTAACTTGTATAGATAAGATGATAAATCATAGACCGATTCTTACCATTTTAAACAGAAATTGTTCTTTTCTAATAAGATTAACGTGTGCAAAATGTTAATGTACAGGTCAACAAATAAAAAAAAAACTATTTTCAATACAGCTGAATTTTGGCAATAAAACGTCAATATAAAAATCGCCGATAAAAAGGAAAAATCGTCATTTCGAATTTAATAAATCGTCAAAAAATCGAAAAATAAAAAAGTTTTTTATTTAAATAGTAAACAAAAACAACAGAACGAGGGCTTAAGGACTGAGATCGAAAAATTCTTAACATACATATATGTTAATAAAAATGAAACCACTAAATTCACAGTTTTGATATTTTTTTTATTTAATTGAAATTATTATTACAATTTACAAAAAAAAAAAAAAAATATATTTTTATAGTTGTATTCAATAGTAAGGAAATTTTGAACCTTTTTCGGAAACCCTTCCATTAAGGTTTTTACAATGCTTTCTATCACTTTGTTCGAACAGGTTGTCCATCTCCGTTTAAAATCTACCACTCTTTTTCACACCTTTTTTGTGCTCTTCAATTCTCTTTTAACAAGAGCCTAATATCTCTCCACTGTCCTTAGCTCCAGCCAGTTTAGAGGATTTGCAGTTTTGGTATAAATAACACATTATTGTTTTTGTACCACTCAAGTCCTTGCTTACCATAGTGACAGGATGCCAAATCAGGCCAAAAATAAGTGGGCACATAAAGAAGTTTTATGAATGGAAGCATCCTATTTTGTAAACATTTATGATGTTAATTTCGGTATTTATAGAGCCCATTGTAACAAATGTTTGGCTTCTTTTGCCGCAACTGCATATTGCTTGCCATGCCACAAGATTCCCTCGAGCATCAGCAACATAAAAATATTGACCCGGAAGCTGTGAAAAATTTTTATACGTACGGTTTGTCACCCATTATGCAGCAGGTATATTTTTTGTATGAAATTTGACTTAAATTTTCGTGTTCTGCCTTTGGCCTCTAAATTTTTAGCAGCGTTCCTGTCAGGAACTTTTTAAGCCTTGTATGTTTTTAAGACTGCATTGGCTTTAACTTTTCGTACCAAATAGTCCGAGTACTGAGCTAACCGGACTGCTTTTCTACCAGATGTGTTGGGATCTCCTGCTTTCTATTTATTGGCTATAGAAACATCATGTGGACCATTCCTTCTACAGTTTGACGGCAGACCTTTGATTGTTTGGCCAACTTTTTGTAGGACCAAGTTGAGTTTTGTTCAAAATATTTAATAATTTTAGTACAGACTTTTTTCTCATCACTCATTTTAATCAGATTAACAACAAATCAATATAATTGACATTAAACATAAAAACTGACATGCTTTACAAAGGTAATTTGATCAAAGAAAATATCAAATAATACTTGGATTAAAAGTTTTAATGAAAAACGTGTGTTAAGAATTCTTCGATCTCAGTTCTTATATTCAATAAGGACTATCTATCGGCAGTATAGATAGACCTTTTCGAATATTAGCCCTCGATATAATCTTTTCTATTTTACAAATATCAAAAAAAAAAAAAAAAAAAACAGTTCATGTTGTTACTTATAGGAGCCCAAACTACTCTACCGATCCTCTGGAAATTTTTTGCTTTATGTTCCTCTGTATCCTGAAGGATACTTTTTATTTTGAAATTTCATGTGGGCGTCCCATACAAAGTAAATTGTTATTTTCGAATATCTGGAGAACTATAGTTGTGTTAGTCTTAAAATTTTTGCCCGAATATCTCTCTTATTATTGTACCTCCCATACAATGTAATTCCTTAATTTTGAATATCTGATATTCTTATCACTATACGGAGTTTAGTTGAAAATGGGAGGGATTGTATTAGTGGGCGTGGCTCCTATGATACAAAGTAAATAGTTATTTTCCAATATCTCGCGGAACTATAATTATGAAAGTCTTCAAGCTTTATGTGAATCAATTTTGTATCACAGCCTGAAGTTTAACCATACAAAGTAAACAGTTATTTCTAAATATCTTGAAAGCTATAATTACGAGATTATAAAAATTTTGTCCGAATAATACTCTTATTATTTTACATAGTTTGGCTGAAAATGGTCGGGGTGGACGTGGCACCTCCCATATAAAGTAAATAGTTAATTTCGAAAATCTGGAGAACTATAATGGTAAAAGTATTTAAACCCAGAGTTCGGGATCGGAACAGTGAGTGTGGACCCTCCCATCAAAACCAATATTGCCCATTTTCAATACCAAACAAAGTTTTTACTACCAATATTTCGATATGTCACAAACGGAATGACAAAATCAATATACCCTCCATTTTTTTGATGGTGAGTATACAAATTATAACGATACTTTAAACAGACAGTTTTTATGAGCTTCGCAGCTTCCGGGTCAATATTTGTTTATTGCTGATGCTCGAGGGAATCTTGTAAAAATTATGATGTTAACAAGCTCAATAAGCAAATACAAATGAAACTGCCTGGCGAAACAATAATTTTGAATTCATTGGAACTAGCCGGACTGCCACCACATGTATTTACTTTGTCCGACACTGTATATTAAAATCGATATCGAGAAAACATATGTTTTCTAAGGTCCAGCAACGCGAACCACGTTCAGCTATTACCTATAAGCCCAGAAGACATTAACAAATTTATCAAGTTTAATATAATAGAGAAAAAATCCCGTGGCAATGATTCAGTTACACCTACCGAGTGTGGCAATAACTTTTTGTCTATAATATTTAAGACGATATTTAAACAATTAGTTTTTCCGACAAATTGGAAAACTTCTCAGATAATAATGATACTAAAGCCAAGTAAAGACTTGACCGTACCATCCTCCTATAGACCAATAAGTCTACTTCCTTGCATATCGAAGCTATTTTTAAATGAGAAAAATATCCCAGTTCTTCAATTTGGTTTTTGGATGTCGCTCAAGCCTTCGACAAATTATGGCATAAATGCCTGGTATATAAAAGAAAATGTCTGCTGTCACCATGTACCCATAAACTATTGGAATCGGTGACCAATTCAAGTTAAGTCTCGACTATAAACTCACCCTGTATAAAACCAATTTGGACATATGGAATGCAATTATGGGGAACCGCTAGTAATAACAGTTTTGATTTTATACAAAGGCCCCAATTAAAAATTATAAGGATCATGATACAGTACCATTTGTAAATGATGAATTCAGAAAAGTCCGTGAGAAATACATTAAAAAGTTACAAAGCCACCCGAACCAGAATTCATTAATTTAATGATTAAGCGAACAAATTTAATTTGATTTTGAAAATTTTATCAAGAATTTATTCTTTTGAACCTTTAATATAAAATTATTATTTACTAGCTTGACCCGGTGCGCTTCGCTACCCCTGTCGTAGTCTATGTTGGAAATTTCAACAAAATCGTTTCGGCCGTTTAGTATTTATTGTTTAAGAACTAAAGGTATCAATTTTACCGGTTTTCCCCGGTCCAAGTATTGAAAAAAGTTATAGCCTATTGACGCTTCCAAGTAAGGATCTATCTACGTTCCAAATTTCAATAAAATCGATTCAGCCGTTTAGGCGTGATGCTCAAACAAACAAACAAACTTACAAAGACATTTATATATTTATATAGATTTACTTAAGTAATGTATTATGTGAAAGGAGCACTGTTTTTAGTATGTTAGCAGTTTAAATAATTTCAGCTTTTTTTTTTTTATTTCCATCCAAAGGATTTACACTATAATTTTCTTATGAAGAAATTAAAGTATTGCAAGGATTTCTTTCCAATTTTTCCATATACAAACATTTAATTTTCTTTCTTTCTCAATTTTAGCTCTTCTCATTGCTGCTCGTATGCACGAGTTTAGTCGTACGATAGTGGACATTGTGCGCATTGTTAAGATCCATGAATCCACGTTGCGCAAAAGACTAACAGAATTTGCTGATACACCATCCAGTGCTCTAACCCTCGATGAATTTATGTCTGTTGATTTGGAAGCGGAACAAGATCCACCAGCCTTCAAGGCGGCCAGGAAAAAGGATAGAGATCGCATTAAAGATGTTAGTAATTAACATTAACACTAATTATTTCCCAAAATATAGATCATGTATTCAAATTGTTCATTAACTTTCAGATCGCTGAATTCGAGTTGACCGAATTGCAAATGGAAATCGATATACAGTTGGAACAAGATATCAAACGAATACAACGCAATACCATAAAACGATTAACCGGCAAAGATGATTTCGAAGAGGCCGAGACGGCAGAATTTATCGAAAAATCTAACATGGAGGCCATAAAGGAATGTTTATCTGAAAATCCTGATTTGGCACCAGTCGTTCCAAAAACGCAAAAACTAGTAATTGAAGGCCTAAAGCCGGACATTGAATCGATGTGTCGTCCCACAGCAAGTGAATTGCAGGAATTAGAAAAGGCTAAAAATGCTGTCGTAGAAGATGAATTGGATCTTGAGGGCTTAGATGATGAAGAAATCAATAATTACATTCTGACACATGAGGAGGCAGATCGCAAAAATACCATGTGGAAGGCTTTGAATGCAGAATATCTTAAAGAAATGAAGGAGAAAGAAGAAAGACTGGCCAAAGAGCGTGAAGAGGGTAAACCGGAAAAGAAGAAACGTAAACCTAGGAAAAAAGTCATTGGTCCTTCCACCACAGCGGGTGAGGCCATTGAGAAAATGTTGCAAGAAAAGAAAATTTCCACAAAAATTAATTATGACATTTTGAGAACCCTGACTGAGGGTGGACCCAGTACTAGCAATACAGCAGAGGTTCAAATTAAAAGTGAGAATGCTGCTGCTGGAGAGAAATTAGTTAATGATGAAACTGCTGTTCAACTTAAATTGGAGACTAAAGACTTGCCTGTCATTGTAGAAACGGGCCCTATAACAACGAAAAATAGGTAATAGAAACTTGAATGAAATTTTCTCTGAAATATTAAACATTTTGTTGTTTATTTTATCCTTTAAGTCGTGGCAAACCTGCCTATTCCATAGGCGGTCCTAGTGCTAAAATGCCAAAACTAGAAATGGGTCTACCAGTGGCAGAACAGGAGGAAAAACCGGATGCTGTTATTGTAGAAAATGGTAATTTAAATATAATATATCTCTTAATTGTAATATTTAAAATTTTTATTTCATAGACGATTTGGATGATGAAGATGTCAATGCCGAGGATGACATTGAACCCGAACCAGAACCTGAAAAGGAGTATTCTTCCCTCAAAGACATGCTTAATGATGGCGGTGAAGAAGATGATTACTACGGCTATGACGAAGACAATTATTAATTTATTTAGCTAATGAATCTGAAATGTTTCCGAAAACATACATACATTCAATTTAATTTTATAGTCTAGCCATTAAGCTTATCATTTTTTTTATTGTGATTATTTTCGATATTGTTATATGTAGGTTCATTTCAATTTTAATAATTTTTAAATTATTTACTCAATTTTATTTTCTATTATTACCATTTTTTTTAGAATTTAATAAATATTCTATCGACTCTATGTAATCTTTAAATCAATGTTTTGTATTAACTTAATTATTATAGATAATATACATATAATGTGACATATTGATGGTCACATGTTGACAATTTTTCCAATTGATGCCAAACATCATCTATTTGAACATATGACCATCAATATGTTTTATTTGAACAATTTGGATGTCAAACTATAAATAAACAAAGTCTACAGACTTTATGGAATATTATAAAATGTTTTATTATAAGCAATTCAAAATAACAACTTAATAATTTTGTACCAACCGTACCCAAATGTGTGTGATCATTTACAAACGTTTTAGATTTTAGCCAACATTTTCGAATTCTAAAACTTTTTTTGATGTAAAATATCCTTTAATGTATCATCCAAAGACCTGAGATGATATTAAAATTGTTTAATCATTAATTTTAAAGAAATATTACAGAAAATAATCTAAATTCTGAAAAGTTTTGTCTGCGGAACGTTAGATATTTCTGATACTTATTCAAAGCGAACGAAATATCTAGTGTGTTGTCATTTTATTTACTACTTATGTAAAATAGTACTTAGACATATTAAGGGTCCTCATTTAAACGCATAAATGCCTCGCAAACTGTGCAATCTGTGCATGTTTTATTCCAAAGATCAGAGCTGTAAATGAATCATTCATTTTTGAATTAATTCGCGAATCATTCACACAAAAAAAATGAATTGAATGAAATTTGAGTCAATTCAAATGAATTTGGTAAAAACTAATTGCAATTTATATCCAATTTGAATTGAATTGATTTTGTATTAATTCAAATGAATTGAAAATGAATTGCAACTCATTTTTACAAATTCATTTGAATTGGAAATGAATTGAAATTCATTTCTGCCTAATTCGTTTGAATTGATTAAAATTTCATTCAATTCATTTTTGTTGTAAAATGAATTAATTCAAAATTTAGCTAATTCATAATAAATTAAAATCAAAAAAGAATGATTCATTTACAGCTCTGCCAAAGGTTTAACTTTCATTAGAAATTTTTAGAATTCAAATTTATACAATTTGAAAGCATTTGTTGAATTTACTTTTATTAAAATATTCTATGCGTATGTATGAAAATGATAAGATAGAGGATTTTGCATTTCAATAAAATTAAATTATTTTGATTTCATTTATGCCATCTGCCAGTTTTTAACGTGATTTATTTAAGATAACGGCTAATAATACAATAAAACAAATTAACAAGTTTGTTATGAAATTCACACCATAGATAAGAGCTGTTTTACTGAACATTTTACCATCAAAAAGTCAATTTCTTGAAAATCAAAAATAGAGGGTTTTGAATATAGGCACAAAAAATGTTTCTACCTAGTTCCGTTATAGACACTGATACCATCCAAAGCCGGTTTCGTTAGAATAGCAATTTTGTGAAGATGGGTTTAGATACTAAAAATACTGCATTTGATCTATTCGGTCCTATCAGGAAGCTGATTTTCGAATTTTCTCATACAAAATTTTTTCCCAATTTTGAACTTTTGAAAATGTTTATGTCTTAAAATTTATGTATGTATTTATGTTTGAAGGTATCTCTCCCAATGTGTAGATCCACTAAGAAGAGATTTTTGGAAATTGAATTTTTAAGGGCGGTAAAAATGGGTAAAAATCTGTTTATTTCCGGAACCAAATATATAATTTAATCTAAATTTATGGTACTTTTTGATTTTTGCACTTTTAAGGGGATAGAACGAGAGAGTTTTAAGAGTTTTTTGTATCTCATATCCCAGAAATTAAATATAAATGGATTGTAGTCCTTCTAAGAAATTTCAAATGGATTTTCAAACTTTTCTGAAATTTGATGTCAATATTATCCATCTTTTTGGTACTTTATGTTACCTTAATATTGTATGTACCTTAATATGGTAAAAATTATTATTATAAAACCCCTGCATTAATACAGAATTTTTATCTTAAGAGCACACGCCGGTTATCCGCTAGTTACCAGAAACAAAATAAAATTTAAAAGTTTTATAAGAACGAAAAATCCAAATCAATAAAATAATGAAATGTTGTATTATGAAAAATTACAATATTTGAAAATTTTTGAAAAAATTAATAAATACTTTTCATAATAATAATATACTTTTATAATTTACACTACAATACTTCTTGAAATTTTGATTTCTATTAATACAAAGTACTGTATTGTAAAACTACTTTAAGGTAGAAAAAGAAAATTTCAAAATTTAAATTCAAATATCTTTTAAAGTATAATGGATAACTTAGATCAATAAACATACATTTCTTTATTTTCTTATTTGCTCTAGAACAAAGTAAAATTAATTAAAATCTGTCCATATATGTACGAGCTCTAGGTGGTCGACTCTGAAACTCTGTATCTCACCATGTATTTCAACATGATGGTCTCAAATTTCATTTTCTGAAAGCTTATGTCTTTCTGTACAATTCGTTAGTACATTATTTTGCAATTGGTTCGGTAGTCCAGAAGATACAGATTATTTTATTTATATTGACCCCACAGTGCTCCGGTCAATAGCGTTCGTTATTGTGCCATGTTGGAAGACTATTTTGGGGCAGAATTGGATGTATGTAGACTGATATATGAATCCAATTAGTCTGTTTTATTTAAGAACGTTGTTGTCCTACAAAGTTTTACTTACTACATAAATGATTCGCTAATGATTAAAATACAGTAGCAAATTTCATGGCACCATGAATTAAAGTGACACTGTGACATTTGTTTGTTTACATTTTTAGTGTTGCTTAAAGCGGCATTGTTAGATTTAGTAGTAATTTAATAAACGCGACGAAATGACGTGAAAAGTGCAAGTTGTGTGAATAAATTAGAGACAATTATTAAAATAAACATTAATTTAGCAATAATAAAATAAGAAATAAAAAGAATAACGAAAAGTATTGGAAATAGATATAAATAAGTGTGGATTGATTGTTTAATGATGTGTGTAATGTAAAAAGAAAAATTTATTTCTTGGTTGTGGCCACTTGTCATTTATTTGTGTGTTTTGTTATTGTTGGCCACAATATGTTTATGTTCTAAGCCAGCATGTATTGAATATACAGTTGGGAACTAGATAAAAGCAGTACCACTGAATTTTCTAATATTTTAACAGTATTCACAGTGTAATGTGTTTGACAAGCAGAACAGATTGAACGTCGAATATATTGCCTACAGCCTACAGGTAAATAAAACTAGATTCGTCAGTTCACAAAATATTGCGACATTTGCTTGCAAACCAATCGGCATTCAGCGTAATCCAAACGAATACCGCTTTATATTTTTGTTAATAGTGACATTTTCCTTGGACTTCGTTCTGCGATGATTGCATCTAGAAATCTTCTCCTTAATACAAAGTATTGTATTGTAAAACTACTTTAAGGTAGAAAAAGAAAATTTCAAAATTTAAATTCAAATATCTTTTAAAGTATAAAGGATAATTTAGATAAATATACATAATTTTCTTTATTTTCTTATTTGCTCTAGAACAAATTAAAATTAATTAAAATCTGTCCATATGTGTACGAGCTCTACAAAGTTTTTTTAAACCAGAGGTGGTCGACTTTGAAACTCTGTATCTCACCATGTATTTCAACATGATGCTCTCAAATTTCATTTTCTGAAAGCTTATGTCTTTCTGTACAATTCGTTAGTACATTATTTTGCAATCGGTCCGGTAGTCTAGAAGATACAGATTATTTTATTTCTATTGACCCCACTGTGCTCCGGTCAATAGCGTTAGTTATTGTGCCATGTTGGATGACTATTTGGGGGCAGAACTGGATATATGAATCCAATTATTCTGCTTTATTTAAGAACGTTGTTGTCCTACAAAGTTTTATTTACTACATAAATGATTCGCTAAATTTATTAAAAACAAAATAATGAAATATTAATGTTTGTATGTACTAAATATGACTCGTATAACGAGTACTAAAATAAATTCAAAACACCCTGTTTAATTTTATAAAAAAAAACTATTGCATACTTAGAGAGCATCAGCATAAGCTTAGCCACCAACCTGCTATCGGTTTTACAGTTGCCATTAAAATACAGTAGCAAATTTCATGACACCAAGAATTAAAGTGACACTGTGCCACCGGGCCCTATTTGTTTGTTTACATTTTTAGTGTCGCTGAAAGCGGCATTGTTAGATTTAGTAGTAATTTAATAAACGCGACGAAATGACGTGAAAAGTGCAAGTTGTGTGAATAAATTAGAGACAATTATGAAAATAAACATTAATTTTGCAATAATAAAATAAGAAATAAAAAAGAATAACGAAAAGTATTGGAAATAGATATAAATAAGTGTGGATTGATTGTTTAATGATGTGTGTAATGTAAAAAGAAAAATTTATTTCTTGGTTGTGGCCACTTGTCATTTGTTTGTGTGTTTTGTTATTGTTATTGTTGGCCACAATATGTTTATGTGCTAAGACAGCATGTATTGAATATACAGTTGCGAACTAGATAAAAGCAGTACCACTAAATTTTCTAATATTTTAACAGTTTTCACAGCGTAATGTGTTTGACAAGCAGAACAGATTGAACGTCGAATATACAGCCTACAGGTAAATAAAACTAGTTTAGATTCGTCAGTTCACAAAATATTGCGACATTTGCTTGCAAACCAGTCCGCATTCAGCGTAATCCAAACGAGTACCACTTTGTATTTTTGTTAATAGTGACATTTTCCTTGGACTTCTTTCTGCGATGATTGTATCTAGAAATCTTCTCCTTAGTACAAAGTATTGTATTGTAAAACTACTTTAAGGTAGAAAAAGAAAATTTCAAAATTTAAATTCAAATATCTTTTAAAGTATAAAGGATAACTTAAATAAAAAACCTAGAACAAAGTAAAATTAATTAAAATCTGTCCATATGTGTACGAGGTCTACAAAGTTTTTTAAACCAGAGGTGGTAGACTTTGAAACTATGTATCTCAACATGTATTTCAACATGATGGTCTCAAATTTCATTTTCTGAAAGCTTATGTCTTTCTGTACAATTCATTAGTACATTATTTTGCAATCGGTCCGGTAGTCCAGAAGATACAGATTAATTTATTTCTATTGAGCCCACTGTGCTCCGGTCAATAGCGTTAGTTATTGTGCCATGTTGGATGACTATTTGGGGGCAGAACTGGATATATGAATCCAATTATTCTGTTTTATTTAAGAACGTTGTTGTCCTACAAAGTTTTACTTACTACATAAATGATTCGCTACATTTATTAAAAACAAAATAATGAAATATTAATGTTTGTATGTACTAAATATGACTAGTATAACGAGTACTAAAATAAATTCAAAACACCCTGTTTAATTTTATAAAAAAAAAACTATTGCATACTTAGAGAGCATCAGCATAAGCTTAGCCACCAACCTGCTATCGGTTTTACACCTGCCATTAAAATACAGTAGCAAATTTCATGACACCAAGCATTAAGTGACACTGTGCAACCGGGTGCTGTTTGTTTGTTTACATTTTTAGTGTCGCTTAAAGCGGCATTGTTAGTTTTAGTAGTAATTTCATAAGCGCATCGAAATGACGTGAAAAGTGCAAGTTGTGTGAATAAATTAGAGACAATTATTAAATTAAACATTAATTTAACAATAACAAGTAAGAAAGTATGGTCGGTCAAGCCCGACCATATAATACCCTACACTAAGTAAATGAGCAAAAACATTTTGCTTTCAAAATTTCAATAATTTATATTCGTGAACGATTTTTGGAAGTGGGCCTTATATGGGAGCTATGACTAATTATGGACCGATCACCATGAAATTAACTGGTGTGATTAATGTCTGTATGAAAGTTATTTATGTTGGATATTATATGTGTACCAACATTTTTAAGAGATTTGTGCTCGTTAAAGTGATTATCGGAAGCAGGCCTTATATGGGAGCTATGACCAATTATGGACCGATCACCATGAAATTAAGTGGTGTGAGTAATGTCTGTATGAAAGTTGTTTATGTTGCATTTTATGTGTATACCAATATTTTTAAGAGATTTATGCTCGTTAAAGTGATTATCGGAAGCAGGCCTTATATGGGAGCTATGACTAATTATGGACCGATCATAATAAAATTTGGTGACATGAATTTCGTATATATAAAACTTATTTGGAGAAAAACTTGTGTAGATACCTATATAAATTAAACATTTATGACCGATAAAGTCCAATTTCGGGAGAACATTTGTATGGCGGCTAGGTGAAATAATGAACCGATTTCAGCCAGTTTCAATAGGCTTGGTCCTTGGGCAGAAAAAATGATATGTACCAAATTTTATCGAAATATCTTCAAGATTGCGACCTGTACTCTGCGCACAAGGTTTACATGGACAACCAGCCAGCCAGACGGACGGACGGACGGACGGACGGACGGACATCGTTTAATCGACTCAGAAAGTGATTCTGAGTCGATCGGTATAATTTAAGGTGGGTGTTAGACTAATATTTTTGTGCGTTACAAACATCTGCACAAATCCAATATACCCTCCCCACTATGGTGGTGTAGGGTATAATAAAATAAGAAATAAAAAGAATAACGAAAAGTATTGGAAACAGATATAAATAAGTGTGGATTGATTGTTTAATGATGTGTGTAATGTAAAAAGAAAAATTAATTTCTTGGTTGTGGCCACTTGTCATTTGTTTGTGTGTTTTGTTATTGTTGGCCACAATATGTTTATGTTATAAGACAGCATGTATTGAATATACAGTTGCAAACTAGATAAAAGCAATGCCACCAAATTTTCTAATATTTTGACAGTTTTCACAGCGTAATGTGTTTGACAAGCAGAACAGATTGAACGTCGAATATATTGCCTACAGCCTACATGTAAATAAAACTAGATTCGTCAGTTCACAAAATATTGCGATATTTGCTTGCAAACCAATCGGCATTCAGCGTAATCCAAACGAATACCGCTTTGTATTTTTGTTAATAGTGACATTTTCCTTGGACTTCGTTCTGCGATGCTTGCATCTAGAAATCTTCTCCTTACTGTCATATCGATAAGTTCTAAATTTAATTCTGTTTTTATTTGCTTGAAAGATAAAATGGATTACATGTGATGGTTCCGACGATATTTTGATCGTCTTGTGGTGCAGTTTTCCGTTTTCAATAGCGTTTGATATATAGTGGAATATTTGAAGAGATTTTCCCTATTTTTATACCCTTCACCATGAGTGGCAAGGGTATATATAAGTTTGTCATTCCGTTTGTAATTTCTACATATTTCATTTGCGGCCCCACAAAGTATATGTATATATTCTGGAGCGTTATATATAGCGAAGTCGATATAGCCATGTCCGTCTGTATGTAATATATCGGGAATTCTTCCGGCTCGGTCGCTATTTAAAATGGAGAAAATCGGCCCACAAATGGCTGAGATATAAGGAAACAACCGGGGCAACCTCGATTTTTGGCCTATTTTTGATCTATATCTGGATTACTAGTCATTAATATAGACAATATGGATATCTAATGATAGATATTTCAAAGTTCATTGCAACGACTTATATAAGGCTATAGTAATTTGGACCTACAATGCGTCAAAATGGGGAAAATTATTTTTTAACCCGAATATTTTTTTTACCACAAAATTTTTTTCATTATTAATTGAAATTTTTTTTTTTAAAAAATTGGAAAAAAATTAAAAAAAAATTTTAAAACAATTTTGAGAAATTTTTTTTTTAAATTTTGAAAATCAATTTGAAATTTTTTTTTTTTTTTAAATTTTGAAAAACAATTTTGGAAAAAAAAAAATTAATTTTGTTTACCTAAAAATATTTAAAATTTTTATTTTAAAGTATAATTTGGTGAAGGGTATATAAGATTCGGCATATCCGAATATAGCTCTCCTACTTGTCTTATTTCAATTTAGTTGCTCAAGTCTCTTGCGCAACAACAAAACAATTTGCAACATTTTGTTCTGCTTAACCCGACCTTACCTCTGACATCAACAAACTTGCGCAACTAGATTGCCTAATGTGTCTTTATTTCCGAAGCTATAATTATTTTTACAAAAAGACTTGACAGATTATTAAAGTGAACAAAATTTTGAGTTTAAAAAGCTTAAAGACGTTGTACGCTATTTCAAAAAAATTTCCTAGTGGTACTGCTATTTTCGTGTTCGCGACTGTACATTGCAATTAAAGTGTTAAATATTTTATATTTATTGTTAATATGTGGAATTAAGTAATAACCTCATCATTTAAGGATATTCATGTAAAAGCAACTGTTATATGGTGAGTTTATTTTTATTTTTTTTATTTTATTATTTATACTAGCTAATACCCGGTGCGCTTCGCTACCCCCTCGAAGTAAAATGCATATTAAGTAAAGGTTTAAAAAAAATATTTATTTAGTAATTAAAATATACATTGTTTTTCGAAAAAAAAAAGTATCTCATAGTTTATTGCAGACATACAGGAAGACGTAAAAATTTCATAAAAATCAGTCCAGCCATTTAGCATCGCACAGACAATATTGATAGTAAAGTTATTCTTTCAAAATGTTAGTACTTCAGTTATTACAGTTTTCAAGATATAGGAATTTAAATATTTATATTGATAGTATAGTTATGTATTAAATTTTTTCCAATATTAGGTGAAGTTCCATTATTTTCGATCTGTCAAATTCCAAAATATTCATATTGATACTTAATATAAGGATATGCAGTTTTTTGTCAAAAATATTTCTATTGAAACTAAAATTACTTGTACAAAATTTGGAAACTCTAACTGATATAGTTTCCTTGATACGCAGATTTTAGTATATACTACATATGGGAAGTGACACGCCCACGTTTGCTGGTCCGCCTATTTTTGGTCATAATATTCATATTGAAGCTAAAATTACTTGTACAAAATTTGGAAACTGTAACATGTACACTTTCCCTGATATGCAGATTTTAGTATTTACTGCATATAAGAGGTGACATGCCCACAATTGCTGGTCCGCTCATTTTCGTCCAAAATATTTCTAATGAAACTTAAATTACTTATACAAAATTTGTAAACTCTATCTGTTATAGTTTCCTTCATACGCAGATTTTAGTATTTACTACATATGGGAGGTGCCACTCCCACTTTTGCTGGTCCACCTATTTTTGGCCAAAATATTCATATTGAAACTAAAGTAACTTGTACATAATTTGGAAACTCTAACATGTATAGTTTCCCTGATATGGAAATTTTAGTATTTAATTCATATAGGAGGCACCACTCCCTCTTTTGCTGGTCCGCCCATTTTAGTCCAAAATATTTCAAGTGAAACTAAAATTACTTGTAAAAAAATTGGAAACTCTAGCTGTTTCCTTGGTATGCAGATTTTAGTATTTACTACATATGGGAGGTGACCCGCCCACTTTTGCTGGTCCACCCATTTTTGGCCAAAATATTCATGTTGAAACTAATGTAACTTGTGGAAAATTTGGAAACTCTAGCTTTTATAGTTTCCATGATATGCAAATTTTGGTATTTAATTCATATGGAAGGCACCACGCCCACTTTTGCAGGTCCACCCATATTTGTCCAAAATATTTATATTATATCTAAAGTTACTTGTTCTAAATTTGGGTATTTTAGCTGTTATAGTTTCCCAGATATTAGGATATTAGTATTTACTTCATATGGGTGGTGTCACGCCCACTATTGCTGAACCGCCCGTTTTTATCCAAAATATTCATATTGAAACTAAAGTTACTTGTACAAAATTTAGGAACTCTAGCTATTATAGTTTACATCACATTTAGTATTTACTTCATATGGGAGGTACCACGCCCACTTTAGTTGGTCCGCCCATTTTTGTTAAAAACATTTGTATTGAAGTTAAAGTTACTTGTATTTAATTTGGTAATTTTAGCTGTTATAGTTTCTTAGAATTTCAGATTTTAGTATTTACTACGTATGGGGGGTGCCACACCCACTTTCGGTGGTCCACCCATTTTCGTTCAAAACATTCATATTGATACTAAAGTTACTTGTACAAAATTTGGGAACTCTAGCTCATATAGTTTACTTCACATTCAGATTTTAGTATTTACTTCATATAGAAGGTCCCACGCCCACTTTTGCTGTTCCGCCCATTTTTTGTTCATAACATTCATATTGAAACTAAAGTTACTTGTACAAAATTTGGGAACTCTTGGTGTTATAGTTTTCCTGACATTCAGATTTTAGTATTTACTTCATATGGGAGGTACCACGCCCACTTCAGATGGTCCGCCCACTTTTTGTCCAAAACATTTATATTGAAACTAAAGTTACTTGTACAAAAATTAGGAACTCTAGGTGTTATAGTTTTCCTGACATTCAGATTTTAGTATTTAGTTATTATGGGCGGTGCCACGCCCACTATTGCTGGTCTGCCCATTTTTGTCCAAAATATTTATATTGAAACTAAAGTTCCTTGTACAAAATTTGGGAACTCTAGCTGATATACTTTTTGAAATATACGCATTTTGTTTTTGACTTGAAATAGGAGGTAATGTTGTATAAATGGGCGTGGCACATCGCCCACGTAAAATTTCAAAATAAAAAGTAGCCTATAGTTCCTTCCAGAGATACGGGAAGACATTGTGAAGATTTCATGAAAATCGGTTCAGCCGTTTAGCCGTCTATAAAGTCCAAACAAACAAACAGACAAACAAATATACATACAAACACACATTGACTTTTATATATATAGATTTCTTGAGAATCATTACGATGCAAGAGTGCATTGGAACATTGAACAAATTGTTCCTAAGTATATGGGCATTTCCAGCAAAAAGTCCACCCACACCGAAAAATTAAAAGTTATTCAATTCAAATCAAAATTCGCTCCAAATAAGTTTTATATATACGATAATCATGTTTGAATATATTCACTCGATATTTAAAAAATTTTAAAATTTCTGAAAAAAAAAAAATGATTTTCGAAAAAAGGTCTGGAAAAATAAGAGGGACCATTTATGTTTTTACTATCGAATTTATTTATTATTTATATGTAAAATGATTCGAAGTTGTCTCGAATTTTCGTAAAATTTCATCGATATAGGTTCGCTTCGTTATACCAATCATAGTAAAAATGTGAAAGGATTTTAAAAAAAAATTATTTTACTTATTTAATTATAATTTTTTGGGTAGTTTCCAATGATATACCTTAAAAACCTGCGATTATATCTATAGACAGTTATAATTTCAACTAAAGACCTCGAAACATTGTTTTGATCTTCCTGTTTAGACTGTAAAGAAGAATAAAGTAAATGGTATCAATAACTACCACGTGTGTATTCTGATTCATTAAGAACCATATATGCTCAATTAAATGTTATTATAACCAACATCAAGAATTACCAGTAGTTCTACCTATGTTAAATTCTAACTTCATTCTGATGCAAAGGTTAATAATTTAATATATTAAAAAAGTACTATTAGCAGAAAAAGTACCAATTTCACTTTTCCTCTTGAATTTTCAAAATACTTCATTTTGCGGAAATTTTTTGTGATATAAATATGTCTCAAACGATTCAAAATAAATCTATTTTTTTATACAAAAAATCGATTTTTTTAAATTTAATATTTGAGATTCTTATACTAATAAACGATGAGTGATCACATATAGAGCATATTTTTTCCTAAAATCGCAGTATTTATTTAAGTTTTCTAATTAGGTTATAGTTCTATATATTTGTATGTAAGGTAGCTGTCACTTTAACATGCTGATGTCCTAGTAGAGGGTAAATTGACATCCTTAGGCACTCTGTGACCGTTGACGGTTATTTAAAATTCATTGACTTTTTGCCTTTCCTTTCATAATTACATTTTTAATTATATTCACTTAATATTATTACATTTTAGTCAGATCTTTATAATATTTAAAAATTTAAGCACTGAGTGATTAATCATACCATTGTACCCTCAATAAAGCAAAATGAGAAATGTCTATACGGACTATGTATGTAAGATTATATTTGCATTGGTATCAATCGAAAATAACAACAGTCTATATCATCAGGTTTATTTAAGCATAAATAACAATGCAAATAATAACAAGTAAGAGTGCTATATTCGACTATGCCGAATCTTATATACCCTTCACATTTGTTGTGGATGCATTAATTGATCACTTTCAGCGTATAGCATCCTAAATATATCAAGAAAACTTTTAAAAATTTTACATTTAATTGCTGACAAACAGACATTCTCACGAAGGTGAAGGGTATAAAAACAACAACGCCACACGAAACGAAACACCAAAAAAAAAAAAAAATACCCAAATCTATGAAACCAACACACATCCAAACATACGTTTTGTTGCTTTTTTGTCAAAGCATGCAATAAATTGTATTTTTTTGATGAAATTTTCTCCGTAATTTATGGACGGATTTTGCTGATTTTAAATAGGAAACTTCTCGAAAGAATGTCTGACAGAATTATTGAAGATTTGGATCCCGAATATATCTGGGGTTTTTAGAAAATTGATTTAAACAGACAGACATGGCTTAATCGACTCCGCTATCTATAAGGTTCCAGAATATATATATTTGATAGGGTCGGAAAATTATATTGTGGAAATTACAAACGGAATGAAAAACTTATATATACCCTTTTTACGAAGGTGAAGGGTATAATAACGGCATCAACAATAGTAATAAAGCTCATCATACGCAATGAATACCAAGCAAGCAAAGAAGCAAGCATGCAGGGTGGAAACGCACATTTTCGACAAGTCATTGGACCTTATTCGTTTCAAATTTGTTCAAACTTGGTACACAGGTTATTTATTGTTATACAAAATTTTGAGTTTCTCAAACATTTTATATTTGCTTTGGTTTGACTTTTATCGAGGTTTAAAGTTCAGATTTTCTATAAGAATGGTGTATAATCGCTTTCTTTTGAGCACAGGATATTTAACCAACAAATTGTCCTTAAACAAAGGATATCTCAAAGCAGATATCTTCCTAATGATTTTCCTCAATTAATAAGCCATTGTATGGTCAACAACTAGGGTTCGTAATCGGGAAAAATTTCATGCATTCATTATCATTTATTTCGGGAAATTTTGGGAATTTCTTTATAAGTTTTCTTCTTAAAGTTACAGTATTATTTCTCATATCTTGCCAATCGAATGATTAGATTGTGTTCATAGATTTTTGCGATATTAGCAACAGCAATATCGCAAACAGAAATTTTGTCCCCCCCTCAACAAATTTTCCATTACAACATACCTTATTTGCTTAACAATAAATTCAGTTATCACAACTGAAACTAGTTTCTGTATGTAGCAAAAACAGTTACATTTTTATTTAAGTTAGGAAAGAAAAATTAACTTTTAAATTCTTAAAGAAATTATTATATTCTGAGAAAATAGTGGTTTAAATTTCTTTAAATACATTCTAATTTGAAAAATTTCTCTATTGAGGCGAATTACACATTTTTTCAAGATTTAACTTAGTCGGACCTCTTAAATCTATGGATTATTACCGATTTATTAAAAAAACTTTTGTGTTTGTTTATAAAAAAAAAATATTTTTTAGGATTGGAAAAAGTCCAGAAAAAGTCCTAAGTATTAACAACACATACAAAATTTAATAAAAATTTAATGCATATAAAGTTTAAATACTTTTGCAATTATAGTTCATTAGATATTCAAAATAAAACATTTACATTTTATGGGAGGTGCCACGCCCACTAATTCAATACCGCCCATTTTCAGCGAAATTATATTAAATGATAAGGGTGCTATTCGGACAATATTTGAAGACTTCCACAATTAAAGTTCTCCAGACATTTGAAAATAACTATATATTTTGTATGGCAGGATTATAAAAATTGGACAATTAGTTAAACAAATATACACAAAAACTTAAACATTTTAAATATATGGCCCAATTCAGAATTTTATATATTATTGGTTTATTTCCTTTAAATAAACCGGATACTTTTGATTGCAAATAAAAAGCAGTTTTGGTAGTTTAAAATCTGGAACAACTCTTTATTTATTCAAATGTACATAAACAACAGTCTAAATAGTCACTCAGTTGCTATTTACACGTTTATCAATTCGCAGAAATGCATACACAGTTTATAATGTACAAACTTAAATGTACAAGCCAGTTGGTTATTGTTAACTCTAACAGCGCCTATGATAAACTCACTCACGACTGCTACCTCTGCCACTATTTATACACACGCCATCTTTCGTGAATCTTCTACAATGCTCTTAACGGACAAACTAGTATGTTCGAATTCTAGAGCTTTCGATGTCAACATTAGCAGCTTAAACATTTAGTGTTGCCATACTTATAAACAATGCTAATAACCGCATGCTATCAACATTGTTGATAAGTAGAAGCTTCGACTGATGGACGTGTTTATAAACATTAAATTCAAATCGCTATTGCAAATTCGTAACAATATGTTTTTATACCCTTCACCATGAGTGGCAAGGGTATATATAAGTTAGTCATTTCGTTTGTAATTTCTACATTTTTCATTTGTGACCCCACAAAGTATATACATTCAGGATCGTTATATATAGCGGAGTCGATATAGTCATGATTCATACATCAATATATCCGCTATAGACCCGGTTCGGTAGCTATTTAAAAAATCGGCCCACAAATGGCTGAGTTATAAGGAAAAAAACAGGACAACCTCGATTTTTGGTTTATATCTGTCTAAGTTATTAATATAGACAATGTGGATATCTTATGGTAGACAGTTCAGAGACCTTTGCAAGACGAATATAACGCCATAGTAAGTCGGACCAACATTGGGTCAAAATCAGGAAGAAAAAATTTAACCGGAATTTTTTATTCACCAAACAAATTTTGTATCATACATTTTTTTCAATAATAAATTAAAAAAAAATTTTTTTCAAAAATTAAAAAAAAAAAAATTGTGTATACAATTTGTTTTACTTAAAAATTAAAAAAAAAAATATTATTTTTAATTTTGTTACCTAAAAATATTTAAAATTTTTATTTTAATGCTCTCTTACGTGTTAATTTTGCAATGGCTCATGTTTAAGGAGACATCTTTGGTTTAAGGACTATTTTCTATGTTATATCCTGTTTTAATGAGAAACAAAGTTTTAGAAAACAAATTTAAAATGGATAATTCATTAGCTTTAATATGAGATCAAAAATTATTAAAACTGACTAACAGTTTTAAGGATCTTAATGCATTTTGTTTAGGCATTTTACACACATCTATTAAAAAATATGAACTTTGAAACTATGTAAAAACCAAATTAATCGAATTTAAAAATTCTGACGAACTTTAAATTTTGTTTGGCCATGGAAAACATGTATACCAAATTTTAGCGAATTCAGAAGAGTAAAGGTTTAAAAATTAATTTTTTGATCGAAATTTTTCGTTTCGTCCCAGCAAACAAACATACAACCAACCCATCCAGTCAGACAGCCGGCAAGCCCAATCAGCCATTCAGCTAGAGCTGGCCGGTCATCTGGTCAGCCATTAAACCAGCTATTTGGAATATGAAAGGATATACTCGTTTCGAATGCGTTGTTATGCATGTGGAAACGAATGTATCTGTGTGTTTATGTTCAATTGAGTGACGACTGTATGTTGTGTCAGTACCCAGCAGTTAAGCAAGTAGTCAATGTATCCATTATAGTCAGCCAAGTGACTCCAATTTATATATTTTGCTCATTTGACACGTATGTGCTCTTTGTAGTGCAGAGAGAAGATAATTGGTTACTTTATACATCCAGGTAATCTAGCGTGAGGACAATTGTCACTTAAGTGTTTTGTGAGTAATTCGTTCAAAATGGTTTTATACAAATTGTGTTGATATAATTCTCATACAGTTAATTATTTTTTTTGCTTAAGTATACTGATATCCCATGTAATATAGCATTAAGTCACTTTAGTGTCTCTTAGTAACCTATAGTGAAGTCACTTTAAACGTTTATTTTGTACTGCACTTTAGAAAGTAGTTATTTTACCCACCAGAAGGAATCCATTGGAGAGTTGTCGAAGAAAGGTTTGTTTACAAGTTATGGGTATGGGTAAAATCACAAAATCTGGACTATCTCCTAGAACTGCTGGGTATTTACTCTTCTCGTTTATTTGTTTCATGTTGCATATACAGGAAATATACAAGTATCAGAGATGGCAAAGTTGGTACATTTGTACTTTTTTTTGGTACAATTCGAACTTGATAAGTACAATGGTACACCAATAACTAATTTGGTACAATTTTGAAAACACTAATGTACATTAAAAAATATAATTTAACTTATTTTTACTTAAATTTTATCGAAAATCATCTTCCATTAGAAGATGCTGACAGAGGAACGAACACAGCACAGTGGTCTAGAAACTTTTTTTTGGAAATAATTCGGTATCTCGGGAACTATTGGAGATATTGTTACTAAAATATGTATATATGAAAAAAACGTACAAATTTTTCAAAGGGGGCAAGGTTTGTGGAACTTTTGAGGAGTACATGAAGGCTTTTTATATAAGTATTTGATATCAGGGAAACCGTTAAGACTTGAAGATTGATATTTTAGTAAAATTAAATAATTTCATACATTTTTGGGACGTCATTTACATTAAAAACTAAAAAAAATGTAATATGGTGATTTTCCATGAAGAAAAATATAAAAATTGAATTAATGTAAAATGTTAACGGTTAAAGATATGATAACAAAATTTGGAACTAATATAGATCCAACTGTTCTTAAATCAAGGACATTATAATTTTTGAAATTTTTTATTTTCAAATACCGAAATTCTTAAAACGGGGAAAATGTGTTCTGAAAATTGAGTTTTTTTTTTTTTTTTTTAGAAAAGTACCTACTGTTACGTTATTTGCCTTATGATAGTAAAAACAACTTTGTAAGTATTTAAGAAACATCCTATATGTTTATACAAATATGGAGATTTTTCGAGGATCGGTGCTTTGCCTTTTAAGAATTTTTTACAAATCAACATTTTTTTTTTAATTAGCGAAGTTGAAATATGTCTGAGGGTTGTTCTGTCCACTTAAGCCAAATTTTACTTTACACGTTTTTGCATTAAGTTCTCTTTCCGAATCCTATAAAATTTGTATATAGTCCCGAATACTATATATGGGCTTTTTTGGGAAAAACGTAAAAATACAGCCCTTTTTACATGTATCAAATTTGGATGCGTGTAGCTTTTTGTAGGGACGAGATAACTGTTTGCAAGTTATTTTTATTTTATTTAGAATTTTGTAACCAATATAGGTGATATTTTAGAAAAAAAAAATCGACACTCCGTAGTCCCGCCGCATTAAAAAAAAAAAAAAACATAAAAAGATCGAGCAAAATTAAAAAAAATAAATAAACCTAAATATATTCTCAACTAATAGAGATAACCTACGCATGTAAGCATATTTTTTTGTACATCTTCTTAAGCACTATTTATTTTTTAAATTTTACCACATTCGGATCATAAATGGATTTTTGGCGATTTTTTTAAAAAATTTGAGAACCGTGGTGAGCAAGTTTGAGGGGTAAGGCACTGGCCCTCATTAGCGCTAGGAAGCTGAACAACTGCAAATCAACTCGAAAAGACCTCAGCTCTAACCATGTGCAATTTCGTAACAATATCTCAAATAGTTCCCGAGATACCGAATTATTTCCAAAAAAACGATTCTAAACCACATTGCATCACTGACAAATCTGTCTTGACATCTTTAATCTCTTAACCAACATCAATATTTGCCATCCAAAATTTTCCCCTTGCAAATGCACCACAAAAACATTGACTGACATATCTGTCTTGACATCTATCATTTAATCTCTTAACTAACTTCAATATTTCCCACGCAAATCATCATTACAATAAATAACAACAAACACTCTCATATGCATTTGTACAATTTACTACACACTAATGACAGCAACAACAACAACAGTAGCATTACTTGCATTCTTCTTTTAGTTTTCTAGAAATTTAACAAGTGTTCGGTTGTTCGGTGGTTAGAGCTCGATTAATTAATTAATAAATCGTGTTTTCTGAACATAGAAACTAGCTGAATTCAGAATAAAAATATTTATAGATATTTAGAAATGGTATTAAAAGACATTGCGTTTAAATAAAAATACAAATTTTAGGTTGCGAAACCGCTTATTACTTTTTAATCATAACACTTTTGGCCCACCGTTTCGAAAATCAGGCCTTTGTGTTCCCTACGGTGGTCAAAAGTGACGACTAGTGTTGCTGTTATTCGCTGACCATTATGTTTTGATACAATTATGGTCAAAAAAGTACAATTATAAAGGCTGATTGGTACAATATTAAAATGTCAATTGCCATCCCTGACAAGTATATCTATATGTAGTAGAGGTACTTACTCATATTTTTTGAAAAATATTGAATTAATTTCGCATTTCTGTTTTTAGTTGCCACCCATTTCAACTTGTTTTTAAAACATGTAGAGGAAGAAAGAATATTTGTATAAAACCAGAATTGGTATCACATCGATTTGGGAATATACTTCTAACAATTTTGATTACTTTTATTAATACATATCCTTATATTCATAACAACATAACTATTTATTGTCATAAATGTTTCTTATTTGATAATTTTTATGAACTTTGTTGACATACGCGTGGTCATGTTCGGCAAGTGACAATGCAATGGAATCTTTTTTTTTGAAAACCATGTTCCGTAAATTCAGTTTTCAAAAACATTTCAACAATTAAAATTTCCTAAGTTTTCTATTAAGTTTCCGCGTTTTTGAGCATTAATGTTTAACAAAAATACATTTCATAGCATTGGCAAATCAATAGAAACTTTTAAACTTCTGCAAGAAAGAAGACTAAAACAAAAATATTATACAAGAAAACGATGTGAAAGCATCATGTTTTACCGTTATTTCAATATTTATTACATTTTTTATTATTTTTTCGCACAATAAGTTTTTTAAATAGAAAAAATCAACGTGAGACTGGTG
This sequence comes from Calliphora vomitoria, assembly GCA_942486065.2. NCBI lineage: Eukaryota > Metazoa > Arthropoda > Insecta > Diptera > Calliphoridae > Calliphora > Calliphora vomitoria. The sequence goes on from OW818029.2 coordinate 66,073,356, forward strand.
CTATAAAAAATCAACATTTGGGAGGAATACTTCTTAAAACTACTAAAAGGCAATTCCCAAAAATGACTCCCCGGAAGTTTATATATAATCTAAAATTGGAAATTATTTATTAAACTGTTAACCGCAGGGCAAATGAGGCTGGTCTTGTTTGCTATTGCCCAGCGAAAACACCTCGTATTTCTAATAAAAAACCGTTTTGCTCTTATACAAAAAGAAAATTTAATTTGGTTAAGTCATAAACGTTCCCTTTTCGGATGAATCCAAATAAAATTTAAGAGGCAGAGGTGGGAGAACATTTGTATAACGATTGGATACAGATCCATTTTAGCGATCTTATGTATTCAAACACTGGGGATTCCAGCACGACAATGACCCCAAAAATACCCCCAGGTTTTAATGAGTTGTTGCAATTCATTGAGGTAGGTGGCTTGCACAATTTCCAGATCTCAATTCCATGAAAAACCTATGGAAGATTATAGATTGGAAAATACGGATTCAAAATTATACTTCGAAGCATTATTAGATGCGGCTGTAAGGGAATATTTTGTAATTATTAGCAAATTTTTATAAAAATTCTAGGAAATATTTCATGAGCCTGAGGATTATATTTAAAATTAACCCTTTTATGAATTGGGGTCAAAAAAAACAATTTTTTAAAGCGCTTAAAAACATAACACAAGACTTTGGGTTTTACCTAATCCTACATAAAGTTTTTCATTTGGTTTTATTTATAAACAGGTTAAATGTCCTTATGCATAATTCAATATATTTGCAAATAAGTTGTAGGGCTTGGAATTATTTTTCCTTTATACCTTTATTTCATTATCATCTTTGAATATAATATGTTAAATTCTTGTTTTTGATTCTTCATCGAATATTATTGTTATGTACATGTACATATACATATACACAATGAAGATTCCATTGTATGTATTTATATTAATTTACATAACAATGCTTTAAGTAATTAATGGTTGTTTTATTGTAACGACACTTTAATATGAACGTGGTGGCACATAGCAAAAGTATTAATTTGTGGAATAAATGTTGCATTTCGAATGAAATGTCATCGTCAACAACAATTATTTACAAATAACTTAATTTCAATATAATGAACATTATAAAAAGGAGTTTTATTCATAAGGATTATAATTTCTTCATGAATATATTTCATGAAATTTTAAGGAGGTTTTGTGAAGAAATGCTTGTAAGTTACAAATATATGTAAATACAAATGTTTATTCACAGAGGTAGGCTGATAAGTTATTTTCCGTACCGATAATTATTATGAACAAAGAACAAACCTTATCGTCGCCTCTTTTAAAAATGTTACATGCATTTTGATACAATTGGAAAACCCTTTACTGTCTTCAGCGACTTTGAAAAACCCAATGCAATACTTTCAATTAGCTTTGTTTTGATTTTCATAATTGCCATCTTATGGATTTTAAAAGATTATTTCGGACTGTGCTTGTTCCTTTGCCCATACACATATTTATACATATACATATTTATATGTATAAATATGTGTGTATAGGTAAATGAATTGTATATATGTACATATTAGGGTGGAGCGAAAATGTAAGAATTTTGTTTTGTTTTTTGTTTTGTTTTCAACGGCATAGATATAATTGCCTTTTAATGAATAAGTTAAACGTTCGAAAGATTACTTACCTGTTTTGAGGTGGCCCTACACAATTACAAATCACAAAAATTATCTATTTTTCATATTGTCATTAAACAACCTTATACTTTATAAACTTTAGTTTATGTTGAATATAAATATTTTTCTGTATTGCTAGGTCAATATAATTATATCCAATAATTAAAAAAAAAACTAAAACTTTTTACTTGAAAAATTAAATTCATATATCATATGTTTTAGAACCCACTAGGTTATATGGGATGTCAGTATACTTAAGCAAAAAGAAAATAAACTATATGAGAATTATATCAACATAATTTGTACAAAACCAGTTTGTACGAATTACTCACAAAACTTTTTAAGTGACTTCCACTCTAGATTACTTATAGACACTTAAATAACTATTGTCTTCACGCTAGATTAGTTGTGATATATAAAGTAACCTATTGACTTCTATCTCCACCACAAAGAGCATATACGTCAAATGACCCAAAATATATCAATTGGAGTTAGCCAAGTGATCTGACATGCTTAACTGCTGAGTTGCAAGACTTTTGATGCTTGTGTTCATTCGTATGTGTATATATTAGGGTGGCCTTTATTTTGGATTTTGTTTTTTAATTACAATAATTTATTTTCGTAAATGATTTTCGAAAGTTGGCCTTATATGGAAGCTATGATTACTTATGAACCGATCACCATGAAATTTAGCCGTGTGATTTATGTCTATGCAAAACTTATTTTTGTTGAATTTTATGGTGATACCAAAATGTTTAAGAGATTTATGCTCTTTAAGGTGATTTTCAGAAGCGGGTCTTACATGGGAGCAATGAACCTGGTTCAGGTAGAAGGAATGGTCCACATGATGTTTCTAAAGCCAAAAAAATAGAAAGCTTTTTTAAAAGAGCTCCCAACTCCTCCGGTAGGAAAGCAGCCCAGTTAGGTCAGTACTCGGACTATTTGGTACGAAAAGTTAAAGCCAATGAAGGTTTAAAAAATATACAAGGCTAAAAAAGTTCCTTACAGTAACTCTGCTAAAACTTTAGAGACCAAAAACACAGAAGGGAATCAAGGAATGTTTACAAAAAGGGTGTTTCCATTCATAAGACTTCTTAATGTGTCCACTTATTTTTGGCCTGATTTGGCATCTGTCACTATGGTAAAAAAGGTCTTGAGTGGTACAAGACCAATAATGTGGTATTTGTACCAAGAGAGGCAATTCCTCCAATCTGCCTGGAGCTGAGTCCAGTGGATAGATATTGGGCTCTTGTTAAAAGAGAATTGAAGAGCACAAAAAAGTTGTCCAAAAGTGTGGTAGATTTTAAACGGGGCTGGACAACCTGTTTGAACAAAGTGACATAAAGCACTATAAAAACCATAATGGAAGGGTTTTCGAAAAAGGTTCAAAATTTCATCATTAGTGATCAGAACTATAAAAATATTTTTTTTTTTTGTAAATTGTTACAATATTTGCAATCAAATAAAAAAAGATTCAAAACTGTAAGTTTAGTGGTTTCATTTTTATTAACATATATGTATGTTAAAATTTTTTCGATCTCAGTCCTTATATAAATTAAATATTTATGACCGATGAAATCCAATTTCGATATTTACACTTTACTTGCAATTTTTTTATTTTTTGCATAAAATATTTTGTTCTTGCTTTAAGGGTTAAAAACTGAAACGAATTACTCTAGTTTACAAGGGTTTTGTTCATGATGTGAAACATATATGGGTTTGTTATTTTTAGCCATCAAACAAATATTGAATATATGTATATTTAGGACGTCAAACTTTTGAGATATTTATTAAGAAAGAAAATACTAAAAATATTTTCTCAACTACAACACATAATTTTCGAATTTTCTAGATTTTCAAAATCTAAAACTTATTTGACAATAATTTGTTAAAGAACAGTTGATTTTGAACTAACTTCATTTAATAACAAAAAATAATTATTAAATTGAAGAAAATACTGCATTAATGTTGAAAATATATAACAAATTCTATAAAAAAAATTAATTGGAACTGATATATAAATATTCAAAAAATATTTCGTGTACTTAACTAGAGTTTCCAGTTCGGTTTTAACCGAAACCGCGGTTTTTCAAAGCCTAAAACCGAAACCGAAACCGACAATTATACTTCGGTTTTTACTCTTATTCTATTTTCAGTAGAAAAACTCAAATGAGAAACAAACTTTTTCATCCAATTATTCATCCAATATCTCTAAAAACACAATTGTATTACAATAATTACATCAGATGATGTAGCAGGATACCTGCTACAGCTAAGGAAACCTGTTAATAAAGAATCAGTGTAGTCAGTTTAGGAAAAGTTACCATTTTTCTTAGAGTTTCCAGTTCGGTTTTAACTGAAATCGAAACCGCAAGAAAACCTGTTAATAAATCATGACACAACAATTAAACTTCAAATGACAGTAACAAAATTTTTGTAACAAAATCTTAGTTATTTTCAAATATCCGATAAAGGTATGGAGTACTAGCTGACCCGGTGCGCTTCGCCACCCCAATTGGAATATAGAAATAGTACTATTAAGTCTCTCTTTGTGAATTTATAGTAATTCAGGAAAACATGTCTGTAGTTTCATGATTATTGAGTCATTGTAATGTGGATTCTAGCTCATTCGATTCGTATTATTAGAATTAAAACAGTACCATAAAGATCCACATGTTGTATTCCTACTCAGCATCATGAATGTATAACTTCATATTTCTGTGTCCATTATTATAGAAAATACAAAAGAAAGGTACCACTAAAATCAGCGTTTATGAATTCCAACTAATTTTTAATTATTATAAAATATTTGTTATTATAAAATATTCAAAAAGTACCTTTACAATAAATAAATAGTAATATTAATTATCCCTTTTGAATTCGCATTCACTAAACCATGAATGCTTAATTTCGTGTTTCTAGGTCCATCGTTATAAAATATTAAAAAAGTACTATTAGTTGGAAAAAGTACCTACAAGTTCCTTTTTTATATTCTAACTCAGTCAGGATCATGTGTGTTTAATTTCCGCTTATAGGTTCATTATTATAGAAATTTCAATAATAGTTTTTGTTACCTCAATATCATTATGCTTTCTATCCTTGATTCTTACTTTAGTCAGGTGCATATTAGCCAACTATTATGTATACATATAAGTAAAATAATTTAATATAATAAAAAGTACCATTAGAAAAAAAGTACAATTTTTCCACACTTGAACCCCCGTCAAGTTTGAAATCAATATAATTTCCTGATTCTAGGTTCAATATTATAGAAAATTCAAAAAGTACTATTTGAAGAAGGAAAAAATACTCTTTAGCTTATTTTAGTTCTCCATTTTTGGTATCATAATGCAATTGAGCACCCTATTCTTGATTGTTTCTTTACTGAGTAGCATATTAGCCAACTTTAATGTATATACATAAGCTAACTAATTTAATATATTGAAAAGGTACCATTAGAGAAAAAGTACCAATTTTCCTTTATCCTCTTGAACACTCGTCAAGCTTGAACTTTAATTTTGTATAGCATTTCCTATATTATCAACTGGTTAAATAGTTAATAAATTATCACACAACCGATCGGTTTTCAATTTTTTAAAACCGAAATCGCGATTCTGAAATTCATCGGTTTCTTGGAAAATCTATACTTAACAAATGTCTCGCAGTTATTTTTCAACCGATGTTTGTATTGCTGTAAAATAATGAATCTTAAATATCGAAAACAGCTGTATATTTTTAAAATGATATTTTACCATTCGATTATACACGAAAATTTGAAAAATAGACTTTATTTCACACTTTTAGAATGCAACAGGAATGCGTTAAGGAGATCGCTGTTTTTACTCTGTAGAAAATTTCGCTCAAAAATTAAAGTTACTGACTACCTGTCAGTGATCTGAAGATAGAAGCATGGCATTTTAACTGTTGGCTTCTTCCTCCCCAAATAGATCCACAAAGAAGGAATTTTTGGAAATTCAGGGGGTAAAAAAGAGTAAATTTGGTAACCTTATTTATTCTAAACCAATACAGATACAAAAAACTTAAACAAGCATCTTACTCCCTTAAAAAAACTGACAAGTGTTTGTTACTTATTCAAAATTCTAATCTTTTAGGGGAGAAAACGGTTAAAAACTGTATTTTGGTAACCTATGAATCTAAACTTTTACTTAGTAAAAAAATACCAGGTATAAATTTTGTGCTTTTTGGAAATTTTAACCCTTAAGGGGTAAAAATTGTTCTATGAATTTACATAGACATATTAATATTTTATTATAAGCTCCCACTACGATGATGAAATTTATTTTTATTTCGATGTTAGAAAATTTGTATATTGGGTAAGTGAAATACAAAAACAATTTTTAATTGGATTTTTTCAACATTTATTGCATAACCTCTAAATATTTTCCGATTTTGTTAAAATGTTCAGTATTTGGTTTTTAGATGACGGACAACAATTTAGACTTTGGGAGCACCGAAAATTCTAAAATGGCAAAATAAGGGCCAGCCAAATATTGTACTTTAAATACACGCCTTCACACACATCCATATGAATTTTAAATTATATGTACATTGCATTTTCATCAGCTTATTTGTATCTTTCCCTGAATCTGCAGACGTCTGTGCGTCTGTATGTATTGTACGTGTTCATTCATGTGATCATATCAGTTGTGATTGTTGAGTTTTAACAATTGAATAGCATGTGGTCAAAGTATTACCACTGTTGTAGGCTGCCTGTTTGTATTTCAGTTGTAGTTGTTTTTGCTTTTGTTGTTATTGTATTTTTTTATAACTTCATATTTTTGTAAATGCATTTTTCCATTTATTATGGCTTTAAGTAGTAGTTATTTGGATTACACTGCATATTATGAAAGATTTAAATATTCAATTAAGTACGTATTAAATTGAAAATAAAACGAACAAAAAAAAAAAAAAAAACTTACAAAAATACACAATTACAGCGTTCTTATGGCAAAGAAGAAGGAAGGAGTTATGGTTGAATACAGTTTACTTGTTAATTTAAATTAAAATTTTGCTTGAATTAATTGCGATTAAATGTATATTTGAGCTTAAATGAAGGATATTAATTAAATTAAAAACCTAAGGCGAGCAAAAAGTTTTTAAGCGAAAGTGCGATATTAAAATTGTTTGTTTATTTGATCAATATTTCTGTTAGGTAAGGGTCTGTTTTTCTACAATTGATAGCAAAGGACTCAAAAATAAAAATTTATTTTCCTGCTTTTTTTTATAAAAATAATTTCTCTTATTATATTATCTTATTATGGCTAGTAAGATGAGATGCTGTGTTAAAGATCCTAATATGTATTGTTACATTTGTGGCGAATATATGTTAAAAAGCTTTTTAATTACATACTCTGTTCTCCAATGGTATTTCGCTTACTTTGGTATTCAAACTCGCAACTTAGACAATTCCTGGATATACTTATAATGTAGAAATAAATCTAAATGTGTGTATAAATTGATTTTTTTTATAAAATAAACTAGAGTTTTTAATAAAAATGTTAAGATATTTTCACCAAAAACGCTGTATGTTACGCAAATACAAAATTCTCGATATTTAAAAAACGTCAAATGTAGTTAGATTTAAATGTGTATAAAGAAATAAGACTAATAATTACATAAAAATTTATTTAAAAAAACATTTTTTTTAGGATGTGAAAGTTCGGTGTTTTATCTAAATATTTCATTAAATTTTTAACTAATTTTTCATTTTAATTAAAAACTATGTTCGCTGAAATGCCTTGAACATGCAGTGTTAAATTTTTATTTAGAACTAGCGAATACCCGGCGTGTGCTACTATGATTAAAAAAGAAATACATTTTGTTTATTTGATGGAACAAAGGAAATTTTGTTTATTTATTATCGGTTTTGGCCTTGAGCCTTGTTGAACTGTTGAAATCATTGGAATTCGTGGTATCAAGACATCTTCTCCTTTACATTTGCCGCTTGTGTTTTAACAGCAAGTCTTGATCCGTTGCATATAAGCGAATAAGCATCAATGGTGAGCCAACTTTTAAAGTTAAGATGTATGGTGGCATTCCAGATGGTACCAAAAAGTTAAAAAACTCTATTGAATAGTTGCCAGCTTGTTCCTCATCTTTAATTGTGTCAATCGATCAATTGAATTTGATTGTTTATTTTGTTGACATCAGCATTTTTCGTAGCCAAAATTGCACGTCGCAAAGCCAATCATAATTTTTGAAATTGTTTGCAATATCTGGGAAAACTTTCAGCACAACATTTTGAATTGAATGCATTCGGCAAAAGTTCGGCGGAAAAGTTATTTCCCGTGTAGTCGGATCAAACGGAAGTTTTCCATCGCCCATGTCCAAAAGCTGTTAGGCGAATATTTGCGCTGTAGCATCTTGAAGTAAATACACCCGCATATTTGTCGAGAATGTAAGTTTCTCTACATGTCTTTCAAACATGCATTTAGTTCATCGGCTGGTGTTGAAAATAATTACAAACAGACACGTGAGAGCTGCTTCTGCCAATGTCGTGTCCCAATGCTGATCGTTTTCAAGTAAGCCGATTCGATATCAGTTTCTCAGTATGTTTCACATATTTTTTCATTAACCGTTTTCAAAGCTTGGAATGATGTTGAACCTTTGACTGTGTGAAGCAACATTCTCAAATAGTAGCATTCAGCGTTATTTGGTTTAAAAATTAAAAAAATATAGCGGATATCCGGCGTGTGCTACTACGCTAAAAATTATTTTTTTAATGGATGGATTATAATAAAATTTTTTAAGCATACATAAAAAATATTTTTGTAAAAAAAGTACCAAAAAGAGGAATTTGAATTTTTTTTAAGGACTACAATTCCATTTAAATTAAATTTCTGGGATATGGGATACAAAAAAGAACTAAAACTTGGGTTTCGCCAGTTTTATCCCCTTAAAAGTAAACAAATCAAAAAGTACCACACACCTGTCCACTTATTTTTTTGGCATACATTTCGATTAAGTTCGACTTTTAGTGCTACCTTTATTAGTTCGGGAGATATAGAGATGCCGATTTTACCCATTTTTACCTACTTCAAATTCAAATTTCTAAAAATCTCTTCTTAGTGGATCTACACATTGTCTAATTTTCAAAAGTTCAAATTTGGGAAAAATGTTTGTATGGGAAAATTCGAAAATATTATTTACGAATAGACCGAATGGACTTAATGTAATATTTTAGGTGTCTAAAACCATTTTCATAAAATTTCCTTTCTAATGAAATCGGTTTGGAGGTAATCGGTTGGATAGTTTCAGAGTCTATAACGGACATAGGTAGAAACATTTTTTGTATTTTATATATATAGAATTTCGGAATACAAATTTAATCATTCTTGAAAGATCAGCAAATATGCCAAAACATCCATTAGAATTATTATACTCAAAATAAACATATGTTTATGTAGACCAGTTCCATGCTAAAAAAATGTCACATTATAAACTGCATTACCCAAAATTTTGAAGAGAAACACCAAACAATAGGGTATTGAATAGTTAGAGAAGATCGAAAAACAGAAGATATATAGGTAATTACGATGTATGCGTGTGAATATTGTTAATGTGTGTGAGTATGTATGCACACACACATATGAATGCATCTAGCCCAGCGGGAAAAATATGCAGTAAAGAGGACTTCCTCAGGGCCTTAGTTTGCAGACACAAAAACATCCTGCCGTATTGCAAAATCTTTTATACTAAGCATCTCAAAATTTAAAAACCAATTATATGTGAGATTCAGTAGTTGCTTTAAAAAAATATTGTAGAATACCGAATTTTAATAACTCAAGTAATACGCGAAAAGAACAGTTTTTTGGCTCTCCTGAAAAGTTGTGTTTTTTAAGATAGAGGGGTTTGAATATACGCCCTCGATAGATCTGCGACGAATATTTTTTTAATTATCTTTAAAATCAATTAAATCCGACATCATCTTCATAAGAGACGAATATTTAAAGTTAAAAGTAATGCAAATTTTCTTGATTTTTAAAAAAAATTAAAACGTGAATAAAATCACGATTTTTTTTTTAAGTTTTAAATAATAGGAATTAAAATGTCAGAAGGACTTCAAAGACTATGTGTTTACTGAATATGGTCAAACTCGGAAGACCCGAGTATATATATAAAACTTACTTGTGTTTAATGATAATGAATAGTGATTTTCTGAAGTGGGCCTATATAAGAACTATGTCCAATTATGAACCGATCGTCGTGAAATTGTCATGTGATTTCTGTATATCTTTTTTGTTTTGTATTTAATTTGAATAATAACAATTATAGACCGATCGGATGTGATTTAAATTTATCCTACACCACTATAGTGGGGAGGGTATATTGGATTTGTGCAGATGTTTGTAGCTCCCATATAATGCCTGCTTCCGATAATCACTTTAACGAGCATAAATCTCCTAAAAATGTTGGTATACACATAAAATTCAACATAAATAACTTTCATATAAACATTAATCACATGACCAAATTTCATGGTGATTGGTCCATAATTTGTCATAGCTCCCATATAAGGCCCACTTCAGAAAATCACTCACGAATATAAATTTTTGAAATTTTGAAAGAAAAATGTTTTTGCTCATTTACTTAGTGTAGGGTATTATAACTAACATAGTAAATGCGACATTTATGACAAATGGACTAGGTGCAATAATGAACCGATTTCAATATACAAGATTTACGTGAAATTTTCCGAACGCAAATCTTATTTAACTCGATACAGTCTTAATTATTGTTTTCTATTATATTTTAATTATTTATGTACTATTCATAAACTATCCAAAAAATGGAAACCTTTAACAACAATCAAATTAATAAAATCTTAAATTTAATACTATTTACAATATTTATTGCTGCATATTCTTCCAATAAATTATTCATTCCCTTTCGCCAATAATGTTTATGTCCACATTGAATAGAATTACAAACTGAACAGCAAGCAGCATTATATAAAGTACATATTTTTAAAGAAATGAAATAAATGTCATTCGAATAAAATGTTTTTACCATATTGCTAGAACCAAAAAAATTTAAATTGTAATACAATTTCTATTTCGAAGCCATTTGTATAAAATTATATTACGTATTTTGGAATTCTGTTCTCTTTATATTCAGCTAGAACATACTTAGTTATATTTTACATTTTTTTTGTCGTTTTTTTTTGTTGCAAATACTTTGGTTTATACTCTAAATCAAATTTTTTAGATTTTATTCGTATTGCTAGTATTCATGGTAGTACATCCTTTTCTATTTTTTTTTCTACTTCTCTTAAGCTGACATCTCAACATGATTATACTTACACAAGTGTCACGTGCTTAATAACAAGTATGCTTTCGAGTTTTTGTTGTTGTTGTTGTATTACAAATACACTTGTCGTAATACACTACTCGCTGTGTGATGCACAGTGATGTTATATTGGTTACTAGGTTATTTTTTGTTTTAAATTCCACGGAAAATAAGTTTCATTTAAATCAATATATTTACCAATACACCTACAAAATTGATGACACCATCTTCTACGTAGTAAAACTTTTTATTTTTAGAACAAAGAATAAATAACTTCTTCATTCGTATTTGGATTAAGGTGTAGAATTCCAAAAATCAGTTTTGCCAAACTTACATTTATTTCTAAAGACTGATATTTGGGTGTATTAAATGTTACTCTACCAACAAGTGATATTTTCATCGCCAATTTCAAACAAATTCCAAAAATGGTGAATGTGGTGCCACGAGTAAAAAAATTAAGATAGAAATTAGGAAAATTCTGATAATAATTAAATTATATCATGGTATTATGTCATGGTATTGGGAATGATTTTGTTTATTTTAAACTCAGTATAAGGATTGGACACTTCCCGACATCATGATACATAAAATTTAAAATGAGCTATTTATGTAATAGTTAATGTATAAAATAACTGAATTATTACCTGTGATCTTACCTGCGAACGTAAACAGATCTATTCAAGTAAAATAATACACCTCACGTAGACAAATTTATATACATATATACATATACAAGCAGAATGACTCACATGGACTCAAATTGAGCATATATAACCATTCAGAAAAATCCCTCGATAGCATCCGAACAACTCCAGATTCTCCAGAAACTCCACTGGTGTAAAGTCAGGAATATTTATATACATTCTCACCATTTTTTTACAGAGTTTGTCATTTTATCATAAGAATATTGTGTGAAATTTTATTTAATTATCCGAATGGATCAAAATTTTTCCGTATTCACCACAAGTTAAGGAAAGAAGTATAACAAAAGGGTATATAAATATATATTTATAATAACTTCAAACTTATATTTTTTTTCAATCAATTTGACTTTTGGAAATTAATTATATCACAGCAAATCAAGCCTTGGCAGTAAAAAATCGGCGTTAAAAGTATTTTCTGTATATGGTACTTATTTATTATAAAAAGTTATGGACTGATAGTCACAAAATCCAGGCCTGAAAGAAAGTTTGATATTTATATGTGCATTTATACGATTTTCTGAATTGGTCCTTATATAGTAGCTAAATTCGGTACACCGATTTTTATATATATAAGGATTAATTACGTCGAATTTCAACATAATATCGATAATTGTATGAGATTTATGAGTATTTAAGAGATTTCGGAAGTAGACCTATATGGGAGCGATGTGTTTGAATATGGAACGAAATTCACAAAATCCGGTAGTATTATTTTCCATATATATATTTATAACTTTATTTATACTGAGATCGAAAAATTTTTAACATACATATATGTTAAAAGTGAAACCACTGAACTTACAGTTTTGAATCTTTTTCTATTTGATTGAAATTATTGTTACAATTTACAAAAAAAATATTTTTATAGTTCTGATCACTAATGATGAAATTTTGAACCTTTTTCGAAAACCCTTCCATTATGGTTTGTATAGTGCTTTATGTCACTTTGTTCAAACAGGTTGTCCAGCTCCGTTTAAAATCTACCACACTTTTGGACACGTTTTTTGTGCTCTTATATTCTCTTTTAACAATCCACTGGCCTTAGCTCCAGGCACTTTGGAGAATTTGCCTCTCTTGGTACAAATACCACATTATTGTTCTTGTACCACTCAATGGTTTTTTACCATAGTGACAGGATGCCAAGTCAGGCCAAAAATATGTGGACACATTATGAAGTCTTATGAAGCAGCTTTTTATACCCTTCACCTTCGTAAGAAGGGTATATATAAATTTGTCATTCCGTTTGTAATTTCCACAATATAATTTTCCGACCCTATAAAGTATATATATTCTGGATCCTTATAGATAGCGGAGTCGATTTAGCCATGTCCGTCTGTCTGTCTGTCTGTTGTAATCAATTTTCTGAAGACCCCAGATATCTTCGGGATCCAAATCTTGAATAATTCTGCCAGACATGCTTTCGAGAAGTTTGCTATTTAAAATCAGCAAAATCGGTCCACAAATGGCTGAGATATAAGGAAAAAACCAGGACAACCTCGATTTTTTACCTATATCTGGATTACTAAGTCATTAATATAGACAATATGGATATCTAATGATAGATATTTCAAAGACCTTTGCAACGACGTATATAAGACCAAAGTAAGTTGGACCTACAATGGGTCAAAATCGGGAAAAATTTTTAACCCGAATTTTTTTTCACCAAAAATTTTTTTGACAAAATATTAAAATAAAAAAATTTAAAAAAAAAATCGAAAAAAAAAAATTTTCCAAAAATTTAAAAAAAACAACTGGAAAAAAAAATTAATTTTGTTTACCTAAAAATATTTAAAATATTTATTTTGAACTATAGTTTGGTGAAGGGTATATAAGATTCGGCACAGCCGAATATATCTCTCTTACTTGTTTTCTAAACATTCCTTGATGTAAATTTCGGTATTTATAGAGCCTGTTATAACAAATGATTGGCTTTTTTGCCGCAACTACATATTGCTTGCCATATCAAGAACTTTTTGGGAAATTTTGTCTACTTTTGGGTCCTAAACTTTTCTTCAATATTCCCTCGAGCATCTCCAACATATTTATAAGATTAAATTTCTGAAATAAAAAAGTTATTTAATAAGTTTCGTGAACATTAAATACAGTTGTATGGAGTTAATTGGTTTAACCACTGAAAAATTTATTTTTATTTACAAGAAAATTCATATAGCATAACAGCGTATTAATTCTATTACATCATTTTAAATAAATATACGAAAAGTTAAAGTAGAATTCATTTAAAAATAAATATTTTTAAGGTTTTCGAAGTATTATAATGATAATCGTCACAATAAGATACATACGACGTGCTATAATTTATATTAGGTGTCTTCAAATTTTTGTAGTATTCATGTTTGATAGGTGGTTTATATTTCATTGATAGAAATTGTAGACAAGAAGATATTTCTTGGGATCCACGCGAACCTTCAGTCTCTGGCCAGACGAATATACATCACTATTTAAATCATGACAATCAAAATTGTACAAATATAAATTATGTTAATAATATGCCACAGAGATGGATAACTTGGGAAAATTTAAAAGTTTTTCCAAATCGAAGGTAAAAACATAAATTTCTTCGGACGCATTTCCTCTATCTATTATTATTCATATTATTTTCAACAATCGATGGCAATATCGATAGCTGATTTAAGGTTTAATTAGACGAGCCATAACCGTAACCATATAAAACAGCTGTTCGAACCAATCTTATGGGCAACAATGTATTTGATTATTGGTGACATGCCATAACGCCATAGGCATGACAGTAAAATGCTTATGATATTGCTATGGTTGTGGTTATGGCGATATGGTAAGGCACGACTAATTGAACCTTTAATTATTTCATGTCATTGTGGTGTAGAATTTTAAATTTTTAATGAAGTTTATTTATTGTTTGAATGAAATGTTTTTATTGTTACCATACATAAATAATAGAAGAACAAAATAATTTTCAAAGAGTTCACAACTTATTAGATAGGGATATAACAAAATTGAGAAATTTTTCGAAAAGTGGAGTTAGGCCTTTTAGCTTCTGACACATCCATTTATAGTTACAAGTAGATGTTAATATCGCAAAGGCAAATGACTATTATATGAATATCAGGTACATTTCCCATATTTCATGAAGCTTGAAACAGCAAAACTATTTGGTTTTTCATTATTTCCAAAAAAAAAAAAAAAAACACTGGGTTTACAAATTTCTCTCTACCAAAAACATTGATTTATAATCTTTCAATTCCTGGGATTATTCTAACCAAATCACTGTGAGAAAAACAACTGCTTAACTTGACCATGGGTTAAAGTTTAGTTCTTACTAATGCTAAAATCTGTGTTCTTTGCTGATGGTGGCGTTATTGCTGCTGCTGCTGCTGCTGCTGCTAAAGAACAGCAAGATGTTTCCTACCATTTGAAAAATTTGCATACAATTGACTTACTTCTTAATAATCCTTAGAAATGTTAGTATTGCCGTTCTGCTCATTTCTTATAAATGTATGTAAGTATTCATTCAGTTTATCTTTTCTTACGAATGAATTTAACAACAGTAACATCACAATATCTTATTTTTGCTGTTGATTAACTTTAAATACATATTGCTTCTAAAGATTTGCTGTGTCTTAAAACGTGTCCTGTGGCATTTAAGGATGTGATAAAAAAAGAATGTTCAAATGTCAAAATATTAAACAAGGATCGTATTCGTATTATCGGGAGATTTGAATGTTGGTTAAAACGACAACTTATAAAGAACAAAAAAAAGAAAAGGTCCAAAAATGTTGTTTACCATAAAAAGATTTTCAAATTGTTGTTGACATTTACCATTAAGTATGTACATATGTATATGTTAAATTACAAAATGTTAGCAGCAGTTGTCATATTTCTTAAGACATAACTGTCAAAGGACTGCTGATATTGGTAATGGGCACATTAAAATTGCACACCAAAACAAGCAATACATACAAATTGCATTTGTAACAGTGTTTGCTGCATATTCGTATGGCGGAAGTTGCCATACGAATATGCGGAAGTTATTTAGCTATGAGTACCTAAATTCATACCGTACCTAAATACTAGGGTATCCAAATTAGTAGATTTTTCTTTTGTTCGAATAAAACAAATAATTCGAATAAGAAATTTAAAGTTGTTTGAATGAAATTAATTGAATTTTTTGAATAATATAATATAATTTTTTTTTTTTTTAAATAAAGTAAGAAATTAAGTATTTCTTTTTGTTAAATCATGCGTAAAGATGTATCTTTAACAGCAATGTCATCCTCAATATCACGTTCGTCGACATTTTCAACATACATACATACATTCATTCATCATAACTTTCTTCTCAGCTAATATTTTGATTAGTATTATTTGTTTGAACATAAAAGTTATCATAGTGATAAAATATATAGCGTGTTAATACATAATTGCTATACTGCCAATATTTCAGCACAATATTTTTGCATTACTTCCCCGCCGTCATAAGTAGTCTCTAGAATTCCTCGTCCTTCTTCTAGATACACTGGTATATATAGAAAGGTACTATCGGACCATTCATCTGCAGAGATTGAACAGCCCCTTGAACTTTAGTTATTTAACAATAATCTCGTTTAAAATTGTCAATATAATTTCATATTCTAGCTTCTCTAGACGGCAAGTTTATACCTCTATAATTTTAATATGTACGGTAGACCGTACTTCAAAAAAAAAAAAAAAAAATCCCCGTACATCCCCTAATATAAAAAGTATCTCTGCAAGGCAGTTGCGAAATTTTTTCATATTTTTTTTGCCGATCGTAGGGGTCGCCTTTTGACATTTTTCGTTATATCTTTGGCATTTACAGACGGATCTTAAAGTATGATATATCAATATTTTTGTCTCGAGAAGACCAATATTTTTTCGTAACTGCCTTGCGGAAATACTTTATATTAAGGGGTGTACAGCGCATTTTTTTTTAGTTTGAATATTCACAGAAAATAAACAAGCAAAAAAGCTCCAAAATAAAAAACTTTTTAAATTATTTGAATCAAGTGTTTTTCCATTTTTCAAAATGAAATTATCTTTACTTGTTACATAAAATGGCAAAAAAATAATATCATGTAAAAAAATTCAAATATTTTATGTATAAAAAAAAGCTTGTGACAAAAAACTGAAGGACATAGCTAGAACGTATTTAAGTTTAATAGGGGAATGTAAGCAAAAACTTACATTCCACGCAAAATGCTTGAAAAACTTGTCCTGCTTAAATCTAAAATTGTAAAAAATTTTGACAAAAAAAAAAAAAAAAAAAATAATAAATTAAAACAATTCGTTTTATTCGTTATTCGAAAAGGGTAATTTTGTAATTATTCGTAATAAATTGTTTGTTTATTCGAATGGATAACCTACTACATTATATAACTTTTGAGTCATGTATTTACATATGGTATACATATATTCTCTAGTGCATTTTAAATGTATGTGTCAGTTTAAGAGTCAACATTCAAGTCAAGAATAATAAATAATCCAAGTGATTGACAATAGTCTCTGACACCTCTAAAAGCCGCAATTTAATGATGGTTAATGGGAGACAGTGAAAATGTCTAAAAACAGGAGAACGATTATGTGTGTTTGTGTTTACCTGATTAGTGTAGGCATTATTTAAAATAATTATTCTTGCTTCAAAGGCGTAGGTTATGGAGAATTATATTTTAGAGAATCAAAATGTATTTGTATGGAATATGGTGTTTTACGGAAATGTATATGGGGCATTTCATATTAAGTGAACCAACTTTTGAAATCGTAATTCTGATACAATTTTTCAACAAGATCGGTCCAGAACTTTCTGAGTTAGAGGGGATCAAAATTTGACATTTTGGCCAAGTAGGTGTTTTTTCTCATCCATGTAACTTATTACCTATTGTTCTTAGCAAAATGTGTCCAAAATAGTTTAGATAGCTATTTCTTCAATCTTTCGGAAAAAAATTAAAAATAAAAAATAAAAAATTTTTGTAATTTTTTTTTTCAAAAATCAAAAACTTTTTTGACTTTTTTTTCAAAATGGGCATTTTTTTTTTCTCAAAAGAAACCTTAGATATTTTCCTTGAATACCTATTTGGTCGCTTAGTGGGATGCGAGTGGGATATCTATTAAAAAAAATGTTTTGTAACTCAAAACATACAATTTTTGATTTTTTTTGCAAAATCAACAATTTTGTTGACTTTTTTTTTTTAAAATGGGCCCTTTTTTTTGCTCAAAAGAAAGCTTAGGTCCATTCCTTTAAAAGGTATTTGGTCGCTTAGTGGGATGCGACTGGGATATCTATCAACATAAATATTTTGTAACTAAAGATATAAAATGTTTACCTTTTTTTTTTGCAAAATCTAAATTTTTTCCTAAATAAGCCCTTTTTTAAATTTTTTTTTGCAAATTTCATCCCTATCGGAAGATATCGATTTCAAAATTTGGTTCATTTGATATGAAATGCCCCATATATATGATTATGAATGTCAGCGTTGCCAATTTAGCGCTTTTTGATAAGCCAAAAGTCGCATTTTTCAAATGATACTCTACCCGCAGAGAAAAAACATAGTTCTACATGTTTACCATAACAATTTCAACATATTATGTTCACTGTAATTACTTGTATGATTGTGGTAACCATAATATGTTTAAGTTCCCATTCACATCATTGTCGTATATGATTGAGGTAAATTTAAAGATCTATAACTATAACCGGTACGTTTTACCCAGTAACCAATCACGTGATTTGTTTATGTCAGGTTCCTGCACTACTTTTGTTAAAACAACTATTATATGATGATGTTGATTTCGTATAATGAAACTGATTTGTCTGTTAACGTAAATATAAAAATAATTCGTTGTTTTTGATTTTATTTTAGATCTAAAACTATTTAAATGTTGCATACTTTGTACTTATAACTTTTTCACACAGAAAATTCGTTTCACTACGCCTCTTTTATCACCTCAACTACATGAGTACACTCAACAGCCCTTATACATACACACACACAAAACTTTTGAATGTTAGGTTTATGCATATTACATGAAGATGAAGACATCTGTGATAACAGTTTAAAACAGACAGGCGCCAGAAATCATTAACATTATTGCTGTAGTAAAATGTTTTAAATTACCGAAATTAGTAGGCGGTTGGTGGTCAGTATGAAAATACTACTACTGGACATGCCAGTGAATGTGAATGTGAATGAGTGAGTGAGTGAGTAAATGCAGGCATGCAATAATGTCGATCTTTGGCAAAACTTCTTAGATTTAAATGGCAGGCAATAAAGGATTTACATTTAGTATGCATATGTATGTACAATGTACATACAGTGAGTGACAATACAATGGGAACTTTTTTTGGAAACTATATTCCGTAATATTAGTTTTTAAAAAAACATAAACTTTTACCAAATACAATATATGGGCAAAAAACTTAATTGTTCATTATTTCATAAGTGTTTATGATTCTGATAAAATAGCAAAGAATTTTGTGTTATTGACGCTATTAGCAATAAATTCAAAGTGATTTTTTTTTTTTTTAATATTTTTTTTTTTTTTAAACAAACACAAACTGCGAAGCGTTTTGCTTGTCTGCAGATACACCCAGAGTCTCTGGCGGGAATTAAACCAGCAACCCCCAGATTGATAGTCCAGCACACTATCGTGTAGTCTATCGGGGCACCCAAAAGGAATGAAATTTGTTTTCTTTAATAAAGTCGTTATGCGTTATTATAAACTCAATTTTGATTTTTTTGGTTGTTACGCCCTTTTACATTTCAGTTGACAATATGTATGTATATTCCAAATATTGATTAAAAAAACCGACTTATTTAGAAAACCTGTTTTTGGTTTATCCGAAAAATTGGTTTCGAATACGGGTTTTCATTATATGCACTATAACTTCAGTTTTTTATTGGACAAAATTATGTTTAAAATTCGTTCGTGGGATATATTTACAAATAATTAACATATTTGGCCGAGCTCTCTTCCATCAAAATATAAACTTTTACTATATAAAACATGCATTCGACCCTTTGAGCAATTATAGATTATTATGATTTATTTCTATATGAAACTTATTTTCGTTAAATTTTATTTGGATTCCAATATTTATGAGATTTATTTATGCTTGTTAAAATGATTATGAGAAGTGGGCCTTATATGGGAGCTATGAATAATTATGGACCGATCATCATAAAATTAGGTGACTTATGTAGAACTTATTTAGAGTGACATTTGTATAGATACCTATATAAATTGAATGGATAAGGTCCTATTTCGGGAGGACATTTGTATGGGGACTAGGTGAACTAGTCTTCGTCCTTCGCGTTTACAAAATTTGGTAGAAATATATTCAAAATTATATTTGCGTACAAGTGTTATATGAACAGCCAGCCAGACGAACGAACGGATTAAAATTATTTATTTTATACTAATGGTAGTATGAGTTGAAGTACGGTTTTCTGATAGACGTTACTACAAATCGTACTATTTTATTTGAAAAAAATAAAAAATAAAAAGAATATCACAAAATAATTGACATATATAAATAAACTGTTGAAGAAATAAATTTCGTAGTATGACAGCATGAGATACGATACTAATTATCGTACTTATCGAAGCACCGCCTACAAAAAATCAAAAATTTTTGATTTTCATACTTCGATAGTACGACAACATGATACACGTTACTAATTTCATACTTGTACGATTTATCGTACGACTTATCGTAACGTGTATACCTAGCATAACAATTAAAATTCGTCAAAGAGCGTTAATTCTATTTCTTCTTAGGAAAATGTGTCACAAGCATTTCTAAATATAAAATTTTATTAAAATTCTACCAAAAGAATTCATCAAAAATTAAATACTTCATGTCGAAATCAGTTGGAATCCTATTATTTTCTACTTTTGGGATCTGTTCGGATATTATTTTTGTTTACAAATATTTTAATCAGCGTGAGATGTTTGATACGAAAATAAGAAAATATTTGTTATTTTCAGGGACCGTAAATAACGGTTATCCAGAAAATTTTAAATCAAAAAATCTCTATGTTAGAGTCAAAAGAGACCTATATTGTTATATACCATTAGATTCGTATTGACGTGCTCTTTCAGAATCTGTGATGATATTACAAAAATGATCTCAACTCCACAGTTAACAGTTATTTTTCAACGTAAAAATAAAAGTTCTAATGAAACTGTTAAAAAAAGACTTTTAACAACAATTTGATAATAGGAATCGAAAAATAACAAATTAAAATCCCTCTTGATTTGATTTTAATGAAAATTTATTGAATTGCAATCCAAGGTGCTTTACAAATTGTAATGATTTGACCAACGGCAAGCTTTAGATGTCAATTTTCATAAAATGAGTTTTATTTTCTGACGGAAAAAATAAAACTCCTCAAATGAGTTTTATTTATTACGGCTATTTAAAAGTTACTTTTTAACAGTTTTTTCGAACTTTTATTTTTACGTTGAATAATAACTGTTTTAGATGGATTTTTATTTTTAAAGTCACAAAATAACTGTTATAAAGTAACTTTTTTGATATCGCTTATAACCGTTACGGTCCCTGGTTATTTTTTGACCAAAAATTAATTATAGAAACCGGCTAACCGATACAAAAAAAAAGCCGGATTTTAGAATTATTCGAAAATTTAAAATATTCGAAATCGGTGGGGTTTTCAATGTTTTTTATATATTGTAATCTCGGTATATTTACCAAAGTTTTGCCCAATAAATAATAAAATGCTGTCCAGTTTGATGAGTCGATAATAAGAAGCAATAACAAAAAAACTGATCTTGGTCACCTTATCAAAAATAAATTTAACATCAGAGTACTTAGTGAAAAAAAGAAATATAATTAACAATTTTCTAAAACTAAAAAATTCTATGTTTAAAATCTATAGTGGTGACAACGAGCTTATGCAACCTCAACAGCTAGAGTCAAGACTTGCGAAAATTTAAAAAAAAAAAATCGTCAGAAAGGTGCTGTAAAATCTCAACATTTGTCAGGAAGACCTCGTAAAACTACTCCAATATAATTACTAGGGTATTCAATCGATTAACCGTTAATCAGTAAACCGATTAATTTTCGTCGGTTAACTTTTCGAATAATTTAAAATTGCCGATTTTCAAATAACAAATAAACCGATTAATTTATGTCGATTAACCGAAATTTCTGAGTATGAACTTAAAGTACAAATAAGTATACAATGCCATTAATCAAGTACGTAAGTGCTGTAAACTTTTTAATAAATCAAACAAAAAACAGCAAAAATGACTGGCTTACGAAAAGTTGCAAGAAAATAAAGAGGAAAACATAATGTAAAACATCGTTGGTCATCCTTGTCCAATATGATAGCTGATTTTGGTTTGAATTCTTTTACAAATTCGGGAATACAAGTTTTGGAAAACTTATATAAAACCTTAAAGACGTTGGACGTGGGTATAAAAGAGTCTAGTAAGAAATCTGCTACTTTAATTGAATTTGGGGGTATAGTAAAATTTTCAAATAATAATTTGATGAAGGCCAACAATTCTATTGCTAACGATTCAATTGAAAGCTTAAAGTCTAGACGAAATATAGTTTTAAACACACAAATTTTATTTCTTAAATCAGGAACATTCCCATCTAGCAATAGTTTTTTAAAGTATAGCACAACAACTGAAACTACACGCACAAAAAAAATATAATTGTGCATGTGTACTGTAACCATTTCAAAATTTTTTAAAATATTATAGTCACAGTAACTATTTATATGATTGTGGTAACAATAATATGTATAATTTATGATTCACATGATTGTTTCAACCATATATATGGTTACAGTAAACATGTATATGTTTGTGACAACCATTTATATGATGAATTATTGTATCATAATATGTTGTTCTCAGACTATGATATCCATAAGCCGAGAGCAACGTAATATGGTAAGTCCTTCATCATATAAATGGTATATATATATATATTATATATATTATATTATGGAATAAAATATTAAAAAATACAAATTGGATAAGATTTTTTTCGGATTATGACCTATTAATTAAATTTTTGTAAAAGTTTCTATTGTATTCTCCAACAGTGTATGTATATTGTATATATTCTATGTGCAACCGTTGTATGTCTGCTTGCATAATGTTTGTGTTGTTTGTGAATCTAAATGAAAATGAATCTCGTAAATGTTATCAGAATGTTATATATACAGCAACACACACACACATATTCTTGTGCGCTGTGTGATTGCTTTTTGAAAGTTAACATTCAGTGTCTGGAACTAATTTAACAAATTTGCATAAAGAGTCTTTAATATTATAAAGGCGTTTTGACCACATAAAACTTCTTTGCATTTACATGCATGCTTGATATTGGAAAATGGGGTTTTAGGTCTAAACTTAACTGAACTAAACCAAACCAAACCTAACCCAACGAAAGTTACATGAAAATGGCCTAGAAGGACTGTTTTGTTTTTCTTAAAAATGTTTTACATATATTACATTAATGGCAAATGTATGCGTTGCAAGTAATGGTTGTGTGGTGGTAATGTTCACCACTTTAAGAAATTCAAGTTTAGAAATTGTTACAAGGATGCAGTTTTTTATTTAGTTCAAATAAATTAGTTGCAAACAAACACATTAATGCAAGTGTGAGATTGTTAGTTTTTGAAGGTTTAAATTTTATTTCAACTATAAGCTTAATTTGAAGTTTTAAACATTTAAAACAATGTTTTCTTTTATTTTTTATTTATTGCAAAACGCATTAATAACATCATATTTTTATGACTTGTTTTGCGAAATTAAATTTTAAAATAGTATTTTGTGTAAATTTATCACCAGTACTTGTTATGTGTTTTTTAACCCATTGAGGAATTTTGGAGTAAAAAGAAAAAACCTTGGTTAGAATTTTTGTTTAATGAATACATACTGAAAAATATATAAAAACAGTGTCTAAATGAATGTTTGTGGTGTGTGCTAAGGTGACTAAAAACTTGTTCACAAATACAATTACCACTTATTTTTAGTTATAAAAAACGTACAGAGAAAACAGATTCCTTGTCACAACTGAATTTGTTTTCGTAGCTATAAATGCGGAAAATCTGTGGAATTTATAAATTTTTATTAATGACTAGTTGACCGTCCCGTCTTCGCCAGGTAGCTATTTACTAATGTTAGTTCTTCAAGTTTCTCCAAAAAATTTCTCTTATTAAGAAAAATGAGAAGTGAAAAGTAGGCAATATATGAAAAACTTAAATTTCAGAATTTTTGATTTTTTTTTTCTTTACAAACCATCTCCTGAAAATTTCGAATCAAATAAAAGAAAAATCAGCCAAATCGCTCCAGTCGTTCTCACGTGATGCCATTCATACATGGACCATTTCATTTTTATATATATATACTTAGATAATAATATTTTGGTTACTTTTATAAAATTTTCGTAATAGCAACCGTTTTCCAACCAATTTGCTTCGGTGTGTATGTTTTTTGTTTATGCTAATAACTTAAAATAATTTAGTGCAACATTCTTGAGAGGGTTAAGTTACAATGAGTATGCTGTAACACTGATAATGTTTTGTGTGAGTAAAATCTGTTTGTTACTAATTAATTTCACATAAAATAAAATCATTTTTTTTAATAAAAACTTTATTATACGTCATCACACTATAGCTATTTAATGATACTTGTTTAATGTGAACGTTGTTATCAGTTAACATAACGCATCATTAATCTTCGTTGAAGTTGTTGTTTTTCTATAGGGAGAATCCATCTCAAAGCGGTCAGAAAACAGCATTTTTCGAATTTTTCATCTTCGATTTTAACGAAATTTTCCACAGTTATTATGTATCGAGTTTTTGACTCGAGAAACTTTCAGGTACAGAAAAATTACGTCTTAAAAGTTTAAAAAATATTTTAAAAATTTACAAAAGTGAACATCATACAATGTATTACATCAAAATTGATTTTATTTGAAACTATCTGAACCATTGCTGGGCCTTAGAATTTTTTGGTCGACAAATTTTTTTTGTTGGCAATTTTATTTTTGCAACAATCACTGACCTTGAAAGCCTGTATATAGGAAACTAAATAAACTATCTATAAGAATTGTAGAACAGTTCGATCAACAATTATACAATAATCTTCTTTATTTTTGATGTCATTAGCGGTATAGTGTAAAAATTTGATTTTGCCACGCTCTTTCGCCCAAAAATAAAAAATCTGACTTTACAGTGTTATTCGCTGGTCTATTCTGAAGATTCCCTGAAAATTTCATTAGAGTCGGTCCAGCCGTTTTTTATATATATAGATGGCATTAGCGGTAATTTGATTTTTACACGCCCCTCCGCCCACATACCGAAAATCAAAAAACTGACTTTATAGTGTTACTCGGGATATTCTGAAGCTTTCCTGAAAATTTCATCAAAATCGGTTATGCTGTCTTTGAGTTCATTGAACATACAAACATCCATTTTTATATATATAGATTTTATGAATAAATGACATTTCGGTCAAAAGTTCAAATTTCATTTCTAGAGCTATAAAATCCAAAGGCTTAAAACCAATAGTTTAAAATCACATTTTAACATTTTTAAAAAATATACATACATATGTGTTGATTAAAACCCTCTCCATATTTGTACAAATTTCTAAAATGTAGTTAAACCAAAATGATAAGTTTTGGTACATAACTTCTAAACTAAAATGAGTTATTTTGGTACATAACTCCTAAACTAAAAGCGTACTAAAAATGTATATTGTTTTTTGGATATGTGACCATATAAAGTTCAAAGTCACACATCATAAAAAGTAGAGTTTCCAGTTCAGTTTTAACCGAAACCGAAACCGCGGTTTTTCAAGGTCTAAAACCGAAACCGAAAACGACAATTATCCTTCGGTTTTGACTTTTAATCTATTTTCAGTAGAAAAGTTTAAAATTTAGAAATGAGAAATAAACTTTTTCATCCAATTATTCATCCAATATCTCTAAAAACAAATCAGTAAAAATATCTTTAGATTTGTTATTTTCAAATATCCGATAAAAGTATGGATTACTAGCTGACCCGGTGCGCTTCGCCACCCCAATTGGAAGAATGAAATAGTACTAATAAGTCTCAATTTGTGAATTAATACTAATTCAGGAAAACATGTCTCTAGTTTCATGTTTATTAATTCATTGTAATGTGGATTCAGTACCATAAAGACCCACATTTTGTATTTATACCAGCGAAAGGCATTGAGCTCTCAAATGAGATCTCTTGTTTTGTTTTTACGCAAGCACACACATTGTATAAAAACAATCAAAACCAGTTAGTCTCGCATGAGCATTGATAGAAGCAGGTTGTTTTACGCTTTTCGTTTTTATGCTTGTTTATTTCAGTTATTGTTTTTGTTTTTTTCTCAACTTTTTACTCAACTCATACAACTACAATATTTAAAAACTGTAGTGGTGTGAGTTTGCCTTTCGCTGATTTATACTCAGCATCATGAATGTTTAATTTCATATTTCTGTGTCCATTATTATAAAAAATACAAAAGAAAGGTACCACTATAATCACCTTTTGTAAATTTTAACTCACTCAGAATCATTTGTGCCTAATTTTCAATTTTAAGGCTTATTATTATAAAATATTCAAAATGTACCTTTACAAAAAAAGAAATAATAACATTAATTATCCCTTTTGAATTCGCGTTTCTAGGTCCATCGTTATAAAATATTCAAAAAGTACTATTAGTTGGAAAAAGTACCTGCAAATCACTTTTTTATATTCGAACTCAGTCAGGATCATGTGTGTTTAATTTCCTGCTTATAGTTTCATTATTATAGAAATTTCAATAATAATTTCTGTTACCTCAATATCATTATGCCCTCTATCTTTTATTCTTTCTTTATTCAGAAGTAATATAATTTAATATAATAAAAAGTACCATTAAAAGTAATAATTTTCCACACTTTCCACTGTCAAGTTTTAAATTTCTAAGTAATTTCCTGATTCTAGGTTCAATATTATAGAAAATTCAAAAAATAGGCTGACTTCATAAACGCATTTTGCAAAGCCACACTACAATGCATAGTGTTCATAAACTCAATAGATTTTGTTTAGGCAATGTCTCAAGTTCATTATTGCATGAAAATGCTTTTCAATGCGTAAAATTTGTCAAACTTGGGCATTGTTTTTATGATTCTTTATTATTTTGTGTGAGTTTTTTTATACAATTTTCTTTGGCAGCAAAAAATGTATTTTTTGGTAGAAATGATGGATTTGTTTGGTAAAAATGGCGGATTTATTTGACGTAAATTTAGAAATTCTTAAATGCGTTCATAAATGTACTAAAATTTCATTGCATATTTTGACAAAGGTGTATTGCTTTGCATTGTATAAAAAAATGAAATAAAAAAATTGATTAAAAAGAACATTACAATAGGTCGGTTTATTTACTTTCCCGGTAAATACTTGCAATGAGAGAGTATAATTACAACTTATATAAAATTATTCTCTGAAATTCTCAAAAATATTGTAGTAAAATGTAAATTAACGCTTTACCAGTATAATAATTTTTGTCACGTCTATATTTATATAAATTTTGGATTCAAATTAGAAAAATAACTTTCGTTATAGTCAAAAGCAAGTTACATTTCTTTCTGAATAATTCTCGTTCTTAAATTTTTACGTTCTTTTCCAGTAAAACTTTTTAACAAATCGTAACAACGTGCATATTTATACAAGGATCAGCAAAAAATATATATTTTTTTAAACTTGAGAAATATGCAAATGCTTACTATTCAAACAAAAAACGTATATGCTTTGTACTTTGTTGTGTAAAATTATACCTAATAACTCATTTTGGTTCATAACTTCTTAACTAAAAGAGTGTCCAGTTTAAAAATAAAATTTTTATTGTTATTTAAGAAATTTAAAAATGTGGTTTTTGAGATATTTGCTTTTGAATTTTATAACTTAGAAATTGAACTTTTGATTTATTCATTAAATATTCAAGGACATATCTTTATGTATCAAATTAAAAAAACTTTTGTAAAATTATAAAATTACTTCCAATTGTCAAGGCGTCATATTTTTGGACCGGTAAGCTCTAAATTTTATGATTTGATAAACACTTGCAGTACATAATAACTGTGGTAAATTTCGTTAAAATCGGAGGTGACAAATCCAGCTGCTGGCCACTTTGGTATGGATCATCCCTATAGGAAAGTAATAGCTTTTCAAATTCGTTTTTATTTTAATTTATTAATTTATTCATTTGTTCTTTGATTTTTGTTTTTATAACAAACATTTTGGTTATGTAAAGAATAACATAGTTTTATTTTTGCATATGTGGCGTATGAGTGTTATTGAATTTTTAATGGAATTTTAAATAAATCATACGTCTACGTATGAAGGTGATATTTAAATTTAATTACGAAACAAAAAAATTTTTGTAGAACTTAAAGGATCTTTCTAGATTAATTTTAATCTAAATATAACTGCTTTTAAATTAGTTTAATAATTTAATATAAAATATCAAGCTTAAAGAATATTTTTGTAATATTTTTAGAGTGCTTTTGATTTAAAAAATAATATTTTTCTTAACAAGACCTACCTATAATGTTTATACTTATGTATAACAAAAAGAAACTTTATCGTTTAATCATATTGCATGTCAATTTTATTAAAATAAATATCTTATGATACAAGAAAGAACACAAAACTTTTCACTTGAAGGTATTGTAATACACTGGTACATATTTCTATAAACGCACATCACTGTTTTGTAACAACTAACCAAAAACTACAAATTAAATCTTGACATTTATGGTTTTTTAATGTAAATTTTAGAGGTACTGCAATTCACTTTTCAAAATAATACAAATCGTGGTTCACTAAACATATTATTCATGTGTTGGACTAGCAGGCTTGCAGATCGGATCAAAATGTGTTGTAGAATTTATCATGGTAAATTTTACGCAAATAGTGTCTAGAATTAAAGCATAAAGTGACAGAGTTTAAATTAAAAATAAAAAAATAAAATTGGGTGGAAATGAATCTCAATTTTCTTATAAAATTAGAGGAATCTCTGTCGGATTGCATATTTTTAATAACTCAAAATATACACAGAATAAATTAAATAGTAAAAAACTGAACAAACGTTTAGTTTTTCGGAATATTTATTAGGTTTTTTGCACCCTGAATGCCTGTAGTAGAAAACCGAATAAAACGTTCAGGTTTGCGTTGAACATGCGTTCAGCTTTTTACTATATAGAGTTCAGGTTGTGCAAAAGTAAACGGGCGTTCAGGTTTTAACTATACTCGTTTAATTTTCGCAATACTTATCCGATGCGTTCAATTTCTTCATTACTGAATATAAGCTTATTATTTACCAGATGCGTTCAGAAAATTAAATAAAAGATTTTTAAATGTTTTTTAATATTAACAAAATTTATTCAATATATTCTACAAGCATTGTTCATACATAAATGTTTACATAAACAACTTTTTCTATAAACTCACCGAAACCTGCTCTTCCTGATGAAATTCCCTGTATCAGATGGTGTTAACATTTTTACGTTAATGATGGCGTATTCCAGGACAAAAAAGTTATACTGCCTTCAGTAACACAATTTTTTTAAATGCACAACGTCTTGTTCCTCTTCTTAAAAGGCTTCTTACGAAATTCATACACGATTCCTGCTTCTGTATTTAACAATTATTAAATATTGACTACACAGGTATAAGTACATATATACAACTAACCTTCTAACTCCGGCAAAAGAAATTGAATTGCTCTAACAAAGCTCAATGGTAATGTATGGATGTCACTATACACTCTAATAAATTTTCATGTAAATTTCCTACATTAATAGTAGGTAACTTTTCTCCTACTATAATTATGGTAAAAATACATGTTGTGCGTAAATTCAAATATTTTTTTAATACAAATGCTTTTTGTTTTTTTTAGAAATAAAATTTTGACATTTTTATATCAAACGTTTGAAGAAAGATTACACACTTTGTGTGTAAAACTTCTATTTATGCACAATATATGTAATTTTAAACATAAAATGCCTATTATATTATAAACATTAAAAAATACTACATTTTGTTTGTATTTTTGCAGATAAATTAATGTACTTGATTTTGATAAACATTTAACATTATAAATTTACGCATATTGTGCAATTTTACATGAAAACTTACACACTTTATAGTATTAAATTTACATGCATTTTTTAGAGTGTATAGAATATGAACTACTCACTTTATCAACACACAAATGAGATTCGGTCAAACTTAACTGAAATAATATTAAAGTTTTAAAAAAATTTGCTAAAAATATTTTTACCACGTCTCGTTCAAATTTACTGAACGATGCGCTTAGTTTTTTTTTACTATCCCACTACGCTGAACGGTACGTTTTACGGTATCTATGAAGAACTTTACTGAATTTTGCATTCCGTTATGCTAAATGTGTGTTCAGGGAAAAATTATTTGGTTGATTCTAAAAATTTGAACAAAACGCAGGTCGCTAGTAGAAAGGATTGGGTTTTAATATGTTGCGTTCAGAAAAACATTTTCTTGGACTATTATGAGCTGAACGTCGCGTAGTAAACAACATATTAAGCGTTCAGATCTTGGATATGTGAATGCAACTTTAAAGGGGCGTAATAAATGCTCTTGTATCATTCAGTTTGACTATTTCTAAATATTGCGTTCAGATAATTTAGTTTTTTGTGTGTAGTATATCTATTCATTACTAAAAATGCCAAACTACCTCATAATTAAAGTTTATAGAAAACCGCCACTAAAAATTTGGTTTAAACCACTAAAACTAAAAAAATAAACAATAAATGTTCAATTGATGTTTTAGCTAGTAAAATTAAAGTGAATAAATATTTAAAGAACAAATTTGTAAATTAGTAATTTGTTTCAAAAAAGTAATATGCGTTTATGCGAATATGCGAATATATAACAATGTCAGTACATAAATTCCTATGAAAACTTATGTATGTATATATAAAAAAAAATACGAAAGATACTGTTGTAGTTTACTTATGTCTTTATTGTATAAACTAATATCCATATATATTTTATATTTTCTTATTTTGTACACTCTAATAAATTTTCGTGTAATTTTACTCCATTTATAGTAGGTAACTTTTCTCCTACTATAATTAGGGTAAAAATACATGTTGTGTCTAAATTCAAAAATTTAGGCACATTGTATGTAAACAAATAAACAAAAAGTATGTAAGTTTACCTATTTTTGTGTTTAAAAAATGTTTAGCAACATACAAATTTCATATAAATTTAAATATTGTGTTTCTAACAAAACATAGATAATATGTAAAATTGCAGATAAAGTGCTTAAAACTACAAGTTTAATATGTATATATACATTTAAAATGTTTTATATTAAACAAATCATACGATTGCTCACCCTATTCAGAAGATATGTATTAAAACATGGAATTAATATTTGAAGGATATTTTATTAATTTAAAATTGATTACTAAAATTGCACAAGAACTGAATAAATAAGTTAGTGTACTAGGGTCAGGTTATTGATTCTGGTGGATTTTCATTCGTTCGCTGCTAATTTAGACACATCTTTTTAATAAATTTCGTTCGTCTTCAATTTTTAAACGGTTTTTGCATAAATTTCTTTTGAAAGATCTGTGAAGAAGAAAAATATAGTTTTGGTAGCTGGGACGTTATTATAATCATTCATTTTAAGTAAAGATGGGAAAATTTAGGTTACCTTTTGACAATACAGCGTTCCCAATTACCATGAAAGAGACGTCACAAATCTCAGCTATCATAATTCTGTTCTACGTTTTCTTCTGTGTTTACCAATACATTTATGACCAAAATGTGGGAAAGATCTGATTGGAATTATTGCTAAATGACTCACATTTATTTATACTATTTTCCGCGCTATTTTAATTAATTTTTATCCATTTCTGTTCGACTTTTGCATGTTTGTATTATAACATTGAATATTATTGTAAAGATTTGAAAATTTTTATTATTTCAAAAATCAAAATTTGACAACTTTTATATTACTAGTGATAGTATGTATAATTACACACTTTGTGTTTAAAACTTAAATTTTGCGCACTATATGTGTAAATATAATGTTCAAGTGATTTTTGTGTAGCAAACATGTTTACCAACATTCAAAATACTACATTTTGTGTGTATATTAACAGAAAAATGTATGTAATTCACTTTGATAAACATATTGAGCCTAAATTTACGCATTTTCTGTAATTTTACATGAAAAATTACTAACTTTGTAGTAGTAATATTACATGCATTTTTTAGAGTGTATATATAAAATACTGATAAGAATTATTTGTGTGTATTAAAATTTGTTTATATACACTTGTATCGATAAACATATATGGGCAATTCCACGAGAATGACTGCCAGGACTGAAAAAACAAAAACCCTTAAAACTTTCTTTCAAGATGATTTGAATAGGAGAAAACACTAAAATGTTACTATGTGAAAGCTTTTAGAGCTTATTACAACATTTCAAGTGCAAAAATAACAGTTTAAACTGACTATATTTAATTGTTTAATTTAATTTGTATGTTTTGGGTTAAAAAAACGGAGAAAACTAAGCTCCCAATTAACATGTATTATGAATTGAATTTGACTCTGATCGTGTTTTTGCTATTATCAAATTGTTTATTGAAACCGAATAAATATTTTCTATTATTTTTTTTAGTTTTTGTATACATATATTTACAGAATATATATTGTTTTACTATAGGAGAAAAATCTGTCACGTACGGTATGTCATGTACGATATTAAATTTTATTTATTATAAAATCATCCAAAGATTATTTTTATTTAAATATGCCAGATTGTAAAGGAAAAATATTTGGTTTAGTGTAAGAAATTAAAAGAAAACATAACTCCTCTCACAATTGGAAAATTTTTTACTTCCGTTTTATCTCACGTACGATATGCCTTTATTTCGCTCTATATTTTGGACGACAATGTTTCGAAAGAACTTATTATTTTTTTTAAATATAGTACACTCTAAATGGAACATTAAGACTAAATAATTTTTTAGATACTCTTATTTTTGCAAAATCTATTCCACTCTATAGGCGTACAAATGTCACGTACGATGATATGGAATTGCCTATATGTATATTTAAATAAATACACATATATGTACATAGACAGCTTCTTATTGCTGTTATTTCTTTTTTGTTTTATAAAGATGAAATGAAAAATATATAAATATCTCTAGGGTAGCATACATCATTATTTATGGTGATTATAAGTATTTTCATTTTTATAATCAGAGATTTTGAATTTAAAAATGTCTGTGTTATGGTCATTTTGTGTGATTGTGTTTATGATTTATTTGCTATATGCAATATATAAATGTCTGTAGTTGAAAACATTTTATTTTACTTTTAGTCTCAATATTTTCTTAAGGTTTATTAATATTAGAAGGATGTTTTCATATGAATACTGTAGATCAGTGATTAATAAACGCATTTTCATTTTCATAGTAGTACACAATTAAATACAATCAAGTATGTCACAGAACTTCGTAACGTTTTAGTTGGGCTTAAAGAAGCCCAACCAAACGTTTTATTCCCAGAACTTTACATGCCTATGTTATAATTTTTAAAAAACACAAAGCTTGAGAAAAAATTTATTTAAATTAAAATTATTAGGATTCCGAGCCAAAAGAACTGCTCATCTTTTGAGGCAAAAAACGAATCAAGCCAATATCGGATACTCTGTTCCAAAGTGAAGCGTATCCCAGAGAGAGCATTCTGAATCGATCGAAATAAATAGTAGTCGGTCGGTGGACGGTCTAGGGAAAAACTTTCCAACCATTTCTATCTAAATAATGTTTAATAGGTATTGCAACATATGGCCGAGCTTTGACATTATGAAATATAACAGTTTCATATCTGGCCGCATATTTTGATGGCCAATGATCGCTTCCTTGTAATGATCTCACTCCTTATGTCTACACCTTGAATATAAATTATTGTATTTAATACACAGTATTTTATCATGCTGTTCAATGAGTTGGTGACCAGTTAAAGCATATACCAGCGCATATATATGCATTCTAGTCATCGAAAGAAATCAGATGTAGACACTGTTGCTTAGCTATCCTGTAATCATTCACGATGACCCATGTCGTAATCGCTAACTTTTTCTTCCTACTTAGAATTCTAAAATTGTAAATATTTACCCACGCTTTCTAAATCAAGCGCAAATCATAAGGTAATGGATAATGCGCTCTAAAATTCCCCTGATACGAATTGAGAAGCAATCCAGGGCTGTTTTCATTCTCAGGAACTAGGCTTAAGAATCAACATTCACTTCAGTTATGTAGGCAGTATTCGACTCAATATTCTCAATTGCCGGAATTTTTGCCTGATTTGTCTTGATATCTGAAGATTGCAGTCCGGGGACCAAAGAGACATTTCTTTCACAACCTGTCTTTCACCTCAACTCTTACCAATGAGCATCTTGCAGCAGAAAAGAGTGACTTCGGCCTTCATCCTTAAGATTTATTTTGAAGCTTAACTTACTATTTACATTGATACCATGATATTTGATTCTATCGGTAAAACTGATCTCAGTTTGACTCTAGTCGATTTTTAATTTGAATCTTACTATTTAGACATATTTTGCTCTACTCGATTGGTCCGTAAACAGAAGAATTGCACGAACAATCGCAGTATATAACAAGTGAATAATCCTTGGAGCCAGACCTAAATTCTTGCCAGTGGGCGACAATCGCATTCAACCTTAATATTTAGTTAGAAGCTCAACTTACTATTTAAATTGATACCTCAGTTTTGCTTCAAACAATGGATCATTATCCAGCCTATGTTCCTTATAATGAACATAAATTCTCCATTTATTTCAAAGGAAACATGTTCAAAATAGGCGACTAATTCTTAGCCGGGATATTTCTTGGATTTTAGCTAGGCTTCAGAGTCAGATTCCACAATAGCAGATGTCCTCTTTTATTGCTCTGTTGAAATAGCTTTAATACCAGAGGAAGCCAAGGCTGAGGTAATCTGCCTGTAGACAAGTAAATTCATAACCCAACAACTTTAGCAAGTTTGCCATGAATACGTCTGGCCGACTGGATATCATTTGGCATAATGGTGACACGTTTAGCATGGATGGCACACAAGTTGGTATCTTCGAAAAGACCAACCAATAAGCGTTACTGGCTTCTTGAATAGCCATAACAGCAGAACTCTGGAAACGCAAATCAGTTTTGAAATCTTGAGCAATTTCACGAATCAAACGTTTGAATGGCAATTTGCGGATCAACAATTCAGTACTCTTTTGATAACGGCGAATTCCACGCAAAGCTACAGTACCAGGGCGATAACGATGAGGTTTATTAACAGCACCGGTAGCTGGTGCACTTTTGCGAGCAATTGTTTACGTGGTGCTTTGCCACCAGTCGATTTACGGGAAGTTTGTTTAGTTCGAGCCCCTTTTCGCTTCACTTTTTTTTTTCTTTAGTCACTTTTTTCACTTTTTCACACAATCACTGTTAACACAAGAAAGTGTGGAAGTGTGTGTCTTCTGTTTGTGATGGCACGTAGCTGGACATTGATCGGGAGTGATGTTGTTTTAATGTTCTTCGATGTCCACGAAGGCTACCTGTTGTTGTCTTTTGGCTTCAATTCTTAAGCTAATTTTCCTGCTTTTGGATGAATCCTGCTGCTTGCAAACGTTTTGAAATTGCTGTTTGAGTTGCTCCCAATGATTTTGCAAGCTCTTCATGGAGTAATGGCTACAATTCTTGTCGTTGAACTTTTTTTATTAAATCCAAATCTTATAATAAATCCATATCAGTTAAATTAAAGAAATTTCCTGCCTGTTTTAAATATTTAATTTTTTTAATTTAAGCAATGTTTTAAAACAAAATATCCATACAAAATTGTATTTTAGAACGTTATAAAAAATAATAAAAAAAAGCATTTTAGAACGTTTTTCATGTCTCCTGTAATATTTTTGAAAAGAAATTTATCACGTTTGTGGACTAAGGTAACGATACTTCCAACATGAATGAATTATTTAATTATAATAATTTGTAATATTTCCAAATAAAGTTTAATTAATTAATCTTTCTTTGTAAGAGCTGATTTATGCTCTTTGTGTTTTAAGCAAATAATTCGATTTATAAAATAAGAGTTCATCGATTTATTCGAAATAATTGCTTGCATTGAATTTTTTGTTAAAGTGGACGATATAGCCTTTGGACAGAACATTGAGTGCTAAGATCACATATAAACATAGCAACAATAAAATACAATACACCAAGTGTTGACTATTTAATTGCTTGTGTAATATGATTCTATGTTTAATTGTTTCCAATATAATGTTATAAAATGAATTTATCTCCAAATTAACTTGTTATTTAATAACAGTTAATTTGGTAGTGTAAATAAAAGTATAAAATGTGAAAAATTTTAAAAAATTAACGCGGTAATCGGTAAATAACACTCATTTCCGTGCTCTAGGGACTTCAACAAAACATAATAGCTACATGAGAACACCTGCATATTTTGGTTAACTTTTATATTACTGTGTTATTATTATTTTAATGACATTTAAACCAAGGGCTGCTACTTATTATAACCTCTTTTTGTATATATTTTCTTACTGCAATTGTTTTACAAATATTTTAGTTTTCGAAATGTGTTTACAACTTTTCTACCCCCAAAAAAAAGAAAGCTACTCAATCGGAAGTAGGGAAACATTCCAACAATCTCGACTGCATTATCTTTTAATAAATAATCTTCTTATAATCACTGGTAATTTTCTAAAGATTAAGGGTTTTAACATGTTTTGCCATTTCTTTGCCCCTATTTCTTTAGTCGCCTCTTATTAATTTCCTTTTCTTATTGTATTATATTTCATCATTGCTGGCAGGGCTAAATTCTTTGCTTTGGATAAGGTGGTGGGCTGTCTATATATACTATAATCATCCATAAATATGTACCACAAATAATTAATCAAATCAAATTAACCCAAAAGAACGTGCCTCCAAGGTGCTCAATTTCCTCAATATTAATTGTATATTTTTCTCAATTCTTTCTTAACCGTTAATTTGTGTTTGTGTTTTTGTTTTAGATGTGTTTGTATGTGTGTTTTACCGTGAATGTCAGTGTGTGTGTATTCATTGGAATTTTGTTGTTTGGTAAGAAGTTTATTATTTATAAATTTATTTTTGTTGTTAAAAGGGCGAATGTGTTAGTGTTTGTACAAGCATGAGTATGGGTGTGAATAGTTAATGATTAAGTTGAACTAATTAATTGACTGATAATCATTTAATTTATTAAATAAATAATCCCTTTGGAATCTTTATTTTATTATTATTGTGTGCTGTGTTTTTTTAAACACATATACATACTTACTTAAATATATAAATTTATTATTAACAATTAAATGATAAAGATGTAAAAGTTTGATAAAAACAAAAAAATATTAGCAAGATAAATCATGATAATATATTTAAATATATGTTGCATACAAAAATATGTTTATATATTTTAAAAGCCATATATTATCGTTAAGGACATATAAAATATGGCAATTTAAATGTAAAGTTTCAAAAGATTAATGGTTAATTAAAATTCTGTTATATCTTAATGCTAGTTTTATGAATATTTAGGTAACAAAACAACAAAAAAATACCAAAATAGTAAAACAAACTAGTAAGAAAGTATAGTCGGGCAACCCATATGATCATATGATACCCTACACCGAGTATATGATTATAAAAAGTTTTCTTTTGATATGACACTTATTTGTATTGAATCTTATTTGAATACCAATATTTTTAAGATATTTATGTTCGATAAAGTGATTTTCGGAAGTGGGCCTTATATGGGAGCTATGACTAATTATGGAACGCTCGTCACAAATTGTCCCACTACAATTTGTGACGATCGGTTTGCGTTCATATGAAACATATTTATGTTGTTTTTTTAGAATGGTTCTTATATGGGAGCTATGGATCGGTACTAAATTTGGTAGTACGAGCTTAGCTTATATAAAACTTATTTGTGCTAAATTTGGTTTGGATATGTTTGTAATTAAGATATTTATGAGAGCTTAACTATTTTTAGATAGGGCAGTTGTATGGGGGCTAGCAGAAATAATGGACCGATTCTAACTAAATTCAATTACCTAAGTCCTTGTGGCAATATAAAAGCTTGTGGCAAATTTTGTCGAATTATCTTTAAAATTGCGACCTGTAGTTTTTACAAAGTTTACATGGATAAACGGACAGACGGATTGGTATACTTTATGGTGAGTGTTAGCAGGCTTGCCAGTGTTGGGGATTTGTCCCCAAATGTGGGGATTTTGTAAGGTTTTTGGGGACAGAAAATTTCGTTTGGGGACGTATTGGGGATATTTGAAAATATTTCGGGGATTTTATGTAATTAGGTTAAGGTTGTTTTATTATCGATAATAGCAATAAGTTACCAATAAGTGAACATTATTTCATGTTCTGTGAATAGAAAATAGAGATGCTTAATGCTATTGAATGTACAAGGTGGAGCAAAAGTAATCAACCAATGTTCTTTTGCAGTATGTATTTTTTAATGAAAAACTTTGGTTCTACTTGTGAAAAAAGTTTTTCATAAAAAAAAATTACATCAAAAAAACATTGGGTGATTAGTTTTTACCCAGCTTGTACGTATCATAACATTTAATATGATATAATCTTTAAATCCAAAGCAGTATTTTCAAACAATTTTCTAACTGTAGGATTTTATGTGCTGATCAATATAAATTTTGAGGGTAAAGTTCAGTGCAAAGTGTAATTCTGTAACTTCGAATTGAATTTACAATTAATTATTCTCAAATGTGTTTATGCTTAATGTTTGGTTAAAAAAGATACCACTACTAATTTTATATAAGATTTCAAACGATGTGTTACGAGATGCAGTGGAAAAAAATGTTCAACCAATTGGTATGAAACTTTGACAAATTCATAAGAATTTTGGTTTTAAGGAACCTTCTTAATTTTATAACAATTAATTCGAACAGTTATTGGCTGATTTATTTAATATGTACTTTAGTTTTTGTGAAAATTTCAAGAAAAATAATATTTGGGGATTTTTGGGGATATTTTTAATTTTGGTTGGGGACAGCGATTAAAAGTACCTGGCATCCCTGGGTGTTAGGACAATATTTTTGCATGTTACAAATATCAGCACTAATCCAATATACCCTCCCCACTATGGTGGTGCAGGGTATAATTAGTTTGACATTTCACTAAATAATCCCAATAATTTTCGGGCACAACGTCGGAATTTTAGATTTGGCAATTATTAGATTACCAATAGTAATGAAATATCGTAGATCGTGTTATCAGTATTTCCTCATATAATATATATTTGTAAAGCGTTTTCCAATAATTCAAAATCACCCTTGAACATTGTTAAGGATCCGGCAATATGGAAACATCAGCGAAGGTTTAAATTTCTATTGATTCTTAGCAGATCACGAGAAAGCAGGTTTTGTAAGTGCTTCAGTTCAAAAATATACAAATCAGTTTAGTTCACACTGCGTGGGGTCGATCGGAAAATATGGTAATAAATATATATTTTCTAAATACAGACTGTTTACAGTAGAATATTCTAAACTAAATTAGAATTATATTGATTTTTAGTAATTGTTACTGTAACCATTTCAACATTTGTGCATGCTGTAACAATTTCAAAATTTTTAACAATATTATAGTCACAGTAACTATATATATGATTGTGGTAACAATAATATGGTTAATTTAGGATTCACATGATTGTATCAACCATATATATGGTTACAGTAAACATGTAAACATATACATGTGACAACCATTTATATGATGAATAATTTTATCATAATATGTTGTTCTCAGATTAGGATATGAGAGCATCATAATATGGTAAGTCCTTCATCATATAACTGTAGCCATATATATGGTTGATACAATCATGTGAATCGTAAATTAACCATATTATTGTTACCACAATCATATATATAGTTACTGTGACTATAATATTGTTAAAAAATGTTGAAATTGTTACAGTAACCATGCACAAATGTTGAAATGGTTACAGTAACAATGCACAACTATATATTTTTTCTGCGTGTTAGATGTTTCCATGTGAGTATTTAACATTACTGTGAATAGAGAACCGAATGATTTACAAATAAGTACTTATATTTACTAAATTACTTCTGAGTAATGAAAATTATGTAATAAGTACTTTACAAATGTTACTATAACTATAACGTTCTCTACACACCCACCTTTCATGGAAATACATATGTAGCCTCAGAGATTAAAATCATAAAATACTTGAATAATAATTGAAATGCTAAGTTGCAAACAGCAAACAAAAACACAGAAAAAACATCAG
Source organism: Calliphora vomitoria (assembly GCA_942486065.2). Taxonomy (NCBI): domain Eukaryota; kingdom Metazoa; phylum Arthropoda; class Insecta; order Diptera; family Calliphoridae; genus Calliphora; species Calliphora vomitoria. The sequence continues at coordinate 66,113,468 of OW818029.2, forward strand.
GAACAATAAACATGTCGTTAATTAAAACAATGACACTATTAAATAAAACTTAACTCAAACTTAGGGAAAATGTGACATAATTTAGCGTAGAAAAGCTGTGTGCCAAATAATAAATTATTAAAAGAAATTGTAACAGATAGAAATAGCACAAAAGCACACAAAAAAGGCAACAACAAACTTTTTCTTTCGAATTGTCGTAAATTAAAATTAAAACAAAAAAATAAAACAAAGTAGCAAAATGAAAATGTCTTGATTGTTTTTTTTTCCTCCACTTACATTTTAAGAAAAACAGGGGAGATTTGAAGAAGGAGGAAACTAAAAAAAGCTAAAACAAAGACAAAGGAAGTGAAATGAAATGCAAAAGTTGAAAACAAAAAAACTGCAGTAAAAATGGACCTGATTGTATATGAGTGTAAAGTATGACTGTTACATTTCAAATACTCACATATACAAATAGATTTATATTTACTTACAAATACATATTTATAAGTACATATGTAGTATACGTGAGTATTTATGTTTAAAGACGACATACGAAATATGGAAAACTAATGTGTGAAAAGTTTGTTTAGCGATAAAAAAACATTTAAGTGTTGCATAAATCACATTTTAGATACCAACACATTTAAACACACATAGTTATATAAGTATATGAGAAACATATCCCAGCAGTTCTAGGAGACTGTCCAGAACTTGTGATTTTACCTATCATTTAAGGTGATAAGTAGTTACATAACAACATGCATGTCCTAAACGAGGGTTCAATTTACCTTTTTTGATTACAAAGAGACTATCTGGATTCTCATTCCGGTTACATAGAGTCAGTTACCATACTGGTTACTTGATTAGCTACATAACTAGTTATTTTAACATACTAACCTAACTGACCTTAAATAGCCAGTTAAAAAGACTTCTCATAAACTGTGCTACAACCGATTGCTTGTAAACAAATCTTCCTCCGACAACTCTTCAATAGATTACTTCTGCTGGTTAAAATAACTACTTTCTACAGTGTAGTAAACAAAATAAACTTTTAAAGTGACTACACTATAGGTTAATTAGAGACGTTAAAGTTACAATTGACTTCACACTAGGTGTCAGTATACTTAAGCAAAAAGAAAATAAACTATGAGAATTATAACAACCCAATTTGTATAAAACCAGTTTATACGAATTACTGACAAAAAAGTGCAGTAAAAAACAAACGTTTAAAGAGACTACACTCTAGAATACTTAGAGACACTTAAGTGACAGTTGACTTCACGCTAGAATACACGGGATGTAAAAAGTAACTAATGTAATTCTCTATATCCTACAAAGAGCACATACGTATCAAATGACCCAAAATATATAATGATCAGACGTTAGTGACAATTACTGTCTATAAGGGATACATTGACTGACTACTTGCTTAGCTGCTGGGATATGTATGTACTTGCAACTACACTAACACTCACATAGAATTATATTAAAACTAAAACTAAAAGGAGGATAGGCTATTAAAATGAAATAGGAGCGGAATAAAGTGTGCAGAAAAAGTAAAATAAACTAAAATTAAAATGTTTGTTTAAGAGCGACTTTTTTTTGTTTTCATTTATTTAAAATGCATTTAAGTATAAAAGAGGGAGAGAATTGTTGAGACTAGGAAAAAGTGTAGGTTGGAAACGATTAATTTGTTTGGTAAATTTTCAATCGTAAACTTGCCTTAAATGTACAAACCTCAACAGCTGCAATTTTTTTAACTTTTCACAATTTTGTTTTGTAGCTCATTTACAATAAGTAAAATATCCATAACTGGACAACAAAAATCATACATGTCATCCATGAGACTCCATTGTGATTGTTTCGATGAGGAAAACCAATTAAAAAGTTTGGGTAAATGAGGTTAGATATCGTGCATTGTTGGAAGATTATTTTTGATTATTATTTAATATTTTGGTTCCCATAATAGCTGGGCAATGAATTTATCTGTTGAAAGGAAAGCTAATTATAATTTCGACAAATTGTAGCCCCAGTGGAATTCTATTTGATAACAAATGTGGTTCGTAATCGGTACAAGGACGAAGCATTTTGAATTTGGTTAGAATCGGTTCCTTATTTATCCTATCTGAAAATAGTTAAGTTCTCATAAATAGATATCCAAACCAAACTCAGGACAAATATATTTTATATAAGCCGAACTCGCATTACTAAATTTTGTGACTATCGGTTTATAATTAGTCATAGCTCCCATACAGTGTTGCCAATTTAGCCCTTTTCTGGCTAAATTTAGCCTTTTCAATTTTGTTTAGCCTCAAAAAAATGAATTTAGCCTTTAGCCATTTTTTTAGCCTTTTTTATTTTCATTTAGCAATTTTTATGGCTAAATTAAAACTTATATATTTACTCTAATAATTTTAAATTTTTTACTGTCGAAAATTAGTAAAATCAGTTCAAAACAAGTAAGATAGTATGGTCGACCAAGCCCGACCATATAATACCCTACACTAAGTAAATGAGCCAAAACATTTTTCTTTCAAAATTTCAATAATTTATGTTCGTGAGCGATTTTCGGAAGTGGGCCTTATATGGGAGCTATGACCAATTATGGACCGATCACCATGAAATTAGGTAGTGTGATTAATGTCTATATGAAAGTTATTTATGTTGCATTATATGTGTACACCAACATTTTTAGTAGATTTATGATCGTTAAAGTGATTATCGGAAGCAGGCCTTATATAGGAGCTATGACTAATTATGGACCGATCATCATAACATTTGGTGACATGAATTCTGTATATATAAAACTTATTTAGAGAAAAACTTGTGTAGATACCTATATAAATTAAACATATATGACCGATAAAGTCCAATTTTGGTACGACATTTGTATGGGGGCTAGATGAAATTATAGACCGATTTCAGCCAGTTTCAATAGGGTTCGTCCTTGGGCAGAAAAAATGATATGGACCAAATTTTATCGAAATATCTTCAAAAATGCGACCTGTACTCTGCGCACAAGGTTTACATGGACAACCAGCCAGCCAGCCAGACGGACGGACGGACGGACGGACATTATTTAATCGACTCAGAAAGTGATTCTGATTCGATCGGTATACTTTAAGGTGGGTGCTAGACTAATATTTTTGGGCGTTACAAACATCTGCACAAATCCAATATACCCTCCCCACTATGGTGGTGTAGGGTATAAAAATATCCATAACTGGACAACAAAAACCATACATGTCATCCATGAGACTCCATTGTGATTGTTTCGACGAGGAAAACCAATTAAAAAGTTTGGGTAAATGAGGTTAGATATCGTGCCTTGTTGGAAGATTATTTTTGATTATTATTTAATATTTTGGTTCCCACAATAGCTGAGCAATGAATTGATCTGTTGAAAGGAAAGTTAATTGGCAAAATTTATGTTTTGACCAATGAAAATCAATTCTGTCCGACGACGTGTATAATTTTTAGAATGTTTTTTTTCTGCATTACTTGAGAGCCATATATTCACTTATCAAAATATTCTACATCGATTTCGAAGTTATCACAAAGGATTACTTTAAAATTTGGCCCTCATAGCTTTTGCAGGCCAGGTGATAAATACGAGATTTTGAAAACATCGGCATATGATATGAGTGTGGCCAAGAATTAGAATAAATATTCTTATTTTCTTCCATGAACGTTTGTTATATTCATACATTTTTGTTTGTCTAGTCGGCATAACCTAATGTAACATTCTAAGGGCCATTATTACAACTTGCCTTTATGTTCGGAATAGTAAAAGGTAACTTTAAGTAATAGAAGAAGGAAGATTTAAAGTTACCTTTTAGTATTACGAACATAAAGGCAAGTTGTAATAATCGCCCTAAGTTGTTTTTTGTGTAAAATGTATGTGTTCTTTAATTTAAAAATTTCAGCCCTTTTTAGCATTTTTTTAGCCTTTTTTCTAAGTATTTAGCCCTGTTTGTTCACCAAGAATTGTCAACACTGCTCTCAAAAAAGGCCCACTTGCAAAAATTACTTTAACTACCATAAATCGCTTAAAAATTTTGGTATTCAAATAAAATTCAATACAAATAATTTATATATGGGGCATTTCATGTCAAGTGAACCAACTTTTGAAATTGATGTCTTCCATAGTTAGTTCTATTGGATAATAATTCAGACACAATTTTTCAACAAGATCGGTCGAGAACTTTCTGAGTTAGAGGGCGTCAAAATTTTACATTTTGCCCAAGCAGGTGTGTTTTCTCATCCATGTAACTTTTTACCACTGTTCTTAGGAAAATGTGTCCTAAATAGTTTAGATAGCCATTTCTTCAATTTTTCGAAAAAAAAAAAAAAAATTTTATAATTTTTTTTTCAAAATTGAAAACTTTTTTGACTTTTTTTTCAAAATGGGCCTTTTTTTTCCTCAAAAGAAAGCTTAGATATTTCCTTGAAAACCTATTTGGTCACTTAGTGGGATGTGAGTGGGGTATCTATCAAAATAAATGTTTTGTAACTCAAAACATACAATTTTTGACTTTTTTGCAAAATCAAAAACTTTGTTGACTTTTTTTTTTCAAAATGGGCCGTTTTTTAAATTTTTTTTTTACTCAAAAAAAAGTTTAGGTCCATTCCTTTAAGAGGTTTTTGGTCACTTAGTGGGATGCGAGTGGGATATCTATCAAAATAAATGTTTTGTAACTCAAAACATAAAATTTTTGACTTTTTATGCAAAATCTAATTTTTTTCCCAAAATGGGCCCGTTTTTCAAAAATTTTTTTTTTTGCTCAAAAGAAAGTTTAGTTTGTGAATTACTTTCCAATAAAACTATAGTGCAAATTTCATCTTAATCGGAAGACAATGATTTCAAAACTTTGTTCACTTGGCATGATACATATACAAAAGTCATGTTACTAAATTTTATAACGATTGATTAGTCATAGCCATTAGTCATAGCTCCCATATAAGGCCCACTTCCGAAAATCATGGTAACGAGTATAGATTCAAATAAAATATAACAGAAATATTTAAGTTTCATAAATACAGAAGACATGCTAGGTAATTTTATGCCGATTGGTCCATATAAATTTTAAAAGAAAACTGTTTATAATCATCTTCTCGTTGTAGGGTATCATATGTTCTGTCCGCTTTTGGATGGATTCTCCCAAGTACCTTTGGTTGCAAATCCCATAGTCATGCAATATTAATTTCTAGTATGGCACAAACAGCAAGCAGAACTTAAATCCACCGTTTAAAATGTAATGCATTAAGAAATTGTTTAAATTAAAACAAAACTAAATGCAATAAATTTTAGATAATGTTTACAAACATTCGTCCTTAAGTAATTCGTTAGTTTGTTCATTCTTTCATTCAAATATATTTATTCATTTGAGATTCTATTGTTTTATAAATTTTGTTGTTCTCTCGTTGTTGTTGATTTGCTACTTTTTCAACAGTTTATACTCTAAATAAAATAGAAATTAAATGTAAAATTGCAGTAGAATAGTGTTACAAAATCGCTTCGAAATTTATACATATTTCGCCTTGGATTATTTTTATTTTCAACAAATATAAACTAAAATTTAAAAAAAAACCATACACATTTGCAAACACATACGTTATAATGTTGTTGTTTTTTCTGGGTAATTTTGTTGCAAAGAGATATGTAAAGATGTGTGTGTGTGTTTGTATGTGTTTATTTCTGTTAGTTGATAAATGCAGCAAATTAACAAAATGGCTTATTGGCGCCAAAATATCTAAAAAGCATCATGACAGCGTACGGTAGCAGCAGAGCAGCATTCATTGTCGTTACATTGCCGTATGAATAGAGCAATGGGAGAAGAGTAGACTAGAACACTACAAAACAGCTGTCTCAAGTAAGTAAAAGTTAGTTTCTGCAGCACTTTTTACTCTTATGTGTATAAGTAAGTGAAAATCATCTATTCGCTGTAAAAGAACAGCAACTGTACTATGTATTTTGTTTTTCTTTCAATATTTTACTTCTTTTACACGGAAGTCGGCATCATGTCGTCGTGTTGGCAGCAGTTTGCCATTTTGCTACTCAAACATATTTGACGCCGTTCCAAATTAGCCCTTCCGAAACAAAACAAAAAAAGAAACTGGAAAAGAACAAAAACAGAAAAAAAAACTCAAATTTAAAGGAAAAAATTAAGTAAAGCTGAAAATAGTTGTCATTTTGTTAATTGCTACATAAAGCGAGAGGCGTAAACCGATTAGAAATGTTGAACAACAATAATAATAATAAATAGTTTTAAATTAAGTCGGATAAATGGTAAAATGCTACATTTGTAAATATATTTTTATCTTAAAATTTTATGGCAATCAAATAATCAAAATGTTTTTAACACTAAAATAATTACATGAGAATTAAGCCAAATACTTAACATAAAAGTAATATAATTTAAATTAAAGGTTTTAAGTGACATGTTGTGTACTTAGTTCAGAAATTTCTTAAAAATTCGATGGACTGAACCATTATTCTGAAAAATTATTTTCACAAAGGGATTTCCATCCCTACACAGAGAAAACAGTTGCGCTGTGACAAAAGAATTTGTTGCAAATCGAATGATTTAGTCATCTTGACTAAATTTTACTGTTTGGTTGTTTTAATAGTAATTTGACTTTAAAAACTAACTTCCTGTTGCTAGAACCGAAAAAATCAGTCTACACAAGTAAATTATTCGATTGGCTACAAATACAACGAATACACTGAGGGAAAAACGACGTTGCAAAATCGACAACGGTTGTTGTCATTTTGACATTTTTGCACATACGGGGTTGATACACTATTAACACCGAATAATGTCAAATTGTACACGGATGTGTTAATTTGTTCTGTGGGTGTATGTTTTCTCTGTATATGGTTGAGCTATAGACAAAATAGGGATTAATTCAGTGAGACCTCAATTTTAAAATATTTTATTTTGTATAGTAAATAAAGAGTTATAATTTCTGGAACAAAAATTGACAAAGAAATTTTTAACGTTTTTCGGGAACAATTCCAAACTTTTGGTGTAACTTTGGAACTACACCCACAGAATGAACACATCCGTGTACAATTTGATACCATTCGGTGTCAATAGTGTATCAACCCCGTATGTGCACAAATCGTACACGAACTTTGTCAATTTGACAACGAAGAAATGACACCATACCGTTGCAGGGTTAACACCATCCGTTGTCGATTTGTCACCATACCATTGTCGCTTTGATACCGTCCGTTGTCAGTTTGACACCGTTATAATACCGTCCGTTGTTGATTTAACAGCACCCTTTTTTGATTTGGAATCGTGCTATCTCTTCCCTTTCTAAATTTACCATAATATTTATGGCGATTACAATAAAACACAAAATACCTTATTTTTCATTAATTTTACATTTATTTAATATAAACACATTTATAAAAACATGTTTGAATACACGTATTGTTTCCAGGTACTGTTGTACTTCCATATAGTCTCTTTATTCAGCTATCTCCACATTGATCTTATTAGTTTCACTGCATTTATTTTGTTCACAAAACCTAATTTATTAGCACTTATTCAATAATTTGCACTTTTGCGTTCTAAAAAACGAAAATAAGTGACACCGTATGGTGTCAAAATGACACCAACCGTTGTCGATTTTGCAACGTCGTTTTTCCCTCAGTGTAAGCGTAGAAACCAGAGACCGAAAATAATGGGTTCACTTTCAATGGTAAATTCTCATTCGCAGACATTTAAAAATAATTTTTTGTGTTACATCACTGAGATAGTGATTTATTAGAGAACATTTTAGGTTAGTGGTTGAGAGAAGCTGAAAAGAAACAAACACACATAATCTAGATGAGTAATTTATAATTTGTTTTTTTCGTAATGGTAAAGTTGGAACTATTATTTGCGAACATGAAAAATAAATCGCAAAAATTCATTTGATGTAAATTAATGCTTAAATATATGAAACTTATCAAAACATTTATACCAAATTAAAACAAAATTATCATTTCTGTTACTAAAAATATGTTATTGTATGTAAATAATAGAGAAAGTAACAGTTATTAAGATCAAGAATAATTGAATTGTTTGTTTCACATCAAACCTTTAAAAAACAACATAAACTAATAAATTTCATACCAAACCATGTAAATAAAAATCATCTTATAACTGTTATTTTGAGTGATTTATTTTTTATCACAAAATATAAATCACAATTTGGGTTTTTTTTGCTATATGGACGAGTTATTTTTGGTCTCTGGTAGAAACACAAACTTGTGGATTTTAATGGGAATTAAATGAAGCGGTGCACAGTGGTTTCCCCTATATGGACAAGAGGTCAAAAATCAATATCTCCAAAACGAAATTTGTCAGATCATATCATGCCGAAGAACTTAGAGTTTTAAATTTTTTAGGAAAAACTATTAACAACCATTTGATCTTTGAAAGGTTTATTTGGCTTATAGATTAGATTTAAACATTTTTAAAATAAAGAATCGTTTAAAAAAAATCAAAGCGATCCGACCAATAGTTTAGTTTCTATTGAGATTTAAATGTGTTTGGTACGGGAATGTGTTTAGTACGGGAACTGAAATTTCAATAAATCGTTAATCGTTTTGGCTTGTTTTATTGTTTGAACACATCACAAACGTGTTCCTTAAATTTTTTTCTAACATTCATTATACATGTATAATTAGTAAATAATAATAAATCAAAACAAAAAAATTAAAAAAATGCGTTTTCATATAAAATTCCATACAAATAGAAATAGGTCCCTGTGGACCTTGTAATTCGTATAAGGGCAACGGATGACTCAACCGTCGGAAGGTTAAACAGGGCCATATTCTTCATATCCACAATCATTATCTGCATAATCATCTTCATTAACCTCTCTATTACCTGGAATTTAAATTTAGCGCTATTTGTTGCTGTTGTTACAGTTCCACTGTTGTCGGGTTGTTCCCGAATAGAGGGCCATTGTCATCTTGATATATCCATTTGTGGAGTATTTCAGCGTGTATACACTTGTTTGTCCTAATACAGTCAATTTTATGTAAAGGTCCTAAGCCTTCAACAGGAAAGTAAACCCACACCATAATATGTCCGCCTCCATGCTTAACTGAACCATTACAGTTTTAGAAATTTAGTCTGTTATTGACAGGTCTCTTAATTATTTTACGAACTCTTAATTTATTTTAGTATAAAATCGCAAATAATTTACCCCTATATATATTTTGTTTAAATATTTAAAGACAAACACAGCAGTTGTTCTTGATATTAATTTAACGTGGTGTTCAATTGAAATATTGCAAAATTGTAATGGTCATTTCTGATTTTATTTTTCATACGTAATTAGTTTTGTCCAATATGTTTTGTCGCTTGTTTATTACTATCTAATTGCTATTTATTGATTTTCTTAATTTTTAAGTACAAATATTTTCATAATTTGCCAATCAAATGATTCGATTATATCTGTATATCTCCAGCAATAGAAAGGCAGTTGAAAAAGACGAATTAAGATTTAGATAACTTAATTGTTTGTCACCAACTGCTACAACAAAAATTCGGTCATTACACAACAAATTCTCTAGGTGACAAAAATTAAAAAAAATTCAAGGGACCCGAAATAACTGTTATTTTTTTTTTTTTAAATAAACAATTGGGTATTAATTTATTTAAAAAAGGTCTCCTAATATTTCACGAATCGGCTGCTCGGCTTAACCGACTCTTAGGCGATCGGCGCATGTTTCTGCTGGTTGGATACTCTAACACAATAAACATAGCATTTTAAGACATTTTTTACTTCCAAACATTTTTTTGGAATCTGGTTAAAAATATTAAACTTTTTTTTTCTAATGATACGAACAGTATTTGGTAGATTTATACTAAAGTTGAAAACTTAAAAAAACAGTTTTTGGTTAATTGAAATTAAAATTATATCAACTCCTAGAACTCCATAGGAATTTTCAGTAAACATTTCCAATGCTTTGCGGAAAAATATTAGTAAAATTCATTATTCGGTCAAAAGGTACAATCGTTCGTTTATCTCCTCGGTTCCACCCGATGTGCGTAGCTTATATGTATAAATAACAAATATAAGATCAGTCTTGTCAGCTGGCTCTCAAACTCTTTTACATTTTAAAATTCCAATGCTAATCCGAATTATATTTAAATTTCCCCTTATCTGTGGGTTTTGTGTTTAAACTTAATGTGCTTATTTGTTTAAGTGCTTTTTTGTTTCTATTGAATTTAAATATTTATAACGATAAGCTAAAGTTGAAAAAAGTAAATTTTTGTTGTTTTTTTTATATTTTCAAAAACAACCCAGCAAAAACTTTACTTACTTAGTAAGCCAGCAAGTAATATTGGAGCAAACTGGTAACTACTTATTATTTGGCTGAAACACTAGTTACTGTTGTTCGAGATTTTCTAAAAATTCAGGGGTCCTACTTATAAATATACTTACATTCAGCTCAATTATAAGTATTACATACACAATAATAATATGTAGCTAAAAAAAAATACAGAAAAATATTGCCTCGTGTGGGTATCGAACCGTCACATTATTTGCTTGTGTTTGCTAGTCAAGCTGCTAACTCACTGCCCCATGTACGAGTTATTTTATTGAAAGTTAACAATGGTTTTAACATTAACATATAAATTAATATAATCTGAACAAAAAAATTAATGGCGCTGACTGGTGTAGAACCGCTAACGTCTCGTTTTCCAGTCAAACACACTAGATAGCTCTGCTAAATGCAAAAGTTCATTACCAACCAGTACAAAAATAAGTACCTATTCTAGTAAATAAAATAACCACCACTCATTACAAAAGAAGGCATGTGGTAATTAGTTGCCATTACAAAAATTCACTAAATTTTTGCTGGGAAGAACAATAATTATACAGTAAACTAAAATTAAAAAGGCTTTTAGTTTAGGATATAAATTAATAAATAATTAGCTTTGATACACTTATTTAAAGTAAGGCGGATTTTTTGTTTAATAAATTATATTTTCATTATATTGATTATTACTTAAGATTTAATGAAAGTAAAATTAATTAAAAATTAAAAGATTTTATTTAATACTCTCTCTTTTACAAAAGTATAATAAGAAATTGTTTTTATGTTAGAAATAAAATGTACTCTCATATTTTCACATATTCATATTCATTCCACCGTACATCACACATACAATTACCTTGGGTCTTCAGATTTTATTAATTTTTGGCACATAAATACCCTATTGAGCCATTTTTAAATTTTCGAATTTAAAAAAAACTCGCGATTTTATTCACCATCTGTCTATATATGGGGTATTTCATGTCAAGTGAACCAACTTTTGAAGTCGATGTCTTCCGATGCACCAAGGTTAGTTCTATTGGATAGTAATTCAGACACAATTTTTCAACAAGATCGGTCGAGAACTTTCGGGTGTTTTTTCTAATACATGTAACTTATTACCTATTGTTCTTAGCAAAATGTGTCCCAAATAGTTTAGATAGCTATTTCTTCAAACTTTCGAAAAAAAAATAAAAATTCTCAATAGTCGCTTAGTGGGATGCGAGTGGGATATCTTTCAAAATAAATATTTTGTTACTCAAGACATAAAATTTTTGACTTTTTTTTTCAAAATCTAATTTTTTTTTTCAAAACAGGTCCATTCCTTTAAGAGGTTTTTTGTCGCTTAATGGGATAAATATTTTGTAACTCACGACATAAATTTTTTTTTTTTTGCAAAAAAAATTTTATATAGTTTCCCATATACAGGCTTTCAAGATTAGTGATTGTGTCCAAATTTTTGTGTCCAAAAAATTAAAAAAAATTTGTTTAAAAATTATGTTTTTTTTTATTCGAGAAATAAATGCATTCTCAAAGTTCAAACAATTACAATTTTCATTTCGTTGCTTAACATCATTCTAAGAATATTAGTTCACAGTGTGTTACTCTGAAGCGAATAATTTGTTGTAACATGCCCGGTACATACCAAATTTTCATATCGTTCAATTAAACAAGTAGGCCGCGGTTAATATTGTACTATAAACATTTTTATATATTATCAATCGATTATACACAATTTTGTTTACTCTTGCACGTGAAATCTATTTAAAAAAATATATTTTGAATAACTCGCCGCATTCCACTTTTAATAAAAACAACGGTTTTATTCAAATAAAATGTTCATTTAGTCACTGACTGCATTTGATTTGCTTTGTGGTAATTGCGGTTTTGTGTTTTCAGTTAAAAAGCAATAAGTTAAATAAAATTAGTCAGTAACAAGTGTTTTGAAATTTTTAGCAATAACAAAATTGGTATTCAAATTATTTTAATTGAAAATTTACAAAAATGCCACCAAAAAAAAAACAGGCATTAGTAAAAACCCAAACAAATCACGGAAGATCAGGGAAAGAAGAGCAGCTGAAACAGCTGCGAAACCATGCCTTCAGGAAAATTGGGAAGGGGCATCTACGTCTAGAGACACGTTAACAGAAAGAGAACGTGAATCGCGAAAGGGCATCTACGTCTAGAGCCTCAGAAACGGAAAGAGAACGAGAATCACGGCTTCAGCAAGAAGAAACAGCCCAACATCTTATCGAAAGACTTTAAGTTGGCGGCATTTCATTACAATAAGGATGATGACTACAGGAATCACAAGGAGGTACTGATTGGCGTAATGAACAAACTTAGCTTACATTGCAACGTTTTGAAGTTCCCTAAGAAATCCCAGGGAATGAGCTGTTCGAACGGTAAAGTTGTTCTGCCACCAATTATTTAGCCGCCTGAACCTCTTCTAAGTTACCTTTCCAAGAACTTCCTTAAACATTTTCGAAAGTACTACGAATATCGTACTTAAACAACGTCGGCAAATGAGATTTTGTTTGTACTTTTGAGTTGGCGAATCGTAAATTGTTTACTAAATTACCTGGCATTTAGTAAAACTAAAAACAAATTCTAATGTTTAAGTTTTTTGTTTTTAATGAAAGAAATATTAATTAAAGAAATATGTGTGTATATATTTAATATTTAATGAATATTAGAGTGTCCTGCTTAATACGTTTTTTATGAGTCTGTTGTAGGAATAGCCTTTACCTGAATATGGAAAAAATCAGAAAACAGGAAATATTTTTATTCCAGTAAGCATTTCAAAATTAAATGTGAAAAAAAAAATCCAATTAAAAATTTAAATTTTCAAAATTAAAGATGTGTTACGGATGTCAAATAATTTGTGTATTTGATATTTAAACATCTATCTAAATGAAAAATAAAAAAAATATTTCATTTCTACTTTCATCTAAAAATTCGAAACTTCAAACAAAATGTGAAAACTCTAAACGTTATCCGAGTTTGCTAAAAATTTTAGCATTAGGGTTTCAGAAGACGGGGAACAATTTTAGGTTTTGAGTGCACCTAAAATCGAAAAAGTCCAATATAAAGGCCAACCCACTATACATACTGATGGTACCAAAATCACAAATATTGACCCTTATAGTTTGAATTGCTCAAATGTATTTTGTTCTTTAATATGTCGACATCAAAATTTTAAGTCTGTAGATCATTTATTAAAAATAAACATAAAATTCTTAAAATCTTTCGAAAACGTACTTTTTAAATATATTTGCAAAGACATTTGTAAATAAACATTGCCGTTTTTCCCATATTTCCAAAAAATCTATTGATTATTCGGTTATTCGAATAACTTACAATGAACCGAATGAATTTCAATAACGAAAATTTAAATAACCCAATATTTATAAACTATTGTACCATATATACAAACTAAAAAATATACTGTTGGGGGTAAATAACACCTGAAGCACAATTTCACAGATTAAATACACATCCTTAAACACACACCACACATTCACACTTGTACGCCTGCAAATATAAATTACAACACATATACATACATGTATGCAAAAACAAACCCATACACACTCTTCCTTAAGAACATCAATGCCTATTTAAATACACTTGTATGGGAATGATAAAAAACAACAATAAAAAAAGCCTGCTTTATTATATTGTACAATAATATATTTAATTTTGTACTTATGTATTTGTAGGAATAGTTGTGCGTTAGGGTGGCCCCGTACATATGGAAGAAATATAAGGTGTCGTTGTTTCCAAACAAAATAAAAGTTTAGTTTGTTTGAGGATACCATTTCTCAAAATGTTTGTCCTGACGTCAGTATTTGGTGAGCTGGGTCAAATATATCTTGCATATATTTTTATATATCCTGCAAAGCAAACATCTGAAATTTTGACATCATGTGAAATGTCTTTGGTAGGCGCTTTCAATGCTATATCAGAAATTTTCGTCTTATTCCAAAAATATTTGATTTTTTTTTTAATTATTTGCACAAATTCTGTGTTAATTTGTTTAAATTACTACGTTTTAGATAAAATTTGAAATATGCTGTTTGTTAGGAACAATTTCTGTAATAAATTTCTTACTTGGACTTCATTAAACCATGATATCCTAAGGTAGAAAATACAGATTTAAAGTAATTTTGCATAATATTAAACTACAGCTGCCTGGCCAAGATGTCAAATTTTGTCCCTCTCTAACTCAGAAAGTTCTCGACAGATCTTGTTGAAAAATTGTGCCTGAATTATTATCCAATATTCCAAAAGTTGGTTCACTTGACATGAAATGCCCCATATGCTACATCAAAATTATACAACTCTGCTTCATTGGAGTCCGTTGAGTTCAGAAATACTTATAATTTTTCTCGATCACTTCGTTTAGAACATTTTTTATTAGCATTTGGTTTTCAGATTGTTCTCAGATGACGACGGCCACCCTATTGTACATGCAGAGAACATAGTTTTGTACACGTCTAAAGGTGGTATCAGACTACATGTATTTTACATATATACTGTCACTTTTTTTATCCATATGTAATTCCGAATATATGTCAAAATTATAATTTTACGTACGATTAATAATTTGTTGCTATCATTCCAGCCTATGTTTTTCCATATGACATAACCTATAAATGTAAACAACAGCTGAATTTTGAATGTGTATAAATTGCTAAAATTATAAAGCTGCCGAAATTATAAAGTTATTAAAAGTAAAATGGGTATAAAAACCGCTTACTTTCATGTTACTTATTTTTCCATGTTAATTATTAATTTTCTTTAATTTTTTTACAATTTATTTTTTTCAAACTATTTTATTTCAATACATTTATGTTTGTCACAGGGAAATAGAGCATGCTCTAATCGAAAAAAGTACATACATATGTATTTACACATGTATTTTATACATGCAATGTTTCATATATATCAGACGATGTGTACAACTTTTCCAGCTGGGAAATTTGACAGTACATATGTAAAATACATGTAGTCTGATAGCACCTTTATAGTAGAAGAGCAGTAAAGTATATGTGTATGTGTATTTTTTATGTTTTCTCTAAAAGTAGGCACAATTACATCTACATAAATAAATAAATAAATAAATATAATAATAAAAACAAGACCTAACTAAACTCTTTTTTAAAGCTTTAACAAAAACAAAGCCCTGCTGCTGCATTTTTGTTAATTTGTTGTAGCTGCTTTTGTTTTTGTTTTTTTTTTTTTTTTGTAAATTCATATAAAATAATTCTTAAACTTTTTTGTTGTTGTTTGGTTTGGTTTTTGCTGTTGGTGTTGTTTTAGTATAAGCCTACTTGACAAAGTTTTTATTTTTATTTAGCTATTAAATATCAACGTTCTTAAATACATACGTAGGTGGCTACATTGCAAGTTGTTCGAATATGGTAAAGATATTTTAATAAAATTTGAAACTATAAGTAGTGTGATTAATTTAGAGGATTTTTTTTCACTAATTTTTATTCAGTACTAGCTGAACCCGGTCCGCGTTGCTGGCCCTTAGAAAACATCTGTTTTATATTGCATCTCGATCTTGATTTTAATATACAGTGTCGGATAAAGTCCGTGATCCAACCTTCAATGTTAATACATGTGGTGGCAGTCCGGCTGGTGCCAATGAATTCAAAAATTTAGTAGGATAATCGACGGCTTGTTCTTCGTTCATTACTGTGTCAACCGATTTGTATTTTATTGTTTCGCCAGGCAGTTTCAATTGTATTTGCTCATTGAGCTTGTTGACATCATAATTTGTTGGTGCCAAAATTGCATGTTCCCACAGTTAATCCGAATTTTTGTAGTTGGTTGTAAGACTTGGGAATACCTTGTCGACAACGGCTTGCATATTCATTTACATTTGGCAGAAGTTCGGGAATGAAATCTAATTTGTGGCGGGATCAATTGGTATTTTTCCATTTCCAATGTCCAACAGTTTCCAATGTGCAGCAAATGCAGACACATGTTCGTTCATAGCGTTCGGTTTCTGTAGCTTCATTTCCAGTGAAATAAATTTGAAGCAACTTCGAATCATCATTGGGAAGCGGGAGCAATGATCCAATTCAGTGGTACATTTGGCCTTGAACTTTAAAGATGGGCATGAAGCCGACGTCATTTGAAATCATGAGTTGCACTTTTGGATATTTTGAAGGAAGTGCTTGGAAATAGGTTTGGCGCCGGAAATGTAACTTAGAAGCAGCTTAGGCGGCTTAATAACTGGTGGCAGAATAACATATTTTTTATAACATAACAATAACATATCTTTATATTTTTGTTATTTGATAGATAATAGATCAGACTATATTCTGAAATCATCAAATCGGAAACTTGTTTTAACTGCGTTTCACTCTACTTAAGATAAAAAAAATCTGTAAAAATTAGAAAACTGTTTAACAAAAGACATAATTGTTTCAGTGGCTCATACTACTCCACATTTTTAGGATGCGAAATAATCTAGTATTTATTTAAATGTTTTACACTGTACCTATATTTACTAACATGTATTATTATGAAGAGAAGTTTACAATCAGCTTTCGCATACGTGGGATTATGTTTGTTGTGTTGTTTTTATTATTGAAAACTAAAGTTTATGAATTTAACCTGTACCGGTATAAAAACAACATGAACAACAAAAATAAAGTATAATAAAAATACACATATAAACTTCAATTACTTCCATAGAAACCTTAAACAGTACAAGCTTTTGAAAGCACAACATGAACAAAAATATAGAAAATAGCTAACCATACAAATACCACATACATACATACGTACATATCGCTGGCTTAACATGCAAAGGCTCTAAGTCCACTTTTTTTAGAAATTGACATTTTAATGCAGTAATGTACAATAAGTAAAAATACATTGATTACAATGAAAAATAATGCAGTTATCTCGTTTTTTTTGTCGTTGTTTTGTAGTGATAAGCAAAAGCGTTTAGTCCAATTTATCACAAGAAAAAGCTCTAAGATCTTATAAAAAGTACAGAAGATAATAAGTTTTTTTATGGTGTCTTGCGATATTCCTTCCCAGGCTATAATAACGCCTTGAAATTAATCGTGAAAATTGCCGATCCTTATTTCTGCAATTTTCACGATTTATTTTCATACTATCAATCTCCCAAGAGTTCTGAATAGGATTGAGATCGGGAGATTGACCAGGCCAATGAAGGACTTGAATCTTATTGCTCCGTAGCCAAGTCTTACAAACTTTGCCGGTGTGCTTAGGATCGTTATCCTGTTGGAACCTCCCTATAAGTGGAATCTCTTCACTGGCATAAGGCAACATTACATCTTGCCATATATCACGGTACATGAACCGATCCATAATTCCATTAACTTTATGAATTGGCCCAATGCCTTGAC
Source organism: Calliphora vomitoria (assembly GCA_942486065.2). Taxonomy (NCBI): domain Eukaryota; kingdom Metazoa; phylum Arthropoda; class Insecta; order Diptera; family Calliphoridae; genus Calliphora; species Calliphora vomitoria. The sequence goes on from OW818029.2 coordinate 66,131,177, forward strand.
CAGAAAAGCAACCTCAGACCATTACATTGCCCCCTCCATGTTTAATTGTTCCTTTGCAATATTTAGGATTCAGTCTTTCTACTTTTCGTCTGCGTATGCGCCTTATTCCATAGGAACTTTTTAGTTTGTATTTGGATTCGTCAGAGAATAGTACTGTCTTCCATTTTTGGACACTCCAGTTAATGTGGGCTTTGGCAAACTCCAGTCTAGCTTTCTTGTTCTTAGCTAATTTAAACGGTTTTTTTGCTGGTCGTCGGCTTAATAATCCAGCTTTTACTGCTCTTCTACGGATTGTTCTTTCGCTAACGCATAATCATAGACTTGTTCTTACTTGACTAGCAGATGCTGTAGGATCTTTTTGCATTGCTCATTTGATCAAGGAATCATCATATCGTGTGGTTTTATGCGGACGTCCTCCAGAATGCCCCGGTGATATACGACCAGCCTGCAAAAGCTTTGGAATTAGCTGGGAAATAACTGATTTGTTAATTGAATATTGTTTACTCAATTCATGCCGTGATAAGCCCGGCTTCCAGTCTTCAATAACTTTAATTTTAAATTCACTGGAGTACTTGTTCCTTGCCATCCATAGTTTTTTCCCAATAAACTGTATAAAACATAAATTATACACACTACGCCTTCCTTTATTTTTATCTTCTGGAATGTTTAAATGCATCCGTTGTGAGTCACGTTAACTGACATTGCAAATATGCAGAAAAATAGTAAAATTTTTTAACATCTTATAAGGGGGTGCTTTTGTTTTGTCCGTCGGATTTTGTGTTTTTGTATGTTTTATCATTTTAAATTAATTGTTCATAAAATTATCCTTTCCTAAATGAACATTATATGAACATTAACAATATAAGTTAATAAAATATATACAAAATACATCCCAAAAAACCTTTTTTCATCAAAAAAATTATGATATGAAAAAATCCATTGAGGGGGTGCTTTAGTTATGGCCAATACTGTATGTTTTCATTTTGCTTTTACGCACATAAAAACAAAGAACTATAAAAAAAATTGCGTTTACAGAATTCAAAAATGTTTAGGCACAGTAAAGTTTGATTATTTTTTGTCTCTCTTGTAAAATTTTAAAATATGCGCTTAGAGCCTTTGCATGTTCAGGTAGCGATATGTATGTAGGTAGTCCAAAGTTTACTAACAAAATTAATTATGCGCATTAAACCAAGTAAAAACACTTTAAGCCTTAGGAACTAGGGTTCCTACGCGGGAGAATTGTGTTGGCAATTTTCGGGAATCTCTTTATAAGCTTTCTTCTTAAAGTTACAATACGATTTCATTATAAACATCGATTGTTCAGTTATAGCAACAATTGACAAAGAAGCATAACGGTTGAAATATCTGAATTTTGTTCACTCAATTCAAGCAGAAAAAATAGATTCATTAATCATATTGAAATTTTATGTTCTTCAAGGAATTATTAAGGTGCCTAACATTACAAATTTCAATGATATTCATATTTAGAGAATATAATAACAATAATAGTTCTTTATCTACAATCTTATTGTTGAAATCAACTACACATGTTTTACTGATTTAACAAAGTTGAAATTCTTAAGTTTTTTAATTTAAAAAATAAAATTTATTGAAATTATACCAATTAAAATTAAGAGTCAAATGTTGGACCAACATTGTACAACCAAATATAGTTAGTTTTTTATATTTCTTTTAAAATGCTGGAAAAAGTCTAAAGATAGTTTCACACATGGCTAATATATACTCGTAACCACTTTTTAGCACAAATTTATTTGACGTTGAACAGCAACACATAAAATAAAACTAAATATTTGTTTTGAATCATCCTAAGTAAAATAAGTTTTTGAAATAAATAAATGAATTCAAATATATTTTATTTAGTGGTTACACATTTTTTATCAAATATTTACCATGTAGGTAGGGTCACACCACCTTAAGACAATTTACTAGTTTATGGTTTAATTTAGTATACAAACATAACAGGGAATTCCCGGGAATGAAACGAAATGAAAAGTCCGGAAAATTAGAAACTCTACACCTACCCTTACACACATGCATACATAAACATGTACCCCTTCTTATACACATACACAAAACGATGCCATTTTGTGATTTGTACGTAACTGTAAGTGAATGTGAACATTTTTGTACACTAGTTTTTGAACTCTCTAGTGTTCAATTAATTTTTTTTTTATGATATTGTGGTGGAGTACAATCGTATGAAGACGAATGAAGAATCAGAAAAGTCAAAATAAATAAAACAAACAAAAAAAAAAAAAAAAAAAATAACAATAACAATAATGTTTATTTTAATAGTTTGGTTTAAAAAAAAAAAAACTGTGTTCATTCGTCGACACCGGTAATTAGATGTACGGTCTGGCTACTTACTGTACATCTTTAGCAATTTTTTTTAAATTATTTAATTTTAGTGATCCCATTACCATAAACATTTTTATATTCTGCACAGTGAAAAGGGTATATGTGAAAAATCGAAAAATGTTTAAGAATCCTTGAAAGTGAATTCAGGCGGCTTGTATTTCTTATCGGTGGACCATCGAAAATAAAACCTGTGAATTCGAAATTTTAGGTTACTAATCTTTCAATTCTTAATGTTATGTTTATGTAAAAGTTAATAATTTTTAAATATCAAAGCATAACTAACTACATAGATTTATATGGTGGTATACAAGTAACCAATTTTTAAAATTGTTCAATATCATTTATCGATCGTGTGTACACATTAGACACGTATAATAGCATTTTAAAGATATTTCAAATTTAAATCAGGAATATAACACGACCTTCTCAAACTTTTAAAGAATTGCCGTACATTTTTAGAAAATTTATGTTTTTCGAGAGTGCTATTCACAGATATCTTTGAACTTATGATAGCCAAGTTCGCGTAAACACAATTTCATAATAAATGACACCACCGAGTCGGAGGTCTCCTGCTTAAAAAAAAAAAAAACACTTAACCCAAATACAAATTTTAAAATTGGTGAAACAATTTGCATCATTTTAATTTCCCTTAAGCAATAGCTTTAGTTTTATGATTTTTTTTTAAATTTTTAACTTTAAACCAATATAATTTTTGTTTCCAATGAGAAAAATGATTCAGACAAATGATTTACGTTGTATACGGCGTACGTTGGGTTGAATCATGTTCAAAGTGGCACTTAATTGATTTTTTAGAATTAATAAAAGTAGACAAAATTCTACATCACTGGTAGCTAAAACCGTTATTCTAGGTTAAATACTTTTTCTGCAGTGTTTTGTCAAAATGGAAACATTTTTCATATTCTTGAATAAAGTGGTAAAAATTTAAATTAAAAAAAATTAAAATAATATTTTCTTGTCAAAAGCTTTTAAAATCTAATATTTTATGATGGAACTATCAACTTCAGGCATTTGAGTATATGGATAAGAAACGTTAATTTACATTTTGTTTGTAGAAGTATTTTTTTTTTTTTTTTAATGTTCCAAATTTAGAGTATTTTTTATTTTTGATAGATAATAACTAAAAAAGTTTGTAGTTGTTTGTTTTTAAAAATTATAATAAAAAATGTGCAACATTTAGGCTTTTATTTTAATAAAAATAAGTTTTCGCATATTTGCGCGCCTTTCTTTAAATTAAGATTTTATGTAAAGACTCGCGCTGTTTGAAATAAAAATTTAAAGAAAATGTATTTCATTTTTGTTTTGCTTGATTGAATATTATTTTTGTTATTGTTGTTATTATTGTTTTTGATAATCATTGTTTTTAATTTCGCAAAAAAAAATTTTAAAAAAATAAATACAAATTTTTGACTTTTTTTGGCAAAATCCAAAAATTTAAAAAAAAAAATCAAAAAAGTTTTTGATTTTCCAAAAAAAAAAGTCAAACATTTTTTATTTTTCGAAAGATTGAAGAAATAGCTATCTAAACTATTTGGGATGCATTTTGCTAAGAACAATAGGTAATAAGTTACATGGATGAGAAAAAACACCAGTTTGGCCAAAATGTCACATTTTGACCCCCTCTAACTCAGAGAGTTTATAACCGATCTTGTTGAAAAATTGTGTCTAAACTACTATCCAATAGGAATAACATTGGTGCAAATTTCGTCACGATCGGAATTTGTATTCTAATTAATAAAATGTTTAATAAAATATTATTCGAAAATTTACTTTTTTCAACTTTATAACCTAAAAAAAAACCAACGATCATAAAATGCAAACATTGAGACTATTAAATACATACATAGCATAGAATAAAGTGTTATCTTTTTTGTTTCTTACACAAAATGTTGCCAACATATGTTGTAGCATTTGTTAAAGGTTACTCATACCCTCATAATGGGTTGCATGTTTAACGATCACAAAAGAACAAAAATCATTGCTATTTATGCAATTTTCTCATATGTAACTTTTAAATATTCTAAAACATCAAAAAAATACAAAATTAATACAAACAAACATCAAACAAAATATTTTTTTTTCAAAAACAATAACGAAACCAGCTGTTTAAACAGTGTTGCCTTTCTAGCCCCTTGATCAAATTGAGGGTGAAACATGTAGCTTATATTAGGCGTTTTAGGGCAACATTATTTGAAAAGAAGACGTTACACGCTTATAAAATTACATTTTTTTTTTTCATAAAAGAACACAATGGAGGGTAAAATACAGAATAAATGGATCATTTATGCCAGAAAAAAAAACACCATATAATAAAATTGGAATAAATTTAAGCTAATGGTGAGCATTTTATATAAAAATAATAATCTCTTTTCCCCCAGTTTAGTCAAACGCATCAAAATTCTTAAAAGTTTCAATTAAAATTAATTCTATATACTACACCGTCATAGGGAGTAGGGTATAATGCATTTGTGTTGATATTTGTGACGTCCAAAAATATTAGTCGCACTTTAAAGTTTACCGAGCTGAGCCGATTTAATGATATCCGTCCATCTGGCTGGCTGTCCATGTAAATCTCTTGCGCAAAGTATAGGTCGCAATTTTCAAGATATTTCGATCAAATTTGGTACATAAATTTTTTTCATCCGAAGAACGATGCTTATTGAAATTGGCCAGTCGGTCCATTATTTTACCTAGCCCCCATACAAATGTACTCCCGAAATTAACTTTATCAGTCATAACTGTTTTATTTAAATATATATCTATACACATTTCGCTCTAAATCAGTTTTATATATACGTAAGTAACATCACGTAATTTAATGATGATCGGTTCACAATTTGTCATAGTTCCTATATAAGGCCCCCTTCCGAAAATCACTTTAACGAGCATAAACCTCTTAAAAATGTTGGTATCCATATACAAGTCAACAGAAATAAGTTTAATATAGACACACATCATGCGACCTAAGTTGATAGCGATCGGTCATATAATTAGATATTTAGTCATAGCTCCCATATAGCGCCATCTTCCGAAAATCATTCACGAAAAAAAATTATTGAAATTAAAAAAAAAACTCAGTGTAGGGTATTCTATGGTCGGGCTTGACCGACCATACTTTCTTACTTATTTTTTTGTTTAACTAAATTTTAAAACAAATTTAACTACTATTGATTTTTGCAATTTGAATTTTATTATCAACAATTTTGCTATTGACGATTTACAATTGAGGCGTATAAGTAATAATTTTAATTTTTTGTTAGTCATACTCGTATGTATACAAATTATATCCATAAGTGCTTAAAATAAATATGAAATTAAAACCAAAATGTTGTAAATATAAAATAACTGTAATTGCCTAAAGTATCGTATAACGAGTAATAATGTAAATTGAAATTCACCTCAGTTTTATTTTATATGTTTTAATTGCACAGTTGGGTCAATATAAGTATTAAATGTGTAAAAGGTATACTAGATGAATTGAATAATTTAAAATCTTAATATACTAATTTTGTGTTGGGTATTCCAAAAGTGTAATGATAGGTGTAATTTTCATTGGTTTGATTACACATGTTTACAAAAAAAATATATATATTTTCATTGAATGAAACAAAGGCTAGGTTTGAAAACAATTCGGTAGTTTGTGAAGGATTGTAGATATTGTAACGAAGATATTTCGTCCAAATTTGGCACATTCTTTAATTTCGCCTTAGGGACGAAATCTGAAATCGGTTCATTATTTCACTTAGCCCCCATACAAATGTCCTCCCGAAATAAGACTTTATCGGTCATAAATGCTTAATTTATATAGGTATTTACACAAATTTCGCTCCAATTGAGTTTTATATATACGGAAGTCATTTAACCTGATTTTATGATGATCATTCCATAATTAGTCATAGCTCCCATATAAAGTCCACTTCCGAAAATCACATTGAAGAGTATATATCTCTTAGACATATTGGAATCCAATTATAGTTTTACAAAAATAATTTTCATATAGAAATAAATCACACGGCCTAATCTTGGTTACAAATTTCATTTTCGATTTTGCAATTGAACCAGTAGTTTTGAATGGACAAATTTATTACCGCTTTTCTGCCGATCTACCCCACTATGAGGGATTTGAATGGAATTGTCAGGGTTGTTGGGCTAGCATATGCTAGGAGACTATAGTTGGAGTCTCGTGAGGTACACAAAGGAAAATATTTAGAAAAATAGAAAAAGCAATTTATTTTTAATTTATGTTTCACTTTTAATGTTATTTTTAGTATTTTCTTTTTCTTAATAAATATTTCAAACGATTGAAGTCTTGCATTTTTTTCAATATTTTTCCCAGACATCCTTGTAAACTAGTGTTGTTACTGATAAATATCTGCCAGGAATAGGCTAAGACTAAGACATTAAGACTGCCCATTAGTTAAAAAATTCTTCAAGATACTGATACATTATCGCACACAGAGAAAAGATATAGTTGTACATGTTTACCATAACCATTTCAACATTTTACAAGGTTTTTAACAATATTATGGCGGTAACCATAATATGCTTAAGTTACCATTCACATGACTATCGCAATCAAATATATGATTTTAGTAAATAAATATATGTTTATGGCAATCATGTTTAAGATGAATCACTATATCATAATATTTTGTTCTCAGAGTATGATAACCATAATCTCAGAAAAACTTTATGTGGTGAACTATTATATCATACATATACATAATATGATTTATAGAATCATGTGAATGGTAACGTTAACATATTATGGTTACCTCAATCATATACATAATTACAGTGACCATAAAATTTATAAAAAAAACTTGTGAAATGGTTATGGTAAACATATAAAACTATATTTATTCTCTGCGTGCTGATTACGCCTTGGGACCTTAGTTTGTTATAAGATACCATTTCATAAATGCTTGTATTTTGGTTGAATGTTAATAAGTTACATTAAAGTATAAACATGGAATTTTCCACTTAAGGACTGAGATCAAAAAAACCTTAACACACGTTTTTCATTAAAACTTTTAACCCAAGTATTATTTGATTTTTTTTTGATCAAGTTATCTTTGTAAAGCATGTAAGTTATTATGTTTAACGTCAATTATGTTCATTTGGTGTTAATCTGAATAAAATGAGTGACGACAAAAAAGTGCGCAATAAAATTCTTAAATATTTTCAACAAAACGCAACATGGTCCTACAAAAAGTTGGTCAAACAATAAAAGGTCTGCCGTAAAACTGATTCCAATGTTATTGAACAGTACCGGGAGAACTTTTCCGTTGATAGGAAACCTGGTTCACATGATGTTTCTAAAGCCAAACAAATAGATAGCATTTTCAAAAGAGCTCCCAATACATCCGGTAGGAAAGCAGCCCGGATAGCTCAGTGCTCGGACTATTTGGTGCTAAAAGTTAAAGCTAATGCTGGTTTAAAAACATACAAGGCTTATAAAGTTCTTGACAGGAACTCTGCTAAAAATTTAGAGGCCAAAAACAGAGCACGGAAATTGAAGTCAAATGATATACAAAAAATATACCTGCTGCATAATGGATGACGAAACATACGTATGGAAAATTTTTCGCAGCTTCCGGGTCACTATCTTTATGTTGCTGATGCTTGAGGGAATGTTGTAAAATAGTTTAGGAGCCAACAGCTGAAAATTTTCCCAAATAGTTCTTGGCATGGCAAGTAATATGCAGTTGCGGCGAATGAAGCTAAACACTTTTTACAAATACCGAAATTTATATCAAGGAATGTTTACAAAAGAGGATGATTCCATTCATAAGACTGCTTAATGTGTTCACTAATTTTTGGCCTGATTTGACATCCTGTCACTATGGTAAGCAAGGTCTTGAGTGGTACAAGAACAATAATGTGGTTTTTTACCAAGAGTGGCAAATCCTCCAAACTGCCTGGAGCTAAGGCCAGTGCAGAGATATTGGGATATTGTTAAAAGAGAATTGAAGCGCGCAAAAAAGGTGTCCAAAAGTGTGGTAGATTTTAAACGGAGTTGGACAATCTGTTCGAACAAAGTGACATAAAGCACTATAAAAACCAGAATGGAAGGGTTTTCTGAAAAGGTTAAAAATTTCATCATTAGTGATTAGAACGATAAAAATATTTTTTTTTGTAAATTGTAACAATAATTTCAATCAAATAAAAAAAAATTAAAACTGTAAATTTAGTGGTTTCATTTTAATTAACATATATGTATGTTAAGATATTTTCAATCTCAGTCCTTACTTGTGAGTCGGTGTAATATACATATATTTGTTGAATTGATCGCTAATAAAGAATTCGCTACTCTTTCTTGCCTTTACTACCCGATATGTTATAAGGTATGCTTGTAAGTAATACATTTTCATGTGCACTCTTCCGTTAAATGAAATAATGTTTACATCACTCAATTTTAAACATATATTCTATCGTATATCAACATTCATTCATCTATCCATCCATATATTTGTTTAATCGTCTAGTAGTATTACTTTTCTCTTACAAATACTGTGTCTGACTTTATCATCTTCTCTTTGTTTCGATTTTAACATTCTTCATTTGCTAAACTCGTAAAGCTGAATTAAAAATCAAAACAATTTGAAAAATTACATTCAAATATTTTAATCCAAAATCTCGTTTAATTTATTTCTTTCTTTCTCCTCTCACGTTACCTAATATTATGTCTACATGAGTGTAAGTAAAATTCAGTGTGTGTGTATGTGTATGTATGCGTGTTTCAGTTTACAATAAAATTGTTAAATTAAATAAGAATAAAAAAATGAAATGGTAGAAAATTGTTAAGCTCTTTACCTTTACTTGCTTCATTTCTCAAGCAATCAAGTCAACGGCAACAAAAATAACAGCAACAGAAAACAGAAATAACAATAAGGAAAACAATAGAAATAAAATAATAATAATAAAAAAAAGACAAAAGCAACAGAAACCTAGAGTGAAGTAAGAAAAACTGACAAATGGAATTTAGAAAAGATTCAATCGTGTGCAAAGCTTGTGAATCAATGAGATTGTCTAAAACACACACACACACTCACACAAACATATGTATCTACATGTACGTGTGTGAGTAAATACAAACACACGAACTCTAACACAGTTTTGTTATTGTACATTTAACCTACAAACACACTCATGCACTTATGCCCTCAAAAGCACACACACACTGACATCCGGTTCCATATTCTCCTATAAATACAGCTTAAATCAACTCTACCAATCAAGATAATACGCGAATTTGTGGTAGAATAAGAAGAAAAAATAAAATAAAATACTAAAGTCAGTTCAGTTCAATTCATTTATTCTATTTTCTTTTATATATTTCAGTTTATTTTTTTATCTGCGAAGTGAATTGTTAGAAATAGAAGCAAGTAAAAGAAATATCGAAAAAAAACTTAATTAAAAAGGCGTAAATTAGTATATGCATGTATGTATGTATGTACAGTATCAGTCAAAACATATTGGACCAATATCGCGTTATAACATTTTTTCCAATTAAACGGAAAGTAAAGATTTTAGAAATAACAAATGCACTCTTAAATAAAAATACATATCAACGAAATTTATTTTCAGTATTTCTTACACTGCGTTTACATGATGATTTTTAAGACACACAGTGGTCCAAATGCTTAATCTAGTCGGAAAAAAGTCATAACTACATTTTGAAAAGCCCTACCGACATTAAACTTGGTACGTTTATAGATTTCATCAATATAAACAATCTGAGAAAAAAATGTTTTACGCATAAATGTGTGTTTTAAAATGTATTTTTTTGGAAACTAGAGTTTCCAAAAAACCGAAGAATTTCAAAACCGCGGTTTCGGTTTTAAAAAATTGAAAACCGATCGGTTTTGGTTTCGGTTCGGTTCGGTTTTGTGATGATTTATTAACTATTAAATCAGTTGATAATATAGGAACTGCTAAACAAATTTAAAGTTTAAATTTGACGAGTATTTACGAGGATAAAGAAAAATTGGTATTTTTTCTTTTAATGGTACCTTTTGCATATATTAAATTAGTTAAAGTTGGCTAATATGCTTCTCAGTAAAGAAATAATCAAGAATAGGGTGATCAATTGTATTATGATACCAAAACTGGAGAACTAAACCAAACTAAGGAGTACTTTTTCGTTCTTCAAAATGAATTTTCTATAATATTGAACCTAGAATCAGGAAATTACTTTGAAATTTCAAACTTGACAGTGGTTTAAGTGTGGAAAATTTTTACTTTTTCTTCTAATGGTACTTTGTATTATAATAAATTATTTTACTTATAATAGTTGGCTGATATGCTTCTGAGTAAAGAAAGAATCAAGGATAGAGGGCATAATGATATTGAGGTAACAGAAACTATTATTGAAATTTCTATAATAATGAACCTATAAGCGGGATATTAAACACACATGATCCTGACTGAGTTAAAATATAAAAAGGGAATCGTAGGTACGCGAATTCGAAACGGATAATTAATGTTACTATTTCTTTATTGTAAAGATACATTTTGAATATTTTATAATAATACACCTTAAAATTAGGCACAAATGATTTTGAATGAGTTAGAATTCACGAAAGGTGATTATAGTCTTACCGTTCTTTTGTATTTTCTATAATAATGGACACAGAAATATGAAATTAAACATTCATGATGCTGAGTAGGAATACAAAATGTGGGTCTTTATGGTACTGTTTTTATTCTAATAATACGTCTAGAATGATCTACAATCCACATTACAATGAATCAATAAACATGAAACTAGAGACATGTATTCCTGAATTAGTATTAATTTACAAAGGGAGACTTAATAGTACTATTTCTTTATTCCAATTGAGGTGGTGAAGCCCACCGGTCAGCTAGTACTCCATACTATTATCGGATATTTGAAAATACTAAGACTTTGTTACAAACATTTTGCATTATTTAGCCTGCGAAAGGTAGCCTGCTACATCATCTGAAGCAATTATTGTAATACAATTTAAAAAATTTAAACAAATCTTAAGATATTTATACCGATCTGTGTTTAGAGATATTGGATGAATAATTGGATGAAAAAGTTTGTTTCTCATTTCTAAATTTTGAATTTTTCTAGTGAAAATAGATTAAAAGTGAAAACCGAAGAATAATTGTCGGTTTCTGTTTTAGGCCTTGAAAAACCGCGGTTTCGGTTTCGGTTAAAACCAAACTGGAAACTCTACTCCAAACCTATATGAATAGAAATTATCATTCAAAAATAAGTTTTTTTTTCTCTTTTTAACTATTTTTATACCTTTCAAACAGCTTCTCACAAATTCACAAATCGAACGCAAACATTTTTTCTAATTTGGACAGAACAACGTTAGTATTTAATAATAATAATTGAAATAAAGCAACCACACTAAATTTGTTATCCTAAGAATTGTAAAACCACAATTGCAATCTAATTGAGTTTCCAACAAATGTGGCCTAAGCAACAATAAATTTCAGTGAATTTATCAATGAAATTAGGAATTTAGCATATGAAAACTAAATTTAATTAAAATATTAATTTTGTGTTCCCGAATAACATTTTTAATATAAAATTGTTCAATTTCTTGGGTTTGTGGTTTTACCGTATTCCATTTATAGTTTTCAGTTATAGCAGCCAATAATTAGCTACTAAAATTCGGTTATAATAATAACGTCCAATACAAATTCAAGTTTTTTGACATTCTTCACATATTAAGGACAGAGATCGTAAAATTCTTAACACACGTTTTTCATTAAAACTTTTAACCCAAGTATTACTTGATTTTTGTTTTGATCAAGTTACCTTTGTAAAGCATATCAGTTATTATGTTTAATGTCAATTATGTTCATTTGTTGTTAATCTGATTAAAATGTTAGACCAGAAAAAAGTGCGTACTAAAATTATTAAATATGTTCAACAAAACCCAACTTGGTCTTACAAAAAGTTGGCAAAACAATCAAAGGTCAGCTATCAAACATTTTCCAATGTTATTAAACAGTACCGAGAGAACTTGTCCGTTTATATATAACCTGGTTCAGGTAGAAGGAGTGGTCTACATGATGTTTCTAAACCCAAAAGAATAGAAAGCATTTTCAAAAGAGCTCCCAACACCTCCGGTAGGAAAGCAGCCCGGTTAGGTCAGTACTCGGATTATTTGGTACGAAAAGCTAAAGCCAATGAAGGATTAAAAGCATACAGGAACTCTGCTAAAAATTTAGAGGTCAAAGACAGCACGGAAATTGAAGTCAAATTTTATAAAAAAAAATATACCTGCTGCATAATGGATGACGAAATGTACGTATGGAAAATTTTTCGCAGCTTCTGGGTCATTTTTTTATGTTGCAAATGCTCGAGGGAATGTTGCAGAAAACTATAGGACCCAATAGCAGACAAAATTTCCCAAAAAGTTCTTGGTATGGCAAGCAATATGCAGTTGCGGTAAAAGAAACCAATCATTTGTTAAAAAGGGCTCTATAAATACCGAAATTTACATCAAGGAATGTTTACAAAAAAGGATGTTTCCATTCATAAGATTTCTTAATATGTCCACTTATTTTTGGCCTGATTTGGTATCTGTCACTATGGTAAGAAAGGTCTTGAGTGGTACAAGAACAATAATGTGGTATTTGTACCAAGAGAGGCAATTCCTCCAAACTGCCTGGAGCTGAGTCCTGTGGAGAGATATTGGGTTCTTGTTAAAGGAGAATTGAAGAGCACCAAAAGGGTGTCCAAAAGTGTGGTAGATTTTAAACAGAGATGGACAACCTGTTCGAACAAAGTGACATAAAGCAATATAAAAACCATAATGGAAGGGTTTTCGAAAAAGGTTCATTAGAACTATAAAAATATTTTTTTTGTAAATTGTAACAATAATTTCAATCAAATAAGAAAATATTCAGAACTGTAAGTTTACTGATTTCACTTTTATTAACATATATGTATGTTAAAAATTTTTCAATCTCAGTCCATATTATATAAATAGAAAATGAAATAAACTATATTATGCAAAAATTTATTTGAAAATTTGAATATTTGTTAGTATTATTTTTCTAGGTTTATTTCGCTTCTAACTATTTATTAGGTGTTTTAACTGCAACAAAGCCAGGCTTTTCCTACAGCCAACACTACGGAAACAAACCAAATTATAATCAACTGTATTCTTTGATTAGTAATAATGCTAAAATATGTTAAAGGCAACTTTCAATGAAATTAAAGTCTCCAGTTTTTATAATTTTTATTCAAGTTATTCCTGCTCAAAAACTTAGCTGCAAGACTCAAAAACAAATGTGCATGTATAGTGTATTTTTATTTCCATCTTTAAACAATAAACAATTTGTATAATATAATTAATTCAGAAACCAACAAAATTTATTTCTATTACTCCTACTGCTAGTTTCGGTGGTTTTCGGCGATTGAATTTTGTTTGAACTCTTTCACAATCCCTGCATCTTTCTTATCTGTTGTACATTATGGTGGACCGCCTTGGTGAATAGTTTCCACATTTTAATTTTTTTTACTTATTTATTATGTAACTGACCTTGGCGTACAAAGTTTTTCGCAAATATATTTGTGGGGCTCATGCCTCATTGATACTCTTTAATTATATTATTTTTAACATTTGTGCAATATTCTGTTCCATTCATTTTAATTACATCGGTCTATAATTAATTTATTTTAGTATAAAAACGCAAATTACACTGGGGAACATAATTGACATTTTGGTTTGGTGCAGCGAAAAATGTAATTGATAAAACATATATGGGACATTTAATTTTCAAAACTATCTTTAGTTTTTTCTGGGCAGTTCTTGTTTTTAAAATATCGCAGTTTTAATTTTTTTACTTATTCTGTATTTTTTTAACTTATTGGTTGAATATTGCATAAATGGAGACTAAAATTAAAAAAACATTTCAATATTATTCTACACAAAATTATGTTTTCTTTGGCATCAATTTTGTTTATCTAGATTCCAGGATATATTAGTGATATCGCAAGGATGTTAAAAAATAACTTTTTTCAGTTTCATGGTAAAAGGATTCACAGTTTTTTCAGGATATACAATGAAAACATAGCAATAAACTAATTTATATAAAAAAATTAAAAATTCGCTGAAAATATACTAAACTATTTGGAAAATAACTTCAAGTTTTACAATAGTTTTCATATGTTTTTCATATTACAAAAACTATATAAATGTTCTTAACTTGAATGTTTAACACTTACATGATTATACTAAAACTAAAGATTTATTTTTATAGATTAGCGTGATCATAAAATATCTCCGATTTTTTTTTTAAATTATAAGAAAACACTACTTAAACTATCAATATATCTGTTAGGTTAGGTTATAATATAATTTTCTTGCTTTTTAAGTAAACAAATATTTATCGTATGGTTTTTAGTTAAATCAGGTTTGGAACTTTTCGTAACATTTATTTTTTGTTTTAAAAAACAAGTAAATTTATTTTCCCTACAGAAATAGTATATAAGCAATTTTTGTCCAATCTGTTTTGTACGACACGGTATGTAGTATAATGAAATAGTGTATTATTGTTTGTTTGTTCCATGGATGTGTGTTTGTCCAGTTTTATTAGTTGACTATTTGATTGTTTCTTTAAATTAAATTTTACCTGTAGAAATAGCAAACAAATACCAAATTATATTTAATTGTTTCGTACACTTTTAACAATGTATTTGTCGAATTACATGTTAATTGAGAGCAAAGTTTTCTTTCACATCAATTTGCTATACACTTGGATGATTCTTAAAAAGAGGTGTCGATGTATCCAATTTAAAAGCGTTTAGATATTTTATATGTTGTATGTATGAACGTTAGGCTGGGTCAAATTGTATGAACGATCAAAAAGTAAAAAAATCGTATAGCTGAAACGCAATCTAGGGAAAATTCTAAGAAAGTTTCCTTAAGAAATTATAGGTTTGAAATCAAATTCTATCTTGCGCATTTCGGATTTTAACCAATGCAGATTACTGAGATATTAGCAAAAAACAACTCGATTTGTTCACATATTTTTCACCAACATTTCAAGGATTTTTTTTTAAACATAACTTTTTTGCGCAATTAGAAAATATTGTGTATTTAAACTTGTGCTGCTCATTATCTTTACATTTCTTCTATTGATATGTTTAGTTGTGATCGCACAATTAGTGACAATTATTTTTTATTCACCAGTTTCGATTTTTGAAAAGTTAGTCACCTCGGGACTCAGATTAAAAAAAAAATCATCAAAAATCAAATTTATTTTTATTTTTTTTATTTTGCTCGATATTTTTATACCCTTCACCTTCGTGAGAAGGGTATATATAAGTTTGTCATTCCGTTTGTAATTTCCACTATATAATTTTCCGACTCTATAAAGTATATATATTCTAGATCCTTATAAATAGCGGAGTCGATTAAGCCATGTCTGTCTGTCTGATGAAATCAATTTTCTGAAGACCCCAGTTATCTTCGGGATCCAGATCTTCAATAATTCTGTCAGACATGCTTTCGTGAAGTTTCGTGTTTAAAATCAGCAAAATCCGTCCATATATAACGGAGATATGACCAAAAATCCGAGACAACCTCTGAAGATTTCATAAAAAAGACAATTTATTGCATGCTTTGACAAAAAAGCAACAAAACGTATGTTTGGATGTGTGTTGGTTATTGCTTTGCTTTTTTTTGTTTTCTTTTTATACCCTTCACCATGAGTGGCAAGGGTATATATAAAGAAAGAGTTGTTTATAATTAGTTCTCATATGAGCAACTCTATCATACGTAAACACCACACACATCCAACAACAACATTCTACAATGTGGAATGAGATGAAATGAATAAGAATTATAAACAATGTTGTCAACTATTTTTAACCAAAACGTGCCGTCCAATCTGTCAAAACGCGCTAAAAAGCGCTAAAATTTACATTTACATACAAAATCACTAACAATAATATTAAATTCAACTATTTGGTGTTTTAGTTCTATAACAAATAGTAGATTTTACATTAAAATATTATTTTTAAGTTAAATTTTCAGTTACATTTTTGATATTTTAAATTATGTTTAGGGATGCTAGAAGAAATTTTGAAAATTCCCTGAAAATTACTGATTGAATAACATATTCGTTAAGTTTTTTTGGATGTAGGGAAACATTCAGAAAATATTTCTCTAAATTTTTTCATTGCTAAAAATTTTTGGAAATTTAGTACAAATACCATTTTTAATTTAATTTTTTATGAAACAGATATTGAAAATAATACTTTCAAAAAAAAAAAAAAAAAAAAAAAAAAAAAAAATCGATAACGTTTGATGCATAGATGACAACTAGATAGGCCACTGAGAGCCAAAAACCTAAGTATGTAGTCAAAAACCTATTTCGTGAGAATGTATTGCATGTACTTTGTTATTGTATCACCCGTATGTGTGAAAAGAGAGTAATTTTTCCATTGATATTACTCTCTCCTTCCGTTCAATTCGTTTATTCTATGGTTTGATGTTTGCTTTTATTATACACATGACTTTTTCCCAACAACGATTGAAAATCATGATCTGAATAATTAGTTCAAGAGATTTTCCCAAAATAAATACGGATTTGAATCCGTCGTTCCGAAAATTTCAAATGCCATGTAATACAATCTTTGAGGACAAACAGAAATAGGCCAAGGAATCGTACCCTTCATATTAAAATTATCGATTTTGCCAAAAAGCAATATTTTATGAAATCACAAAAATGTTGACTATCCAACATTTCTGATGATCTGAAGTAATTTTGGAAGTGATCTTACATAGTATTAATAACATGAATCTTTAATTTTAAGTTCGTATTTTATATAAACTAATGAAATTAGCATTTCTTAATTTTGTTTTGAAATAACTCATCACATTATCGTGCTAGTTTAGCGCCTTTTTCAAAAAAAAAAAAGCGATAAGAGGAAAAAATGCGACTTTTGGGTTATCAAAATCTAGCACGAAAAGCGCTAAATTGGCAACGCTGATTATATATCAAACACACGCATGCATAATTTGTGTGTATTTGAGTGGGTTTCGTTTATTTTCATTTTTGTTGTTTGTTGTTAGTTTTTCATCATACAATTGTGCTAAATAATTGTTGTGTTTATTTGGTTAGTTATCAGTGAGCACTCAACGTGTGAATATGATTAGCAGTTGTTTTGCAATTGCACCTAATATGATATTATGATTTTTTCCTGTTGTTGTTGCTATATGAAGAGTTTTGCATGGGTAAAGGCAATGTACGTAAATATGTATACATTGGTGAAGGGTATATAATATTCGGCACAGCCGAATTTAGCTCCGTTACTTGTTTTAATTTGATATGGCAGGCATTTGTAAAATATCAACTGTATTTACAATAAAAGTCTGAATAGAATGAATAAATTAGCTAACAATTATCTCGTCTGTATAAAAAGTTACACGCATCCAAAGTTGAAACATTTAAAAAGGGCGTTTTTTTGTGATTTTTTTTTCAAAAAAAAGTCTCTATATTTTTTATTTTATAGGAACTATATACAATTTGTATATGATCGGGAAATAGAACTTAACGTAAAGCACCGATAAATGACGTCCGAAGAATGTATAAAACTATTTAATTTTACTAAAATATAAATTATCAAATATGGCTTCAAATCCTAATAGAGTCAGCTTTTTTTTATTTCAATCAGGGAGCAGCAGGTCTTCCCAGCATTGACAGTATTATACACAAGTTAATTAATAATTTAATTCTTTTGTTAAGGTACATTTTAGGTTTCTTAAATGTTTAAATTTGCTATGGTCTGCATTCTATCGAGGTTCAACTGTTAATAAGAAAGGTATACAATTGTAAAGTTTCTATTGTAAATACCTTTAAACTGGCTAATTTTTGATGTGAATCAAAAATCTCGAAGTTCCGAATAATACCGAAATCCCGGGAACCCGAAGCCCGAACAATCCCGGGAACCCGGGATTTACATTTATAAAATACCGAATCCCGGGATTTGTAAATCCCAGTCCCCTTTGGCATCCCTACTGGAAACCCCTTTATGTATAAATATGTGTGTATTTGATCAAATGAATATTGTGTCGTTCACATTATTCGTTATTAGTTTATCTTTTTTAACTTTGGTTTTATATTTACAGACAATATAAAGTCATATAGAAAAAAAATAATTTAAAACTACGTTCATAGCATTTAAATGAACTCTGTTTTAACAAATTAAAGTTGGTGCTTAAGTCATATATATTATTTACTAAGGTGCTTCATAGAGGTCATATATTTTTAGATTTATTAGTGAGCAAAATTCATGAAAAAGTAATATGTGATTAAATCAAGTTATATATACTTACATAGTTTCACTAAAGAGCATAAATTAAAAGCAACATTTTTATAGTACCAATGTACCAATGTATTACCTTAAAAATTCAGTTTCAACAAATTTCCCATTTTTGTGTTTGAAATATGATTTGAAATATACGAAATTCAAAATAATGTTTTGAAATTTTTCTTAAAAATTACTTCAGACGCGGAATCATTAAAAAGTCCTATGGTATTTTGTGGTTAATCTAAAAGTATTTCACAGCAGTTCATCAACATTATTTAATACTTTTTGTGTATGATGCTGCCTAATATAATAACCAATTATATAGAGACTACAGCAATACTTTTTATACAATTTTTAATTATAAACTACTTATTATTTATTTTCTTTCTCGAAATTAACAATATTCATATTTAATTTGATAAAAATCATATACATTTATTATTTTCTGCAGTCCTCATTCATTTCTTTAGAATTGTTTCCAATTAAAGTCACCAGTAATAGTTGGATATACTACAGCGAATTTACGAATAAACCATTCATTTCGTCAATAATAATAAACACAATCGAACAATAATGAAATCAATAACAATACAATCAAATATTTTATTCGAAAAATTTATTATTCTGGTGATGATGTGCATTCATTCAACTTTTGGTTAAAATCAAACCAACATCGCAAATAAAGGAAAACAAAAATGTTTTTATTCTAGCTATTTTAACGAAAAAGTATGATTTTGTGTTTAATGGATAGACGTCTGGCCAGCCAATGAAACTAAATGAGGAAATGTGCAGTAGTAAGTACTATGGGTTAGGTCGATTTATAGGGAAACTACTTCACAAATTATGTTAAGAAATAGCATATCTAGGTTTATGCAAGGATAATAGTTTTTTGGAATTTTGACATAGAACTATTTAAAGCGAAAAGTTTGAAAAAATTCACCAAAACGTTAATTTTCTCCATAGAGCATAGAAAAAAACCTATGAATCCTAAATCATAGGTTACTAATCTTTTATCTCTTAAAGTTATAGTCATTTAAAGCTTAAAATATACTTTAAAACTTACAAGAGTTTTTTCATTAATTTGATGTATAAAATAACAGTCACTAGATTTTGGACATTTGATTACTGGGGTGGCCCCGTTTGTATTAAAGCATTATAAGGTTTTCATGCAACTTTAGTTTGTTTGAGAGGACGATTTCTCAAAATGTTTGTCCTGGCATCTGTATTTGGTGAGCCGGATCAAAGAATAAAGGGGTCCTTTTTAAGGTTCTAATAACATATAAAATATTAATATCATGCAAAAGTTTTGTAATTTGTGACAAATATTTTTTTAAATTTTGTCATAGAATTATTTAAACTAATTAGTTCAAATTAATACATTATAAACCTATGTAAACACATACAAATTCACCGAAAGGGTTTTTCAAAACTTCATCTAGTGCGAATTTTATTTGAACTTTTCAAAACCTATTTCTCCCCGATCTGACGTTACGATTACAATATGAACATTCAAATATTTTATTATAAGTAAAACACTAGCATTATTTTACGTAAAATACTTAATTTTTATACCATTCACTTTCGTGAGAAGGGTATATATAAGTTTGTTATTCCGTTTGTAATTTCCATAATATAATTTTCCGATCCTATAAAGTATATATATTCTGGATTCTTATAGATAGCGGAGTCGATTAAGCTATGTCCGTCTGTCTGTCTGTCTGTTGAAATCAATTTTCTGAAGACCCCAGATATCCTCGGGATGCAAATCTTCAATAATTCTGTCAGACATGCTTTCGAGAAATTTCCTATTTAAAATCAGCAAAATCCGTCTATAAATAACTTATGTGCAAAAATCCGAGACAACCTCCGAAAATTTCATCAAAAAAAGACAATTTATTGCATGCTTTGACAAAAAAGCAATAAACCGTATGTTTGGATGTGTGTTGGTTTCATTGCTTTGCGTATTTTGTTTATTTTTTTTTGGTGTTTCGTTTGGCGTTGTTGTTTTTATTCCCTTCACTTTCGTGAGAAGTATATTAAACATACATATGTACACGCAGAAAAAAATATAGTTGTGCATTGTTACTGTAACCATTTCAACATTTGTGCATGTTTACTGTAACCATTTCAACATTTTTAACAATATTATGGTCACAGTAACTATATATATGATTATGATAACAATAATATGGTTAATTTATGATTCACATGATTGTATCAACCATATATATGGTTACAGTAAACATGTATATGTTTGTGACAATCATTTATATGATGAATAATTTTATCATTATATGTTGTTCTCAGATTATGATATCCATAAGCAGAGAGCAACATAATATGGTAAGTTCTTCATCATATAAATGGTTGTCACAAACATATACATGATTGCTGTAATCATATATATGGTTGATACAATCATGTGAATCATAAATTAACCATATTATTGTTACCACAATCAATGTTCCCCTGGAATACTGTTGAAGCAGTCATAAATATGTTCTTTATGCGCCAATCCTGATAAAATTTTAATTTGATTATAAATACAATTTTGCACAATGTATTTCTACAAAAGAAAACAGATTCGTAGCGGCAACCGAATTTGTAGCCAATTGAATCATTCGGTTGCACATATAGAATTTTTTGGTGTTTAGCAACAGAAAATCAGTTATTAGGGTTGAATTTCGATTGGCAACAAATTCGGTTGCCACTACGAATCTGTTTTCTTTTGTAGAAATACATTGTGCAAAATTGTATTTATAATCAAATTAAAATTTTATCAGGATTGGCGCATAAGGAACATATTTATGACTGCTTCAACAGTATTCCAGGGGAACAATGATTGTGGTAACAATAATATGGTTAATTTATGATACACATGATTGTATCAACCATATATATGGTTACAGTAAACATGTATATGTTTGTGACAACCATTTATTAGGGTAGAATTTCGATTGAAGCAGAATTATTCGATTGGCAACAAATTCGGTTGCCACTACGAATCTGCTTTCTCTGTGTAGAAGTACATTGTGCAAAATTGTATTTATAATCAAATTAAATTCAGGATTGCCGCATAATCAACATATTAATGACTGATTCAACAGCATTACAGGGGAACATTTGAATGGGAGCTAGGTGAATTCATAAACCGATATTGCCCATTTTGAGTACCAAACAAACCTTATCAACACAAAGTATTTGTGGAAAATTTCTGCCAGTATCGAATTCTTCGTAGTATCGAATCTGTTTTCTCCCTGTGCGTACTCTGAAATTAAACTGTAAAGTATGGCGAAAATCGGGCAAAATTGTTGACTTGAACATTCATAATTGTCTTATAATAAATATCGTGATGAAATTGGACATAAACAAGTTTTATATGAACGTAAATCTTTTTACCAACTTTTGTGAAGACCGGTCCATATCAGAAAAATATTTAATTGTCATATATTAATGGTGGGTATACAAGATTCAGCACAACCGAATATTTGAAAGTATTCTTATACAAAAATTAAAATCAGCAAAATATTATTTTTTGAAGCCCTTATATATCGCGTGTTTTGCATGTATTATGAATGACTTTTGGTCCTTTGTTCCTTATAGAAACCACAGGACATAATAATAAAAATAATAAATGAAGGACAATTATTATGAATAGCAAGTTTTGTACGATTGTAACTTTTTTAACATTATTTCTGTTTTGTATTGAAAATGAGAAATATTTTTTCAGTAATTTACAAACACGTTAAAGAAATCAATATAACCAGCTCCACTACGAATAAATTGGGATTGTTTGTGGGCATAGAGTTTCAAGTACCACAATATTTATTTAGCTTAATATGCGCGGAATAAATAAACGTTTTGTGGCCAAGGCACTAGGAATAATAAATAAGGAGTTGCGCGTGTGGGCAATTATTTGTTGTAACAAAAACTTCACACTAAAATCTTGAAAGTTTGTTGGTTGCTTTCGCAATTGTTTTATTATTGTACATAAGATTGAAAATGCAATTAGAAATAAAACTGGAAAAAGAAACTAAAAATAAATGTAGTGTTTTCGAAAAAAAGTTGTTTTCTACGGAAGAAGAATTTAATTGTTTTTCATATATTAAATTTTACAGATTTCCAACATTATTGGCAGGGACATTTTCCATTTATCTTTTTATTAACATGGAAACATGATTTTGTGTAAAAACATTAAACTCTTGAAAATAAATTTTTTATTGAATTTTTTTTTATTTAAAAAAATTATTCATTGTTCATATGTATGTATATTATGGTGGCCCCGTTTGTATGGAGGAAAAATACGATATCGATGATACCAATTTAAATGAACTTTTGTGAATCAGTTATGGTCCCAACTGTGCTGAATTTAATAGAGAGATTAATTTCTGAAAACTTTAAATGACTTATGTCGAAATTTATGTTAATATCATTATACTTATGCATTATTTATTGATAATGAAATATTTTTCTGATATAGGGGTTATATAGGGGTTATATTAGGTAAATTCTCTGCAAGATGTTAAGTTTTACCTAAGTAATTTTCCACGTAGAAAGCATAAGGTAGACAGGGATAGGGGATTTG
This sequence comes from Calliphora vomitoria, assembly GCA_942486065.2. Taxonomy (NCBI): domain Eukaryota; kingdom Metazoa; phylum Arthropoda; class Insecta; order Diptera; family Calliphoridae; genus Calliphora; species Calliphora vomitoria. Next base: position 66,154,474 of record OW818029.2, read on the forward strand.
TCTGTTTTTCAAAAGCATTTTATGATGCTATCACTGTTTCACTATCTGTAAATAGCAGTAAATGTCATATGCTTCCCTGGATTTGCAAAAAAAAAAAAAAAAAAAAAAAAAAAACGGGATTTTTCGGGATAAATAAATCCCACGAAATTACAATGTTTTGGAAGATTTTTGAAGATCCCGAAACACCTAGAAGGCAAAACTCAATTCAAATCCTAACGGAGCCAGATTTTTTTATTTCAATTGGAGTGCGGCAGGTATCCCTAGCATTGCCAGTCTTATACACAAGTTTCTTCATAATTTTGCGTTGACTATGAACGATGTTTCTCGTCAGTTTTATACATTTCATCCATATATATAAATTTGTCTTTCGTTTTGTAATTTCCACAATATAATTTTCCGACCCTATAAAGTATATATATTCTGGATCCTTATAGACAGACGAGTCGGTTAAGCCACTTCCGTCTGTCTGTCTGTTGAAATCAATTTTCTGAAGACCCCAGATATTTTTGGGATCCAAATCTTCAGTAATTCTGTCAGACATGCTTTCGAGAAGTTTCAGATTTAAAATCAGCAAAATCCATCCATAAATAACGGAGATATGAGCAAAAATCCGAGGTAACATCTGAAAATTTCATAAAAAAACACAATTTATTGCATGCTTTGGCAAAAAAGCAGCAAAAGGTATGTTTGGAAGTCTGTTGGTTTTATTGCTTTGCGTATTTTGTTTTTTTTTGTGTTTCCTTTCGTTTGGCGTTGTTGTTTTTATACCCTTCACTTTCTTGAGAAGGGTATATATAAGATTGTCATTTCGTTTGTAACTTCTACAATATAATCTGTTTGTCAGCAATTAAATGTAAAATTTTTAAAAGTTTTCTTGGCTTGTGCTTTTTCTACTCGAAAAAAACTATAGTAACACTTCTTTAACACTTCACTAGTTTTGTCACTTTTAAATTTGGTCTTCACCTTTTGAAATTTAAACTCTTCATGATTTAAGCCATGAAGTATAACAATATAAAGTTTATTTATTCTTCTTTTTAATTAAATGAAGATTTGGCGTGAGAAATTAAATAAACAAATATAAGAAAAAACGGGATTATATTTGTTTTTCGCTTGATAATTTTTTTCACACTTATTAAATCAATTAATAATTTTAATGAGAAATAAAAAGTATAGCTATATAGCATGCGATATGAAATATAATGTATTATAAGGTAGGGTACCAGCACATATAGTAGAACATAGATAAATATGGCAACAAAATTAACCAGAAAGATTTAGAATATTTATGTAAAATTTTAATCCAAATAAAAACGTTAGGTTGCATTCGTTATAAACATTATCTGCTTTACAAATGCAAACGAAGAGTTTATGCAATAAACGTTAATAAACATTATAGCATCTGCTCCTTCAATAAAGCACATCTGGATCCAATTTTCTTCTTCATTTTCTAAAGTTTATGGATGCAAAATTATAAGCAGATGAGGTTATAGGAAAATGGTGCACAGTGGGGGAATTGAAAAAGTGTAAATAAATCTGTAACTTCTAAACGAATAGCCCAATTTTAATAAAAATTCACATGGCTATATAAAATTTTACTTTTCAAATGCGAAAACCTCGGAAACTGCAAGAGCTAATAAATGGCTAAAGCAATGTTTTTTATAGATCTCGTCGAGCAGATTCCATATATATAAAAATCTTTCAAATCGGATCCCAAACAAAAATTTGGCATCATTTTTAATTTTTGATATACCCGAGGTGCCCCACTTTGTGCCATTGTGGCTCGGTCCCCCCTTGGTGTTAGAAGCCCAAATTCAAAACGTAAATATAACAACACCGCTTCTACAGACGTGTGGGTTTTTATTAAAATCGGGCTATTCGTTTAGAAGTTATAAATTTATTTTCACTTTTTTTTAATTTTCCCACTGTGCGGTGCTTAACTAAGTAAGTATGTACTTACTGAGGTCGTATACTTTATATTTTATTATACTTATATACCAATAGCACTCATACGTCGAGGATACATATGATTTTAGAGACAATAAATATTTTGAGTTTTTTATTCAAATGTACTTGTTTACTGTATGGTTGATGCAATCATGTGAATCGCAAATTAACCATATTATAGTTACCACAATAGTTACTGTGACTATAATATTGTTAAAAACTTGTAAAAATTTTAAAATGGTTACATTAAAAATGCACAACTATATTTTATCAGGATCACTTTCTGAATCGACTAATCGATGTCCGTCCGGCCGTGTAAACCTTTTAATCAAACTACCGGTCACAATTTCAAAAGATAATTCGACAAAATTTGGTATAAGCTTTCCTATTGCTCCAGTGACGAAGCCTATTGAACTTGGTTAGACTGGGTCAATTATTTCTCCTAGTCCCCATACGATTGCCCTATCTGAAAAGAGTTAAGCTCTCATATCAATATCTTAGTTATATAGATATCCAAACCAAATTTAGCATAAATAAGTTTTATATAAGCCAAACTCGCACCACCAAATTTTGTAATGATCGGTGCACAATCTCAATTCCGAAAATCATTTTAACGATTATAGATTTCTTAAAAGAGTTGGCATTCAAATAAAACTCAACACCATAGAATTAAGTGGCATCTTCTGTATATATGAAACTTATAATTAGTCATTGCTCCCATATAAATTTCAAACGAAAACAGTTTATAATCATCTTGTAGGTGTAGGGTATCATACGGTCAGGCTTGACCTGCTATGCTTTCTTACTTATTAAATACTCAAGGTGTTCAAGTTTTGTGTATTCGAAAAGAGTTCCGTATTAGTATTTTAGAAGAAAAATAATCATTACGACAGACCGAGAATATATAACTAAATGAAATCTATTTTAATTCTCAGGAAAAAGGACTGAGATCGGAAAATTCTTAACACACGTTTTTTATTAAAACTTTTAACCCAAGTATTATTTGATTTTTTTTTGATCAAGTTACCTTTGTAAAGCATGTCAGTTGTTACGTTTAATGTCAATTATGTTCATTTGTTGTTAATCTGATTAAAGTGAGTGACCAGAAAACAAAACACAACTTGGTCCTACAAAAAGTTGGCCAAATAATCAAATGTCTGCTATCAAACTGTTTCCAATGTTATTAAACAGTACCGGAAGAACTTGTCCGTTAATATAAAACCTGATTCAGGCAGAAGGAATTATCCACATGATGTTTCTAAAGCCAAAAAATAGAAAGCATTTTCAAAAAAGCCCCCAACACCTCCGGTAGGAAAGCTGCCCGTTTAGGTCAGTACTCGGACTATTTGGTACGAAAAGTTAAAGCCAATGCAGGTTTAAAAGCCTATAAGGCTAAAAAAGGTCCTAAAAGGAACTCTGCTAAAACTTTAGAGGCCAAAGACAGAGCTCGGAAATTGAAGTCAAATTTTATACAAAAAATATACCATAAATAACCATAACGAAATGTACATATGCAAAATTTTTCGCAGCTTCTGGGTCAATTTTTTTATGTTGCAGATGCTCAAGGGAATGTTGAAGAAAAGTTTAGGATCCAATAGCATACAAAATTTCCCAAAAAGTTCTTGGTATGGCAAGCAATATGCAGTTGCTTCAAAAAAGCCAAACATTTGTTACAAAGGGCTCTATAGATACCGAAATTTACATCAAGGAATGTTTACAAAAAATAATGTTTCCATTCATAAGACTTCTTAATGTGTCCACTTATTTTTGGCCTGATTTGGTATCTGTCACTATGGTAAGAAAGGTCTTGAGTGGTACAAGAACAATAATGTGGTATTTGTACCAAGAGAGACAATTTCTCCAAACTGCCTGGAGCTGAGTCCAGTGGAGAGATATTGGGCTCTTGTTAAAAGAGAATTGAAGGGCACAAAAAAGGTGTCCAAGACTGTGGTAGATTTTAAACGGAGATGGACAACCTGTTCGAACAAAGTGACATAAAGCACTATAAAAACCATAATGGAAGGGTTTTCGAAAAAGGTTCAAAATTTCATCACTAGTGATTAGAACTATAAAAATAATTTTTTTTTGTAAATTGGAACAATAATTTCAATCAAATAAAAAAAGATTCAAAGCTGTAAGTTTAGTGGTTTAATTTTTAATAACATATATGTATGTTAAAAATTTTTCAATTTCAGTCCTTAAGTATATTAGGAGAAAACTTTAACGCACTGAGAAATAATTACTTTACAAAATAAAAATCAATAACTTGGATTTTTATTATTTACAAAAAAAAAAATTCTATCTTTTTCTGATAAAATCTTACAATATTGATATAAAAATTATAAATAAATAAACATCAGTGAATGTGCTGATATTTACACTAAACTAAATTATAAACAAAACTAACAATAAAAAAAACTAGCAACTAGAAAAACTACATCAGAAAAAAATTATTGTTAATATTTTTGTTCCCTGATACTTTCATATTGAATAGCATAGAACTCTTGGGTGTATTTGTTTGGAGATCATCATCACCCTCATCATCCTTATCAATGAGCAATATATATATTTATAGAATACACAAAATAAATATATGGGTACAATGATACAAGTAGATATAGATAGAACTAGAGATAACCATATATAAGTTTATATTGTGTTTATGTATGTAAGTAAGTATGTATGTACATTAGGGCTATAACAAAATTTTGGGCCTTGCACCACGCGATGGCGAATGTTTTGTTATTTAGGAAATAACAAATTTCCGGTCATTTTGGAATAACTTCACAAAAAAAAAAGGAACGATTTTTTAAAATCTCACAAAAAAAAGTTCTTTCATTTTAAATAAAAATTTTAAATATTTTATGAATAAAGAAAAATAGTAAAGTAAAAAATGTTGTTTAATTATTAAAAGACATAAACTGCAAATTTAATTTGCGCGTTGATTTGCATAATGGATAAAACAGCGGATCACGTTACCGCAAATTTTAAATATAGATTCGAGTCAGGTTAATATATTGATAAAAAACTAAAAAAATTAAATTAAACTTTTTACCAACCGCGACAAATAATACCATTTTTTTAAGTAACTTTCAATAGCCTATTCGAATATGCTACGGCCATTTTATATTTGCAAACAATTTTAAAAAGTTATATCCCTAATATAATGTACTAGTGTGTATATGTGTATATAACTGTTGTACATAAGGACTGAGATTGAAAAATTCTTGACATATATGTATATTAGTAAAAATGAAACCACTAAACTTACAGTTTTGAATCTCTTTTTATTTGATTGAAATTATTATTACAATTTATAAAAAAAAAATATATTTTTATAGTTCTAATCACTAGTGATGAAATTTTGAACCTTTTTCGGAAACCCCTCCATTATGGTTTTTATATTGATTTCTGTAACTTTGTTTAAAATCTACCATACTTTCGGACACCTTTTTTATGCTCTTCAATTCTCTTTTAACAAGATTCCAATAATTCTCCACTGGCCTTAGCTCCAGGCAGTTTGGAGAATTTGCATCTCTTGGTACAAATACCACATTATTGTTCTTTTACCACTCAAGACCTTTCTTACCATAGTGACAGGATGCCAAATCAGGCCAAAAATAAGTGGACACACTAAGAAGTCTTATGAATGGAAGCATCCTTTTTTGTAAACATTCCTTGAAGTAAATTTTGGTATTTATAGAGCTTGTTGTAACAAATGATTGGCTTCTTTTGCCGCAACTGCATATTGCTTGCCATACCAAGAACTTTTTGGGAAATTTTTTCTACTTTTCTTCAACATTCCCTCGAGCATCAGCAACATCAAAATTTTGAACCGGAAACTTCGAAAAATCTGCCAGAACATACGTTTCGTCATCCACTATGCAGCCAGACTATTTTGTTTATAAAATTTGACTTCTATTTCCGTGCTCTGTTTTTGGCCTCTAAATTTTTAGCAGCGTTCCTGTCAGGAACTTTTTGAGCCTTGCACGTTTTTAAACCTGCATTAGCTTTAACTTTTCGTACCAAATAGTCCGAGCACTGAGGTAACCGGGCTGCTTCCTACCGGATGTGTTGGGAGCTCTTTTGAAAATGCTTTCTATTTTTTTGGCTTTAAAAACATCATGTGGACCATTTCTTCTACCTGAACCAGGTTTTCTATCAACGGACAAGTTCTCCCGGTACTGTTTAATAACATTGGAAACAGTTTGACGGCAGACTTTTGATTGTTTGGCCAACTTTTTTTAGAACCAAGTTGGGTTTTGTTGAAAATATTTAATAATTTTAGTACATTTTTTATCATTTTTTTCTGGTCACTTATTTTAATCATAATAACTGACATATTTTACAAAGGTAACTTGATAAAAAAAAATCATATAAATACTTGGGTTAAAAGTTTTAATGAAGAACGTGTGTTAAGAATTTTTCGATCTCAATCCTTACTTATGTTTTTTTTGTAGATTGTGTGCATGTGTTGTGTTGTATTGAATTTGATTCTTCATTTTTGTAGTTTTATTTATTTTTAAGGTTTAACTCTCGAAAATGAGCATCATCATGATTTTATTAAATAGACTCTGATGTATTTATTGTCCAGCGACAACGTGACTTGTAAATTGATTTCATTTACCTAAAAAAACTATAGAAGAACAACAAAAATATGATAGGAAGAGATAACACATACACACACACACACATTTATTTATGTGTATGGAAGTGTGGCTAAATGTTGTATATTGACATATCCTAGAAGTAATAGTACGAGTAGTAACAGCAGTTTTTATAATACAGCAACCAAAAAAAAAAAAAACGAAGGCAAAATACAAAGTGCTGTAACCGGGTGGTAGTAAGCATTTTAACCATATATGCTGCACAAAAAAAAATAAAAAAAATAAAAAACCTATTTCGTATTGTATTCTGTTGTATTGTATTTCACAATTTTTAGTATCATGGTGAAATACTGATACATTTAGATGTGTGCACAATCAGTGTCGGGGAATGTGACCAACTGTAACTATTTTTGTTTAATAATAAGGTAAATGAGGACAAACTAGGGAGATAAGTTATTACTGCCATGGACTGTTGTTAGGGTTATCAATTATATGAGTTTTGTTTTACTTGAATAATAAGTAATTCATAATTTTTATAATTTCCTCGATTTTTAAAACGAGATTATAAATTATATCTTTATTGTTCTTTATATCTCTATTGCAGATACTTTTAAACAAAGTATAACAAGAAATTACCATTTGAATTCAATGAGAGATGTAAGCAAATCAAATTTTTCGATATTTTAACTTAAAATTTTACACAAAATAAAGGCCGATACGTGTTATTTTAAGGACTGAGTTCGAAAAATTTTTAACATACATATATTTTAATACAAATGAAACCAAAGTTTTGAATCTTTTTTTATTTGATTGAAATTATTGTTACAATTTACAAGAATAATATTTGTATAGTTCTAGTCACTTATGATGAAATTTTAAGCCTTTTTCGAAAACCCTTCCATTATGGTTTTTATAGTGCTTTATGTCACTTTGTTCGAACAGGTTGTCCATCTCCGTTTAAAATCTACCACACTTTTGGACACCTTTTTGGTGCTCTTCAATTCTCTTTTAACAAGAGCCCAATATCTCTTCACTGGCCTTAGCTCAGGGCAGTTTGGAGGAATTTTCTCTCTTGGTGCAAATACCACATTATTGTTCTTGTACCACTCAAGACCTTTCTTACCATAGTGACAGATGCCAAATCAAGCCAAAAATAAGTGGACACATTAAGAAGTCTTATGAATGGAAACATCCTTTTTTTGTAAACATTCCTTGATGTAAATTTCGGTATTTATAGAGCCATTTATAAGAAATGTTTGGCTTATTTTGCAGCAACTGCATATTGCTTGCCATGCCAAGAACTTTTTGGGAAAATTTTCTGCTTTTGGGTCCTAAACTTTTCTACAACATTCCCTCGAGCATCAGCAACTTAAAAATATTGACCCGGAAGCTGCGAAAAAATTTCCATACGTATATTTCGTCATCCATTATGCAGCAGGTATATATTTTGTATAAAATTTGACTTCAATTTCCGAGCTTTGTCTTTGGCCTCTAAATTTTTAGCAGAGTTCCTTTCAGGAACTTTTTTAGCCTTGTATGCTTTTAAACCTGCATTAGATTTATCTTTTCGTACCAAATAGTCCTAGTACTGACCTAACCTGGCTGCTTTTCTACCGGGTGTGTTGGAAACTCTTTTGAAAATGCGTTCTATTTTTTGGCCTTAGAAACATCATGTGGACAATTCCTTCTACCTGAACCAGGTTTTATATCAACGGACAAGTTCTCCCGGTACTGTTTAATAACTTTGGAAACAGTTTGAAAGCAGACCTTTGATTGTTTGGCCAACTTTTTGTAGCACCAAGTTAGATTTTGTTGAAAATATTTAATAATTTTAGTACGCATTTTTTTCTGGTCATTTATTTTAATCAGATTAACAACAAATGAAAATAATTGACATTAAGCCTAATAACTGACATGTTTTACAAAGGTAACTTGATCAAAAAAAAAATATCAAATAATACTTGGGTTAAAAGTTTTAATGAAAAACGTGTGTTAAGAATTTTACGATCTCAGTCCTTATAATTGTATAACACAATTCATATTTATTTTTCACAAGTGAAAAAACATTTGTTTTGTTATTGGGTGTATGATTTGAAAATTCGGGAGTTACAATAGATGGCGTAATTTTTATACAAATTTTGTACCAAAAAAGCTTCATATACGGGAAATACAACTGACACATAAAATATGTTGCCCAAAAATTAAAAAAAATGTTAAACATAAATGTTTTGTGAACTAGAAGAGATAGCTATCTAAATGTAAAGTTTCACGAGCTACCGCACGTACATTATTTTGCAATCGGACAAGTAGTTTAGAAGAGACAGATTCATTACCAGTTTTTTCTGATCGAACGCAATAGTCAAGAGCTGCATCAATTCTCAGAAATGGGGATGTGCTTTGCTGCAGGTTTGGCGACGAAATTCGATTCTATCCACTTCTTTAAATGTTAAAATTTCTGCCTAAAACCGCTTCAGTATCCTGCAGTTTCATTTTCATACGACAGCGAAACTTTAAGTCATTGTGAAAAAATATCCTCGAGACGTTATTCTTTCATTATGACACGCAGTGGGGTTGATCGAAAACGTGGTAATAAATTGGAGTCTTCTAAACTACTGGAAATGTTTTTCTTTGACTAACCTAGGTAAACTTTGTACAGCTTTTAACTTATACACATATGAACAGATTTCAATGAAAGAAACTTCGTGATAAAGCAAGTGAAAAGGTCATGAAATTCCTGTTTAAGTATTTAACCAAGTTCATTTCATTTTCTGAAAGTCTATGTCGTCGTTTTGTTTCTTTGAAAAGTAGTGTCTCAAAAGTAGCGGATTTATTTATGGTTGGTGTCATTAATCTGAGATGTCAGTCTATCTATCTGCTTGTATGTTTGTTTATTTTTCTATGGTTCGTTACATACAGTTTGTGTTAACAAAACAGTAACTAAACTAAACTAAAATACATCAACTATTCAAAGCGGACATTGACCATTGGCAAAAATTCGACTACTAAGTATTTCCACCACTACCAACAGTACAATTCGTTCTCCATCATCATAAATACTTCGACAACCATTGAATTTTGTGAACAATAGGGAAGGGGTTCGTTCCGTCATAACTAAATTTCTTCTATGGATTTTCTCTACTACCCAGATTGTTGTTCTTGTTATTTGTAATGCTGTATATATATATATAACTTTATGTATTATATTTTGATAGTGTATCATTTGTAGAATATAAATTTTTATTTTAAGTTCAGTTCTTGTTTGTTTCTTTGAACCGAATCAATGCCACAAATTATTGTGGCCGGAAGTATGAGAACATTTTGTGTGCGGTTTTTACAAATGATACCACCCATAAATTTAACCATTTGGCATCTTCAATATTCAATGTTGTTCATAGTTTTTCTTTTTTTTTTTTCCAAATGCTACAAGTAATTTTTTACCATTTTTGGAAACTACTACAAATAACTGCTGTTGCTACAACTACTACTGCTGCTGCTACTTAAACATACAACTTCCAATTTTTCTTTGGTTAAAGCTAAAAACTTTTCAAAAAAATTATGTTTTTTTTTTTTTTTTTTTTTGCCTGCAAATGTTGTAAGTAAATTTCATACCCCAAAAAACCCAAAATATTAGAGAAGAGCATGATATTGTTATAGAAATATGTAAGTAGAAGAATCTGAAGAAATAGATAGCAAGATTTGGTTTTTGAAGAAATACAAAAAAATGACTTGATGTTAAAAAAGACCTTGAGCTTAATTTGTATGTGGTGGGATTTTGTAAATGTGAGTGTGTGGCAACATCCGTTTGTTATAATTTATCCTTAAGAATAATGGAATAGGAAAAAGAGTTAAAACAACAAACAAATAGAAAAAAATTTTAAATGTTGTTATTCTTGTTGATGTTTTAGTTTTTTTATTATTGTTTTTGTTGTTTTTGCTTGATGTTGGGCTGCATATTAAACGTATTCCTAATTGGTGAAAAACTTTTTTCTTTTCGACATGTAACCGTATTTTGTTAACTTGGGGTTATTTTTACTCTTTACTTACAACTAAATAAATTAGAAGCATTTTCACTTTCTGGCATAAATATTTTCAATTTAAGAACAATTTTAATTGGATTATTTTATTGTTTAAGATAAACGGAACATGCAAAATAGCTTACTGTATAATTGAATTCATAATTTATGAAATTTTGGAGTACATTGGAGTACATATGAAAATTTAATAACTGTGTGATACTTAAATAACTGTGTGATACTTCTTACAGCTGACATAGGAAGTAATTTTCGTCTAGAAGTGCATTTTTTAATTATTATTTTAATAATATTTGTTCCAGAATGTTTATGTATCAATTCTATACAATTAAAGATTATTAAAAACATCCAACTAATTAACCTCGTCTCGTATTCTTTTAGGTCAAATTTCTTTCACGTTGATCTTTCGACCTTTACCATTTTGTGGCGAAGATATAAAAAATTAGTAAGGCAGGAAAAACTACAATTTTTAACTTTCTTATTGTGCACACATTGTAAATTGCTGAGGCCTAAGTAACATATAACCCAAGCCTATTTGTCGATTTACAATTGAAAATATTAGGATCATGGTAGAAATTTAGGCTATACCGCCATCCACACGCAGAAAAAAAAATATAGTTGGGCATTGTTACTGTAACCATTTCAACATTTCTGCATGGTTACTGAAACCATTTCAAAATTTTTAACAATATTACAGTCACAGTAACTATATATATGATTGTGGTAACAATAATATGGTTAATTTATGAATATTTCAACCATATATATGGTTACAGTAAACATATATATGTTTGTGACAACCATTTATATGATGAATAATTTTATCATAATATGTTGTTCTCAGATTATGATATAAGAGCAACATAATATGGTAATACCGTGTTTTAATAAAATACCGTATTCAGTGTCACTTCCTCGCGCATAGCGTATACATATATGGGTATAGTGTAAAGATCACTGCTACTACACATTGAGACATTTGAAGTCATTTCGTACTTTCTCTTCCTTTACGAGTCTCAATTTTTTAAAGTAGTCTAGTGGTTCTCTTGTTAAAATTCAATAATTGTTAGAAATACAGAATATTCAAATTTGAGATTATGAAGTAATTTGGAGTAAAATCGATTTCTTGTTTGTTTTGATACCAATGTAAAGTAGATATATTGGAAGAATTAATGACATATGATGTCTGGCATACTTATATCCACTTCTAACACGTCCGCAGATGTCCGGTCGTACGTTCAATGCTGCTCCGAATTTCATCTTTTAGAGCTTTAGATGATTGTAGTTTGTTCACGTAAACCCGGTATTTTAATTAACACCTGGAAAATATTCCAGCGCTGTTAACTCTCAAGAACAATGCGGCCAAATGACATCGCAAAATCGTGAAATTTTACATGCAACAACATAATGCTTTGGCCGGCAATGTTTGGCCAATGATGTCAAAATTAATCGTATCAATCAAAATCAGTTATAATAATTTGGTAGAATTTTGCGAATTATGGCAGTTAAATTCTTTAAATTTCACATTTGACAGATAATTTGCTTCTGAATCTAGAATTTGCCCATTCTATATACTTTAGTTTATATAAGAAAGTTTTTAAATTTTCGGACATTTGGTTAAAGAAATTCTATACGTTTAAGAGAATATCTGTGATATAAAAAACGTTTTACCAATTAAAATAAAATATTTTATCCAATTTATCTGTTTATGGAACGATCAGTGAGTGGTCTGGAGACTCGACTAGCGATAAGTGTCACCACTGGTCATATCACAAACGTAACTGCCTGTAACTTTAATACGTTGCAGTCGTTTGAGGTTATAATTGACCGCTTGGTTAATGAATTCAACTGTCGTTACATACCGCATTTTTCAGTCAAACAGTGGAATCTTATAGCGGTAATAACGATTTATTTTCTAAAAAATATCTGTCCTCTTAGAAGAATACTATTAGCACCAATCAGTAAAATTAATCATTAGATATATAAAGCGTCTTTTTTTTTTGTTTTTATACAATAATTGCAAACAAAACTTGATTGTTGATCTTCAGTACTAAAAAAATATTTAAAATAATGATACAATTACGGGAAATATTCATTTCGTTGTCTTTCTTTGGCCTTAAGCGTCGTGTTGGGGCATTTCTTTAGTTATCAGTTATAGTTTATTATTATATTTTAAATCCTTTAATATTTACAAATTTTGTATTTTTAGAAATTTATTAAGATTTACTTTTTAGCATTGTATTTTAATTGCTAATTTTGTATATATAAACCATTTAAATCCCAAGCATATATTTTTATTTAAGGATTCGATTTGGGGGTATTTTCATTTATTTTGTTTTTATGAGTTCTCTATATTAGTTCTAAAGTTGTTTTCTTAATTTATGGATTCTACTATAAATAAAGTTGGTTGTTTTAAATGTGTTTGCTGGGATTATATATGAACGATTTTCATTTTATAGTATTTGAGTGAAATTATAAAATCTGTTTGTTTCAAAACTAATAAACGAGTCTGCATATAAATAAGTATTTCTATCAAATAAGTATTTATTGCATCGTTTACGTTCAACATACCATTCCTTCGAAAAAGAAAATACATATTGAAAATGTTAGTCTTACTTCATCCTTAGGGGACTTTTTAACTAGTTTCACTATTACTCCGTACAACCACTACAAACAAACCTTAAGAATAACGGTAAAAAATAAAATAAAATAAACTACAGCCAAAAAGTATGCTACATATATGAACATATACATATTAATGCATAAAAAAAACACAACAACATTATTTAGAACGATAACAAAAACATATTATATTAATGAGATCTTTTAAAATGTTGATAGCAACCACTTACATGAGCTATTTGCATCATATTTCATATGTCAAGTATATTAAGTGTATTTTGTCTATGTATGTGTGTATGTGTAAAACTCTACACATACATACATACATATTTAAAATAATAGAAAGATAAAGAGAAAATATACAATTCGTTGACAATTCTATTTTATTCTTTTCTGTTTCTTACTTACTTTTTGATATTCACAAGTTGAACAAGCAAGACTACGATGATGATGACGACGACGATGATGATTTCTTTATTAAAAGCACTAAAAAGGGGGAGTGATGACTGTAGCTGAAATGAAAGTTAAGATAGAAAGAAAAAAGAAAAAGAAGCACTTAAATTTATCTTATTGTTGAAAATGTTGCAAATGTTTAAATGTATGTAAGTATATTATGGTGTGTGTGTATACTTATAAAAATACGTATTTATGCTCTAACATGTATTTATAAATTAGTTGGGTGTGTATGTAAAATAATATACATCTTACTGCATGCTTAATGTTTAGTCATCATTTTTAACAGCAGAAGATGATTATCAACGAAATAAACAGTCAACCATAAACTCATACATACATACATTCATTCATTCGTTTCTTCGTGCATTTATTCCCTCAGTCATACATTCATTCATTACTTCAGTCACTCACACAGTCAGTTAGTAAGTCAGTTATATAGTCATGCAGCACAATATTAACAAGCTACTAAAACGCAACAACAAAAATTGTCAAATGTATAAAACATTCAAGAAAATGTTTGTGTTTTGTTGCAAAAAGTTCACAAAAAAAAGTATAAATAAAAATAATAAACCATGTAGTAGACAAAAACATTAAAAATAATTCATATACATTTTCTACTTTTGCATAAAAAAGAAAAAACTAAGCAAATAAGAAAAGAGAAATATAAAGCAAGTACATGATTTAGGACGGTCAGGTTTACTTTGTGAATGCTCTATATCAAATTTGATTTAAATCCATCAGTTAAACCTGTAAACATTGATATAATGAACAAAATATTTTGTAAAATCTGAAATTTAAACTCGATCCAATTGAAATGAAATACCACATGGGCGTAGCAGAGAATTATTTGAGTTTATGTTTTTCGACGAGCCCCACAGTTTCATAGTAGGTCTCCTTAAACATGTAAATTTTGTAAACGATTGCAATTTTTGTGTGGTATTAATTTTTCTATGCTATTTATCTCATCAGTTAACGAGATATAGGCATTTGAAAATTTCCATTAAAAATTTTACCGTTGTTTTTTTTCTTAAATTATCGGACATAATTTTGTTTGTCAATTAAACAATAAATTAGAACAAGTAAGAGAGATATATTCGGCTGGGCCGAATCTTATATACCCTTCACCAAACTATACTTCAAAATAAAAATTTTAGGTAAACAAAATTTATTTTTTTTCCAGTTGTTTTTTTTTTTCATTTTTTGGAAAAAAATATTTTTCCAATTTTTTTTTTAAAGTTTTTATGTAAATTTTTTTTTAAATTTTAATTTTTTTTTTTTTTTTAAATTTAATTTTTTTTTTTTTTAATATTTAGCGAAAAAAACTTTTGATGAAAAAAAAATCTGGTTAAAATTTTTTCCCGATTTTGACCCATTGTAGGTCCAACTTACTATGGTCTTATATACGTCGTTGCAAAGGTCTTTGAAATATCTATCATTAGATATCCATATTGTCTATATTAATGACTTAGTCATCCAGATATAGGTCAAAAAATAGGTAAAAAATCGAGGTTGTCCTGGTTTTTTCCTTATATCTCAGCCATTTGTGGACCGATTTTGCTGATTTTAAATAGCAAACTTCTCGAAAGCATGTCTGACAGAATTATTGAAGATTTGGATCCCGTAGATATCTGGGGTCTTCAGAAAATTGATTTCAACAGACAGGCGGACAAACAGACAGACAGACAGACAGACAGACGGACATGGCTTAACCGACTCCGCTATCTATAAGGATCCAGAATATATATACTTTATAGGGTCGGAAAATTATATTGTGGAAATTACAAAGGTAATGACAAATTTATATATACCCTTCTCACGAAGGTGAAGGGTATAAAAATGCTATAAAAAAGTCTCAATGCAGTATTCTTTACGAGTCCAAAAGTAACCAATTTTAAATTTGAAAATTAAGAAAATTTTTAATTTTCGTATTTTTTTTTCTTTGATTCCTAAAATAAGGACTGAGATCGAAAAATGTTTAACATATATATATGTTAATAAAAATGAAACCACTAAACTTACAGTTTTGAATCTTTTTTTATTTGATTGAAATTATTGTTCTAATTTACAAAAAAAAAAAATATATATATTTTTATAGTTCCTGTTTAGAAAACTCTTCCATTATGGTTTTATAGTGCTTTATGTCACTTTGTTCCAACAGGTTGTCCATCTCCGCTTAAAATCTACCACACTTTTGGAAACCTTTTTGTGCTCTTCAATTCTCTTTTAACAAGAGCCCTATATCTCTCCACTGGGCCTAGCTCCAGGCAGTTTGGAGAATTTGTGTCTCTTGGTACAAATACCACATTATTGTTCTTTTACCACTCAAGACCTTTCTTACCATAGTGACAGGGTGCCAAATCAGACCAAAAATAAGTGGACACACTAAGAAGTCTTATGAATGGAAACATCCTTTTTTGTAAACATTCCTTGGTGTTAATTTCGGTATTTATAGAGCCCTTTGTAAAATTTCCCAAATGTTTTTGGGAAACTTTGTCTGCTTTTGGGTCCTAAACTTTTCTTCTACATTTCCTCGAGCACCTGCAACATAAAAAAATTGACCCAGAAGCTGCGAAAAATTTTCCATACGTACATTTCGTCATACATTATGCAGCAGGTATATTTTTTGTATAAAATTTTACTTCAATTTCCGTGCTCTGTCTGTGGCGTCTACATTTTTAGCAGAGTTCCTTTCAGGAACTTTTTGAGCCTTGTATGTTTTTGAACCTGCATTGGCTTTAACTTTTCGTACCAAATAGTCTGAGCACTGGGCTAACCGGGCTTCTTTCCTACCGGAGGTGTTGGGAGCTCTTTTTAAAATGCTTTAAATTTTTATGGGTTTAAAAACATCATGTGGACCATTCCTTCCACCTGAACCAGGTTTTATATCTGTACTGTTTAATAACATTGGAAAAAGTTTGATAGCTGACCTTTGATTGTTTGGCCAACTTTTTGTAGGACCAAGTTGGGTTTTGTGGAAAAGATTTAATAATTTTAGTACGCACTTTTTTCTGGTCACTCATTTTAATCAGATTAACAACAAATGAACATAATTGACATTAAACATAATAACTGACATGCTTTAGAAAGGTAACTTGATGAAAAAAAAAATCAAATAATACTTGGATTAAAAGTTTTAATGAAAAGCGTGTGTTAAGAATTTTACAATCTCAGTCCTTAATAGTGATCATTCGATCCATGCGATATTTTAACAAAGAAGTCTTTCAATGAAAATTACCTGTATATATTTACTTCTGAATTTTTGTCTAAATATCTGATACAAGTTCCGACGAAATTTCAAATTAATAATTTGTAATATTCCAAATATTGGAGACTTTATATTGTAGTTGAAAATTGCCAACAGACACTTTGACTTAAATTTCGGTCAAAAACCTACATACCAATTCAAACGTCTGGAAACAAATGTTTATAATTGTATAATATGTTGAAGTTATTTCAATTTAAACAAGTATATGCGGCTGTGCCCTTATATACCCTTCACCAAAGTATACTTTAAGATAAAGAAATAAATTAGTGATTAAAAACTTTTGTTGTAAAAAAAAAAATTGTGTTAAAACGTATTTTTCCTGAATATGTTCCATCGGTCAAGAAAGTTTGAAGACCATGCATTGGAGGCATTACTCCATGAAGATAGTTTTCAAAACAGGGAAATTATGTACCATACGAATTGAAGCCGAAAGACCTTGAAATACGATTATGCATGTCCAAAATGATTTTTGAACGCTATAAAAGAAAATAATTCCTGCACCGAATCACCGAATCGACACAAGGAAAATAAGTAAGAAATTATAATATAATACTGTACACTAAGTAAATGAGCAAAATCAATATTAATTTTCGTGAATGATTTTCGGAAAGGGCCTTATTATGGGAGCTATGACTAATTTTGTACGGATCGCCATGAAATTATGTCATGTTATTTATGTCTGTATGAAAGTCATTCTTGTGTATACTAACATTAATAAGATTTCAGCCAGTTTGAATAGACTTCATTCTTGGGTCGAAAAACTTGTATGTACCAAATTTTATGAAAATTTGCGACCTGTACTTTGCCAGACAGGCATCATATACAGCATGTATCTACAAAACATGTTTTATTCCAATACAAAATTTACTATCTACAAGATTTTATTCGAGATTAAATGTATGTAATTTGAAAAAAAAAAAACATGTTAATAAATTGAAGCAACTGTAAAATGAAAACAAACAAATTGATTAAAAGGATAAATAATTACAACTAGAAACTCTAATTCTAATCTTAACAAAATATTTTTTTTTTTTTAATTTTTTCAAATGTTGTGACAAATTTAGTAGACTTTTTATTACAAAATGAATGTCACAATAAACTCCTATGGAAACATTATAAACATATTTTAGTTTATTATATCAGGTACGACTACTAACTTAAATGTATGTATATGTATTTATTTCTTAAATGAAAGTTTATGTATGATGTATACATGACTGCAAGTATTTATAAAGGGTGTTTTTTGAAGGCCGATAGAACTTGAAATTGTAAAAATAACACAAAAAAGTAAATTTTTATCAAAAAATATCTTTATTCGAGGGACCAAAACATGGAATTAACATTTGAAAATTATTTTTGGCATATGGCCACCGCGGCTGTTCTTGACGAAGCGCATTCTGGACGTCCAGTTATGGACCATGAATAACACGAATAATGTTGACATCCAATGAGCCAATTGTTGCTGATTTTCAGCATAAACCAGTGACTTCATGTGGCTCGTGAGATATAAAATCGCACGACCTTAGAGGCCGCGTAATTTTGAAATAAAGTTGTCGCCAAATTTAGATTTCAATAAATCGATGGTTGCGAAACCACATCTCGACCGAATAAGTGTCATCCATATATTCAAACAAAAATTTATTGATCACGGTGCGGTAACGCAAGCTTCGCACAGTGGTCCAAATGTTCAATCTTGCCGGAAAAAAGTAATTTTTTTAAATGTTTCAAAAGAAAATTTTTTGTATGGTAATTTGTTGACAAGTGTCCATAGTACATAACGGCATATTTTTTTCTTTAAATAGCTACACTAGCATTGATACATTGCTTCTAAAACAATTAATTGCTTTTTTGTTAAAAAATTAATATCTCAAGTGACATTTAACACTGCAAGGGAAATTGTCGTCAACAAAATAATTAGAACAATTATAAAAAAATTTGTTGGTGTAATTAATATAACAAATGTAAGAGTCGTCATCTATATAGATTTAGCTTTCTAATCTTTAAAAAATTAGCTGTCACTTTTTGCCTCAACGATTATTATTTCATTTAGAGTTTAACATGTCCAGTGCAAAGAAGGAGCTGTATTCTTATTTTTAAGGTTGGCGTGGCATTTCGCCCACTTGAAACTTTTTAATTAAAGGTAGCCTTTAATTCTTTCAACACATACAGAAAGACTGTGTGAAAATTTCAGGAAAATCGGCCTAGCCGTTTCGCCGTCTATAGGGTTCAAACAAACCCACAAATAAAAAAATTTACATACAAAAACACACATTCATGCACAAAAAAAGAAATTCTCAGATTGTTTCTATTGATGAAATCTATAAACGTACCAAGTTTCATGTCGGTACGGCTTTTCAAAAGCGAGTTATGACTTTTTTCCGGCTAGATTGAGTATTTGGACCACTGTGCTTTGGCTTAATTTTGTTAAGAAATAAGGTCCGATGATGCCACCAGTGTGTAGACCGCACCAAACGGTGCAACTTTTCTTGATATAATGGAGTATGTAGGGTCTTTTGTGGATTGGTTTCACTCCATATGCGGAAATTTTGTTTATTTACAAACTCTTTAAGCCAAAAATTTGCCTCATCGCTGAACACAATTTTGCGGTAAACTAGTCGTGTATAAGTTGCGCGGATCGATGACTGATTTTCAAAGTATATTTGAATTATTTGGTAACGTTGTTCAACCATCAATCTATTCATGATGATTTTCCAGAGTATACTATGTATGACAGTTTTGTTTGACAGTTAAAACCTTCGTAAGTTCTATCGGGCTAAATAAACACCCTTTATTTTCCTCAAATATTTTTAATTGTATTCATGTAAATGACATAAACAAACATACATTTATTTCAAAATAAATAAAATTTTTCTTTTTTTGAAAAATGTTCTACGTATCCTAAAGTTTCTCATTAAACATATTTTGTCAACAATATAATTAAAGTCAACAAAATGTATTTAACTGCAGAAAAAAGCTGATATTATTTTAAATTAATTTTTTATAAGAACTTTCACAAATTTTTTTTTTAGCTTATTTAATAAAATGTGACTTAATTATGTACCTACTATGTACATATAAAAGTAAAAAAATAAAACTGTTTTATTTTTTCGCAGTAAATTAATGTTATGTCGCATATAAAAGAATGCAGAAAATTTTTCAATCATCAACTGAAACTAATGTGAAAGTTATGTTGCAAGCGTAACTCAGAGTTCTGTATGTTGCTGCATAAGTTACATTACAACAAAAATGTTTCCGGTAAATAGAATAGGAAATGCAGACAAACGTCTGCATTACTCTAGAGATGAAAATATTCGTTAGTGTTTGTTTTTAAAAAAATATGTGTGGTTTAAATTAAAAAAAAATAAATATTTGTGTATTATATGACAACAATGACAATAATTAAAATAGTAAAGAAATAATTATTTGTCACTACTAAAAGTATACATATATCGCTCATTTGCTGCAGAAACGTCATAAGTAATCAAAACATAAATTTCGAGTTAGTAGCACCATTGCATAGTAAATAAGTTGTTTTAATAACTGAAAAAGTCTTGTTAACTAGCTTTTAAAATTTCTGTCAGAATCGCCATACAAGCATTTTTTCCTAATTCCATAACCTATTGTCTATTACTTGCAATAACGTATTATTTTTGTTGTGCGTTGCTGTTTGTGTGTTCAATATCGTTTAGTTATCTAGAAAAGTGATATATTTTGTTATATTTTTCTAAAAAATTAAAAGTTTCGAACTAGAGGTATGCGATTAATCGATTAATCCAACATATTAAGCAAGTTTCTGATTAATCAATTATACACATCGAATATTGTCGGTATGTACCTGTAATACTATCACTTAATTCGATTGCAGTTATTAAATAAATATAATAAGGCGTGAGATCGTAAAATTCTTAACTTCAATTTCCGTGTTCTGTTTTTGTCCTCTAAATTTTTAACAGCGTTCGTGTCAGGAACTTTTTGAGCATTGTATGTTTTTAAACCTGCATTAGCTTTAACTTTTCGTACCAAATAGTCCGAGCACTGAGCTAACCGGGCTGCTTTCCTACCGGATGTGTTGGGAGCTCTTTTGAAAATGCTTTCTATTTTTTTGGCTTTAGAAATATCATGTGGACCATTCCTTATACCAGAACCAGGTTTTATATCAACTGACAAGTTCTCCCGGTACTGTTTAATAACATTGGAAACAGTTTGATAGCACCCCCTTGATTGTTTGGCTAACTTTTTGTAAGACCAAGTTGGGTTTTGTTGAAAATATTTAATAATTTTAGTAAGCACTTTTTCTGGTCACTCATTTTAATCAGATTACAGAAATCTAGCCAGTAACTGGCTGTATTTCTATACAGAAATCTAGCCAGTAACTGGCTGTATTTCTATACAGAAATCTAGCCAGTAACTGGCTGTATTTCTATACAGAAATCTAGCCAGTAACTGGCTGTATTTCTATACAGAAATCTAGCCAGTAACTGGCTGTATTTCTATACAGAAATCTAGCCAGTAACTGGCTGTATTTCTATACAGAAATCTAGCCAGTAACTGGCTGTATTTCTATACAGAAATCTAGCCAGTAACTGGCTGTATTTCTATACAGAAATCTAGCTAGTAACTGGCTGTATTTCTATACAGAAATCTAGCCAGTAACTGGCTGTATTTCTATACAGAAATCTAGCCAGTAACTGGCTGTATTTCTATACAGAAATCTAGCCAGTAACTGGCTGTATTTCTATTCAGAAATCTAGCCAGTAACTGGCTGTATTTCTATACAGAAATCTAGCCAGTAACTGGCTGTATTTCTATACAGAAATCTAGCCAGTAACTGGCTGTATTTCTATACAGAAATCTAGCCAGTAACTGGCTGTATTTCTATACAGAAATCTAGCCAGTAACTGGCTGTATTTCTATACAGAAATCTAGCCAGTAACTGGCTGTATTTCTATACAGAAATCTAGCCAGTAACTGGCTGTATTTCTATACAGAAATCTAGCCAGTAACTGGCTGTATTTCTATACAGAAATCTAGCCAGTAACTGGCTGTATTTCTATACAGAAATCTAGCCAGCCAGTAACTGGCTGTTTTTCTATACAGAAATCTAGCCAGCCAGTAACTGGCTGTGTTTCTATACAGAAATCTAGCCAGTAACTGGCTATATTTCTATACAGAAATCTAGCCAGTAACTGGCTGTATTTCGATACAGAAATCTAGCCAGCCAGTAACTGGTTGTTTTTCTATACAGAAATCTAGCCAGTAACTGGCTGTATTTCTATACAGAAATCTAGCCAACCAGTAACTGGCTGTATTTTTATACAGAAATCTAGCCAGCCAGTAACTGGCTGTATTTCTATGCAGCCAGTATATTTATATTAGAGTGACTTCGTATGGAGAGAAAAAAGTGATTTTGTTATTATTGAACATATCTATGATATAAGTATATAATAATAATTTATTTTGTTCTTCGATTATTCGAATGCCAACCCTAGAAATTACCCTATATTGGGATTATTAAGGGCGTATAGATTCAAGATTAATTATGATTAATGAAATTGCATTTAATCTATAGTTAAACAAGTTGCAAAGTATTTGAAAAGTATTCTTAAGCAATGCTAATTTGTAAAGTATTCTCCAGTCGTTGGCATTTCTCTGCTTGTCTTTATGTTTTAAAATACTAACTAGTATTTATTAATTCATATTTTTAGTAATACTCTCATTCTGTCACTCATATGCTTACATTTATTAACACATTTTCAAAATATCTCATTGAGTTATTTTACCTAACAATGCATTTCATGTTTACATAAAACCAAAAATATTTAAAATTAAAGTACATGTATGAATTTTGTCAAAAGCAAAAACATTATTGTAAACAAAAATTCGATATTTATACTCGTGATATACAACTATTTATCGTATTGAATTTTTGCCTTTGAGCGGTCGTTGTGTATAAATTGAATCAACCCAGCAAAAAACTTTACATACTTAGTAAGCCAGCAAGTTATATTGGAGCAAAGTGATAACTACTTATTATTTGACTAAAATACTAGTTATTTTTGTTCGCGATTTGAAAAAATGCATGGGTACCACTTACAAATGTTCTTATATTCAGCCCAGGGGGTAGATTCTGGTTCTGTGAAATGGTGAAATGAAAAAAAAAACTTTTCATTTTCGTTTTCATAAGAACTTTTCGTATTATCATTTCACAATTACACAAATTGCGATTCCCGTTCATTTAATAAGAAAGTGTTGCATTCCATTGTAGCCGTGAAACTTTTGTATATATGTTAATAAAATGTAAAAATCAAATGCAGATGGAGAAGCTTAGCAGTTTTAAACCGGCGCTAAGCTGCAAACGAGTTCATTTTTTTAACAGCTGTTTCATTTCACTTGTTATTTTCGTATGAAAACGTTTGAATTTATTTATAATTTTTTCACTAAACGAGAATCAGAAACTCTATGAAAATATGAATAAACTTTTCATTTCACCGTTTCACAGAACGAGAATTGGCCCCCAGGTATAAGTAGTTACATTCACACCAAGAATAGTTATGTAGTTAAAAAAGAAATAGAAAATAAAATTGCCTTGAGTGGGAATCGAATCGACACATTGTTTTCCTGTGTTTGAGTTATTTTATCGTCAGTTAACAATGGTTTTAACATATACATATCAATTAACTTATGTGATGTTTTTCAATAGCGAACGAGTGCTTTGAGTGAAAATTTTACATGTATTTTATTTTTGTTACAATAACGAAACACATGTTAAATTTCCACTCAAAGAACTCGTTTAGATTAGAAAAACAGCACATTAATATGAAAAAAATTACTGGCTTCGACTGGTGTTGAACCACTAACGTCTCGTTTTTCAGTCAAACACACTAGATAGCTTTGCTAAATGCAAAAGTTCATTACCAACCTGTATAAAAATAAGTACCTGCGCTACTAAATAAAATAATGTTCAGTCATTACAAAATAATGTATGTGGTAGCAATTAGTTACCACATACATTATTTTGTAATGACTGAACATTGTATTATTTAGTAGAGTAGGTAGTAGTTTTTATACATTAACAAAATTTATAAAAATTTAGCTGGGAACGTATTAAACAACTAATACCTGGGCAACGTGTAGTAACATACGTGGATTTAGTGGTGGGAAAAGAATTTTCAATATCAATTTCTCGTCTCGAATTCATTTTCTTACAAGTTTAGTACAAAGTTAAACAAACAAAATTAAGTTATTTTATATTTTTAATCATATTTAGTGGAGAGGGGTATCTTTGCTGTCTTGGACAATAGTCATCCGACGAAAAATAATGATAAATCGAAATAAAAAATAAAAGAGAAATAATAGTGGTGTTATGTCAATTAAATAACAACAATGAGGAACATCCAATAGCTTTTTATTCTCAAAAGTAATACTTAATGCCAGAGACAGAAATTGTATATTGATTTCTTAGCAAAGTATCCGAGTTCCAAAAGTGGCAATAGTTATATATTTGTAGTCATGAATCATTTCTCAAAATTTATTTTCTTGTTTAAAACAAACGAATTTTCATATTGAAATACTTTTTTCAAAAATTCATAAAACAAATCTATAAGCCAATTAACCCTTCAAAGTTCAAATGGCTACTGTGGCTACAGTTGTTAGTATTTTTTACTAAAAAAGCTTTTTTAGTTTTGGAGATATTGATTTTTGACCGCTTCTCCATATAAGAGAAACCACTGTGCGACGGTTACGTTCGACATAATGGAATTACCCATATGGATGAAATTTTATGAGTTTTTTGATTATAATTTGTTGTCGATATCAGATAATTTCTAAATCTTTTCTATTTAAACATCCATTGGGAAAAGAAATACAAAAACTATGTTTAATTGGATCTTTTTCCAACATTTAATTTTTTTGTTGAAAATAATGCTACTACATATCCAAAACTCTAAACTTCAAATAAAGTCTGCAACCTCTAAACATTAGTCGATTTGGTTCAAATTTTCAGAATTTGGTTTCTAGACCTTGGCAGAATCGAAAATCCAAAAGTACAAAGTAAGGGCCAGCCTAATGTATGTGTATTATAAAAGAATACAAAATACTATATTCTCACTTTCTTAGCACCAATTTATATTGTAAAATTTCGCCTATTTTCAAGTGACATCCCGAACATTTATAGTTCTGGTAGTTGTGATTCAAAACCAACAAACCTCATAGGTATATGTTAGGTTTTAGTAGTTGGTTGATAAAATTCATATACAATATTTTATGTTCCTTTATTCGCCTACAAACTTTTCCAATATAAGTTTCTCTATAGATATAAACGCACAAGCAAACATACGTCAATACATGTATAGATATACTAACTTATTATTGATACGTTCACGCGGCCATTGTCAGTTGCTATCACTGTTAACATCAGTGTCATTAAAATCAGCAGAAGCATTACCATCATACTCGAATTCAATGAAAATACAACTCAATGACTGAGTAAGTGCGTGAATGAATGAATAAGTGAATGTGCGAACGAATATATGAAACCCAAGGGCTAAGAGGATTTTCTAAATTATTATGAATTGTTGTTTAACGTCTCTACTAGAGTATCCATTCGACTATATTCTACTATTTTCGAATAAAAAATAATTCAAACAATGGTTGTCACAAACATATATTTGTTTACAGTAACCATATATATGGTTGATACAATCATATGAATTGTAAATTAACCTTACTATTGTTACCACAATCAAATAAATAGTTACTGTGAGTATAATATTGTTAAAAATGTTGAAATGGTTACAGTAAGAATTCACAAATGTTGAAATGGTTTCAGTAAACATGCACAACTATATTTTTTTTCTGCGTGTATGTTTCTTATTTATAGGAAAAATTAATTTTTTTCAACGGCACTTTTTTCAGATTAAAGAAATAAATCAATACTTCCCACATATGACGCTATGTAGGCAACAAATTTTACATTTTCGAAGCAAAAAATATTTTGTTGTTACCCTATCGAATTCACAAAAAGCTGGTTTAACTCAAAAAATATATTTATTTCGAATTATCTAGCACTATTTTCAGATATGAAACTAATAAAAAATTTCTAGGGGATATTCCATCCCATGGAAGGCGCCATTATTACTAAAATAAAATTTTTCTTTTAGAATTTAAATGAATTTATTTTCGTGAGTTATCTTCATAAGTGGGCCTTTAATATGGTAAATTATGGATCGATAAACATTTATGTAGACCGCGTGATTTATTTCTATATAAAACATGTTTATCAAAAACCTATTTTTGGAAACAACATTTTTATTTTAGTAAGTTTTTGTTATTTAACAACGTGCTTTCTTCACAGTTATAAATATTATGTGGATAAATTCACTGAAATTTATTGTTGGGATGCGTATTTCAGATCTGCTTAAGTCAGATCATCGGAAAATCTTTTCAAAAGGCTTTAGAAAAGCTAAAGATATTATACAAATTAAACTATAGAGCGAATAAGTATTATAGACACTCAAGTTTTACTTGTAAATATATCAAAACTTAGTGTAAACACCAACAATAAACAGTGATTTTATATTTAACTACTTTCCCTACTCTTATTTGGGTTGAATTTTTTCTGAATACCAATATTATTAAGACTTTTATGCTCGTTAAAGTAATTTTCGGAAGTGTGCCTTATATACAAGCTACTATCAACTATGAATCGATCCGTATATAAAACTTATTTGTGGAAAAATTGTTGAAATAATTGACCGATTTTTTTCGCTTTAGATAGGCTTAGTTCTTGGGCCGAAAGTAATATCTTCAAAATTGCAAACTGTACTTTGCACACAAGTTTTCAGGGAGAGCTAGACATCCAGATAGACGGACGTCTGTCTGGTCGGCTTAGAAAGTTTCTGAAGCATACCTTACGGCCTTTAGTGATACCTTTTTGCTAAAATAAATAATACTAATAAAAATGTTAATTGAGAATGTGATGGTGAATGTGATATTAAAAGTGTTTTCGATAGTGACATTGATGAAATAAGCGATGAACATGATTAAAATATATATAAGTGATGTTATTAAAGATGACTTTAGACACTAATGAATATTATAGCCAAACACGGTCCTTAGGGTCCGAAGATTAATCGGCTTTTTACACATACACAACGCGATTGTCAAAAATTTTTTATATAATATTTTAAAATAAATACAAATTTTATTCAATAGCACTCTAGTCATAGGGTAACATAGAGATGAGACGTAATTGTCAAAAACCTAAGTCTGTTGTCAAAAACCTAACTCTTGCAACAACAAAATACATGCTAGTTAATGTATTTTTTTGTTGTAGTTGTTGTATTTTTGTTTGACAAATCAGAGTGTCTCGTTTCTATGTATAATGTTTTATGACTCTAGCTTCCAACAAAGAAGGTTGCATTGAATTTAATATGAATTTGTTTTTGTCACATAAACAATTAATAAAAACAAAAAAATACAGCATTAATATTTCCTTCAGTGTGAAATAAACCCAACACATTCTTAAATGAAGCTTCTCTCTTTAAGACTGACTCTGTATTATATAAACAAATTTAAATCATTGGAATAATTTGACTAATTTTAAACATGTAATCGAATTATTCGAACAAGCTGAGTTATTCGAGTTATTCGTTTTATTCGAACAAAATATAAATCTAATAATTTGGCTACCCAAGTCTATACATACGAATGTGTGCTTTTGGTTATACGAACTTTCATTCACACAATTACCCATCACTACCTACATACCCACGTAATACCAAAATACATACATATTGTATTCGATGTTGAATGTATTTTGTAGGCTGATAAATACACATACTATACAAAATTCAATACGTTATAATATCCCTTATGATCAACTAACTATTTACACATACATATATATGTACATATGTATGTATTTTTGAATGTGTAAACTTATGTGTAGCAAAAACTATAATGATGAATCCAATAATATTGTGTTTGTATTATGAATACTTACATAAGTCTAGTTTTGATAGTTTTCTCACGAATATCACATTTGTCGTTTATTAGCTGGCTGCTTTTTTATGCTCAACTACATACATTCTATTTCATTTGTTACTTTTTTCCTTCTCTCTAAACATAGATTTTAAAGACCTAATTGTCTTTAAGTAATGGGAAATTATGCATTGAATTGGTAACAATTTTGTTAGAGGATTATGGAAATTGAGCTACTTAGATTTAAGTTACAATTTGTTACAAATTATATAAAAATTAATGATGTTTGTATAACTAAGTTTTGATTATTTACTTAATTTGTACAAACTTAAGGCTCTGTGAAATAAAATAGGGTTTTTGTGTGTACAAGATATGATTTAAATGGTGGGGCATTTATTTTCGTTCGTATGAGACTAATAGTCATATGGAAACAGGCAATTAGTGTGCTCAAAAACATGATAAGAATAGCACTTCTACCACTTTTAAGCTAATAAGATCTAAATTTGTAGTGAGTTATAATTCAATAGAAACTTTTTTTTAAAACACAATTTCACATTTTACCAAATATATACAGTACCGAGCATAAAAAATGCAACGCTATGCTATGTGATTTTCTACATCACTGAATTTGCTCAAAAAGGTATCCAATTGTCCACATCTGCTGTTTATACTCTACACCACCATAGTGGGGAGGGTATATTGGATTTGTGCAGATGTTTGTAATGCCCAAAAATATTATTCTAACACCCACCTTAAAGAGAAAGTGATTCTGAGTCGATCAAACGATGTCCGTCCGTCCGTCTGGCTGGCTGGTTGTCCATGTAAACCTTGTGCGCAGAGTACAGGTCGCAATTTTGAAGATATTTCGATAAAATTTGGTACATATAACTTCTTCGGCCCAAGGACCAAGCCTATTGAAACTGGCTGAAATCGGTTCATTGTCCTACCGAAATTGGACTTTATCGGTCATAAATGTTTAATTTGTATATGTATCTACACAAATAAGTTCTATATATACAGAATTCATGTCACCAAATTTTATGATGATCGGTCCATAATTAGTCATAGCTCTTATATAAGGTCTGCTTCCGATAATCACTTTAACGATCATAAATCTCCTAAAAATGTTGGTATACACATAAAATGCAAAATAAATAACTTTCATATAGACATTAATCACACCACCTAATTTCATGATGATCGGTCCATAATTGGTCATAGCTCCCATATAAGGCCCACTTCCAAAATCGCTCACGAATATAAATTATTGAAATTTTGAATGAAAAATATTTTTGCTCATTTACTTAGTGTAAGGTCAAGCCCGTCCATACTTTTTTACTTGTTTTATATTCTTACTAGCAGATACAGAATGTACCGCATGTACCTAATGTAGCATTTTAGGTGTCTGAAACCATCTTCGGAAAATTTCCTTTCCAATGAAACCAGTTTGGAGCTAATCAGTTTGATAGTTTCAAAGTCTATAACGGACATAGGTAGAAATATTTTTTGTGTTTTATATATATAGATTGATTATAGGCATAGACATTTTGTCCAATATTTTTTTTTTACGTAAGGATAATTATAAATTTTTTAATAAAAACTGTGGAAAAATTGTGCGAGCAATAAAAATGCAACTCTAAGAAAATTGACTTGATTTTTAAAATTTTGAAAAAAATAATTATTACAAATTGCTAAAAACTAAGAACAGAGAACGAAAAATTCTTAACATACATATATGTTAATAAAAATGAAACCACTAAACTTAGAGTTTTGATTTTTATACCCTTCATCTTCGTGAGAAGGGTATATATAAGTATGTCATTCCGTTTGTAATTTTCATAATATAATTTTCCGACCATATAAAGTATATATGTTCTGGATTCTTATAGATAGCGGAGTCGATTAAGCCATGTTTGTCTGTCTGTCTGTCTGTCTGTCTGTTTAAATCAATTTTCTAAAGATCCCAGATATCTTCGGGATCCAAGTCTTCAATAATTCTGTCACACATGCTTTCGAGAAATGAGATATGAGCAAAAAACCGAGACAACCTCTGAAAATTTCATCAACAAAAAAGCAACAAAACGTATGATTGGATGTGTGTTGGTTTCATTGCTTTACCTTCGTGAGAAGGGTATTTATAAGATTGTCATTTCGTTTGTAACTTCTACAATATAATCTGTTCGTCAGCAATTAAATGTAAAATTTTTAAAAGTTTTCTTGATATATTTAGAATGCTGTACGCTGAAAGTGGGCAATTAATGCATTCACAACAAAGGTGAAGGGTATATAAGATTCGGCATAGCCGAATACAGCACTCTTACTTGTTTTTCTTAACATTGTAGTAACTGTCACCAGTTTAATTTTTATGCATGTAAAAATACTGGTATTACTACTACGCATGCCCGTTCCCACAACAACTCTCACAAAACTTAACAATTGAAAACAGCTGTTTTGAAAACATTTTTATAGAAACGAAATACAAATTAACCGCATACACTCACGCATATATTATACTAGTATAAAAAAATATAATAAGGCTGATGTAAGTGGCTGTGAAAACTTACATACACACAAAGTCAACGACCTATTATTACTATTATTCTTAAAATGAATGCAAATCATACATAGATACAATACATAGGGTGGCCCTTATTTTGAACTCCTGAATTTTTGAGTAAAATGCTGAATTCTTGAATAAAATCGGATAACGTTTAGAGGTTGCAGATTTTAATTGAAGTTTCGAATTTCGGGTCAAAGTTTTAATATTTTCTAAAAAATTCTGAATTAAATGTTGTAAAAAATCCAATTAAAAATAGGTTTTGTATTGCAATTAACCATAGAAGTTTAATATACAAAATGAACAATTTTCAAACATCGCTAACCCATTACAACTTGATACCAAAAAAAATCGTAAAATTCCATAAGTGTGTGAAGATAAATTCGAATTTGACTAGCTCCGACAAAAACCGAATTTTTTAACATTGACCATGTTACATATCTCTATTAATCATGTGTGGCTATATTTAGCTTTTTTCAATTTTCTTTAGCCAGTAAAAAATTAATTTAGCCATTAGCCATTTCTATTTTTATTTAGCCTTTTTTGTGGCTAAATCAAAAATTATTTACTCTATTGATCACAAATGTTTGGTTTTGAAAATTAGTAAAATCAGTTAAAAAAATATCCAGGATTATGATAACAAAGATTAACTAAAGAGGTTGAACCAGTAAACAATAATGGATTCAAACACATATTTACAAATCATACTTTCCATACATCCGTCACAATTGCTGTAAATCTCATTTTTAATTTCAAATTATATCAATTTCCATACTTCATTCTTGCCTGTACCACTGTGCGTCGTCGCAGGCAAGTAAGGTTGCTAAAATCAAAAACTTCATGTGCCCCTAAAAAAATATTGAATAAACCTATTTTACAGGAAAGTGTCCAACAATTTCAAACATGCTTTTTTAAATCTTTTCTGGAATATTAGTATTACAAAAAATTTAAAAATTAATTAAACAATATTTTTTTTTTTTAATTTTTCTGGAATAATTTTAAATTAAAAGAAACATAAAAAATCAAAAATTTTAAAAAATATTTTATTTTACTTTTCCACAAATTTCAACTTTGCTAAACCATAAGTATGCACTTAAATACTCATATCATATGATGAACAATTATCTATCATATGCCTTTTTAATTTGTTGATTATCTCATTTGGTTCAAAAGTTATGATTATTGCAAAGAAAAGACACAAATGACGCCAAATTAAAAAAATTAAATTTTTTTTTTTTTTTTTTTTCAATTGTTTAAACCTGTAGTATAAAATAATTCTATGATACTAAAAAATGCATTCAACATTTTTCGATTGATATGGTAATTATGAAAATACAGGACCGTAAATGTATGCAATGAATAAGTAGTACGTTCATCAGCGATTTTGGTGTTACATTTCACCCAATGTATTATGAAAAGTTTAATTGCGCTCTTGAACCTACATTTTATTTTTTGATAAAACAAGTTCTAAGGATTACGACGATATGATTTTTTGTAATGAATATGATTTTAGTAATACCCCTTGCAATTAAGTACATAAAAGTATATTTTTGTCAAAATTTCTAAATGTGTAAAGGGATTTGAAACTAGACCTAATGAAGTAAGCCTGGACAAAAAATTGGCTAACACCACAAAGCGCCACAAAGTAGAATTTTAAGCAATTGTTTAACCCTAGCTCTGGCACCAATATTTTTCTACGAATCTTGGCACTATTTTTCTTATATTATCATATTGTTTGGGATACTCCATGAACCATTAGGGATACTTTGCCTCGAGGTTACGCAATTAATACCGATTCCTTTAAATAAATTACTGAAAGGATATCAAAATTGTACATGGATTTATATCCCTGGTGCAACATGCCATCAAGCGTCCATAAAATTTTAATACATGAGACTGATATTATAAAATGCGAGGGATTGCCAATAGAAATTGTCTCAGAAGAAGCAATGGAATCCAGAAATAAAAATTTCCGTAATTATCGAGAATTCCACACTCAAAAAAAGACGCATGAGAAAACTATGCAAGATTTAGTTAATACATTGTTTAATTCATCGGACCCTTATATATCACCACTGTAAAAAAAATCTTCCATCAACTATCGAGCCTTGCAGCCTCTTTCAAACGATGTATCTGTACATATTGCAGATACATTTTACGTACCTATTATAATTCATTTATCATGATTGTTAAGTGATTAACAGTGCTGTGTTGACTGTAATCAATGTACAAAATGTAGTTTTTGTCTGAACAAGATAAATTCCAATTCATAGTTAAAAATAAATGCATATCTCAATTACAAATTTTATATTTTCAAAAATGTTTTTAAATGAAATTTCACAGAAAAAAAAGGTAACATTTATTAACTAATTAAAGAAATTTGTTTGAAATATGATTTAAATTTTCAATATTTTTTTTTTTTAATTATATATCAGAAATTTCGTTTAGACATTTACTAACAATTTTAGTTGTTAAAATGTAAAAAAAAAAATTTAAAATAAAAAAATAAAAAATTGTTTTGTTTCATGAAAATTTTTTTCTTTTACAAATTATAAAGAAATTTGACCATTCGATGTGTTAAGTTGAATAATTAACTACAATATAGCGATAGGCTAAAAAATGGGCATTTTAATCATCAAATATGTCGAGTGTAAAAATAACTCAGAACAGTAATAGAAGAATCGATCGAGAATTCTTCTATTACTGTTCTGAAAAATGTTTAACATACATATATGTTAATAAAAATGAAACCACTAAACTTACAGTTTTGAATCTTTTTTTATTTTATTGAAATTATTGTTACAATTTACAAAAAAAAAAAATAAAATATTTTTATAGTTCTAATCACTAATGATGAAATTTTAAACCTTTTTCGAAAACCCTTCCATTATGGTTTTTATAGTGCTTTATGTCTCTTTGTTCGAACAGGTTGTCCATCTCCGTTTAAAATCTAAAACAGTTTTGGACACCTTTTTCGTGCTCTTCAATTCTCTTTTAACAAGAGCCCAATATCTCTCCACTAGACTCAGCTCCAGGCAGTTTGGAGGAATTGCCTCTCTTGGTACAAATACCACATTATTGGTCTTGTACCACTCAAGGCCTTTCTTACCATAGTGACAGATGCCAAATCAGGCCAAAAATAAGTGGACACATCAAGAAGTCTTATGAATGGAGGCTCCCTTTTTTTTAAACATTCCTTGATGTAAATTTCGGTATTTAGAGAGCCCTTTGTAACAAATGTTTGGCTTTTTTGCCGCAACTGCATATTGCTTGCCATACCAAGAGCTTTTTGGGAAATTTTGTCTGCTATTGGGTCCTAAACTTTTCTTCAACATTCCCTCGAGCATCTGCAACATAAAAAAGTTGAACCAGAAGTTGCAAAAAATGTTTCATACGTACATTTCGTCATCCGTTATGCAGCGGGTATATTTTTTGTATAAAATTTGACTTCAATTTCCGAGCTCTGTCTTTGGCCTCTAAATTTTTAGCAGAGTTCCTTTCAGGAACTTTTTTAGCCTTGTAGGCTTTTAAACCTGCATCGGCTTTAACTTTTCGTACCAAATAGTCCGAGTACTGACCTAAACGGGCAGCTTTCCTACCGGAGGTGTTGGGAGCTCTTTTGAAAATGCTTTCTATTTTTTGGCTTTAGAAACATCATGTGGACAATTCCTTCTACCTGAACCAGGTTTTATATCAACGGACAAGTTCTCCCGGTACTGTTTAATAACATTGGAAACAGTTTGATAGCAGACCTTTGATTGTTACCAAGTTGGGTTTTGTGGAAAATATTTAATAATTTTAGTACGCACTTTTTTTTGGTCACTCATTTTAATCAGATTAACAACAAATGAACATAATTGACATTAAACATAATAACTGACATGCTTTACAAAGGTAACTTGATAAAAAAAAAAAAATCAAATAATACTTGGGTTAAAAGTTTTAATGAAAAACGTCTGTTAAGAATTTTACGATCTCAGTCCTTATATATATGTATACATACATATATCAATTTTCTCAGCATATATGCTTTAACCTTATATTTTAAACTAATGTTTGTTACAAAAATAAAAAAAAAAAAACAATTAATAATATCAAATTGCATTTATTCTTTTTAATTTGAGAAGATGCTATTGCATATACATATAATCCACTAGTAAAAATATTCAATATGACAAAAATATTATTGTTGACTCATTTTGAAAACTTGAAACTTAATAAAAGTATGCAATCTCTAAACGTTATACGAGTTTGCTTACATTTTCAGCATTTCGTCGAAGCATCAAAAATTCAAAAAGTGTTAAAAGAGCAAGCCTAATACACCCACACATACATGAGTATTCAAACGTGTTGGTACGTTTGTATGAGTGTATTCATGATGTTATTTAGTTAAAAAGCATTAAATTCTCACCATTATACACATGTGTTTTCAAATAGTTAAAAAGAAAATAACCAAAGAACAAGACGAATAATAAAATAAAATAAAACAATGACAATAACAATGGTCTATAGCTACTCAAATATACACAATAAGTCTGAGACTTGTCAATTTTGTTTTGTTTTTGAAATGAAATTGAAGTACTTAGTACGTTCATACGTGTTTGCAGGCAAGTATTTGCGATAAACAGAAATTACGCCAACAACAACAACAATGCAACTGACAACGCCAATAGTAACAACAACAAAAATCACCTTTAGCAATACATACTGACATTTCTAGACTGAGAAAAAAAAGAAGCAAATAGAAATAGAACAACATTTAAATGTTAGTATGTATGAATCTGTGTATTTTCGCCATCTATGCACTGAAATGTCAATAAATTTTTGTGATAACCCTTCATCGAAAAATGTGGTTGAATGATTACGTCATTATCCTTGCTACATATAAACATTAGAGTGACAATCAGTTGTATGGAAAAAAATTTGAGTTCGATTTTTTAATGGTGCCGGGTGGAAAATTGTGACACTAGGTCTAAAAGATAAGTACTGAAAATTTGAGCCAAATCGGACAACGATTTCGCGACACGCATCGAGGTCAAAGGTCAGATATATGCAAAATTTTACTATTTATATGAAATAAATTTGTAAGACTCCTTAACTTTCTGCATTATGTTACATAAATATGTAGAATTATTTATATTAATGAAGATTACAGTCAAAAAATATTTTTCAGGTCAAACCTATATCTCCTTTGGGTCAAATTGACCCACAAACTGTATTATCGTTAAAATTCGGAAAAAAATTCAAATTTTTCAGTTTTTTTAAAAATTTTGCTACTAAATAATTATTTTTGCAATCGAATGCATAAGAATCCAAATGTGTAATTACGTACGTTCTAATGAGATATAAAAGATAAAAATTGGTTAAAAAATTTTAAAGTTATTAAAAATTCCCCAGACCATTAACGTGTCTCAGGCCACTTGAACAAGAAATCTAGAAACAAAATTAACATAGTTTAAGAAATATTAAAATAAAAGCTAATTTTTACTTAAAATATATCCATATTTACATTCATATGAGTTTTTGTCTTTGTAGAATACCGTTAAACTATTCGCAAAAAATTTATTTTTTTTAACGGCAGTTTCAAATCTCCATTTTCAAATTTTTAAAAATTTTGTTAAACAAATTTCCGAATTTTTAGATCATCACATTGGGATTTATTGAGATCATAATAGAGAATAAAAATATG
The DNA here is from genome assembly GCA_942486065.2 of Calliphora vomitoria. Classification (NCBI taxonomy): domain Eukaryota; kingdom Metazoa; phylum Arthropoda; class Insecta; order Diptera; family Calliphoridae; genus Calliphora; species Calliphora vomitoria. Next base: position 66,190,625 of record OW818029.2, read on the forward strand.
AAAAAATTATGTCACCGTTTTTTCGTACCTACGATTTAAATTTTGTGATTTTCGTGAAAAAATATTTTTTTGGCCATAATTTGGCGATTGAGAGTAATTTCCTTACTGTTACGAATTTTAAGTAAAACCTATACAGAATTTTATAACTCAAATAATTTTAGATATACTATGAAATTGTTACTAAAATCGGAAAACGTTAACCCTTAAACCGTGAAGGTCAAAGGTAAAATTTAGCAATATTTGGAATTTCTAAATGAAAGATAGATCATACATCGAAAGTGACAGTTTTCGACCACAAATAAATGATTTCTTGTTGAAAAACTTTCATTACGTAAAATATCACTGACTCTCTATATCAGTATAAATAGTGAAACCTAGATGCATCCACTTGATGATATGTTATGTTTTGCCACATTACCCCAATTCACCGACAGGCTAGGTCCATAATTAAATCCAAAGATAGGGTTGGAAGTTTGTCGAAGTAGGTCAGTTAGAAGAATAAGAAATAGAGGAGAATTACCAGATACAGGTGGTATACCTAAATGAATCTTGAACTCGTTTAGTGCTGAGAATGCTCGATATAACACGATAGACACGATAGTATTGCAAGCAGTATTTACTTTTATTTTATGTTTTTTTTTATAACTTGTCACCCTGAAGCTCATCTACTATTTAAACTGGGTGGATACAAGGTAAATTTTCTGAATGCATGAATCACCCACACTTCATTTCAATCGGACCTGTGGATGGGAAGCTACATAAGGACTGAGATCGTAAAATTCTTAACACACGTTTTTCATTAAAACTTTTAACCCAAGTATTATTTGATTTTTTTTTTGATCAAGTTACCTTTGTAAAGCATGTCAGTTATTATGTTTAATGTCAATTATGTTCATTTGTTGTTAATCTGATTAAAATGAGTGACCAGAGAAAAGTGCTTACTAAAATTATTAAATATTTTCAACAAAACCCAACTTGGTCCTACAAAAAGTTGGCCAAACAATCAAAGGTATGCTATCAAACTTTTTCCAATGTTATTAAACAGTACCGGGAGAACTTGTCCGTTGATATAAAACCTGGTACAGGTAGAAGGAATGGTCCATATAATGTTTCTAAAGCCAAAAAAATAGAAAGCTTTTTCAAAAGAGCTCCCAACACCTCCGGTAGGAAAGCAGCCCAGTTAGGTCAGTACTCGGACTATTTGGTACGAAAAGTTAAAGCCAATGAAGGTAGCATACAAGGCTCAAAAAGTTCCTGGCAGAAACTATGCTAAAAATTTAGAGGCCAAAGACAGAGCACGGAAATTGAAGTCAAATTTTATACAAAAAATATATAGCTGCTGCATAATGGATGACGAAATGTACGTATGGAACATTTTTCGCAGCTTCTTGGTCAATTTTTTTATGTTGCTGATGCTCGAGGGAATGTTGAAGAAAAGTTTAGGACCCAAAAGCAGACAAAATTTCCAAAAAAGTTCTTGGTATGGCAAGCAATATGCAGTTGCGGCAAAAAACCAAACATTTGTTACAATGGGCTCTATAAATACCGAAATTTACATCAAGGAATGTTTACGAAAAAGACTGTTTCCATTCATAAGACTTCTTAATGTGTCCACTTATTTTTGGCATGATTTGGCATCTGTCACTATGGTAAGAAAGGTCTTGAGTGGTAAAAGCACAATAATGTGGTATTTGTACCAAGAGAGGCAATTCCTCCAAACTGCTGAGTACAGTGGAGAGATATAGGGATCTTGTTAAAAGAGAATTGAAGAGCACAAAAAAGGTGCCCAAAAGTGTGGTATATTTTAAACGGAGATGGACAACTTGTTCGAACAAAGTGACATAAAGCTTTATAAAAACCATAATGGAAGGGTTTTCGAAAAAGGTTCAAAATTTCATCATAAGTGACTAGAACTATAAAAATATTATTCTTGTAAATTGTAACAATAATTTCAATCAAATAAAAAGAGATTCAAAACTGTAAGTTTAGTGGTTTTATTTCTATTAACATAATTGTATGTTAAAAATTTTTCGTATTATTTCTTTGAAATACTATGAATGAGAAAAAATATAATTGTACAGATTTATCGTAACGATTAGCATAATTGTAGCATCATATTAGAGTATCCAAAAAAAAGTGTATTTAAAAGTTTCTGTTTTTGTCATTTATTATGATATATTATATACTCCTACATTTTATCAGTGTGTGCAGTGTATGTCGTTTTGTATTTGTTAGATTTTTCATATGAATTTTTATAAAAAACTAGCTTCAGACAATATTTTTACTCATAGTACGTTTATAAAATGTGTATCTACCTTGGTTTTATCATTCTCAGATATATTTTTTTTGGAAATTTTTGACGTATGTATGTATATTGTATTGTACCCCAAGAATTAGTCTTTCATCTACTGAAACATAAGTATTTATAAAATTTTGGTTCATCTCTAAAATTATGGATGACAATTATGTAAGTACACTTTTATAAAGTTTTGCAGTTTTTCGAAAATATTCAAGACGTCATATATCTGGACTGGAGAGGGTACCCAGTCAAGAAGCCAATGATTTTATAGTAATATTTGAATATGGGCATTTCTATTATGGCGTGACGTGACATTTGTTAAAAAAGATAATAAAAAAAGTCAAATTTGTAAAAAGTTTTTTTGTTTATATTTACGAAGTAATTAAGTACTACTTTATTGAGAAAAAAGTATACGATAGCGTGACGTTACCAAAAACAGAAGTGCGGTTTTGACTTGCATTACAGAATTGCATATCTTTGCGAATTGGGCAAGATTTTTTGTGTAAAACCTTTTGTAGTAGGATTTGGAATAATATAAATTTATTCTCCGAATTATGAAATTTAAAAATCTTTCCTTCTTTCTTATTTGTTGGCCTTAGCATCTGACGTGACGTTACATGGGAGCTATGACCAATTATGGAGCGATCGCCATGATATTAAGTCTCGTAATTTATGTCTATATGAAACTTATTTCTGTTGAATTTTATGTGGATACCAAAATTTTTAAGTGATTTATGCTCGTTAAAATCATTTTCGGAAGTGGGCATTATATGGTAGCTATGACTAATTATGGACCGATCATCATAAAATTAGGTGTCTACCGTATATACGAAACTTATTTGGATCGAAATTTGATTTGAATTGATTAACTTTTAATTTTTTCGTCTGGGTGGACTTTTCGCTGGAAATGACCACATATAATAACTGTGGTAAAGTTCCTTGAAATTGAAAGACGACAATACAATCCGAATAGCAATTTGATATTCTATGTGTTACATTCACAAGCACTTTTTTCCAAAATACATATATTAATTCATAGCGTGAATAAAATTCGTCGCAACCATAATATCTTGTCACAAGCGTACTAACAAAAATAAAAATAACAACAACAAAATGTTGGTGCAAAAGAATTTATGTTAAATATTTAAGATCCAACTGACACTTTAAATTGAAATTCTTGAGCACGAACAACAGAAGTGAATAAAGAAGACTAGAGATATTGTGTATGACTACATATCCGCTCATTTGCTCCATGTCGTCATAACTCAAAAAATATAATTTTTCAGGAGACTCATTTTTAGTTTGTAATCTATATAAATAAAAATCAATTGTCGTTCGTTGGTAATTGCATCAGTTGAGAACGGCTAGACCGATTTGGACAATTTTTTTACTGAAATGTTCGTCATAGTCCAACTTAGGTTTTTACGGAAAGAAAAATTGACCACGCCCACTTTTACGCCCACTTTTTTCCATTTATCTAAAATCGGAAAACGGCTGCACCGATATGGCTAATCTTTTATTTAAATGATCGTAGTAATCTAATTTAAGTTTTTACTGAAAGAAAAATTTACCACGCCCACTTTTACGCCCACTTTTTTCCATTTATCTAAAATCGGAAAACGGCTGCACCGATATGGCTAATCTTTTATTTAAATGATCGTAGTAATCTAATTTAAGTTTTTACTGAAAGAAAAATTTACCACGCCCACTTTTACGCCCACTTTTTTCGATTTATCTAAAATCGGAAAACGGCTGCACCGATTTGTCAAATTCTCCTTATTTTTCGGCTTATTTGTAAGTAAAGTTTTTGCTGGGATATTCTTATGTTGTAAATAACTCATTTGTTATTACTTTTGTATTGTTTCGCGATTTGTCCGAAAATACCGTTACTTTTTTATTTACATTCCAATTTATTTGTGCAAATGTTGATTGACTGCTTATTGTCAAATTGTTGATCAAATTAATCGGTGGACGAAAAATAAAATAAGTGCAATTGTTAATTGTGAATTAAAAAAAGTTTAAAGTGTTTCTAAAAAAGTTAACTAACGGTGATAAGTTTTTTTTTGAATTAAGATTCCATTGTAAGTACATTGCAATCAATTCATTAATTGAAATAAGTTAAATCGTGTTACCTCAAACAAATTTATAGATTAACCTACTATAGACTGTGGGTTTTGAAGTTATAAACGGTTAAAAGGTAAGAGCAAAGTCAATAAATTCTATCGCATTGTAATGCCGCCAATAAGAAGGAGCAATTTAGGTCGCAGAACTCGCAATGCTTCAAATCAAGCGTATTTTCGATCTAATCAAACTGCGGAACAACTCGAAGAGCGAATTGAAATTGAACGAAATCGATTATCACAAACACGTTCTGCACGTACACAAGAAGAAAGAGAATATGCAAACGAAGTAGATATGCATCGAATGAGACACAATCGTTCTATAGAATCCAACCGAGTGATAATTAATTCAAATGTACGTGCAAGAAGAGAAACAAATGTTGCGTTAAATACTCATCGAGCTGCATTTCATTACAACAGGACAGTCGATTACAGTGCAGACCATTCCGTTGCTATTGGTTCGATGAGCGTTGTGTGCCCACATTGTAAGGCATTGAAATATAAAAATGAAACTCCTGGATTGTGTTGCGCAAGTGGCAAAGTGAAATTGACACCGTTGATTCCACCACCAGAGCCATTGCTCTCATTGGTTTCTGGAACAGGAGCTCATTCCAAGCATTTCCTAACACAAATCCAGAACTACAACAATTGTTTCCAAATGACTTCATTTGGCGCAACAAATGTGATTCCATCGATGAAGTCACTCAAATTGTGTGACACGTATAGAGAAGCATGTCAACGCTTGCGATTGTTGGAGAATGACGCTCATTGGGAATGCACCCTCGAAGATGCTGTGCTTTCATCAAATGCTCATCAAATACGAACACTGTTTTCGATAATTGTTTCAACATGCTGCCCATCCAAACCGACTGATTTATGGAGCAAATACAAAGATGCCATGTGTGATGATATTTTGCATCAGGTGCGTATTAGAACATCAAATCCAAATTTGCAACTGAATGAGGAAATTTACAACGAGGCTTTGATTTTAATTGAGGACATGTGCTTGATGATGGCGAACAAGGTATTGTCTGAGTTAGGCATGGCAGCTACCAATCGACCGATGCACGACGTATTTAATCAAGAGTTGCGACGCGAAATACAATATGATTGCGATGCCTTGAAGGAATTAGTACGAACAAACGTTCCACTGTTGAATCGACAACAAAAATATGCATACGACACTCTTATGAAAGTTGTGAAAGATGGAACTGGAGGAATTTTTTTTTTGGATGCTCCCGGTGGAACTGGAAAAACTTTTTTGATTGCGTTGATTTTGGCCACGATACGCTCACAGAATGATATTGCACTTGCACTTGCTTCATCAGGAATTGCAGCTACGTTGTTGGAAGGCGGTCGTACTGCCCATTCAGCACTCAAGTTGCCATTGAAGTTGCACATCAATGAAAATCCAACATGCAACATTTCCAAGAACAGTGCAATGGCCAAAGTTTTGCAGCAAAGCAAACTAATCGTTTGGGATGAGTGTACAATGGCGCATAAAAAGTCTTTGGAGGCATTAGATAAAACTTTGCAAGATTTACGAAACAATCAAAGCCGTTTTGGTGGTGCAATGATTCTGTTGGCAGGGGATTTTCGGCAAACATTGCCAGTGATTCCACGGTCAACGCCAGCCGATGAACTTAATGCATGTTTGAAGTCGTCCGTTTTGTGGAAACACTTCAAGAAACTCAAATTGACTGTGAACATGCGTGTCGAGCTGCAGAACGATCAATCTGGAGAAGCATTTTCCAAACAATTGCTGGACATTGGCAACGGCAAAATCCCGGTTGACATTTCGACCGGTTGCATTCAATTTCCCCCCGGTTTCTGTCAGTTCACCGAATCAAAATCCGAGCTAATCCGAAAGGTATTTCCAAACATTGCACAAAATTACAAAAATCATGATTGGTTGAGCGAACGTGCTATATTGGCTGCGAAAAACATTGATGTCGACGAATCGAATTTTAAGATTCAAGGTGAAATTGCTGTCGAATTGATGACGTACAAATCGGTGGATTCCGTTACTTCCCAAAATGATGTTGTCAACTATCCAACCGAGTTTTTAAACTCGCTGGAATTACCCGGATTACCGCCTCACAATCTCCAACTGAAAGTCGGATCGGTAATCATAATGTTACGAAACATAAACCAACCACGTCTTTGTAATGGCACCCGACTTGCGGTAAAAAACTTGATGAACAACGTCATCGAAGCAACAATACTTAAAGGAAAGTACAAAGGAGAAGACGTTTTGATACCACGGATCCCAATGGCTCTGACCGACATGCCATTCGATTTTAAACGATTGCAGTTTCCGGTACGGCTTGCATTCGCTATGACAATTAATAAATCTCAAGGGCAGTCATTGCGTGTTTGCGGCATTAACCTTGAAAATCCATGCTTCTCGCATGGTCAATTGTATGTCGCCTGTTCCCGTGTCGGAACACCATCAGCATTATTTATTTACGCGCCAGGCAACAAAACTAAAAATGTCGTGTATCATAAAGCATTGCAATGAAGGAAACTACGATATCACTGCAAAGCAACAGAAAAAAGTATTTCTTTATTTTAATTGGTTCCTGAACATCGATCTTTCAATCAAAATGTAAATATAACACCATATATTGTACATATTTTCAAATCAAATGTAATTTAAACACACCTCAAACCTACATAAATAAAAATTATCATTTAAAAGTACGTTGTTTGTCTCTTTTTACTATTTTTTCATAATTCAAACAGCTTCTCACAAATTCACAAATCGAACACAAACATTTTTTCTAATATATGGACAGGACAACGTCTGTCGGGTCAGCTAGTCCGATATATTTTTTAAGGAAAATAATATTATGGTACAATTTGGTCAGATAACATCTGGAATAAAACGTTAATATGAAAACACAAATGACAACACACATCTATATAAATAAAAATCAATTGTCGTTCGTTGGTAATTGCATCAGTTGAGAACGGCTAGACCGATTTGGACAATTTTTTTACTGAAATGTTCGTCATAGTCCAACTTAGGTTTTTACGGAAAGAAAAATTGACCACGCCCACTTTTACGCCCACTTTTTTCCATTTATCTAAAATCGGAAAACGGCTGCACCGATATGGCTAATCTTTTATTTAAATGATCGTAGTAATCTAATTTAAGTTTTTACTGAAAGAAAAATTTACCACGCCCACTTTTACGCCCACTTTTTTCCATTTATCTAAAATCGGAAAACGGCTGCACCGATATGGCTAATCTTTTATTTAAATGATCGTAGTAATCTAATTTAAGTTTTTACTGAAAGAAAAATTTACCACGCCCACTTTTACGCCCACTTTTTTCGATTTATCTAAAATCGGAAAACGGCTGCACCGATTTGTCAAATTCTCCTTATTTTTCGGCTTATTTGTAAGTAAAGTTTTTGCTGGGATATTCTTATGTTGTAAATAACTCATTTGTTATTACTTTTGTATTGTTTCGCGATTTGTCCGAAAATACCGTTACTTTTTTATTTACATTCCAATTTATTTGTGCAAATGTTGATTGACTGCTTATTGTCAAATTGTTGATCAAATTAATCGGTGGACGAAAAATAAAATAAGTGCAATTGTTAATTGTGAATTAAAAAAAGTTTAAAGTGTTTCTAAAAAAGTTAACTAACGGTGATAAGTTTTTTTTTGAATTAAGATTCCATTGTAAGTACATTGCAATCAATTCATTAATTGAAATAAGTTAAATCGTGTTACCTCAAACAAATTTATAGATTAACCTACTATAGACTGTGGGTTTTGAAGTTATAAACGGTTAAAAGGTAAGAGCAAAGTCAATAAATTCTATCGCATTGTAATGCCGCCAATAAGAAGGAGCAATTTAGGTCGCAGAACTCGCAATGCTTCAAATCAAGCGTATTTTCGATCTAATCAAACTGCGGAACAACTCGAAGAGCGAATTGAAATTGAACGAAATCGATTATCACAAACACGTTCTGCACGTACACAAGAAGAAAGAGAATATGCAAACGAAGTAGATATGCATCGAATGAGACACAATCGTTCTATAGAATCCAACCGAGTGATAATTAATTCAAATGTACGTGCAAGAAGAGAAACAAATGTTGCGTTAAATACTCATCGAGCTGCATTTCATTACAACAGGACAGTCGATTACAGTGCAGACCATTCCGTTGCTATTGGTTCGATGAGCGTTGTGTGCCCACATTGTAAGGCATTGAAATATAAAAATGAAACTCCTGGATTGTGTTGCGCAAGTGGCAAAGTGAAATTGACACCGTTGATTCCACCACCAGAGCCATTGCTCTCATTGGTTTCTGGAACAGGAGCTCATTCCAAGCATTTCCTAACACAAATCCAGAACTACAACAATTGTTTCCAAATGACTTCATTTGGCGCAACAAATGTGATTCCATCGATGAAGTCACTCAAATTGTGTGACACGTATAGAGAAGCATGTCAACGCTTGCGATTGTTGGAGAATGACGCTCATTGGGAATGCACCCTCGAAGATGCTGTGCTTTCATCAAATGCTCATCAAATACGAACACTGTTTTCGATAATTGTTTCAACATGCTGCCCATCCAAACCGACTGATTTATGGAGCAAATACAAAGATGCCATGTGTGATGATATTTTGCATCAGGTGCGTATTAGAACATCAAATCCAAATTTGCAACTGAATGAGGAAATTTACAACGAGGCTTTGATTTTAATTGAGGACATGTGCTTGATGATGGCGAACAAGGTATTGTCTGAGTTAGGCATGGCAGCTACCAATCGACCGATGCACGACGTATTTAATCAAGAGTTGCGACGCGAAATACAATATGATTGCGATGCCTTGAAGGAATTAGTACGAACAAACGTTCCACTGTTGAATCGACAACAAAAATATGCATACGACACTCTTATGAAAGTTGTGAAAGATGGAACTGGAGGAATTTTTTTTTTGGATGCTCCCGGTGGAACTGGAAAAACTTTTTTGATTGCGTTGATTTTGGCCACGATACGCTCACAGAATGATATTGCACTTGCACTTGCTTCATCAGGAATTGCAGCTACGTTGTTGGAAGGCGGTCGTACTGCCCATTCAGCACTCAAGTTGCCATTGAAGTTGCACATCAATGAAAATCCAACATGCAACATTTCCAAGAACAGTGCAATGGCCAAAGTTTTGCAGCAAAGCAAACTAATCGTTTGGGATGAGTGTACAATGGCGCATAAAAAGTCTTTGGAGGCATTAGATAAAACTTTGCAAGATTTACGAAACAATCAAAGCCGTTTTGGTGGTGCAATGATTCTGTTGGCAGGGGATTTTCGGCAAACATTGCCAGTGATTCCACGGTCAACGCCAGCCGATGAACTTAATGCATGTTTGAAGTCGTCCGTTTTGTGGAAACACTTCAAGAAACTCAAATTGACTGTGAACATGCGTGTCGAGCTGCAGAACGATCAATCTGGAGAAGCATTTTCCAAACAATTGCTGGACATTGGCAACGGCAAAATCCCGGTTGACATTTCGACCGGTTGCATTCAATTTCCCCCCGGTTTCTGTCAGTTCACCGAATCAAAATCCGAGCTAATCCGAAAGGTATTTCCAAACATTGCACAAAATTACAAAAATCATGATTGGTTGAGCGAACGTGCTATATTGGCTGCGAAAAACATTGATGTCGACGAATCGAATTTTAAGATTCAAGGTGAAATTGCTGTCGAATTGATGACGTACAAATCGGTGGATTCCGTTACTTCCCAAAATGATGTTGTCAACTATCCAACCGAGTTTTTAAACTCGCTGGAATTACCCGGATTACCGCCTCACAATCTCCAACTGAAAGTCGGATCGGTAATCATAATGTTACGAAACATAAACCAACCACGTCTTTGTAATGGCACCCGACTTGCGGTAAAAAACTTGATGAACAACGTCATCGAAGCAACAATACTTAAAGGAAAGTACAAAGGAGAAGACGTTTTGATACCACGGATCCCAATGGCTCTGACCGACATGCCATTCGATTTTAAACGATTGCAGTTTCCGGTACGGCTTGCATTCGCTATGACAATTAATAAATCTCAAGGGCAGTCATTGCGTGTTTGCGGCATTAACCTTGAAAATCCATGCTTCTCGCATGGTCAATTGTATGTCGCCTGTTCCCGTGTCGGAACACCATCAGCATTATTTATTTACGCGCCAGGCAACAAAACTAAAAATGTCGTGTATCATAAAGCATTGCAATGAAGGAAACTACGATATCACTGCAAAGCAACAGAAAAAAGTATTTCTTTATTTTAATTGGTTCCTGAACATCGATCTTTCAATCAAAATGTAAATATAACACCATATATTGTACATATTTTCAAATCAAATGTAATTTAAACACACCTCAAACCTACATAAATAAAAATTATCATTTAAAAGTACGTTGTTTGTCTCTTTTTACTATTTTTTCATAATTCAAACAGCTTCTCACAAATTCACAAATCGAACACAAACATTTTTTCTAATATATGGACAGGACAACGTCTGTCGGGTCAGCTAGTCTAAAATAATACGTTCTGGCAAGTATTAGATAATAGGTTATGAAATTAGCACAAAATGATTCCATGGCGATCCTGCGTGTAATTTTAGAAGCTAGTTCTCAGTTATTAAAACAACTTATTTACTATGCAATGGTGGTATTAATTCCAACTTTGGGTTTTTTGAATTATGACGTTGTTGCAGCAAATGACCGATATGTACCTGAGTAATATTATGACATTTTTGTTTTGTGGTTGTTTTGTTAAACATTTTATTTAATAAATGCACATGCATTGTTGAAAATCGATATGTACGTATGTAAATATACATTGACTTAAGCATATCGAATGGCTCTTAAGAAATCATGCAAAAATAATAAAAAAATTAGGGTTAATAACTGCCAAGTCCATAAGCATGTTGCGGTTTAGTTTTTCTTTTTATAACAATTACCTTGGTGTTCTATGTACTTTTCCTTTTCTAATAAAACAAACCCTGAACAATACATTAATACATATTTTCTATACAAATTTACCTAAGTAAAGTTTTGTTCAAAGTTTAGTAATAAAATATAAAATAATTTTTTTTCACAAATTTATATTTGCTCAGCACTGTTTCAATTAGATAATTTTGTTGCTAACTTTCAAATTAGAAGTTTTTCAAGCAGAATAATAATAATTATTTGAGAACTTTATGCTTAAAATATTATTTTCATTAATTTCATTTTAAACTAAGAACACGAAGTAGAAAAATTATTTTTTCTTTAATCAGAATAATCTATTTAGTAGTTTCTTTAAGTTATTTTTAGCTGTAATATTTATTATTTACCAACTTATGTAGCACTCAGAAAAACTTAAATATATTATTTGTGACAAAAACTATTGACATTTAACTGTAAAATTAAAATTTAGCAATTACTTACGCAATCCTGTTAACATCCTTAATTATTAAATTAACACATTGTACATAATTAAAGAAAAGTACATTTCTTTTTAAATTCAAGAAAATAATGCTTTAGCTTTTTCTTACATAAGTTGGCGCATTTTTTCCGTCACCATATATTTGGGATACTTTTGGAAATTTAACCCTAGCTCTGGCACTATTTACATATGTAAATATCTGAATTTTAAAATAGCTATAATTTTTTTATTTTTGGTCCGATTTACAAATGGTTTGAAGTCAGTGAGTAATTTTTGACGTTCTTCGTGAGTATATAAAAAAAATCCCCAAAAAAGAAAATTCACCGTTATTTCTAGCCATTTTGTTACTTTTTCTTCATTATCTGCCACTATTTACATATGTAAATATTTTTGTTTTATGTACTTTATTTTTCATAAAATTCATTTGATTTGATTTGATTTAATTGTTTCTATTACTGGGCCATGAGGTCCAGTCCTACTTATGGTCTAAGAGCCATCCTGAACATTCCTAGGCCACATAATTTGATAAAAGAGGCTTGAGTGTATATGACGTTTCAGGCTTAGATATATGCAAACTCATTTGGGCTGTTTAGTGTTTGGGAGGATGATTGAGGAATTTGAGGATCATTGTGATATCGGATAGCCAGAGGGCACCAGGGGACTTATCTTCTCCTGATATGATGTCTCGAGTGTCGTAATTTCCTCTATAGTATCTCTAAAAGGCACTCGTTGACATTATGATGGTTACTTAGTCATAAGTGCCATGTCATGAGCATTTATAGGACCGGAACCATACTCTGTCACCGTTCCAAAAAATTATATAGGGAGGATCCAGACATTCGACATACAGGACTATTCCTCTGAGGATGGAAGGCAAGCACGCAAGTCGCCTTGGATTCCCTTTGTCGTAGCTGCGTGGATAGGGAAAAAGGGGAAAAGATTATTCATATTCTCTACGAATTCACAGCCCTGAGTGTCACAATGCACAGATTCCTGGGCCACTACGTATTAACCAACCTTAGTAGGTAGGTATCTGGGTTATAATGACCTACTGGGTCTATTAACTTCAGCATTTTAGCATACATTACGATGTAAACGGCACTACATCTGACGAGTGGTGTGATCTTTCCAAAATGGGGTCCTTTCGACTCTACTTGATTATTCGCGCGCTGCGAACTACCACATAAACCAACCAACCATATATCTGGGGATGTACATTGGGATTGCCTTATCTTAGGGTAGTGCTGAGCGAAGTACATCGGAGAAGCTTTGATGTCTGATCTCTCAATAAACGGAATAATTGGCTTCATAAGAAGCCTAGGCCTATTGTGGTGATTTTATGGACGGCTTCACCAGAATCCCCAACGGTCTATAGTGTACCCCTAACAATAATCTACATATCAATATATAAGAAATTACACGTATTTACAAATGTAAATAGTGCCAGAATTCGTAGACAATTATTGGTGCCAGAGCTAGGGTTAATAAAGTAAAAAAAAACCTCGTTATTATGAACAAAAAATTTAGCATAGTGGGTATATGTATATGACTTTTTTTGTTTAAATTTAAATTAAATTAAAATTTAATTAAACACTTCCGATACTTTAAATTGAATGGACACGCGGAAAAAGGGCGTAAGGACTTCCTTTTAAATTGCAGCACTACTAGTAATATTTTCAGTATTAAAATCATCAATAAAAAATCAAATCCCTGCATACTTGTTTTGATTTACTTTTGTATCATTGTATAACTGTCTTACTTTTTACAAGTTACCAACTCTATAAAACTTTGCAAACAAAAGATAGTCGAATTTGACACCATGTCTCTCACCATGCATTCTAATTAGTGTTTCCAGTTCGGTTTTAACCGAAACTGCGGTTTTTCATGGTCTAAAACCGAAACCGAAACCGACATTTATTCTTCGGTTTTTACTTTTAATCTATTTTCAGTAGAAAAATTCAAAATTTAGAAATGAGAAAAAACTTTTTCATCCAATGATTCATCCAATATCTATAAAAACAGATCGGTAAAAATACCTTAAGATATCTTTAAATGTTCTAGGTTAGGTTAGGTTACGTGGGTTGCTCGCAAGTTAGTGAGTTCACTCGGAGGCCTTGTGGCCCATTGTGATACCCTTAGAATTACCATTCCCTTATATACATAAAGGGAGAATGGTTGCCCACCCTAATTTCGTTGACTATGTACTTCTTGTGCTCTCCCTGAGAACCAACCGGTACTTTTAATAAATCTGATCATATTTACTAGTGGCACATCTCTGGAACAGTGCAGATCATGGAAAAGAGCTCTACCAAGATGTAGTAGTCTATGCTCTTGTAAGGCTGGGCAATCACATAGAAGGTGTTCTACCGATTCTTCCTCCTCCTCATCCAAACAACTTCTACAATAGCTATAACGTGGGTAACCCATACGTTCTGACATGCGTCCAATCATACAGTGCCCAGTGATTATACCCCTAAGAAGCCTGATCGAATTCCTACTAAGAGACAAAAGAGTCTTAGTCCTATTCTCTGTCAGAGTGGGCCAGAGCAATCTGGATATTCTACAAGTGATGATATTTGACCACCTGAGTTCCGTCTCACTCAAAGCCCATTCATTTATCAATTTTGATACGTTCACCAAGGGAGTGTGAATATCCCTTTGCGCAAGAGATACGTCCAGGGACGACCCGTTCGTTGCGCATTCGTCGGATACTTCATTTCCCCGGATGCCCTCATGTCCTGGGACCCATATCAACTCGACGTGATGTTGTGTCAGTTGTGCCGGTGATTGGATGCAGTTGAGAAGACATTTCGACTTAATAAAGTTGGAATTAAGAGCCTTGATTGATGCAAGGCTGTCCAAGTAAATATGTATAGTCGAATTGTCGAGATTCAGCTCCCGTATTCTTCTCGCGGCTGTATCGATGGCATATATCTCAGCTTGGAAAACCGTTTTAAATCAAAGTAATTTCCTTATTCTAGGTTCAATATTATATTAGAAAATTCAAAAAGTACTATTTGGAGAACGAAAAAAATACTCCTTAGTTTGGTTTAGTTCTCCATTTTTGGTATCATAATATAATTGAGCACCCTATTCTTGATTATTTCTTTATTGAGATGCATATTAGACAACTTTAATGTATATAAGCTAACTAAAAAAGTACCATTAAAAGAAAAAGTACCAATTCTCCTTTATCCTCTTGAACAACCGTTAAGTTTGAATTTTAAATTTGTATAGCATTCCCTATTTTATCAACTGATTTTGTTTCTATAACACTTACAGCCCTATGCATAAAAATTTACAAGAGCTTTATAAACCAATTATAAGCAAATTTTCATAAAGTTGTATTCATAAACGATTAATAGCTCAAAATACATATGATAAACCTTTAATAAGTGTACAAATTTTAAAGTTCGTTCGACCCTTCTTTAAACCTACTATAAAGTATTCTTTTTACATTTTATCTTGAAAAAAGGGAATTTTAAAGATAATTCTTCATAAATTTGCAATAATAGTCGATTTTATTGCAATTGATAAACATAATTTTAACTCCGCTGGGAAATATGGTCCACTTTAATAATATAAGATTTTGTTCCACATTTCTCCGGCAGTGAACTACATGAGGTTCGCAAGTGAGTTTTATTGCCATTTTTGTAATTTATTGTAAACCTGTAACGGCATGTAGTAACTAAATGCGTAAACATTGTGGAAGAAGGTCCACACAATCTAATATATCCACTCCGGAATTAAAATTATGTGTTTCCTCATAGAAATTCATTAATTTTTGTTAAAATTTAACAAAATGACAATAAAAATAAATTAATAAAACAAATTATAAAACAGTGATGTTTATTTTATCACAGAATATTCGTCATTCGAATACTTTTAATAATAATTGAACTAAAATATATAAAATCGTTCGTATATTAATGCATTTTAGCTTAATATAAATTTACTAGAATCAAATAAAATTTTTTTCTCTAAATATTAGTTTTTATCTTCAAAAATGTATTATTACTAAAAACAAACAATGAAAAAAAGAGAATTAACGAATATTTTATCCTAATTGCAAGCAACACTAACAATGAAAAACAGAGAAGCATTGCCAGCTTAGACAATAAACAGTACATTAGTTATTGTGCCTTTAACAAACGTTTATGAATACTATACTTTTATAAATGATTTTTAAAGCTAAAGTGTTTGTTAACAAATTTGTGTTTTAAATCTACAATAAGTTTTTTTTATGCATATAGCCGTTAATATTTAATAAATTATCACAAAACCAAACCGAACCGGAACCGATCGGTTTTCAATATTTTAAAACCGAAATCTTGGTTTTGAAATTCTTCGGTTTTTTGGAAACTCTAATTCTAATAGAGTGGTCAGAAATTTATTTTTCTTTAAGCTTATGTGCTTTTGTACGAATCGCTTGAACATGATTTTGCAATCGAACCACAAAAAAAATTATTTATAGAAACAGATTTAACACTGTTCACAATTGATTTTATATCCCAATTATATTGTTAGAAGGTCATACTTATCTTTCTTAATAAATTTAATTTTAAATTGTATAAATAGCGTTTCTATACCCTTCACCTTCGTGAGAAGGGTATATATAAGATTGTCTATTCGTTTGTAATTTCTACAATATAATCTGTTCATCAGCAATTAAATGTAAAATTTTTAAAAGTTTTCTTGATATATTTAGGATGCTATACGCTGAAAGTGGGCAATTAATGCATCCACAACAAAAGTGAAGGGTATATAAGATTCGGCATAGCCGAATATATCACTCTTGCTTGATTACTTTCAATAGCTCAAAGATGAATGCGGATTATGTTCAATGTCGTATATCTCCACACCTTTACAAAACTTAAGTAAACATCAGGGAACGAGTGAACCTTTTGTATGGTTATATGTTTATATGTATTATTTATTTTGGAGTTATCAGGTAAAATACGTGTTAAAATTAGACTTTCAAAAAAATTCATATCTAAAATACAAATCTTATGAATGCAAATCGAAATACAGTGGAATTTTACAGTGGATATTCCAGTTCTCACTTTCACCATTCACCGTATTTTTGAAAGCATAATTACTACAATATTTATATTAAATAAAGCTTCTAACATTATTTTTTTATTTTTATTTATTTACATAATATTGTTGTAATTATGCTTTAAAAAATACGGTGAATGGTGAAAGTGAGAACAGGAATAGCCCTGATTGTGTATCTTATAAATGACTGGTGAGACTGAATTGCAGTGATGGTAAACAATACAGAGTGTGTTCTAAATTTCAGATAACGAATTTTGTTTAAATTAATCCAAATGTATCTTGTTTAAGGTATGAGATCGAAAAATTCTTAACATACATATATGTTAATAAAAAAGAAACCACTAAACTTACAGTTTTAATTTTTTTTTATTTGATTAAAATTATTATTACAATTTACAAAAAAAAAAAAAAAATATTTTTATAGTTTTAATCACTAGTGATGAAATCTTGAATCTTTTTCGGCAACCCTTCCATTAACGTTTTTATAGTGCTTTCTGTCACTTTGCTCGAACAGGTAATCCATCTCCATTTAAAATCTACCACACTTTTGGAAACCTTTTTTGTGCTCTTCAATTCTCTTTTAACATGAGCCCAATATCTATCCACTGGACTCAGCTCCAGGCAGTTTGGAGGAATTGCATCTCTTGGTACAAATACCATATTATTGTTCTTGTATTACTCAAGGGCTTGTTTACCATAGTAACAGGATGCTAATTCAGGCCAAAAATAAGTGGACACGTTATGAGGTCTTATGAATGGAAGCAGCCTTTTTTGTAAACATTCCTTGATGTAAATTTCGGTATTTATAGAGCTCGTTGTAATAAATGATTGGCTTCTTTTGCCGCAACTGCATATTGCTTGCCATACCAAGAACTTTTTGGGAAATTTTGTCTGCTTTTGGATCCTAAACTTTTCTTCAACATTCCCTCGAGCATCAGCAACATAAAAATTTTGACCCGGAAGCTGCGAAAAATCTGCCAGAATATACGTTTCGTCATCCATTATGCAGCAGGAATTTTTTTTTTATAAAACTTGACTTCAATTTCCGTGCTCTGTGTTTGGTCTCAAAATTTTTAACAGAGTTCCTGTCAGGAACTTTTTGAGCCTCGTATGTTTTTAAACCTGCATTAGCTTTAACTTTTCGTACAAAATAGTCCGAGCACTGAGCTAACCAGGCTGTTTTCCTACCGGATGTGTGTGGAGCTCTTTTGAAAATGCTTTCTATTTTTTTTTGGCTTAATAAACATCATGTGGACCATTGCTTCTACTTGAACCAGGTTTTATATCAACGGACAAGTTCTCCCGGTACTGTTTAATAACATTGGAAACAGTTTGACGGCAGACCTATGAATGCTTGGCCAACATTTTGTAGGACCAAGTTGGGTTTTGTTGAAAATATTTATTAATTTTAGTACGCACTTTTTTCTGGTCACTCATTTTAATCAGATTACCAACAAATGAACATAATTGACTTTAAACATAATAACTGACATGTTTTACAAAGGTAACTTGATAAAAAAAAAAAAAAAAAAATAAAAAAATCAAATAATACTTGCGATAAAAGTTTTAATGAAAAACGTGTGTTAAGGATTTTACGATCTCACTCCTTAAATGATAAACAAGTTACAGAGCGTTAAAACTATTATTATGTACAAATGAAATGCGGTATGGCTTATTTTGAAGTTTTTTTTTTTTTAAACTTAAAAATAAATTAAAAGAAAATTTAATATGTTGTACTAATTTTGCTGTTGCACTTTAAGAAAAAGTGAAATGTTCGAAAACTAGATATATAAATATTAAATATCTTACGATTCTTACATCCTGGGTGACGTTAGAATCAGGAAAAGCAAGTCATTTTTTTTGGTTCTATATAAATAAAACTAGAGACATGAAAGCTGATACAGCAATTATACTTGCCCATAGTCTAGATATCATGATATCAAGCTTTATAAGGGAGACCCATATTCTATTTAATTCCTGCAATTATAAATGATTTATGATTTATAAATGTTGCGATTTTTGGTAGTGTGTCTATCAGGTCTTTCACACATTTGGTTTGGAATGATTTAGAACATTGAAATTATTTACATTCCGAACCTTTTTACGTTTTACTTTTCCTGAAGAAGCTAAGTACGGAATTAATTCCACTTTCGATCGCAATGAAATTCTGTGACAGTGGCATATGAGTCTGTGATCAATGTTCAAACAACATACCTTTGTAAGTGAATTATAAATGTAGAGCCGATGTTCGCTATTTTATAGTGAGATGGTTTAAAAAATAGTTTGGTGAGGTGAAAAGATCTAGAAATTAGTGTAGTATATAACTTACAAAAATAAAATGTCTGAAAAATTGTAATCTATGTTTCACTCTTCTATAGTTTTCCAACTGGGGCTTATTAAACATAATTCCAAATACTGAAGGAAACATACATTCCGTAACATAAGAGTTTAGTAGGAGTATGAAATTGTTTTCCTTTTATTCATTATATAGATTTCGTACTCTGACAAATAACTGTTATACACATTAAACTCTCTTAAAAGGTAATTTTATGTTATTTTATGCTCAACAACAACCATGACCATACATAACCGCTTTATTTTTATTCCAGCATAATTCGAAATTCGAATAACGTTATGTGTTCTCTCATTGGTTACATTAGAAATCTACTCTATCTCTTCTCTTTTTTCTCTGCATAACGAACCCTATTGCTGTCGGCTTTTATGTATACATTCGAATTTCGAAGAAATTTGTTGTCTAAGAAGTGCAAAATAAAATACACAACAAACGAATACATAATTTCTATTTCCTTTAAATATACAACTCGCTCGCAATGAGCGCTTCGAATCCATGTGTTGAAAGCGAACGAATTTCGAAAAGTAAAACAAGACTCTTAAAAAGAGCTCGTTTGTACGAAGTCGTGCTATTATTGTTGTAGTTCTTAAACATTTTTCTATTACTACGTTTGATAATTTTCGCAAAATTGTTCAAAGTAGTTGTAGTTTTGTCAGTAGATGTATTACGAACGTCGTATTTAACGGTACGTGTTGTGGAATTGTATGCGTAATGTTGTGCATTTATTTTTGCTTAAATTTTTGCCTACTTTTGTTTTATTAAAGCAAAGATTTGAAATATAATGTAAAGTAATTCAAAGAAACTATAAATAAATATTAAGCAAAATTTACAAAAAAAAAAAAAAAAAATTAATGTGAAAAATATATTTATAAAGAAATTAAAAAAGATTTCTAATAAAATAAAAAAAAAAAATCTAAACAAAATTCATTAAAAGTTTTGAAAAATTAAGTCAAAAGTAACCAAAAGTGTTTAGTTTTTTAAAGCAGCTTCAAAATCTCAGCATCGTCGTGGAAAACGAAAAGTGATTATTATTATACAACAACAGCTGAGCAAGTAAATATTACCGAATCTAACACATTTACTAAATTTTTGTTTCCTGCTTTTGTTTTTACGGTTTAAATGTGTAAAGAACCAAAAATAAACTCTTTCGGTTTCTGAATGTTTTTATTTAGTTGAAGCTCGTGTATATTTTAGCTGACTAAGCTATTTATTATTGTACTATCTTCCATACATTTTGCTTTTAAATTTAAGTTTCTTGGTACAATATTTTTTGTTATTTTCCCAATGTTGAGTTTTTTTCTTTTGTTGTTTTCGTTACATAGAAAATTTAAGATAATAGTGTACCATATAAACAAGTTTATATGTGTAAGTAGGTACGTGTATATAACCTAGTTTTTTGTTTCATACTTTTACTTTCCTGTTTTCAAGCATACGCTTTAGTAAGCTGATGATGGCTTCACCAAAACGAAAACAAGAAAAAAGGTACTTGTACACATCATCTTCATCATTATCTTTCCTGTCGTCGTCACTGTCATCATCTCAAGACAGTTTCTTACTTTTAGCCGTCTGCCATCATCATCATCATCATCGTTAGTAGCACCACCAAATACATTAATCCACTATTTAATAATGTCTACTGGTTTACTTTTCTGCAAAAAAATTAAAAACATACACACCGTAAGGGAGAGATAGTTGTTGTATGACTGTTTGACTTGACGGTGATGGAAGACTTTTATCTCTTGTACTCAGACCTTTCAATAAAAATATTCATTAATTTTCTTGAAATGTATTTTTAAATCACTTCAATTTATTTGGATTACTGTTCAAAATTATATTTGGTTTTGGTGGGCAAAAAATAAGATGCTTTAATGAAGATAGCAATTCATTAAAAATTTATTTTTTTTAGAGTTACCATAATAGTTGTATGAGTTATCATCAGTGGGGCAATGAAATAAACTAAACATTACTTCTTGTTTATTATTTATATATATATGTCTAATTGACAATAATCAACAATATATAATCGATCTTAATATCGATTCTAAATACATAATTTATTACTTATATCTTTTCAAATATATTTTGTAATTTAACTCGTTGCGGTGCATTATATCTCGAAATGGCGTGTTTCAGTAAAATCACTATACATTGCTAATGGATCAGATAAATAATTGAGAACATATACATTTATTCCTGCCAAATTGGGGAATTTGTCCACTGTACAATCTAGAGTATAAGTGTTGAATAACTTTTATTGGAGTTATATATTAATCATACGCACCATTGTTATTTATTATAACTAGAGGCGGATTTATATGCCAATGCATGTTTTTTCTCGAATGTTCAAATACAATATAGAATAATTATCTATCCGAATCACTAATTTTTGTGTAAAATGGCATCGATTTTTGCATTTTTTATTGATAATAAATATTTTGTTATATTTTACATGTTGCATATTATCCCAATTTGTAATAAAAATATTATTTTTTGTAGTCAATGGGCAATGGACAAAAAGTTTTTTTTGTCGAATTTGTTATAGAAATATTAGTATCAAATGTTGTCGTGTAACCTTTTTCGACATCGAGAAACTGACAGTAAGTCGACTTCATTTCTATCTTCATTCTAGTAGCAATTAAAAATTATCATTTCAAAACGTTGCTTCAAAATAGCTTAGCTTTTTATCTATCAAAAATTCATTAATTGCATCAAAAAAATTCCTATTTGTTGTTATTGGAATTTATTTTTATAATAGATTTCATTACAGACAGATTTTGTAACTTCACATACACAATAATTGCTCATCACAGTCATTAGTTATGAGCTGAAAATTAAGGTTGGATGCTACTTTACTGCACAATCATCAGTTTTACTACTTTTAAAAGGCGTTAAACAAATATTTATTCAAAGATATTAGAATTAAGGACTGAGATCGTAAAATTCTTAACACACGTTTTTCATTAAAACTTTTAACCCAAGTATTATTTGATATTTTCTTTGATCAACTTACCTTTGTAAAACATGTCAGTTATTATGTTTAATGTCAATTACGTTCATTTGTTTTTAATCTGATTAAAATGAGTGACCAGAAAAAAGTGCGTACTAAAATTAATAAATATTTTCAACCGAACCCAACTTGGTCCTACAAAAAGATGGTCAAACAATCAAAGGTCTGCTATCAAACTGTTTCCAATGTTATTAAACAGTACAGGGAGAACTGGTGCGTTGATATAAAACCTGGTTCAGGTAGAAGGAATGGTCCACATGATGCTTCTAAAGCCAAAAAAATAGAAAGCATTTTCAGAAGAGCTCCCAACACCTCCGGTAGGAAAGCAGATCGATTAGGTCAGTACTCCGACTATTTGGTGCGAAAAGTTTTGAGGGTTTAAATGAAGGTTTAAAAG
Organism: Calliphora vomitoria; assembly: GCA_942486065.2. Taxonomy (NCBI): domain Eukaryota; kingdom Metazoa; phylum Arthropoda; class Insecta; order Diptera; family Calliphoridae; genus Calliphora; species Calliphora vomitoria. The sequence continues at coordinate 66,213,308 of OW818029.2, forward strand.
CATACAAGGCTCAAAAAATTTAGAGGCAAAATTTAGAAGTCAAATTGTATACAAAAAATATACCTGCTGCATAAAGGATGACGAAATGTACATATGGAAAATTTTTCGCTGCCTCTGGGTCAATTTTTTTATGTTGCAGATGCTCGAGGGAATGTTGAAGAAAAGTTTAGGACCCAAAAGCAGACAAAATTTCCCAAAATTTCTTGGTATGGTTAGAAAGGTCTTGAGTGGTACAAGACCAATAATGTGGTATTTGTACCAAGAGAGGCAATTTCTCCAAACTGCCTGGAGCTGAGTCCAGTGCAGAGATATTGGGCTCTTGTTAAAAGAGAATTGAAGAGCACAAAAAAGGTGTCCAAAAGTGTGGTAGATTTTAAACGGAGATGGACAACCTGTTCAAACAAAGTGACAGAAATCACTATAAAAACCATAATGGAAGGGTTTTCAAAAAAGGTTCAAAATTTCATCATTAGTGATTAGAACTAGAGAAATATATTTTTTTGTAAATTGTAACAATAATTTCAATCAAATAAAAAGAGATTCAAAACTGTAAGTTTAGTGGTTTCATTTTTATTACCACATATGTATGTTTAGAATTTTTCGTTCTCAGTCCTTAGTTTTTTCTCAGAAGAACAATTATAATTTAATTGTTAGTATAATTTTTGTTTCTACACAAAAATACAAGTGCATACTTTTAGGCCATATTTTGATTTTTTTAAGCATATTTTATCCGTATAGTTATGGCAGAAGCTTGTTGAAAAATTTAGAAAATTTAATTCATTATTTTAGTTAACTTTGTCAAAATTTTATAACATTTTGACCCAAATTTGTAATTTGTTTACTATTTTCGATATATTATCAATCTTGTCGGATAAGAATCTGTATTATGTCAATTGTCATACAGTCGAACCACATGTTGTTAAACAAATAATGTTTTTATTGTAAGAAAACATTCTTATTAAAACTAATCTATAATAAAATTTTGTTAATCCATATCTAATCCAAATTGAATTTAAATATTCTTTTCATTCTATTTGTTTTGTTTTTAATCAGTAAGAAAATGAATTGCTAAATGTTTTCTAAAGCATGTTTCTAATAGATTCGAATTTAAGAAAGATTTAATAATTCAGTAGATTTATTTAAGTTAACATATAGTGAATTTGAATCAAAGATAAATTTAATGATTCTATAAGTATCGAAATTTTGGTCTGAATGCTATTATTATTAAAATAACTCACAAACTCAAATGAAATACTTCATGATCATATTTGCAAAGATTTACTCTCCATTTTCATAAAAAAAATTAAATTTAAACAATGTTTTAAAGCAAAATTTCCATACAAAATTTGATTTTAAAACGTTGTTTAAATTTAAAAATTTGTTTATAAATTAATCCTTTAATTGAAAAATTAGAGTTCAGTAGAATATTCCCCTGATAAAATCAGCCAATTTTTAAATTGTTCCCCAGAATGGGGCTTTTGTGTTTATTAACGTCTTTAATATATTTTGAATATTTACCTTATCTAAGTCATAACAAAATATTGAAAGCATATAAATCAATTGTTATACATAGACAGATAAAACAGATTCGTAATAACAACCGAATTTGTTGCCAATGGAATTGTTCAGTTACTCACATAGAATTTTTCGATTCTAGGAACAGAAAATCAGTGGATAAAAAAGAATTTCTAAAATTTTGTATGCACAACTGTAAAATTCGGTCAGTAAAACAGAATCATTTGATTAGGAACAAATTCGGTTGCTTCTACGAATCTGTTTTCTCAGTGTACATATGCATATAGTTTAAGTAAAGACGAAATATTTGTTTTTATTATTATTTTGTTGGTCAATTAAACTGTTATAATACTTATATACCAACTTTGACAAGTAAACACAAAAGGAATTAGAGTAATTCCAAAAAATGTATACAATTTTTTTGGACAGAAAATACAGTTTTGTCCAACGGTTTTTTATAAAAAAAATAAATCAAAATAAATAGTATTAATTTAAAAGACCGAATAGAATCGATATATTTATTAGAATGAAATAAAATTTTAAGTGAAAAATTATAAAAAAAATATTTTAAAAATTTGGTTACGAACTCATATTTTTTTGGTTTTGTGAATATGATTTTTTACGATTCCTGATTGAAATCGACATAGAAGAAAACAAAACATACAAAAACAATTGCTTCATTGTTAGCTGATAGCTGACTAAAGCCAGACAAATCTAGAAATAATGAAAGAGAATACAACGATCTAACTCAGTCTAAGTAAAACAGTAATAAGATTAAAGAACACTTTGTTAATACTTAATTCCTTTATTATATTTATATAAACTGGTGAGTTATATAAATAATGTTTACAAGTGACACTAATGTCTATGCACAAGAATACTGTGTCGGTGGCTAATCCCGAAAATTCATTTCATTGTGGCGTGTTTTTAAATAATTAACATTTAATGTATTCTTTGAAATTATGACTATTTAATAAATAAATATTTTCTTTTTAATTATCTAATTTACTTATATAATTATCAATCATAAGGTTCGCTAAAAATAACAAATATTATTTAAAAAACAATTTAGTCTGTAAGGATATTAACAGTTTAAAATTTTAAAATTATTCTGCAAATCGTACAATATGTAAATCAAGAAATTTATATAAGTTCATACATACACCTTTAAGTAACCACATGATAGAATGTGTTGTTTCACTCAACCACGTCCATTTAAAGATTTACATGTTAGTTATTACAGTGTTATTATAAAAAGAGAGATTTTGAAGAGTCAACAAACAAATGTTGTTGCAAATGAGAAGCCGTTATTATTAATATTGACATTCTAAGCAATAGGAATGTAAACCAATGTTTGCATAGAATCTTCATATCAAAACAGTAAACTCTTAAAAAAAAAAAATAAAAAAATATTTTAGTTTTTTAAAACTTGTTTATGTTTCTGTATGTATAAACTTCAACATAAACTTTTTCTACCAGATTGTTGTTTGCTCCCACTCTACAATCTGGCGTATGAGTGTTGAATAATTTTGATTAGAGTCATATATAAATCATACGCATTATTTTAATTCTGACCAGAGATAAAAAATGCAAACAAATCGTAGTTTATAGAAAAAAATTAATTTTTAAAGTTTTATTAACATGTTTATTCCAATATATTGAAAATTGTTAAAATAAACGATCATATGAGCTTTTATATTATAAAATATTAATTTTACTCATCTATTTATAAAAAGTGAAATATCCATGGCACAACTTGTTCCACATAAACAGATGTTGATAAAGCGTTGGACCAAAATTGATTTCAAGTTAATTGACTTTTGGTATTTGTTCCCATTTTTGTCGATTTTTCTTAATAAATTAGTATTTTCAGTATGAAGATAGCTTTATTTTAAATGTTGAGTTTAGTAAAGAAAATATGTATGTACTTGCTTATTAGTTCTTTGTCAAAAATCTTCTAAGTACTAAGATAACAACTATTTTGTAATAAAATTAATTGATACTGTTTCAAAGTTTCATTTAAAATTTTAAAGATTTTTAATGAATTTAATTTACAAAATAATAATAAACTGAAATATTTGATACATTATCTATGTTTTGCAAATCGACTGATTTTGTTTAAAAAAATAATTGACTAACTGATGTTCCTCAAATCGCACGACTTTGTACATTGAAATATGTGAATACGTTTGAAAAATTATAACGGTAGTTTAGATTATTGCAAAATTATAGAACGCTTTAATATATTTTTAATTTTAAATTTTTTATAAAATTCATTTCATTCATAATAGATTATTGCAAAAAAGCCTCAGCGTCCATCGGACATTTTTGAGTTGGTGATATAAAAACAAACTTAGCAATTACTTTAGTTAAAGTAAGATGTAAGAGTCCGCCACGTCCAACCATATTAGATGCTACACCGATAATATGATTATAAACTGTTTTCTTTTAAATTACTAATTATAGACCCATCTCCTTAAATTGGTGTCTTCAGTTTTTTTTTGATAGCTACATTTTTAAGAAATTATTTTCGGAAGTGGGGGTTATATGGTACCGATCGGTATTAAATTTGGTAATGCAAGCTCAGTTTATATAAAACTTATTTGTGCTAATTTTGGTTTGGATACCTATATAATTAAGATATTTATGAGATCTTAAATACTATCACCGATTCCAACCAAATTCAAGAGGCTTTATCCTTGGGACAATATAAAAACTTATGCCAAATTTTGGACGGACGGAAATTGCTTAATCGACAGAAAGTGATCCTGTGCATATTGGTATACTTTGAAGTGGGTGTTGGTGCAATATTTTCGCACGTTACAAACATCAACACTAATCCAATATACCCTTTCCAATGTGGTTGTGTTGGGTATAATAATATATTTTCTAATAACTTATTATATTCAAAACAACATATGTTTTCCACCCTCTGTTTTGTTTTTTCCAAATGGCAATTCATTATTCTCAGATTACTCGTATTTATTGTATTATAAGCAGATTAATTTCTTGAGAACAGAATTGTATGGTGACCAGATACAAATTGCATTTTATAAAAACCATATACGGGAAGTATTTTTGCGGATATATGTAACTCTGTATAAATGAAAAGTGGAAAAAGACAATAGAAGATTGAACACAGATTTAGTGCTTTATTTTAAGATTTCTAAATTATTTTCAACTCATTATTTTTCTTCCACGCGTACACAACAGCCAAATAATTTAAGTGACTCTGAATCAAGGACTGGTAAATGATAAATATTGTTTTGAAAAAAAAAAAAAAAAATAGTTTTTAAAATTTATAAATCAAACCGGTATCAGATGCAACTTTAGACTTCAAATTTTGTGTATGTTCTACGAGAGGTTACTTTGCAGGTTTACACCCAGATACTTAGTCGCAAAGATCTCATGCGCAAGTCTGCCATCCACAAAAATACTGAAATCTTGACCATGAACATTGCGTACTCCATGAGCATTGCTGCGTCATATTCATTTAGTGAAGTTTCATATTTATATGGTTAAAAAACACTTATATCATCAGCAAAAATAATCAGTTTTCCAAAAAGTTTAAGGTTTTTTAAATCATTGACATAAATACTAAATAGCAACGGGCCCAATTCGCTGCCTTGCGGAACTCCATACTTAATAACGTCAACGAAACTTTTATAATTATTTAATTCAACATATTGTATTATGTTTGTGAAGTAAATTTTATCAAAGCTAGCGCTCGTCTATCTACTCCATAACATAAATGTTTTTCAATAATAATTTTATGATCGACAAGATTAAACGCTTTTGAAAAGCCATAAAATAATTATACAGAAATCACCCTTCTAGTGCTTTACATACGTTATTTACCACTTATACAACAGATTCTTCTGTAATTCTTAGTTGTTAAACATTTTACTTTTTTGGTTATCAGCAATTATAGCACAACTACCATCATTACTTATTTCGTCTTTTGATTTGCGACTTAGATTTTAATTTAAAAACGTCCAAAATTTCTTTGCATCCTGCTGAATTTGGTTTGAATTATCATAATAGTAGTTGTTCATTCATACTTTACAACCTTTTCTTATGACAACATTAACTCATTTCAAAATACCTTCAACAACATACATTGTCTTCTCAATTTAAGTTACAATTTCTTATAGTTTGTTAGATTCAATTAGTTTTTATTCATCCAATATGTCAATTAATTTTTAATAGACTTTTGTTCTTAATTTTCAACAGTGGCATTTGTGGCTGAAAATGAAATCATCTGTATTATTTTTGAGATATCTTCAGACGGCTGTTTCTCGCCTTTTCATAATCACATACTCTTCTTATTGATTCAACATAATCAGAACTGTAACAAGTCTATTTAATTTAATATAAACTGCATGCAATAGTATCTATGAAAATATCGTATCCGATATTACTATAAACATTATCAATACCATGTACCAGATTCCCGTTATCAAATTATGACAGTTTTTGTAGCTAATTCAAGTGATAACGAATTTTGTAGATAATCAATATTTGAATAACAAACAGTCATTCCAGTACTGTGACCGTAATGTATTAATAAGTTCTCCATAAACCTATAAAAATTGTTTAACCAACATTTCTGCGATATATAAAATTATGTAAACTTTAGAGGTTTTCCACTGATTTTTAGGCTCTCTAATGAAATTGTTATTGCTTTAATAAAATCCTTGCTTTCACAACTACCCAGCAAAAAAAAACATGCAAAAGAAGTAGTAAATGCATGGGTGCCACTGATAACGAACTGGTTCTTTTTAGGTGAAACATGCATGATTTTAACATTAGCGTGTCATTGGCAAGCATGGGTTCGCATTTAGCTAAACTGCCTAACATGAAAAAGAGTGCTTAAAACCAATGAAAGTTCAGTGAATAGACTATATTATTCATCGATCAGCAACAATACCTCAAATGAGTGCTTTAAACCAATGAAAGTTGCATGATTCTAATATGTATTTTCATTGGTGCAGAATATTAATTTTAATATGCATTCTAGAACGTATTATGAATTAATTCAAAAAATAAATGAAAATACTATTTTAAAAAGTTTTTTTGTATTATTTTATAGTTTTTTTATTTATTAAATATGTATCAGTCTATATAAAAAAATATAAATACATTTTTTATGTTCAATAATAAAATAAACAAAGAATTAAATAATTTAGTTCAACAACAACAAAAAAAAGTAAATTAAATTCGCTAATTTTATAGCATCTCTAATATCCGACTTATCGGTACTACCTTCGCAATATGTTCCGGCTGTAATGAAAAAGTAATCAGAATTAGAAATATAGATATATAGATATATATATATATATATATATATTTAATAGATAAATTAAATACTTACCAAATAGAATAAGCATAAATTTTGGGAAATTTATAAAACGCAAATTTGTTGTGCGTCCCATACAAATTAAATAAATGTAAAGTTTATGGGGTTATGAGCTCTCGTAAGCCTTTTTTAATCCCCGTTGGCCACAAGTTGCTCTTACTGATGCTTACTTACCTTGTGTATAATTTTTTTTTACAAATATTTAATTTTTAATATTTTACACTTTTATCTGGCGCGCCCGAAAATTTCTAGAATTTAAAAGTTATTGATTTTTTTTTGTTTTAATAAACACAACAGCTGGCATAATTATTAGTGTTATCAACTTTCAATTTTTAAAAAAGATCAAAAAACAAAGAACTATAATAATACGGTTTTTCTTAAATAAAAGAATTCAAACATTCTATTAATATTGAAATTAATGTTTAAATGTGAAATTGATACAAAAATTATACGTAAAAAAAACAAATATAAAATTAAGAGCCAGTTTTTGACTTCGTATTTAAATATTAATTATATTTAAGTTCTATTTAAATACGAAAATGAGTTTCTCAGTGCTTTTTTAAATGATACTTAAATGGCCAACGTTGGCCATTTAAATTCTATTTAAGTTTCATAAACTACCATATGTTTTTAACAGCTGTTTTTTGTTGTCTGTTTTTTTTCACTCTATTTTAGCGCTGTATTTTTTTACGGCATCTAACAAAAACTACACTTCCGATGCGGTGAAATTGGGGCTTCATTTGTGCATTTTCCTACAAATATTTTATTGTTTAATAACCTTTTTTTTCTTATTTGGCAAAATTATCAATTTTTGTTTTGCTTGAACAGCTGTTTTAAACCAAACTATCGATAATTTTTTTGATATTTAGTAGTGCTACCACACTTTTATCTTATTTAAATAAGAAAAATTATATAGCACTGAAAAACTCAAACTGTATTTAAATACCATTTAAATTTAAGTAAAAATTAACTAAATACGTATTTAAATACGAAGTCAAAAACTGGGCATAAGATTCATTAAAATTCCTTCATAGAGTTTAAAAACAGCGAATGCGCTTATTAAAATCCGCTAAGTTGACAACTCTTTTTACTTTAAAGTAATAAATAAATTTACTAACGAATATTTTAACATGGACACAATATACAAATTTTAATATTAAACATAAACATCTAATAACTCTAATGTTATTTTGAATGTTTATTGTAAGAAATAAAAATAAAATACTCGTTCATTTTAAATCCTAAAAAATACCAAATTATAGTGAAATATTGCAATTTCTATATTAGAGTTGAATGAGAGTATTGGATGTGATTTTTCATGGGTTCGGTTATGATAAATTTATTATAATTTAGAAAGGTATTTTAAATGAGTTTGAGTAAATAAGTACTAAAGAACTCATGAAAATATCCATTCTTCTTGAACAACTTCAATTTTTTTTTGCTGGGTATCTATTCTGTATTCTATACTTCTGTTTATAAAGATTGACGTTCCTCCATATCCGTCTAGTCTGTGGCATACATGGGCATACTGCATTACTTTTTTACTGCAGTAAGCGTTTCAGTAAATGCTTTTTTACTGTTTACTGAAAAAAAATCAGTGATTAGATTACAGTATCTAGAGATTTTCACAAAAAATTAAAAAAAAAAAACTTCAATTGATGTTAATTTTAACACGAAAATGGCAGTGAAGACAAGTACTTAGTAAGTAATGGTTTTTCCAAGGGCCCACACGCAGAAAAAAAGTATAGTTGTACATTGTTACTGTAACCATTTCAATATTTGTGCATGGTTACTGTAACAATTTCAAAATTATTAACAATATTATAGTCACAGTAACTATATATATGATTGTGGTAACAATAATGGTAATTACCTTATTTACCTTCTCAACAATTTTAAAAAATTCCTCGCTAAAAAGAATTTTATTGACTCCTATTAGTTCTTTTACTTTTAATAAATCCTGTGTATCAGCAATATTTAATAAATTTAAGTAGAAAATTTTAAATATCTGCCGAAACCATTTATAACCGCTACAATACAAAACTTGTTTAGCAACAACTTTTACAATTAATCATGTAATTAACAGCACAGGTTGATTTACATATTTATTTTAACTGATCAATACTGTACAGTCCATAATTTTTTTAATAACAAAGGTATGTACATTAGGGCCGTTCATCTGTACCTTTGTTTTATATACATATTGAAATTTCGTTTTATTAGGGTTCATTGAGTACGAAAATTCTTACAGTTTTATAATTCTTGTTTTTTTAGTATCTAGTAAAATCCTCCGGATACTCCATTCTTATCAGTAATCAGTAAAGTTTACTGAATACTGAAATTTTTTTTCAGTAATCAGTAAAAATATACTGTTAATGAAAATTGAAGTGCAGTACCAGTAAAAAAAAAAAATATATACTGAAAAAGTACTGGTAGTGTGTAATGGACGCTTTCACAGAAAATGTCTTTAATAATTTATATTCATCAAAACTTATTTGATTTACACTGTGCATCTATACATTATTTGCCACTTGACTGAACTCATAATTTTTTATGTTTTAGTACCAATCTTAACTTTTAGTTTGTAATACAATTGTATTATAAAGTTTTCCCGAATTTGGTTATTATAAATTCTTATAGCTTTAGAAAAAATTTTCCAAATTCATTCTTTTGTATGGTACGATATATTAAACAAAAACTTTAACTTTTATTTAAACACTTTTATACTGTTTACATTTTTGCATACATAAATAAAAAACATAGATTCTTATTTTAATTCTCTGGATTATACTGATTATTATTTGTTGATTATTGACCACTAGACTTGGATAGTATCAGCTTCGTCCATAATGGATATGAGGTTTCTTTTTAAAAAAAATCGGAGTTATTGCTGTCTGTTGAGATTAATGGGTTAATTACCTGCAAAATTATTTGAAAACTTTATTATAGTTTTTATTTGCAAACAAATGTTGTAAATCACTTCTCTTACCTTTATGAAATAAACCCGGAGAACATGTACACTCTTTCTTTTATAAACTAAATTCAGCTAATTTGTTGCTGAATAATTAAATTATTTTAATTGTCTTTGAATTGCAAAAATATAAGTGAAGAACAAATTTAAAGTGTACTTTGATCTTTATTGTTACTCTTTTTACTTTTTTCTGCTTTTTTTACGTTTGCCTTTACCTACTCTGTGGAATGTAGACGAACATTTGTTCACAGTTGTAAATTTACATATGGGAGTAACTAGATACGTAACGGGTTTGTGTCTTTGCTAGATTTGCATGTATATAACATTGACATGAAATTAATTAAATATTCTTTAATAGTTAACTATAAAATATTAAAAAAAAAAGAATAAATATTTCAAATTTAAATGATAGTGAGGTAATTTTTATATGGTAAATTATACACTGGTAGATAAAAGAAAAATACGAAATAATGACATAAGTGTGAGTGGTAATAAAAACATTTGGTGATATTATATTATTATCATGTCAAGACATAATGTATTCATTTGCTACTTTTGATTGCAACAAAGTAACTTGTAATAGAATAATTACGTTTTTTCACATTCGATCATCGAAAACTTTCTCGATTATTCTATTGAACTACAACGTGACGCCTTATATATGGCTAGATTCGAAGTAAAGCTTCCTTTTTCATCTAGATTTCAACCAGATAACATTAAATAAAAAGAGAAAAATTTAATCTTGGCTAATTTTTAACATCGTAGTAATTTTCCACTGAAAAATTAAATATTTCATCTCCATTCAGAGTGAAAATTGCAGAATCCAGGTAATTATGGCAATTTTTGTGAAAGAATTAAAAAGATGTTTAATTCTTAAAATGGTGATATTATTTTTGTTTTAGACATAACTTTATGCACGTGATCGTTTTGCATAAAGTATAATCTTTGCAGTTAATCCACTTGGAAAAGGCCTGATAAATCAGCAATTTATTAAAATTATTGTGGTGCCAAGAAAATTACCACATACGTGCCTAACAAAGTGTTATAATTGACTATTTGGTAGCCCATCTCCATACTTGTGGCTTTAAACCGCATTTTATTGCAGTATCGCAATTGCTCGTTGGAAGAGAAATAGCCACCAAAATACCTCTATTATCAAAACCTCAGATCCAAATAATTTGGGTAAATAGCGCTCCTCTCAGGATTTAATTTTGTCAGTATTTTATAATATGTATTTTCTTTAACAGATCTGGTAGGTAAAACCTACAAATTCTGATCCTAAACCTCGTGAGAAAGATCAAACAAAAAGCCTAAGCCTAAAACAAATGTCGTGTCAAGTCACCTAAATCTGCAAACAAATATATCATCATGATTACCACCACAATTTCATCATCACCATAGTTCACAAAACTCTTCATCTCACATTGCCAGCATTATTACATTAAATCCAGAATTCAACATAAAAATTACATGAAATAATCAAATAGAACTTAAAACGATCCAATATGAAAAAGTGTTAAAAATGTTAGTGAGAATATTAAAAATAATCAAGAAATTAAAATAGTGTTCCTAGTTAATACTAAATTTTAAACATGCAAATGTTAAAAATATTTGACAAACTTTAATTAAAGAAAAAAGAAAAGAAATATCTACATAATGAAAATTTAAAATCAATGGAATGAATATAAATTTAACGCATAGCATAATCATTAAAAAATGCCAATGGTGCTAAGAAATAATATAAGTTAAAATTATTTATACATATTACAGTGCAAAGTGTACTATACAAATGTTAAAACATGAAAACAGAAATTAATAATTTAAAAATAATACAAAATTACATAAAAATTTAAACTCTCTTTAAAAATTACCACAAGAAAAAAGGAATACCTAAATTAGTAAAATCATAAAATCAACAAATAATCTGGTCAATGTAAACAAATGCAAGAACCATAAACATCTTACTCTTTTAGCAACCTGCATCGCTACCCTGGAAGGCCTTCTACTGTTCGATGTCATGTTGGTAAGTTCGATCATACGTATCTTTAACTAAATATATGTTTATAGTTCTTGCAACATAAAATTTTAACATAAATTGTTTAGAAAATATGATAAAATAACAAAAACCAAAAGTAATAATATTTTTAGAGAGAGAGAATAATGTAAATCAAAGCTCATACAATATTAAAGCTTTTCTTATAACATTTCCAAACCATTTCTTTATAAACATGTTGATTGCATTTACATTCCAATACTCTCATTGCAATGTTCTCTGTTTGCTCACGGAGTATGACGTATTTATGTTGACATTTTGTTAAAATTTACAATCTATTTTGGTTTTTGGTTTTTTTTTTATATTTTGTTTTGTTCCGTAAAAAAATAGAAATGCAAATCCAGACTAATTTGTTTTTATAAAAAGTAAACTAGCACAATGGGTATGAATTAATAAAATAAAAATTAACTTAAAAATATGTTCTATAATGATAAAAATATAGATTAGATTGAAGACAGAAATATAATGCAGTGATCATTTTTTTTTTGTTAATATTTCTTTATAAATTAAATTAAGTTTCTGATTAATTAGAAATATAAATATTATTTAATTTGTTTTTTGAACAATTTAAACGTAAAATTAAATTGAATCATAAATTTATAATAATATTTAATATTGAGAAAATGAATTAATAGGTTATTTATAAGATATAATAATGTTTTTCTTTTTGAAATTAAATAAATTTGTTATATTTTGCACAATGTGGTGCTAGCCAGAAATTTAAGGTGTTTTTGTTTTTTCGATGATACTATAAATTAGGGTATAATTATGATAGGGGTTCCTGTAATTTTATAATACGCCACTGGAACACTTGGTTGGTGAGGGTATAGAGGCGATCATCTCTGTAAGACCTGAGAGATGTTAGGAATCCAAATTCAAGTATACCTATTAGAGTAGTTTAATTAATTTTTTTTTTCTCATACATGACTAGACTGGGGCATTTTTCTTTTTGATAGATCTAGTCGTACTGGCCCTCTTAAAAGTATCTTTGTTTAAATAAATAGGGAGTCTAAAATAAGGAGTTGTAAGGAACTTGGTTGTGTTTGGGAAGGACACGAACCCCCCACCCGGCTGCTGTGCTAGCAAATTAAAGGCTCCCGCAGTCCTACCCCTAAACTAACTTTTATGTGCTAATTTCGATTGGAGAATTTACTTTGTGTAAATTTGACAACATACACTAGAAATAGAAGTCTATTTTCACAATAAACGCACGCTCACATTACAATAAAATGGCGCCCAACGTGGGGCACGATAGGACTTTGGTTCTGTCAGGCTCTAAATTTTATTATTTTGTTTATTTTATTTTAGAGTTCATAAAACAACTTAACTTAAAATTTTTCTGTTAATATGACTCTTGTATATAAATAATTTATAAAACTTTTCTGGATATTTCAGCTATCTGAGGATAAAAAGTTCGGATATGCTGACCGATAAGTATCTGTAGATTCTTTTATATACATGTTGAATATTTTCGGAACAGTTTTTTGTTGAGTGTAGTGAGAGTAATAGAAATTAGTTTTATGTTATAGACTTAGTGATCAACCACCCATATTCAAATGGATTTCACTATATTGTCGTGGACAACTTAATGACCTTTGAAAATAGGGACATGTCACTGAAATAAGAAAATCGATATGTTGATATTTGTTGGTTTGTCTGGATATAACACTGATTTTAATCTTATACATCACTCCATAGCTAAAATTGTGATCCAGTATATTTCGAATTTTTAAGGTTTCCATTTACCCTATTTATTAGTTAATCATGAAACACAAAAACACCGCAATAAAAGTTCTTAAATTTCTATCAAATAATTAATTTTTTTTTTATAGTTATTTTGAAACATTTAAAATTAAAAAAAAAATTAGTGTGAATAATCGATATGGTTTAAATTTTTTTTTTTTTTTATAAATATTATTTATTGATTTATTTATTATAAATCAATTAAACTTATTTTTCTTATCTTATGAATTTACTGTCAACGTTTTCTCGATTTTAATTTTGTTATTGGGAAAAAATAAGCTAATTTTCTTTTTGTATTTTAAAGAAAAATTCTCATCTCCGAAAAGAAAAATTTGTTTTTAGAAATAAATTTTGAAATTGTTACTTTGAATAAGCAATAATTATTTAGTAATCTATTTTTTCACTGAAATTTATAAATTTGTTTGTTAGATTTATACATTTATATCATCAGAGTTCTTTATAAAATTTATTCTGTTTTTATTTATTTTTTTTTTTAAACAATTGCCTAATCATGTCGCTTGATCGAACACCACCACACAGTAGTATTCCACCTCCATTGCCTTTGGCACCCATTGCTATAGAACCTTCAGTATGCCATGGTTGCAACGAGACTATGGTAGAAGGTCAAGATTGTTTAATAATTGATGAATGCTCCCACGCATACCATAGGCAGTGCATTGAATCACATTTATCCAATTCTTCTGATTGCCCACTGTGTAAGCGATCATTTCAACTCTCTGAGTTGCGAAATTTGACTATTGTCACTAAACTTCTTCCGTTGGCAAAGCAAAATCCTAAAGGCAAAGGTCGAGGCACAGTTGCTAAAACCTATAATACGCGCAGCACAACTCGCAACCTATTTTCTGATTCACAGAATCCAACTGGTAGTAATACACAATACCCTTCGGAAAATTTAGCAACACCGGATCGTCCTATTCATAATGTTTCTGGAACTAATGTGTTGAACACACCAGTTCGTCAACATTCACAACCTTCTCCTACACGTCATATGAATAATGGTATTATTGATTACGATCAAATTAACCGTATGATTGAAAATAATTTAACAAGGCTTTTGACAAATTTCAACCTTATTCCATCTTCCAGTATGGTCAATAATGACGCTAGTAATCATAACCGTTCAGCCAGACCTGGTAACGTAAATTTTAATACTAATACTCAAAATGCAAATTTTTTAAGTTCACCTAACGTACTTTCGAACTCGAATTCTTTTAATACAACAATGCACCCTGATAAAATTACATCTGTGATCCAAAATTGGAATCTCAAGTTCGATGGTTCAGCAGTTGGTTTAAACGTCGATGAATTTTTATATCGAGTCCGTTCATTGACCAGAGAAAATTTTAATGGTGATTTTTCTGTAGTGTGTAAAAATTTACATATTCTATTAACGGGAAAGGCAAGGGACTGGTATTGGCGATACCACAAACAGGTACAAGTTATAGATTGGTCAGATTTTTGCGATGCAATAAAATGTCAGTATAAAGAATTCAAATCTTCGTTCGACATACGAGAAGAAATACGCAACAGAAAGCAAAAACATGGCGAAACTTTTGACTCTTTTTACGAAGCTGTATCATCCATAATGGATCGCCTACCAAGTCCCATGTCTGAACCGGAACTTATAGAAATCCTTGCTAGAAATCTTCGTCCTGACATTCGACAAGACCTCTTATACGTTCCTATTCATTCTATATCTCATTTACGCAAGCTTGTGCAAATGAGGGAAAACTTCTTAAACGACGAATATGTAAGAAAAAGTTTTGTTAGTCGAAACCCTAATGTAGTAATGCCTCGTCGATATATAAATGAGGTTGATAACGTTGATAACGATAATAGTACTGAAGTTACAGATGCAAATTACTCGGTTGATGCCATACAACATTCAGAGATTACCTCTAAATGTTGGAACTGTGATGAGATTGGACATCACTGGGAGGATTGCCTTCATGATAGGAACATTTTCTGCTACGGCTGTGGTGCAAAGAATGTCTACAAACCAAAATGTGTTATTTGTGCATCTCGAAAACAAAATGTATCAAAAAACTTCAAAACATTCAGTCGAGTGAAAGAACAAGTGTAAATTCTAATTGCTATTTTAAAAAGAATATTGAAAATACCAAATGTGACAGCAATATTAATAATAATTTTGAGCGAAATATAAATTTAAGTCAATCTGACATAACCATTAATTCTGATAAATTTCCTAGCAAACCAATAACAATATTACAGAATCGCAGTTTTAATAAAAATACGAATGATATTTCTAATCCTAATGTAAATCGAATAATTTTTCCAAAACTTCCATATCATAAAAGATGGGAGATCTATCTACAAAAACGTGACGAAATTTTTAACGTGTCTTCCATTTCTTCAACTCCAATGAAGAAGACCAAACGTAACACACGTAGAATTAGAGCATTTTATAGAGTACGTAAAATATGTCGAAAATTTTTAGTATCCACTATATTTTCAAATCCTGTGGATAAACGATATTATGCAAAAGTGCGTTTTCTATGTTTTGAAGAACTCGGTTTACTAGATACAGGAGCAAACATTAGCTGTTTAGGATCTGATTTAGCATTACATGATTTTTCAAAATTTTCAAACTTTGTTAAGTGCAAGAGTTTCGTCAAGACTGCCGATGGAAAGTCGCAACCTGTCCTCGGTTGGTTGGATGTTGATATTTCGTTTCAGAATAAAACAGAATTAATTAAATTGTTTATAATACCATCGATTTCTCAAAGACTGATTTTGGGAATTGACTTTTGGAACACATTTGCGTTGCTTCCAGACCTAGTTGGATCTGCAAGCATAGTTTGTTGTAATAATAAGTCCAACTGTCCGTCTGACCTGTCCGCTATCAATACTAAGTCCGATGTTTTGTCCGATTGCAAAGAAAAAACTTTTCAATTTAATGAAAATTCTTACCCACTCACATTAAGTCAACGTCAACAGCTTAGCACTGTTACAGAACTTTTCCCGAACTTTGAAAAGCAAGGGTTGGGAAGAACCAGCTTAATTAAGCACTCGATTGATGTAGGCGATTCTACACCAATCAAGCAACGGTTCTATCCGGTTTCTCCCGCGGTAGAGAAACTGATGTTTGGTGAGATTGACCGAATGTTGGCACTGGGGGTGATAGAGCCATCTTCATCTCCATGGAGCTCACCAATGCGTTTGGTTGTGAAACCAAATAAAATTAGATTATGCTTAGATGCGAGAAAGGTGAATTTAGTCACCAAAAAGGATGCCTATCCACTGCCAAATATTGAGGGAATTTTCGCAAGGCTTCCAAAAGCAAATCTCATATCAAAACTAGATTTGAAGGATGCCTATTGGCAAATTGCCCTAGATGATAAGTCCAAATGTTTGACAGCGTTTACAGTTCCGGGTAGGCCACTATACCAGTTTGTGGTAATGCCGTTCGGACTGTGTAACGCTCCTCAAACTATGTGCAGATTGATGGACGAAATCATTCCACCTGATCTACGGCACTGCGTCTTTGGATATCTGGACGATCTAGTTATAGTATCTGAAGATTTTACGACCCACTTAGAAATTTTAGTTCGTATCGCGTCCCAGTTTCGTAAAGCCAACTTGACTTTAAACATATCAAAGTCAAAATTTTGCGTTACTAAGGTAAATTATTTGGGATATGTGATAGGAAATGGTGGGATCACAACTGATCCGGAGAAAATCACAGCAATCACAAAATGGCCCATACCTAAGAATCTGAAGCAAGTTCGTGGATTTCTTGGATTGGCGGGGTGGTATCGTCGCTTCATTGAAAATTTCTCCAGCGAAGTGTTTCCAATTACAGAAGTGCTGTCAACTAAGAAAAAATTTGTCTGGACGGAAGCTGCTCAAAAAGCCTTTGATAAAATTAAAATGCTCCTAACCACTGCTCCGGTCTTGTCAAATCCAAATTTTGCAAAAAAGTTTTTCCTGCATTGTGACGCTAGTGATTACGGTATTGGTGCGGTTCTGGTGCAATTGGATGATGAAGAAAACGAAAAACCAATTGCATACATGAGTAAGAAGTTAAATTCAGCGCAACGTAATTACAGTGTCACAGAGCGGGAATGCTTGGCAGCTATAGAAGCTATAAAACGATTTAGATGCTATTTGGAATTGCAAGAGTTTGAGGTGGTTACGGATCATTCTAGTTTATTATGGCTTATGAGACAGCCTGATCTGAGCGGTAGATTGGCCCGCTGGGTTTTCAAACTTCAGGCGTATAAATTTAGTATCTCACACAGAAAAGGCAAAGAACATATTGTGCCCGATGCGCTTTCAAGAATCCCAGTAGAAGAAATATCTGCCTTGAAAATTCTGGAACCAGAAGTGGATTTAAATTCCAGTCATTTTGAAGACAAAGACTACAACGATTTAAAGGAAAAAGTTACCAATAATTTAGCCAAATATCCTGATATAAAAGTCGTGGATAAATATGTGTATTATCGCACGCAACATTATACAGGAGATGATACTCAAGAACAAAATTGTTGGAAACTTTGGATTCCATATGGTCTTCGAAAAGAAACTATTTCTAGAGCTCACGATACACCAATTGCGGCCCACGGTGGCATGATCAAAACCATAGATTTATTAAGAAGAAACTTTTTCTGGCCTGGAATGGTGCGGGATGTGAAAAATTATGTTCGCGACTGTGAGATTTGTAAATCCACAAAATCCCCAAACTTTATAATGAAACCACCAATGGGTAATCAAGCCATTTCAGTACGCCCCTTCCAGCGCCTTTACATTGACTTGTTAGGGCCATACCCTCGCAGCAAATCTGGTTTTATTGGTTTACTTATTATATTAGATCATTTCAGCAAATTTCATTGGCTATGCCCTCTGAAAAAATTTACATCGGAGGTTATTCAAGAGTTTTTAGAAAAACAAATTTTTCATACATATGGCGTTCCCGAAATAATCGTGAGTGATAATGGTAGCCAATTTCGCGCAAATAATCTTAATGCCTTCTTGACAACGTATGGAATTCAGCACACTTACACAGCACTCTACTCCCCCCAATCCAACGCCTCTGAACGCGTGAATCGTTCACTGATTGCTGGTATTAGAGCCTATCTGAAGAAAGATCAACGTTTATGGGATGAAAATCTTACGGCCATCAGTTGTGCTCTTCGCAATTCCTGTCACCAATCCATCAAATATTCACCTTACCATGCTCTTTTTGGCTTTGATATGGTCACACACGCCTCCGCCTATGAACTGTTAAGAAAACTTCACATACTAGATGAGCCTTCTGCGAAATTGTCACGTGACGATCAGTTGCAAATAATTCGTCAGGATATATGGAAAAACATTAGTAAAGCATATAGTAGGAATCAACATCAGTATAACCTACGTGCAAAACCTCAAAACTTTCAAGTTGGTCAGGAAATCTTCAGGAGAAACTTTGCACAGAGCAATTTTGAGAAACGATTTAATGCTAAACTATCTCCAGTATTTGTAAAAGCTAGAATTAGGGAAAAACTAGGAAATAGTTATTATGTTCTTGAAGATTTAGAGGGAAAATGTGTTGGAACTTATCATGGTAAGGACATCAAAGCCTAAATAAGCGCTTTTTCCATCTAATTCTGCTTTGAATTTCAACAGAATTATCCGGTTTGTAATGGACGCTTTCACAGAAAATGTCTTTAATAATTTATATTCATCAAAACTTATTTGATTTACACTGTGCATCTATACATTATTTGCCACTTGACTGAACTCATAATTTTTTATGTTTTAGTACCAATCTTAACTTTTAGTTTGTAATACAATTGTATTATAAAGTTTTCCCGAATTTGGTTATTATAAATTCTTATAGCTTTAGAAAAAATTTTCCAAATTCATTCTTTTGTATGGTACGATATATTAAACAAAAACTTTAACTTTTATTTAAACACTTTTATACTGTTTACATTTTTGCATACATAAATAAAAAACATAGATTCTTATTTTAATTCTCTGGATTATACTGATTATTATTTGTTGATTATTGACCACTAGACTTGGATAGTATCAGCTTCGTCCATAATGGATATGAGGTTTCTTTTTAAAAAAAATCGGAGTTATTGCTGTCTGTTGAGATTAATGGGTTAATTACCTGCAAAATTATTTGAAAACTTTATTATAGTTTTTATTTGCAAACAAATGTTGTAAATCACTTCTCTTACCTTTATGAAATAAACCCGGAGAACATGTACACTCTTTCTTTTATAAACTAAATTCAGCTAATTTGTTGCTGAATAATTAAATTATTTTAATTGTCTTTGAATTGCAAAAATATAAGTGAAGAACAAATTTAAAGTGTACTTTGATCTTTATTGTTACTCTTTTTACTTTTTTCTGCTTTTTTTACGTTTGCCTTTACCTACTCTGTGGAATGTAGACGAACATTTGTTCACAGTTGTAAATTTACATATGGGAGTAACTAGATACGTAACGGGTTTGTGTCTTTGCTAGATTTGCATGTATATAACATTGACATGAAATTAATTAAATATTCTTTAATAGTTAACTATAAAATATTAAAAAAAAAAGAATAAATATTTCAAATTTAAATGATAGTGAGGTAATTTTTATATGGTAAATTATACACTGGTAGATAAAAGAAAAATACGAAATAATGACATAAGTGTGAGTGGTAATAAAAACATTTGGTGATATTATATTATTATCATGTCAAGACATAATGTATTCATTTGCTACTTTTGATTGCAACAAAGTAACTTGTAATAGAATAATTACGTTTTTTCACATTCGATCATCGAAAACTTTCTCGATTATTCTATTGAACTACAACGTGACGCCTTATATATGGCTAGATTCGAAGTAAAGCTTCCTTTTTCATCTAGATTTCAACCAGATAACATTAAATAAAAAGAGAAAAATTTAATCTTGGCTAATTTTTAACATCGTAGTAATTTTCCACTGAAAAATTAAATATTTCATCTCCATTCAGAGTGAAAATTGCAGAATCCAGGTAATTATGGCAATTTTTGTGAAAGAATTAAAAAGATGTTTAATTCTTAAAATGGTGATATTATTTTTGTTTTAGACATAACTTTATGCACGTGATCGTTTTGCATAAAGTATAATCTTTGCAGTTAATCCACTTGGAAAAGGCCTGATAAATCAGCAATTTATTAAAATTATTGTGGTGCCAAGAAAATTACCACATACGTGCCTAACAAAGTGTTATAATTGACTATTTGGTAGCCCATCTCCATACTTGTGGCTTTAAACCGCATTTTATTGCAGTATCGCAATTGCTCGTTGGAAGAGAAATAGCCACCAAACTACCTCTATTATCAAAACCTCAGATCCAAATAATTTGGGTAAATAGCGCTCCTCTCAGGATTTAATTTTGTCAGTATTTTATAATATGTATTTTCTTTAACAGATCTGGTAGGTAAAACCTACAAATTCTGATCCTAAACCTCGTGAGAAAGATCAAACAAAAAGCCTAAGCCTAAAACAAATGTCGTGTCAAGTCACCTAAATCTGCAAACAAATATATCATCATGATTACCACCACAATTTCATCATCACCATAGTTCACAAAACTCTTCATCTCACATTGCCAGCATTATTACATTAAATCCAGAATTCAACATAAAAATTACATGAAATAATCAAATAGAACTTAAAACGATCCAATATGAAAAAGTGTTAAAAATGTTAGTGAGAATATTAAAAATAATCAAGAAATTAAAATAGTGTTCCTAGTTAATACTAAATTTTAAACATGCAAATGTTAAAAATATTTGACAAACTTTAATTAAAGAAAAAAGAAAAGAAATATCTACATAATGAAAATTTAAAATCAATGGAATGAATATAAATTTAACGCATAGCATAATCATTAAAAAATGCCAATGGTGCTAAGAAATAATATAAGTTAAAATTATTTATACATATTACAGTGCAAAGTGTACTATACAAATGTTAAAACATGAAAACAGAAATTAATAATTTAAAAATAATACAAAATTACATAAAAATTTAAACTCTCTTTAAAAATTACCACAAGAAAAAAGGAATACCTAAATTAGTAAAATCATAAAATCAACAAATAATCTGGTCAATGTAAACAAATGCAAGAACCATAAACATCTTACTCTTTTAGCAACCTGCATCGCTACCCTGGAAGGCCTTCTACTGTTCGATGTCATGTTGGTAAGTTCGATCATACGTATCTTTAACTAAATATATGTTTATAGTTCTTGCAACATAAAATTTTAACATAAATTGTTTAGAAAATATGATAAAATAACAAAAACCAAAAGTAATAATATTTTTAGAGAGAGAGAATAATGTAAATCAAAGCTCATACAATATTAAAGCTTTTCTTATAACATTTCCAAACCATTTCTTTATAAACATGTTGATTGCATTTACATTCCAATACTCTCATTGCAATGTTCTCTGTTTGCTCACGGAGTATGACGTATTTATGTTGACATTTTGTTAAAATTTACAATCTATTTTGGTTTTTGGTTTTTTTTTTATATTTTGTTTTGTTCCGTAAAAAAATAGAAATGCAAATCCAGACTAATTTGTTTTTATAAAAAGTAAACTAGCACAATGGGTATGAATTAATAAAATAAAAATTAACTTAAAAATATGTTCTATAATGATAAAAATATAGATTAGATTGAAGACAGAAATATAATGCAGTGATCATTTTTTTTTTGTTAATATTTCTTTATAAATTAAATTAAGTTTCTGATTAATTAGAAATATAAATATTATTTAATTTGTTTTTTGAACAATTTAAACGTAAAATTAAATTGAATCATAAATTTATAATAATATTTAATATTGAGAAAATGAATTAATAGGTTATTTATAAGATATAATAATGTTTTTCTTTTTGAAATTAAATAAATTTGTTATATTTTGCACAATGTGGTGCTAGCCAGAAATTTAAGGTGTTTTTGTTTTTTCGATGATACTATAAATTAGGGTATAATTATGATAGGGGTTCCTGTAATTTTATAATACGCCACTGGAACACTTGGTTGGTGAGGGTATAGAGGCGATCATCTCTGTAAGACCTGAGAGATGTTAGGAATCCAAATTCAAGTATACCTATTAGAGTAGTTTAATTAATTTTTTTTTTCTCATACATGACTAGACTGGGGCATTTTTCTTTTTGATAGATCTAGTCGTACTGGCCCTCTTAAAAGTATCTTTGTTTAAATAAATAGGGAGTCTAAAATAAGGAGTTGTAAGGAACTTGGTTGTGTTTGGGAAGGACACGAACCCCCCACCCGGCTGCTGTGCTAGCAAATTAAAGGCTCCCGCAGTCCTACCCCTAAACTAACTTTTATGTGCTAATTTCGATTGGAGAATTTACTTTGTGTAAATTTGACAACATACACTAGAAATAGAAGTCTATTTTCACAATAAACGCACGCTCACATTACAAGTGCAAAGTGCCCATCTATGGTCTATAACAGTGTACAGCATTATATACAAAAATATTGTAAATTTGAGTTAAATTTAAAGTACTGGCAATTTCAACAAAAATACATATGTTAATTTTAACACATAAAGATAAAATGTAACAATGTTAATATTTTGCAAAATTCACTCTATATCACACATCATAACTATCAAAACAGGCATTTAAATTAAAGTAGGTTGGCAATATTCTTTGTGTTTCAATACTTAAAAAATAGCTTTAGTAATAAACAAATTTAAATTTACTAATATCCAATATAAATTCCGAGAAAGCAATTAAGAATTGTTAAACATAATAATGACTTCTGAAAGAAAATAGGATTTACAATTTTTATATTGCGAAATTATTTCCTTCGACTCAAATTTGGTTTATTATGCAACAGCAAAATTTGTAGTGTGAACAATTTTCACATAAAATACTAGCTTCTATTTGGTATACACAGTAATATGTTCAATGCATTTGAGTGTGTCTGAATAAATTTGTAAATACTGAAGTTGTTTTTCTTGTTCAAAGTTATTTAAAATACTCGCATGTTGAACTAAACAGTATTAATGTAGTAAACAGAATTTTATTACCATAGAACACTCTACTTTAAGAATCGTTTTAATACATTTTTTATAAAATCATTTCAAATTCAGTTTAGAAAAAAGTAAATTTCATATAGTGTGGTCGTAGAACCAATATTTTGTGGGTCCTCGTAGGATTCTAAGTCAATCTAGCCATGTCCGTCCGTCTGTCTGTCTGTTGAAAATACAATAATGTCCAAACGAAAGGAGCTAGCTGGCAGACAATTTCCACTCTCTGTTGATAAGATTTAGTATTGAAAATGGACAATACATGTCCCCCCGGAATACGATTTGAGCAGTCATAAATATGTTGATTATGCGGCAATCTAGATAAAATTTAGCAAAAGCTAGTTCGAAGTACTCTGAAATTATACTGAAAAGTATTACGAAAATCGGGCAACATTTTTTTCTAGTCCTAATTCAAGGTTCCCCTCAAAAAATGACTTGAACATTCATAATTGTTTTACAATTGTTAATATCGTGATGGAATTGGACATAAACCTAAATCTTTCTACCGTCTTTTGAGAGGATCAGCCCTACCCCCCATATCAAAAACATATTTTATTATCAATAAATTATTTAGACATAATGATATTAACATAAGTTTCGATATGTCATTTAAAGTTTTAAGAAATTAATCACTCTATGAAATTCTGTTCAGTTCGGACCATAACTTATTCAAGTCCTCATAGAAGGCCATAACTGCATATTATAGTGGGTATACAAGATTTCTTACAGCCGAATATAACACGCTTACTTGTTTAAATTGTTTTTAGTTTCTCAGCAGTATGAATAATTGTATTCAGATACATATTGCTATAAAAGGTAATTCGATTTTAAAGAGGTTAGAGTTAAGTTAGATTAGTTTGTGAGAATTACCCTTTCCCAAATAAGAGTTAGGCTACATAGAGGCCAATATGGCACATTAGAATTTATTTACTTTTATCTTAGACACTTTCTTTACTACACTAAAACTATGCGTTGTATTTAGATTAGTGTTTTATAAAAACCGAAGAATTTCAAAACCGCGGTTTCGGTTTTAAAAAATTGAAAACCGATTGGTTTCGGTTCGGTTTTGTGATAATTTATTAATATTAAATCAGTTGATAATATAGGAACTGCTAAACAAATTTAAAGTTCTAATTTTGCGAGTGTTTACGAGAATAAAGGAAAATTGGTACTTTTTCTTTTAATGGTACCTTTTTAATATATTAAATTAGTTAAAGTTGGCTAATATGCTTCTCAGTAAAGAAATAATCAAGAATAGGTTGCTCAATTGTATTATGATATCAAAAATGGAGAACTAAACCAAACTAAGGAGTACTTTTTCGTTCTTCAAAATTAATTTTCTATAATATCGAACCTAGAATCAGGAAATTACTTTGAAATTTCAAACTTGACAGTGGTTTGACTGTGGAAAATTTTTACTTTTTCTTCTAATGGTACTTTTTATTATAATAAATTATTTTACTTATTGTATATACATAATAGTTGGCTGATATGCTTCTGAGTAAGAATCAAGGATAGAGGGCATAATGATATTGAGGTAACAGAAACTATTATTGAAATGTTTATAATAATGAACCTATAAGCAGGATATTAAACACACATGATCCTGACTGAGTTAGAATATAAAAAAGGGAATTGCAGGTACTTTTTCGAACTAGTAGTACTTTTTGAATATTTTATAACGATGGACCTAGAAACGCGAATTCAAAACGGATAATTAATTATTTCTAACTATTTCTTTATTGTAAAGGTACTTTTTGAATATTTTATAATACTAAACCTTAAAATTAGGCACAAATGATTCTGAATGAGTTAGAATTCACGAAAGGTGATTATAGTCTTACCTTTCTTTTGTATTTTCTATAATAATGGACACAGAAATATGAAATTAAACATTCATGATGCTGAGTAGGAATACAAAATGTGGGTCTTTATGATACTGTTTTTATTGTAATAATATGCCTAGAATGAGCTACAATCCACATTAAAAAGAATTAATAAACATAAAACTAGAGACATATTTTCCTGAATTAGTATTAATTTACAAAGGGAGACTTAATATAACTATTTCTTTATTCCAATTGAGGTGGCGAAGCGCACCGGTCAGCTAGTACTCCATACTTTTATCGGATATTTGAAAATAACTAAGAATTTGTTACAAAAATTTAGCATCATCATCTGAAGCAATTATTGTAATACAATTTAAAAAATTTAAACAAATCATAAGATATTTTTACCGATCTGTGTTTAGAGATATTGGATGAATATTTGGATGAAAAAGTTTGTTTCTCATTTCTAAATTTTGAATTTTTCTACTGAAAATAGATTAAAAGTGAAAACCGAAGAACAATTGTCGGTTTCGGTTTCGGTTTTAGGCCTTAAAAAACGGCGGTTTCGGTTTCGGTTAAAACTGAATTGGAAATTCTAATTAAGATGACATGATAAGTATATTTCAATAATACTCAAGTGTTTAAGCCTCTAATATCAGTTACGTTCTTACCTTTGTGCTAGGCATTTACAAAAAAAGTGATAACTGACCTCGACAGACTCACGAGCCATCTACACATATCAGCTTCATCGTCTTAATCTTACTATACTAGCATTATGAACAGTAGTCAGTTTAAAAATCATCTTATGTTTATTTCAAAAAGTTACTCAATATCCCTGATTTATTTATGTAGGTTTCATTACCTATGTATATTGTTTATTTGCAACGGTACGACTCATTTCAATGATTTAAATATTTGATATTTGCATTTTGGATAAGGCTGAATAAATATACAATTCCATAACTTCCGAGGGTAGGTTCGGAAGTCCATTTGCTTTCTCGTTGCCGAGAATATTTTTATGGCCTGGAACCCAGCAAAGTTTAATACATATTAAGCTGTTTTCGAAGAGGTCTCCTTAACTACTTATATTAGCGTTATTAAACTACATTATTTACTCATATATACGTCGATATAATATCTAAATCCATACTGTATGTAAATACATACATATAAGTACATGCATTGCTGTTAATTTTAACTTTGTGTTTTTCATGGTGGTTTTAAGGCGTTCAAGTCGATTTTTCATGGGACTTAGAATGTGTTATTTTGTTTTTATTTTGTTTCTTCTTCAACTGCTGCCATTTATGTATATACTTTCCAGTTAAAGCTTATTTTATTTTATTATATTGTATTTATGTACTTATATAAATATTTAGACTTGTATTATTTTGCCGCTTGTTTTTTTACGAGTTTTCAGTTGTTTTCTTAGGAAACGTACATGCTTGAGTAGTTTAATTTTCAATATATTTTGCTGAATTTTATGCCAACGGATTGAGGGATTATTATTTTTTTTGTTGTATACGAAAAGAATTTGAAACAAAGTTTTAAGATAAATCCGCTAAAGATTTGTTATTGTTTAAGCAATTTATAATAATATTATTGGACAAATAAGTATTCAAGAGGTGTTGAGGCTGTGTTGAAAAACATCAGGATTTACATATTTTTAGCACAGAGTGAAAGGAAATTTTTAATTGCATACAATAATATTGCGTTTGCATAAACACATTTTATATATTGTGAAGATGAGAAACTTTAATAAAATTTTAAATGCATGTAGTGCTTTATTACTTGCTATTTCTTCAACTATAAGTTCTTGATATTTCCATGCAATAAAACAAAAATATAAAATCTCTTGATATATTTTATTGTTTTCATAAATAAAATTTAACACAAAGATAGAGGGGAGAAAAGAAATCATTCTATAGTGTCATCTAAATAATGACATTAAATAAATGATTCTTACCACTAAATAGTTGACTTAATAACGCTCTTCTTGTTGAGAATCATATACATTCACATATAAATATTTTACTCTGTGAACTTACCACTACCAACAACACAGATACGTTAAGTCTGTGAGCAATAAATGCATTGCAGTTTTTATATCCGTATTTCCTCTCTCTCACCATTTTATTTATATTTTGTTTGTGAAGGAAGTAAACAGTAAAGCTTTCATTTTTTTATTACACACTTGATAATTTTAGCAATAACTCATGAAGCTAATCACCACATAAATAATCGTGAACATCCAGACCAAAACATATTAGAAGGGGGTTTCAAACAGTTACAATAAATGAAAAAAACAGAAAGAATCACACAATGTTTATTTATAGAATGCAGCAGCAACAAAGTTTTAGATATATGTGTAATAATACATCCACATCATCATCTTTCGGGACAACGTCATGATTATCGTTCATAATGAAACCAATGAAATAATATTTATGTATATTGTATAAATAAATACACTTACACACACACACACACACACTCACTCTCACACATGAGAAAAAGGACAAAATGATATAAAAACAAGTAAGAGTATTATGTTCGGCTGTGCCGAATCTTGTATACTCACCATCAGTATGTAGTTTTGGTTGAGTTGAATCCGTGCCTGTTTTAGAATCTTAGTAGGACACAGAGAATATATACTATTGTGGGTCTGTGGGTCTATTTTGATGTGTTACACACGGAATGAAAAATCCAATAACCCCATCTTTTTTGATGGTGGGTATAAAAAAGAAAATATTTATACATACTTCAATATACATAAGAAATAACAAAATCAAATTGCTTTGAAACAAAATGAAGGCAGTCTTAAAAGTCGAGAGACTAAAGGATTGTAAATATTTAAGCAATGAAAAGTTCATGTCAAAAATTAGACGTGATTACATTTTTATCACAGATTTTTGCTATTTTTTATTTAAGTACAACATGAAAAATAATAATTTGAAAGATAATTTTTGATTGAATCATAATTTATACAGTAGAGGATAGGTTTTTGTATGTGACTAAAACCAGTTGTCCATTTTTTATAAACTTACTCTTATATTAATTAATTACTTAAAAAAAAACATTATTATCGTAAAGAGAATTTAGTATGATTATGGTCCTTTGAATAAGGATATTTCGGAATTCATGTCTTTAATTTTTTATCATATAAATTAGTAAAAACATGCCTAAAATTGTACAAGGAATATTGAGAATGTTATAAGATAAATGTTACTTTTGCAAACTACATAGCATATTTTCTAATCAATTTTAAATCAAGGATATTTTTATTCAATATATAAAATATATTTGGGGGATTCAAACGGTCTGCTATTAAGTCATATTGTCATAATGTCATAATATGTTATGATAGTTTAAACAAATTGTTGTTAGGCTTCAAACAAAAAAAGTTTAATTTTATGACAAAACAATAAACATAGTTCAAAATGTATTATTAGATTACACAGAAAAAAGTTTCAACATAAATGATATAATGATAACGGTCCTCATGTAAACGCTTAAATGCCTCGCAAACTGTGCAATCTGTGCATTTTTACACTCTCGCAATTGAAATGTCAAAAATTGTATGGAAATTCGTTTACACAACTCCGATAAGTTTGCGCGACAATTTAGACTCGCAAGCTTGAATTTATTGTGGATTTGATTAATCAGCTGCTTATGTTTACTTTTATTTATAAAAAATAAAAATCAAATAAAATATAAATATTTTGTGCATGTGAACAGAATTATTGGATTGAATGGCAATATGTAAGGAAACACTAACCAACAGCTAGAACATAAGCAAAATCTTCCAAACTATGTATATCATCGTTTGCTCCAAAGATTTAATTTTCATTCAACATTTTTAGAATTTAAATTTATACAATTTGAAAAAATTTTTTTTACAGCTTTTGTTGGATTTATTTTTGTTTGACATTTTTAACATATATAAATTTTCTGACTAAACTTGGACAAAATTGAAAAGATGGGTTCATTTGCACATTTACATAAATGGGAAACTTAAGCGTTTAAATGAGTACCCTTAGTATGATTTCATTTCAATTCATAACATTTATAAATAATTTTTTAAATAGTATGATTTTGTTAATTTTTTTGGTTTTTAAATAAAATCTAGGAGGCTTGAAAAAAATATTTCAATTTTCATTTATATTTTTATGTTGTTTGAAAATGTTTGAAATTTTCTTGGAAAATTTTTATGTTATTTTATGATTTTCAGCTACAAAATGGGCAAATATGCGTGAAATTGACTGCCATTTTTGAAGCAGATGAAATGCTTTAATATTAATGGAAGCTAAATGATGTTTAATGATATTTTTTTACGTTTCAGACTTTTTTGATTCACCTTGAATGCAATTGTAATGCAATTTATTATAAAATATCTAGAAATTTATGCAAAAAAAGCAAAAAATTCCGTCATGTACACTTTTATAATATATATGAACATGTTCTTATTCTGAATGAAAAAAGTTTGGGAAAAAAAGTCATGTTCGATTTATAATATCTATTACAAAATTCATTCCAAATATGAATTTCTTTTTTTTGTGTAGAACTTTTTTGTTTGAAACACAACAACAATCTGTTTAAAATATCATAATATATTATGACATTATGACAATATGACCTAATAGCACACCGTTTGAATCCCCCAATTGTATAATTCATTATCACTTTATATCACTTTTTCTAAATTATATCAAAAATATTACCTAATAAGAAAAAACGTGAAAATATTAACTTTAAAGATGAATAATACCATATCCTCAATAAAAAAAAAACAGAGACAAATTATTTAGTTTTCGCTGAGTAAAATGTCAGTTAAGCCGAAGATATTTCCATTTTGATAAAAAATATAAGTAAAAATCTCTATTGGGAAAATTATTTTAAAATATATAAAATGTCGTTGCTTAAAGGATGTTGTTTATACTCAGAAATCTGAAGTTTCTACAATTTATATAGTATGCTGTTTATAAAAATAAACAACTAATTACAAAGATTTACCTAAAAATATATTAGAAAATTATTGATTATTCTTCGAAATATGAAAGTATTTTTAGGAACATATGTTGCAACTAGGTTACATAAGCATTACTATGAGACCAATGTTGTATCCGCTAAAAGCGGATAAAAACTTATACACAATTAAATTTTATCTTGAATCTCGATTGAAGTGAATAATAGACTTCAAATAATCCCATAAAAATAAGTCCAATGAAGATCAGAAATTGGCTAAAAATATAGGAAATATTTCAGCATTCACACGATTTCTTATTTAAGTGAGAAATTCCTCAAAATGCTAATAGGCTTAGCTACAATTTGGATATTGAGAGATTGTTCTCGAAAAGAGAAAACTCAGAAATTAATGGCAACAAAATAATTCATCTGCTGCTAAGCATACACTATATACTACAATAAGCAAACTAAAGTCCTCAATTTAGGGTATAGTCGCAGAGATAAATAAGTTTGATATAGCAAATATACAAAGAGACGCTTAGTCATTTAAAATGAGCAGCTCGCCACAGCATTAATATGCGACCACTATTGTTTAGGGTGTTACCATTCAAAATGCACAATTTAACATTATATTTATTACGCATTTAAACCGAAATTAAAACAAGTTTGTTTTTGGAAAACCTGATTTCTAAAACAAACACATTTCTTACCAATTTATTCACATTTTCGATTGAAATTTATATTATTTATAGATATTTAAATGTTTTTATAAGTTTTCATTAGCTTAACACTATTTCAAAAATTATCTAATATATAAAAATCTCGTGTCACAATGTTTGTGTTTGAACTCCTCCGAAACGACTAAACTGATTTTCATGAAATTTTGTATGCATATTTGGGAGCTATGAGAATAAAGTTATTTCATACCGCTAGGTCATGAGGTTGTCCGTATCCAGAATTTGTATTTCCAATTTTTTTGCCAAAAACATTTTATTCGCATTTTTTTTATTTGGCATTCAAAATTACCTATAATCCCAAATTTTCATCAACCGATCCATTTTTTAGCCGAGATGTTAGTATTTTGTATGAGCAATATCCAAATATCAATACATATGCATTTTTTTATATATTTTCGGTAGGTACGAGAATAGGTCGTAAAGTACATTCGTTAGTTTTTATTTAATAACCAAAATATTCACTTGAAATAATTTGTATGGCAGGACAACGTTGCCGGTTCAGCTAGTTTTTTAATAAATTTAAATAGAATTAATGTTTCAACCACAGTATAACAAGTAGTCCGTCTCTTTGACAATAGTACCTAACTATATACTTATATGTGTTAGTAAAAAAGTACTTACCCTGAAGGAAACTAAGTAGTGTCTCCAAGTCACCAGTTTTGTCGACTATTTAGGTGACTTTTTGGCGACATAGTCAACGTTGCATCTACATTTTTATATTTGTCTTTGATGAGAAAAAAAATAAATGAAAATCATGAATTTGAAGACGACTCTGCCAACAAAGAACTTATACACAAAATGAAAAAATTTAAGTTTTTTAGTAAGAGCTTCTTATGCTAAATTCCCAATTTTTATTGATAAATTCTCTGAAATTTATTGTTGGGGGATAAGCTAGTTCCTATGCGCATTTCACTGGTTGCTTAGGCCAGATCATCAGGAAACCTTTTCCCAAAAGGCTTTAGAAAAACTAAAGATATTATACAAATAAAACTATAGAGTGAATGAGAATTACAGACACTCAAGCTTTATTTGTAAAAATATCAAAGCTTAAACAAAACACCAACAATAAACAGTGATTTTATTTTTTTTTTATCTTAAGCTTTATTGAAATGTTCATCTATTTGTAAGAACATTTTTTAAAACACTGAATATTTAATATTTAAGATATAAAAACAGACTTATGAATTCGTAACTTTTTGTTTTTTTTTTAATAAATCGTCAAATGTTAACAAAACATGCAGTTTCATTATCGATTTATACATCAGAAAAATAACAAAAGAGTAGACTAGAATTATTAAAATGTATTAGTGAGTCTCTGATTCCAATGTCTACTTATGGTCCCAAAAGAAGTACCCTGTCAATAGTACTATCGTCAGTAGAAGACTTCAAATGATAAGCACATGTTAAATATATATAGTAAATAGAATTGTCTGGGGTATAATAAGTAACTATTACTGGTGACTGTGTCAATAGTAAGTCAGTGCAATTTCACTATTGACATTTCCTGCGGGATAACTCTAAATATGTTTCTGTAAATAAATTACACATGCATTGGTACCTTTTAAATTTTCTCCAGGCAACAGAGTTTTATAAACATGTTTTAAATTTTAATTTGTATGAATTTTCAGTACCAAAAATTGGAACTCTGTGCTATAGTTTAAATTCTACAATAACAAAAAATTACATGTCAGAAATTTAAAAAAAATCTTTTTCTCGATTTGCGCAAAATATAAACTTTTTAACAATGAAAGTGTGCTAAAAGTGTTTTTAAAAATATAGAATAATTGGTCAATTCACAAGTTCTCTTATCAGTCATATTGTCATAATGTCCTACAATATCACGACTCGGCGGCTCGGCTTAAGCGACTCTTAGGCACTCGGCATTGGTCTCTGCTGGTTGGTTACGACAACACAATAAACATAGTATGGAAAGAAGTATTATTTTAGGACATTTTTTGCTTGAAAAGCAATAAAAACCATTGTAAAATATTAGGACATTATGACAATATGACTGATAAGAGAACTTGTGAATTGACCATATATTTGTTAATGTAACAATGTGTAAAAACGTTATTTATTCAATTAAAATTTAAACTTTCAAGATATTTCATTTGTTTACATTTCTCTGAATTCACACGGTACCCGTATATGTGAGAGATAAATTAAAAAAAAAAATTGAGTTTCGGACTACTAATTATATTTTGGTGGTGTGTACATTTGAAAACAAATTTTAACATTTTTTTAAAATTTTTGACTTTTCCTTTTATTTTCATATGAAAGTTCTTTTTTAAAAGTTAATATTGTGGAAAGGCTGTGTTGTAATTAATGCTTTAAGTAGTTCTTATTTGATTTTAATCAAAAACCACTGTATTTTTGGATTCGTATAGAAAAACTAAAGAAATTTTAGTTGTTTTTCGATCAAAAATCGAATAAAGCCAAAAAGTATTAGTTTTCTATTGGTAAATTTAAAAAACAAAGAGCTCGTATACCAAATTTCAGTAAATTTGGAAGTGATAATTTAAGATTCCTTGTCGCAAAATTTTCTTTCCTCCTCGTAATTTTGTTGCTTTCTTTTTTTTAATTTTTGAATTTGAAAAAAGTACCAAGTTGAAGGACTTATTTATATGTGTAGATTGTTAATTTTAACATCGGTCATAGTATGCCGCATAAACAAGAGATTTTGGAATGAGTTTATTTTCTATTCTTATCAAGAATAGGACATTTTATCTTATAATTTCTAATAAAGTAGTTGTACATGGAGTATCCCTCAGTAATTTAGGTATACAAATCTGATCTTTTTTTTATATTTTGTCCTTCAAGGATAATCAAGGATGTTGTTGAAACCTTAACAAACTATACTCAAGTCTCTTATGATAAGACTATCTATGTTTCATCTAAATTTACCTTTATTAACCAGGACAAGTCTTTAAAGCTTTTTGCTTGAAAAATAGACTTTTATATATATCACACATTTCTAGAATAAATGGAGAATATAGCATAAATGGATTCTTATGAAACTTAAAGACGATCTAGTTACATATGTCCGTTTGTTTGGCTATCTGTTAAATATGTTGTTTAAAACCTTATACAATATTTTTTGCTAGCTATATTGTTTTTACTATTTATTCTTTATCTCCAAACACATTTTACTTTCAGCCAGCTACTGGGATGTATGAATTGCATCAAAATTAGTGTCATATTGAAGCTTTCATTTAGCTTTATACTAAAATTCTGTGGGCTTTAAAATATTTTATAAACCAAAACATACTTTTATAACCTCAAAAAATATATCTAAATATTTCACATTAAATTTCGAAATTAAAAGCTATTCATTTAACCCAAATACTTATTTTAAAATCGGTGAAACATTTTTCTTTTAAAAAGCTTATATCGCATTTTTTATGAAGGAATATTATAATGAATGGAAAGTTAGTAAGATTGTAACTTTTGATATTTTCCATATTTTTTCTGCAAAACAAAAGCCAAATTCGAAAATTTCACTACGAAACATTTGTTTGGCCATAATGCTTTTATAGATCAAAAATTTCCGGGGATCAATTGGGGTGGATTTTCTATTTTGTTTCTAAAAAATGGAAGGTTGGTAAAGGGTATAGTAAAAAAATTTCACTGAACTCTGTAACTTTTTTTCTATTGAAAAGTTTAAAATTAAGAAAAAATCTTACCTAAAATGGCTGTCTTGAATATCACTCATAAACAAATTTAGCAGGCCTTATTTTGAAATGTAATGAAACTCTTATTTAGTTTAAATATTGTATTTTACTATTCAAAAAGAACTTAAAAAAAAAATATCAATAAACAAAAAAATTCAACCCATCCAAACATTGATTACTTTTAGCAATAACTATTAAAAAATGTTAATGTCAATTAAACATCTCACTCTTTGACACCATTATATTTTTGTTGTTTACATATTTTGTTTTAAAACTTGTTTTTGTAAATACCAGGGTTGCTGTATATTGTATTCAATAACATTTTTTTTTTTTTTAAAAGGAGTTTTTTTTTTTTAATTAAATCCCGCTAAAACAATGAAATCTGACACTGTGAAATGGCGTATTCGAGCAAAAAATACAATGAAACATTTTACTTTTGTGTGTATTTCAATATACTTATTGAATATGTAATATATAATTTAACATAGGCTGATACATAGTTCCGATAGAGTTATATGAATTGCCATAATTTCAATTTCAATTAATCAAAAGCTTTATTTTTAAGAATTTGTATAAATTGTTAACTTTAAACCAACATAACTTTTTCACTCAATCATTAACGCGAACAGTTTTCAACTACAAACAAATTTTGAAAAAAGTTTTTAGTCAAATTCTCTAAAGTTGATTTTCTACATATAAATATTGAACTTTGTTCGGGAATGTGGTTCGAAATACATTTGATCGGTTATTTGAAATTTTGATAGACTATTTTATAACATTTCCGGAAGTAATTTGCCAACATTTTACAACATATGTCCTTTTTTAATTTTGCATAATTAACACTTAATTTCAAAGTTTTACAATTATTTTTAAAATACTAAACAGCCTGTCCTCGTATACTTGAATCATAAAGACAATATTTTTTTAAGAAATAATGAAAAAAGAAAAAACATACTGGCCATAAAAATTGTTTAATAAAAAAACAATGTCCAAACTAAAACTTGAGAGTTATTTTTTTTTAGTATTTTTGTTGTTGCTATAACATTTATAGCCTCTACACAGTCACACACTCCAAATTAAACAATAATATTTCGTAACATATCCCAGCAGTTAAGCAAGTAGTCAATGTATCCCTTATAGACAGTAATTGTCACTAATGCCCTATCACTTGGCTGACTCCAATTTATATATTTTTGGTCGTTGGACAAGTATGTGCTCTTTATAGTGCAGAGAGAACACAATTGGTTACTTTATAAATCCCAAGTAATCTAGCGTGAAGACGATTGTCACTTAATTGTCTCTAAGCAATCTAGAATGAAGTCCCTTTCAGCGTTTTGTGAGTAATTCGTACAAACTGGTTTTATACAAATTATTTTGATATAATTCTCATACAGATCATGTTTGTTTTTGCTTAGGTATACTGAAATCCCATATAACATAGCGTGATGTCAATAGTCGCTTTAGTGTCTCTTAGTAAACTAAACTGAAGTGACTTTAAACGTTTTTTGTTTGTACTGCATATTAGAAAGTAGTTATTTTACCCACCAGAAGCAATCTTTTGAAGAGTTGTCGGATGTAAGTTTGTTTACAAACAATCGATGCTATGTAAGCAGTATGTGAATCATTGTAACCATAGATGACAACTAGGTAGGTAACTGAGAGCCAAAAACCTATGTCTGTTGTCAAAAACCTAATTCATGAGAATGTATTGCATGTTTTTTGTTATTGATCAATGACCCCCTGCTTAGGACATGCACGGGTTAAAATATCTAGTCACGTAACTAGTTATGTAACTAGTTGTCACTCTAATTGATGGGTAAAAGCAATTGTGCGGGACTGTCTCCTAGAACTGCAAGGATACTACATACATACCCACACTCATACATAGGACTACATATGAACACATTTTACCAGAGTGTAAATATTATGCAAGTGTATGTATATATCTATGTGTGAGTGTGCGTCTGTTTTAGTGTTCTATGATGCTTAACGATTGTAACAACAATCCAACGCAACACAAACAATATTGTCGCATTAGTTTTGTATTCGTTGGCAACTTGCTATAAAATTCTTAGCCAACTTAGTTTTTTCCTTCATCTCTCGAACTGAAGTGTGTGTGTGTGTTTGGAATACTTACACTTGTGTTACTATATATCCAAAATTATACTCATGCTTAGTCACCCATATGTTCTGTAATGTTTATGACCATTTTTCTCCGAAAATTTATTAAGAGAGATGTTTGTTTTTTTTTTTAATTATCCTGTTATTGTTTAGGCTTGAATTGTTGCAAGAAAGTTTGTATGTATGTTTGTGGCTTGTCGGATGTTTATAATAAATATTTTATACATTTTTAAAGTGCTTTCTTTTCTTAAATTTCTATTGGAATGATTTTCATGGTACATAAAGTTTTATGAGTTACTTTTATATTAAACAGAAAATATTGGTAGTACATCTATGGAATTATTAATATTTTATGTAACTAAATATTGGAATAATGCAAGAAAGGGTTTCTTGATTTGATATAAGTAATATATTTTACTTCAGTTGTTGTATTAAAATTAATGCATTCATTGCAAAGGTCGTCTAATACAATATATACTAACTGTATATGGCTTGTCTAATAATAATGAATTGTGAAAAATATATATGTATATGATTAAACAAAATTTGTGAATATAAATAGCTCCCCTTATTTTGATTTCTTCATCTAATCTATCGAATTGATTATTTAGGTGCTTAAAAATATTAGTTTTAAAGTTATGTTCAACAGGACTGTATATGGTAGGTATGAATAAATTGTGGTAAAGTTTTGGTTTGAAAAGAACCTTATATGGGTGGTAAAACAACCAGCGGCTCAATCGTCATATCGTCATAAATTTTTCAATATTGATTTCTGTATATCGTTAACTTAACTCGTTTTTTTTTGTAAGCCCAGATTTTCGTTTATTTCGATAAATGGTCCGCACATATATCATATTCAGCCAAAAAAGTTCGACTTAAAAATACATGAGTTAGGCCATTTCTCATGACGCATTTTATCTTAATACAGATATTAATAAGAGACTATTGCACACTTAAGTGGCAAAGCAAGACAGATAAACAAACATCAATAAGTTGATTAAGAAAGTAGAAAAAAAAAACGCATAACACTTTCTCCTCAGTGCAATGTACATTAGTTATAATAACATAATAGTTGAATATGAGTATATCCTATGGCGTATACGTAATATATAACTTAGTTTCAATAAAATGTTAAAAAAATTTTAGAATAAAGGCCATTTCCAAATTCCTTAGTTTCAGTTTCAGAGCTATACTTCAAAAAACTATTGTTAGAAGCGAATGTTCATACCTACAAATGTCCCGTGTGACACTGAAAAACTAAATTTTTTATCAGATCGTCGAATGGAAGCTCGTCAAATATTCATTACAAACAGAGATTTTTTATACAATTAAAGTAAAAAAACCGTTTTGAAAATTTGGACCGATTTTGATGAAAGTTACATTTGAACTTAATGATTTAAGGATTGACGTGTTCCGATTTTAGTAAAACTGACATACGATATCTTAAGTTACATGGACTATAATATTCTGAACAGTAAGAAAATTGAGCTCATTCGCACAAAATATATCAAAATAATTAGTTTTTCTCGAAAATGGCAAAACTTAAATCTCAGGTACGGATAAACTAGGTATTCTCATTATTTTTTCATATTTTTATTCCCTATTATATTCTCAATAAATCCTAATGTGATGATCTAATAATTCTGAAATTTGTTTAACAAAATTCTTAAAAATTTGAAAATGGAGTTTTGAAACTGCTGTTAAAAAAATTAATTTTGTTTGTTCATACCTGCGAATAAGGAGTGAGATCGAAAAATTCTTAACTTCAATTTCTGTGCTCTGTTTTTGCCCTCTAAATTTTTAGCAGCGTTCCTGTGAGGAACTTTTTGAGCCTAGTATGTTTTTAAACCTGCATTAGCTTTAACTTTTCATAGCAAATAGTCCGAGCACTGAGCTAACCGGGCTGCTTTCCTACCGGATGTGTTGGGAGCTCTTTTGAAAATGCTTTCTATTTTTTTGGACATTGGACATTTTGCATTGATATCTTCACAAGAGTTGATCAGCTTTACCGTAGCTAAAACTTTGCTAAATAATGTTAGTGAAAAATTAGAAGTCCCTGGAAGTTATTCTAAAAAAAGTAAAAATTTTTTCTTCCTGTATTTTTTCCAAAAAAAAGCTATATTTTGGGATAAAATGTTAACAAAATTTGTTTGGCGGACTCTTAGCTATATTACTGCCATATTAAATTAATTGGTATCATATTTATTTGTTCAGTTGTTCTGAGTAGCAAAATCTAAACGATTTTATTCCGGCTCAGAGAGATAGATTGAACATCTCCTCTCATGATAAATTGTCGTGTATGAAATTTGCAATTTTTTTTATGCTCACATTCAGAAATGAGTAGCTAAGAAATTTTTGAATTTTAAGCACACATAAATGAATACACTGTTTTTTTTTTTCTTTAAAGTACATATACGTATGTGAATAGTGAGAAATAAAAAATCTCCAATGCTCAAAATTGAGAGGCTTTCTCATCGCGCTCATTAATGTTCATACACATTAATGTTGTTGGTTTTTTTGATCATATATGTTCGGACTTCTTTTATATTCATGTGTGAGTTGTTTGTTTTATTTTTTTCTATTCAATGTAAAAAATAATGTGCTGTTTATGTAATAGTACTTTGAGTGGAAATTTTACATGTGCTCGCTTGTATTACAAAAACAGCACATAAATAAATGTTAACTGCTTGTAACTTTTATAGGGATGAGATAACTGTTAGCAAGTTGTTTTTATTTTATTTATAACTAGCTGAACCCGGTCCGCGTTGCTGGCCCTTAGAAAACATCTGTTTTATATTGCATCTCGATCTCGATTTTAATATACAGTGTCGGACAAATTCGGTGATCAAACCGGTGGCAGTCCGGCTGGTTCCAATGAATTCAAAAATTCAGTAGGATAATCGACGGCTTGTTCTTCGTTCATTACTGTGTCAATCGATTTGCATTTTATTGTTTCGCCAGGCAGTTTTAATTGTATTTGTTTATTGAGCTTGTTAACATCATAATTTGTTGGTGCCAAAATTGCAGTTCCCACAGCCAATCCGAATTTTTGTAGTTGGTTGTAAGACTTGGGAATACCTTGTCAACAACGAAATCTCATTTGTGGCGGGATCAATTAAAATATTTCCATTTCTGATGTCCAACAATTGTTTTGAGAATGTGTCGGCAGAAGGGTATTGCAGCAAATGCACACGCATGTTCGTTGATAGCGTTTGGCGTCTGTAGCTTCATTTCCAGTGAAATAAATTTGAAGGAACTTCGCATCATCATTGGGAAGCGGGAGCAATGATCCAATTCTGTGGTATATTTGGCATTGAAATTTAAAGGTGGGCATGAAGCCGACGTCATTTGAAATCATGAGTTGCACTTTTGGATATTTTGAAAGAAGTGCTTGGAAATAGGATTGGCGCTGGAAATGTGACTTAGAAGCAGCTTAGGCGGCTCAATAACTGGTGGCAGAATAACTTTACCGTTCGAACAGCACATTCCCGGGGATTCCTTAGGGAACTTTAAAACGCGGCAATGTAAGCAATGTTTGGCCATTGCGGCAATTAGTACGTCCTTGTGATTCCTGTAATCATCATACTTATTGTAATAAAATGCCGGCAACTTTAAATCGATTCTTTCTCTTGATCGAGCCATTCGGGAGCAATTTTCTTCTAGTCTTTCGATATACTGTTGAGGTGTCTCTTATTTGAATAAAACCGTTATTTGTTATTAAAAATGGAATGCGGAGAGTTATTCAAAATATTTTTTTTTTTCATAGATTCCATATGGAAATTTCTTATTCATGCACCTAATATGCAAGAGTAAACAAAATTGTTTATCATCGATTGGTAATATAAACGAACTTTTATAGTACCGGACATGTGTTGAAATGTATTCCTTTCTTCGCTTACACCAAATCAACCGCTTCAGAGAACACCACTTTGAATTAACATTTTTAGAATGATGTTAAGCAACATAATGAAAATTGTCATTGTTTGAACGTTGGGAATAAAAAAAAAGTATTTATGTATTTCTCCAATTGGAAAACAATTTTTTTGGTCGACAAAATTAATTTTTTTTGAAAAAATTTGTTTGCCAAATTTTTTTTTTTAAAGAATCACTGACCTTGTAAGCCTTTATATATGGGAAACTAAATAAACTATCTGTAAGAATTGAAGAAAAGTACGATCAACAATTATACAATAATCTTTTTTTTATGTCATTAGCGGTATAGTAAAAAATTTGATTCTGCCACGTCATTCCGTTAATAGACCGAAAATAAAAAATCTGACTTTACAGTGTTACCCGCTAGGCTTTTCTGATGATTCCGTAAAAATTTTATAAAAATCGGTCCAGTCGTTTTTGGGTTCATGTGGAACATACATACACAAATCAGTTTTTATATATATATGGCATTAACGGTATAATGTTAAAATTTGATTTTCAAAAATCTAACTTTACAGTGTTACCCGATGGACTATTCTGAAGATTTCCTGAAAATTTCATCAAAATCGGTCCAGCCGTTTTTTATATATATAGATGGCATTAGCGGTATAATGTAAAAATTTGATTTTGCCACGCCCCTCCGCCCACAGACCGAAAATAAAAAATCTGACTTTACAGTGTTACCCGCTAGGCTATTCTAAAGATACCCTGACAATTTCATCAAAATCGGTCCAGCCGTTTTTGAGTTCATTCGGAACATACAAACATACATACAAACATCCATTTTTATATATAAAGATTTTATCGCCAATATAGCTGATTTATGTGTAAGAGTATTTTTTGTAGATCTTCTCAAAGTCTATCTATATTTTAAATTTCAGTTCATTTGGATAATAAATTAATTTAAGGCGATTTTTTTTTTTTAAATTTGAGACACGAGGTGACCAATTTTGAGGGGCCATACACTGGCCCCCATTACCCCTAGGAAGCTGAACAACTGAAAATCAACTCGAAAACAACTGAGCTCCAACCATATGAAATTTCGTAACAATGTATATACTAGTTTGCGAGATTCCGAATTATTTCCAAAAAAATCTTTTCTAAACCTCTGTTCAACAATGCAAAACAAAATTACACGCATTCTTATTATCTTCATGAATGCAGCGTAAATAAACAAAATTTTTTCATTGTTTGCTTTTCATTTTTGAACGTTTGTGCAAAATAAAACTTGATGCTCTTCATTTGTGAACAATTTACAAACATTTTACTTCTCAAAAATGCTCATGTGTATGAAAAAAAGTTCCTTTTATTTACTCATTTTTGAGTGAAAATAAAAATAAAACAAATTCTATCATACATGAATGAATAAAGCAAAAAAATTTGCTGTCTCTTCATACATGAAGAGAACATAACACAACAAAAATTAAAATTGTCTTTTCATGAACATGAGTGACAAATGAATGAATATTTGGTTTTATACTATAAAACACAACTTGACGTATACGTAATATATATATTTGATGTATTGCTATAATTTATTATTCATACGTCTTGATAATATTTTACTCAACTGAACGAATGAAGCTGTTTTGGCTCAGGTCAACCAAAATTGGTAGTTTAAAATTAATAAACTGTCTTTCGTTGGTTTTGCTGTTTTGTTACGATTTTTGTCACAATTTGGGGGTTAAGATACATTTGAACGCATGATTTTTCTGTACAGTTATACTTTCCAATAGTTAATGTGACATGTATCATAGTGGAGATTATTGATATTGTTTTTTTCAGTACACAGAAATAATTATTACCAATTTTTTGGTTTTGTTAATATTAGTGGTGCCCCGATAGACTACACGATAGTGTGCTGGACTATCAATCTGGGGGTTGCGGGTTCGATTCCCGCCAGAGACTCTGGTTGTATCTGCAGACAAGCAAAACGCTTCGCAGTTTGTGTTTGTTTAAAAAAAAAATTATATTATTTTAATTAAGAAAAACTCTTTTTTTTCAATAAATAATTTACAACTTTTAATATTTGATTTAGAATTTCTGTTATTTTAGTAAAACAATTATTTAAGTTTATGAATTTTGTGATAGAATACGAAAATAAGTTAAGTTTTTCACTGCATATTTTCATATAAATATTTGTAATTTTAAATAACTAACTTCATACATCTTAATATAAACAACAATATTATTAATATAATTAAGTACATTTACAATATGCAATCAAAATTTGTTTTACAATATAGCAAATAAAAGAAAATAACATTATTAAATTGTTATAATTTATTTTAAATATTTAAATAAGTGAAAGAAATGTATTATTAAATATTTTATTTGGTTATTTCATAAAGTACAATAACAATAAACATTAAAAAGTTGGTTTAAACAAAAATTAAAATCCCTTTTGTAATTAGTTACAAACACAAGCCATTAAGGACTTGCAGACCAAAGAACCACAAAATAATTGTTATTGTTGAACCTTGTAAATGTTTCTTTCATTTCTGTGCTGGCAAATTGTTTGCTCATAATGAATGAAAAAGAAAAAAATGATATTTTTTGTTATTAAGCTTAAAATTCCATAAAATATACGATTTTCATCTCAAGTACTCTACAATAATGGCAAACAGTACTTGAATTAATACAGTCTATTGCAATTTATGACCACAAAAAATATATACTTTTTTTTTTTGTGAATAAATTATTAAGTGTGGCTAGTTTTTAACGGTTGACTTTATAAATTTTAAAATAAACGTCTGGTTATTTTTTATTAGTAGACAGATGCTACATACAAATTATTTTAACAAGCAGTATATATTTAAATTTAAATTTATAAAGCAATATTAATAAATTTAAATTTTATTTTATATTTAACAAAATTTTAATGTTGAGCCGTTACACCAGCCTTAGGTGTTTTCCAAATAAAAAGCCCGTTATGTTTTTTTTATATTTTCTTTTATACTGTTGCTTTGTTATATATTTGGTTGAATTAAAAAACAATATACAATTTGTTGCATTTAAATGAGTACAAATTATTTTCTGATTGATTTATTTTTCATCTGTTTGTTAAAAAGCAAAAGTTTTTTATGTTTTTTGTTCTTTTTTATTGTATTTCTTTGCTTTTTATACATTTTTAAGGCTTGATTTCGAATTCACTCCCTA
This sequence comes from Calliphora vomitoria, assembly GCA_942486065.2. Lineage (NCBI taxonomy): Eukaryota > Metazoa > Arthropoda > Insecta > Diptera > Calliphoridae > Calliphora > Calliphora vomitoria. The sequence goes on from OW818029.2 coordinate 66,257,444, forward strand.
AACACTACAATATACAAGTACCATCAAAAACGGTTTTTTGGAAAAAGGAAAAAGTTTTTTACAGCAACCCCTCCCTCAAACAGCTGCTAATAGAGTAGAAGCTGTTTCTCAACTATGCGCTTGAAATGTCGGTTGAATATTAAAGCAAATAATATACCAAAAGGGAAACCTTGTTTCACATTAAATAACTTTGTGTTGCTTATGTTTTATTGAATTTTTTATTTGTTAGAAAAAATTCTAGGGGAAAAATATAGATTTTGCAAAACAAAATATTGGAATTACTTGAGTAAAATATTAGTTAGGTGTTAATTGTAGTTATTAGGTTAGATATAGAGCTGTCACGGATCCTGGTCAACCAAATCCTGTTTTCGGTTTTGCAGGGGGGGGGGGGGAGTGGTGCTTCTGTTGCCCCACCCATAAATCCGCACATAATTATCCTTACGAACAATTTCGTAAGGATAATTATTCGATGATTTCATAAATTATCGTTTTCGAATAACGAATAATCATTCGAATCAGATAATAAAATATACAATTGGTCAATTCACAAGGTCTCTTATCAGTCATATTGTCATAATGTCCTAATATATCACCACTCGGCGACTCGGCTTAACCGACTCTTAGGCATTCAGCGTTGGTCTCTGCTGGTTCGTTACGACAACACAATAAACATAGTATAGAAAGAAGTATTGTTTTTGGACATTTTTTGCATGCAAATCAATAAAAACCATTGTGAAATATTGGGACATTATGACAGAAATGTGTCTAAGATTATCATGGGTACCTGCCGCGTAGGCTTAGACCTCATGGTGCTCTTAACACCGGATAGAAACAATGCGTCTATCAGCGCCATTGAATGACTTGCAAGGTACACTCAATTGGCAACTTCTTGTACAAAGATTGCACAGATCAATGCACAATCCCCTTGCTCGAGAGCTCGGGCTATCTAATCCCTGCCATCCATAGCTAGCTAGCCAATTGACCAGCCCAGGACAATTATCAAAGCTGCAACATCCGGCCTGGTAATCCAGCCCAATGTATGGTCTCTGACTTCAAAAGCTCCCTGCCGATAAAAGTCAAAGTGAGTGTACTATAACACACACTTTTGACCTCGACAGAAAACCAAGTCCAACGACCAGTACATCACGAATGCTACTGCCTTAATACATTTCCTGAGCACAAACCCCAGTTGGTTATCTACTACTTTCAATGGCTCTGTTGAGTCAGCAACAGCACCTAGTAAGATACAATTGGTAGTCCGAAATTTAGCACTAGCCCAAATATCAGTCCTTTAACCAACGATCTTCTTCCCGCTTTGGGTTTTAACCACAGCCATAGCGTACCTCACCGAAGTGACCTCACCAACGGTCCTACAGGACCTAAGTCCTGGGGCAAAGGACCCCCGCTATACTAGATGAGACTCTAGTCAGCTGCGAGTTAATAAATTAACTCTTACCAGGAATGAGACCCGTGCGTCTCGGAGCCCCGGTTTCGCTCCATATTTCCCCTTGAGGCATAACATCAAGGTGTGGAGCTCACTAAGATGCTTATCCGTACCCCACGGGGGGCGGGGGGACATTATGACAATATGACATGATAAGAGACCTTGTGAATTGGCCTCGTGATTTGCTAATGGTTATATAGCAAAGGCAAGACGAAACGGGAACTGGAGCCGTTTGAATTCAAATGGTATGCGTCTTCGCCTTTGAATCTGTCACCGATGATTGTCGCCTCAATTAAATTTGGTGAACATTTTTTGATGGTCAATCTTCTTCCGTTGCAGAATTTTGGCACGTTTAAGTTGAGAAGAAGCACTATCGGTGATCCAACCTTCAATGTTAATACATGTGGTGGCATTCCGGCTGATTTCAATGAATTCAAAAATATATAAATGTTATTATTTAATATTTTCATTAAAGATGTGAGAATTCTTTGCAATTTTTGTTTTACAATAATTTGTTAAACACAGGGGACATTTTTCTTTATAAATATATGTGTGTTTAAATGTATAAGTATAACCAAAAGAACAAAAAAATATGTGTATAAATGTTGGGTATGTGTAGCAAAGTTTCAAGAGATCTTGGTTATATCCGTAGTCAAATACATATAAACACTAGGGAAGCCCTTATTTTGAGCTATATTGAATTTTCGATGGTCACAAGGTCTAAAATTGTTCTTCTTCATTGAAAATATCAAATACTGGACATTGTAGAAAGATCGGTCAACTTTAAGGGGGTTTTAATTATATTTACAGTTTCGAGCTTTGGTTCAAATAAATAAAAATAACTCCAATTAAAAAGAGTTTTTGTATTTCATTGATCCATAGATGTTTAACCCTTATGTGTGTGACAGAGTACCCGGGTAACGTTTTGTAATTAAAGTGCAATTTTCTATGTATGCAGAATTCCTAGGCGCTTGAAACTTTCTTAGAACTCCTAGCTTTTTGTTATATTTATTTTTTACACCCTTAACAGGGTGACAGGACACCCGGGTACCACATACAAATTATATGAAAAATATTACATATACGCTCACAACACAATACTGAGTAGTCTTTCTACTGGCTGAATTTATTTGAGTACTGTGTCAATTTATTGAATTGACGTTAGGCTAAACTTAAATATTTTTTTAGCATTTCATAATATGGAGAATTTGTATATATTGCGCAATAATAGGTTCTGTATGTGGTACCAGGGTAACCTGTCACCCTGGAAACTCTAACACAATCTATACTAGGCACAACTGTTTAATTTTTTTTATAATTTTAAAATTTTTATTTAAAAAAGGAATGTATTTTTGTACATAAACAAAAATAATACGTTAATCTTTATTCTCGGGAAATCCGGGACATTTACTAATACTAACTTCAGCCAAAAAACCAGTAACATTCTTCAAATAAGAAAAGAACAATAGTTTTTGTTGTTACAATTTTTTTTTAATGTTGGTTTTCAATTGGATTTTTCAGAGTCGTAGTTAATTGGTAAAAATTCATACAAATATTTTTTTAACACCCTGTCTCGGTTGGCTGAAGTTCTGTTATGGAAAAAAAATTTAATTGAGTAAACTGACGTTTTGAAAAATTCTATAAATATATTCGACTAATTTAATTGTAAAATTGTATTACTTACGAAAGATTTAAGAAAACAATTTAGCTATTTTTCATTCTGCTTCTATTCTATGTATCTAACGAATCACTTTCTGATTGATAAGAGTATATAACATCCATGACGGGAAGATGAATTCCATATACTTACAAGGCATAATTGTATTTTGTTGGACTTTCATTTCAAATCTTATATCTAATAACTATTATTTAAATAGCCCAGCCTATGCTGGACGAACATTTTTTTATTTGGATTAGGTCTGCTGTATCCCTCCTTCTTAATCGAGTGTGGCCACGGTTATTTCAAAACTTTGGCATCTTTGGATCTTTTCTACATGTGACGCTGAGTCCTTGCCCCATAGCTTTATACCATAACATGTTTTAAAGTAGAAGTTTACAATCTAAACTAAGCGTAGAGTTTCTGCCAATGAGCCAATTAATTTGAATCGATTTCAATTTCTTTTGAGTTAACTTTGCATATATATAATTTTTCCATGTAAAGCGAGATGAACTTCCGATTGTTGAATTATTGTTTGGTTATTGATATGAATAGGGGGGCATGATTCTCTACGCAATGTAAATGTTATAGGCCTTATTCATAATACATTTTTAAATTTATTTTTGAAAATATTCGAGTTCGTTTTGATGTTGGCGTATGCCGTTTGCATTTTCAAACAGTTCATGGTTTATTTAGGATAGCTTGCAATAACATTGACTGCATTTTAAGCATTTGCTGCATTATGTTGCTCATAAATTCGGTGAATTTGTTAACCAATTTTACTACTGTAGCTTCAAGTCCCCCCTTGGGGCATGGATAAGCATCTTGGTGAGCTCCACACCTTGATGTTATGCCTCAAGGGGAAATATGGGGCGAAACCGGGGCTCCGAGGTGCACGGGCCTCATTCCTGGTAAGAGTTAATTTATTAACTCGCAGCTGACTAGAGTCTCATCTAGTATAGCGGGGGTCCTTTGCCCCAGGACTTAGGTCCTGTAGGACCGTTGGTGAGGTCACTTAGGTGAGGAACGCTATGGCTGTGGTTAAAACCCAAAGCGGGAAGAAGATCGTTGGTTAAAGGACTGATATTTGGGCTAGTGCTAAATTTCGGACTACCAATTGTATCTTACTAGGTGCTGTTGCTGACTCAACAGAGCCATTGAAAGTAGCAGATAACCAACTGGCGTTTGTGCTCAGGAAACGTATTGACGCAGTAGCATTCGTGATGTACTGGTCGTTGGGCTTGGTTCTCTGTCGAGGTCAAAAGTGTGTGATATCAGTACACTCACTTTGACTTTTATCGGCAGGGAGCTTTTGAAGTCAGAGACCATACATTGGACTGGATTACCAGGCCGGATGTTGCAGCTTTGATAATTGTCCTGGGCTGGTCAGTTGGCTAGCTAGCTATGGATGGCAGGGATTAGATAGCCCGAGCTCTCGAGCAAGGGGATTGTGCATTGATCTGTGCAATCATTGTACAAGAAGTTGCCAATTGAGTGTACCTTGTAAGTCATTCAATGGCGCTGATAGACGCATTGTTTCTATCCGGTGTTAAGACCGCCGTGGGATTAAGCCTATGCGGCAGGTACCCACGTAAATCTTAGACATGTTGTAGCTTCAAGTCGACTATTCCACGTTACTATTAGGGTTATTTTTTTTTCCAAGTGGTGTTTGATTTTTTTTAGATCACTAGCGTATGAACCTTTATTATTTGTGAGTTGGGAGATTTGGGAAAGTTTAACTATGGAGTATACTGGGCATCCTATATAATTTGCTCTGTGATTTCCGCCACAATTGCTGCATTTGTATACCCTCCACCACCACAATTGGTGAAAGAGGGTATATATAAGTTTGTCATTCCGTATGTAACATTAAGAAATATTCATCTGAGACCCAAAAAAGTATATATATTATTGATCCTTATGAAATTCTAAGTCGATTGAGCAATGTCCGTCTTTCTGCCCATCTGTCTGTCTGTGTAAAACACTCTCACGTCCAAAATACATAAGCAAAATTAATGTACAAAATGTACACCAAAATGTTTATAATATTTCAGAGCAGCTTGGTATTCAAAATCAGCAAAATCGAATTGGTAGAACCAGGGTTATGGATCAAAATGTAAGTCAACCTCCAAAAATTTTTATAATTTTCACATGATTTTTGTGACTTTGTGTAAATTCATTGTAGAGAATACCATGAAATTTTGTATGGAAAATGTTGAGCAAATCGGTAATTTTAACCAATTATTAAGTATATAAATTACTAGCTTGACCCGGTGCGCTTCGCTACCCCTGTCGTAGTCTATGTTGGAAATTTTAATAAAATCGTTTCGGCCGTTTAGTATTTATTGTTTAAGAACTAAAGGTACCAATTTTACCGGTTTTCCCCCTGTTTACCCCTTTCTGGTCCAAGTATTGAAAAAAGTTATAGCCTATTGACGCTTCCAAGTAAGGATCTATCTACGTTCCAAATTTCAATAAAATCGATTCAGCCGTTTAGGCATGATGCTCAAACAAACAAACAAACAAACAAACAAACAAACAAACAAACAAACAAACAAACAAACAAACAAACAAACAAACAAATAAACAAACAAACTTACAAAGACATTTATATATTTATATAGATTAAATAGTACATTTTATTCCTATTATAAAATTATAGACTCTGTTGGAAATAGTAGGATTATGTAGTTATTTCAATTAAAAATTGCTGAATTAGATAACATTTTTATACATTTGAAATAAAATATCTTCTGCGTAAACTAGTTTTTCCAACAATATATAAAATATTATTACATTAACATTCTACCAGTCTTCGTAATCGGAACTAAGTCTCAATAACAAACACTGAATTTGGATATTAGAGTGTTTATAGGTGGAGGGTATTTAAGATTCGGCATAGCCGAATATAGTACTCTAACTTGTTTATATTTGAGTCGTTCTTAAATTTATCGAATTGGGTAGAATCATGTAATTTACCACACATCAAGCAGTTTACAATATGCCTTGGTATGATCATTTTCTTGACAATTTAAACACTGGACGGGTCGTGATCTAGTGGCTCTTCTACTGTAATTTTACGATGCAATAAATATTTTAAATTGTAAATTGGGTGAGGTTCATGTTTCTTCAGTTTAACCCACCGGGTTCTAGTTAATTTCGAAATAGTGGTTGGGGAACTTTCTCTCGATGTCTAATGTTGAAGACACTTTTTATTTTATACCCATTATTTTCTCGGGATCTGCACAAGTGTCAATACCTTTAACCTTCGCTTTATCAAAAGTTCTTTTATGTACATGATTTATCAATACCCACCCGGGTGGTATTGCAGTTCTATACATACTTATATGCATAGAACTGCATCCAAGAAACCTTATAAAAAGTTTAAAATGTTTTTATTAAATTCTACAAAACTCTAAAATTTGTTCAGTCAGTCTTAATTTCATTTAAATCGAAACAAATTTTAAAAAATTATTAAATTAAAAAAACCGAAAAGTTCACCCGGGTGGGTACTGGTAAAAAGTAGGTTAATAACGATTTGGAGACCCTTGCAACTCTTCAATTGGTATGTGTAAAAACTTATTTTATTGGTCTCAAATTCGTTAACTACTTTACGGATATCGATTTCATGATATATCTGAATTCTAGTTTCGTTTATATTACATCGTTTAAATGGTACAACATAAAAAAATTTTCATCGATATATTTATATTTAAATTGAAATATCTTCTTCCATACACACTATTTCTGTGAATTAAGTAATAAAACATGTGAATTAAGTTAATTTAATATGTATTAGAACAGATTTAAATTTATAATTGAAACTGGTTTATTCACACATTTTTTAAATCGTAATCTCAATATTTAACGTGCGATTACGATTAAAATCGTCTAAAAGCTTTATAGTTTTAGATGACGGATACAATTTTAGACCTGAGGAGCATCGGAAATAGGAATAGTACAAAATAAGGTTTACCCTAATAAATACACATATAAACAACTTTTATATATTGTAGTATGTTGTAAATAACATGCTACAAGCATTGTAGGGCTTTATATGTATTAGTAACAGCTAAATTGAATTTATTGTTTAAGACTTTTACTTTTCTTTAATCTTTAGGTTTTTCAAAAGTTTCGTTTTTCATTGTTTAGGTTTAAGAAAAAAGATGAAAACAACATGGTCTCAATGTTTTCCGTTTCCTTTCCGCTCTCTCCCTCTCTATCACTGTCTGTATCTCTGCATGAGTTTATATGTATTTTTTTAAAGTAATTTTCGTTTTATATGTTTTTGAGTGTGTGCTGATTTTGAAACACATACATACATATACATTAACATTGTTAGAATACTTGAACAAGAAACTGTTAGTGAAACAGAAATGGTGGCGTATTGTCAGTATGAACCATAAATCATTCAGCATTTGTAAAACAAGCAGCTTGATTTTTTTTTTCTTCTCTCTTTCACTTTTTTAAAGGTTTCAGCTACTTTTGGCCTGTAACTAAAAAAAATGTTTTTTTTTTTTTTTTTTTTTGGTTTCATTTTAAATAAAAAGATCTTTTAAACTTCAGTATTTTAATAACTAATCCATGTATTAAGTTTGAAGCTTAAATTTTTATATATGTAAGTATATGTTTTTAAATGTGTATTTGAAAAAATTTAAATTTAAAAACATTTTACAAAATACCATTAGTAGTTTAATACACACATAATGAGTGAGACAAGTTATTGTAGTATACGAGTAAATCAAATATATATAACATATGCTTACAATTTATCAAATGATTTACGATTATAATTTGAAATAATTGTCTATATTTCCAAACAAGTTTTGTTGTTTTACATATTTTTGGACACAAAGAGTTAAAAAATCTGAGAAAATTAAACTTTTACCCCCATATTCATAATCAATTTATAAAATTCTTAAAGGTTTATAAAATAAAATTTCCATACAAAATTTGTTTTATAAAGCTTTGATAAATTTAAAAATTGATTATGAATAAGGCTTTTAAACTCTCAAACATATTTTTAAACCTTCACTCTTGGATATATTTAAGACATGTAGGCGAAACACGTCTTTTGCATAATAATGTTTAACGGATCAATTTTCATTTATGAATAAAAACTAAATTAAAAAATCCATAGTATTCACTAAAAAAAATCATGATTTCGTGGTTTTCATGTAGCAATTCTGTTTTTTTAGAATCCACAGATTACGAACATGCATATAGTTTTTCTCGATCGATTCATTTTAGTGAAATAACGGCACTCTTAAAGTTATAAATTTTAAACCATAGAGAATTATACATAGAGACGAGACACTCCGATTTGTCAAACAAAATACAACAAATCATATGTTTGATACAACAACAAAATACATTGACTAGCATGTATTTTGTTGTTGCAAGAGCTAGGTTTTTGACAACACACTTAGGTTTTTGACAATTACGTCTCGTCTCTATGTTACCCTATGTTTTAAACTTTATAAATATTTTCTTTTGACATTACTTTAAAAATTGATTCTTCTGTTTGAAAGATATAAGCATACTTGTAAAGATAGACTGGAAAATAGCAGAGTTGCGGTAGTTTAAAATAAGGACCGGACTTCACATACGATCTCTTACGCTTCGGGTTATCGTAATGGATTCATTTTTCATTATTGCAGACAGAGAAAATCATCATTCAAGTTTTCTCAGCTTCAATTCGTGTGGTACCAATTTTCCTGCTTTTGGATGAATCCTATTGCTCACAAATGTTTCGAAATTGCTGCTTGAGTATCTCCCAATGATTTTGAAAGATCTTGTTAAGTTTTACAACAATCTTCATGGAGTAATGCTTCCAATTCTTGGTCTTCAAACTTTTTCGGCTGAACCTCACAAACAATCTCTCGCACGTTATAGTAGTAAAATAAAAGTTTTAATTTAAGAAATTTGTATTCTGGGGGCATAACGCTTTTTAAATCATGTAAACCCTTTCGGTTATTTAAAGGTAATGAAAATGGGACAGAATATAAGGGCTTTGGTTTAATGTGACTTGTATATGATTAATTACGAACTGGTTCACCAGCGAACTATATCAAAATAGGAAAGATAGGAATGTGATGATAATTTTAATTTAATTCGGATATTTAAACGGTTTAAATATATTCCGTGTCAAATACTTATATATTTATATATAAACAAAAAAACAATGTGCGATATCACGAAAACTTTTTAGTCAATTTAAAATATTCGGTCAGATTCATCATGCACATGTTTAAATTAGTATGACAACATATTTTGTAAGTGAATATTATATAAAATAATTGAATTTAAAAGAAATTATTTAAAAATCTAGAGTGTTTTGCATTCAGAAATATAAATTTTGTAAGACAGAGAAATTACAAAAAATGTCAATGAAATTGCAAAATATTGTTACGAATTTGCAATAACGATTTGAATTTAACAGTCTGTAACGACTACCTGCAGCATTCATTATGTTTATAATCACGTTATTCGCATTGTTTGTAAGTATGGCAACACTAAATGTTTAAGCTGCTAACATTAACATCGAAAGCTCTAGAATTCGAATGTACTAGTTTGTCCATTAAGATAATTGTAGAAGACTCACGAAAGATGGCGTGTGTATAAATAGTGGCAGAGGTTGCAGTCGTGGGTGAGTTTATCATAGGCACTCTTAGAGTTAACATCAACTGTCTTGTACATTTAAGTTTGTACATAATAAAGTATGTGTGTATTTCTGCGAATTGATAAATGTGTAAATAGACACTGAGTGACTATTTATACTGTTGTTGTTGTACATTTGAATAAATAAAGAGTTGTTACAAATTTTAAACTACTAAAACTGCTTTTTATTAGCAATCAAAAGTATCCGGTTTATTTAAAGGAAATAAACCAACGTTTTAAAAAGGTTAAAACGTAATAATATATACCAGAAATATAGGAATGCTGGCTGAGTATTTTGCTATCAAAAATCTAGTACAGAGTATTCAATATACAATATTCAATATAATCAAGAACAAAAATATAAGTATATGTATATTTTTGTAAACATTGTAATATGACTTTACTCAGTCCTACCAAATATCACCAGTTTTAAAATATGTGCGCTAATACCAGCACATTTACTCTTCAAATCGTACAAGCAGATAAATTAAAAGCCGTCAGACATAGTTAAACTGTATCCGGCTTTACTTATTTAGTTTCATTACATCTGTATGTGTGTGTGTGTGTGTATATGAATGTATTATTTCAAAACAAATGTCTGAGTATGTATGCGATTCATTAATTTATTTGTTTTGGTTTTTATTTTTTCCTGTTGGGGGGCAACAGAGATTCCAAACCGGACTGGGTTTTGCAAACCCCGGGATTTTTGGGGATTACGGGATTTTTCAGGATTTTCGGGCTCTTCGGGATTTTTGTTTCACATCAAAAAACATTATATTTAACAATGAAAACTGTTTTTTTATTCATAACTATGTATATCTAAGTAAAAATATAAAAAAACAAATGCTTTTGATAGAAAACTAATTCATTGTATTAAAATAAATTTGCCACTTGACAAATATATTTCATATTCATCTTCGTATTGTGAACTCTATGACAGTGACATAACAAAACTTACAATTTTAAAACTTTTGTATGGAGATTGCTATAAAATTCATAATACGAGGCTTAATATAAATATGTTTGATTTCAAAAGAAGTAATGATATCATTTATTATAGAACGAGTTTTTGAGTCCATATCCTGTGTTCATATTAAATGGATTTCTAGGGAAATATATTGACACTGGGACACATTACCATTTTGACCAACAGTGTCAAAATTGGTTAAGCGATAGAATCCAAATTTAAAGGAACTTAATATTTTGTTTGTTTACTCCCTATACACAGAGAAAACAGATTCATGATAGCAACCGAATTTGTTGCCAATCGAATGATTCGGTTGCACACATAGAATTTTTCGGTTATATCAACAGAAAGTCAATTGACAAAGAATAATTTCGGTTAAAGAAACGAAACGTTTGTTAGTCCTTTTAAAATTTTATAGCCACAACTGTAAAATTCGGTCACAAAGGTAGAATCATTCGATTGACAATAAATTCGGTTGCTATCACGAATCTGTTTTCTCTGAGTATTAATATTGTAAATAAAATATAAAAATATTGTTCAATGTATGGAACTGGCGGAAACATAGTTCATAGTCAACTCGAAATTATTAATAAACTTGTGTATAATACTGTCAATACTATTGAGACATGCTGCTCCCTGATTGGAATTTAAAAAATCTGGCTCCGTTAGGATTTGAAGCGAGATTAGTACAAGGTGGCGAAAAAGTAATCCTCCTATCAGAAAATGCTATAAATTTTGCGAAATACACGTTAATAAACAATGTTACGCTACACTGCTCCAGAACGCGAAATATTGCTGACTATTCAAAGTTTTTCATTTTTTTTTTTTAATTACAGCCAAAAAACGTCGGAAGTTTACTTTTGCGCCACCTTGTATAATAAGTATGCTGAAATTTAGCTTTCTATGCATTTTGAGATCTTTAAAAATTTTCCAAGGCATTATAAATCTCGTAAGTCCCCGTGATTTGTTAATCCCGAAAAATACCAGCATTTCGGGATCGGGATTGGCATCCCTAGTGTACAAGTATGTCATAGAGTGTGTGTGTGTGTTGTTATGAGAGTGTGTGTGTGTTGTTATGACTGTTGTGGTTTATTATCCTCTCGCCGCACTTGTTCGTATTAGTATTTGTTGTGTTGGTATTTTATGTTTAGCTTAGTGGGTGGTCCTTGTACCACCACTGGACTTATTTATTTCGTTCGCTACTGTTGTATTTGTGTTACGGAATTTTAGCTACTTTTCATTATTGTTGTTATTGCCGATATTCTTCTGCTCTTGTTGTTTGTTTCAATTTAAATTGTATGATTTTGACAGCATTGTTTTTTTTTTTTTTTTTTGGGTCGTTTGTGTTATTTTTACCTAAACTAAAGTGAAGGTTTCCCCTAAAGATTTTCATTGTTTTTGGAAAACTAAAGTGTTTTCTATACAAAATAGCAAATTGAATTTGTATTTTATTTTATGCCTTTAAGGATACCTTCCCGTGGCATAATTTGTTTGTATTTGTTTTATTTGCTGTTGAATTTGTAATTTTTATTATAATGCGCTGTTATTTTGCGTACATTGTTGAAAACATAATTTCAGTGGTCCTGTTGTTGATTTACCTATAAGACGTGACCATGGTCATGGTGTTGTAGACATCTTTTGTTCGGGATAAAATCAAAACACAAAAAAATTCTTTGCTAACTTAATTAGTTTGGTTTGTGTTATTGAGGTTGTGTTTTCTAATTTTTCTTATTTTCATATTATGTAAATAATGTTTATAAAGTTGTTTATGATTTGATAATATGTATTTAAGTTTAAAGAGATTTGAAAAATATTTAAGTTAACAGTTTTGTAATTTATGGTGTCTTTAAACACACCCTCCCACTACAGTGGTGGGCTAGTGATTGCGGGTTCGATTTCCGATTTCGTCTTGGCACATAATTTGTAGACTTTATTTTGTTAGAATAATTCGTTTATTCGAATAATTCATAAAACATTATTTATGAGAATACTAAATTTATCTTAATAATATTTAGTTTTTTTTTTTTTTATTAACAAGTAAGAATGTATAGTTGGTCAGGCCCGACCATAAGATACTCTATACCGAGATAGTTTTCTTTTAAAATTTATATGTGAGCTATGACTAATTATGGACCAAAATGCTGAATTTATTGGCTAAACTTGGACATTGGTAAATTTGCCTAATAACGTGTGAAAAAAAAAATATAAAAGAGGTTAAATATAAAATGATAATATTGAGGAACTATATTCAAAACCCTCTGTTTGAAAATAAAAACAACACTCGAATGTGTGATTATTTTGAGTATTTTTTTTGTTTCAGGTTTTTTCTAGTTTCTGCTCTACATATAATTTAATTTGAAATGTTTGCATTTTTGACAATTTTATTAAAGATGTTTTTCCGCACAAAATTACATTTTAAATTAATAAAAGAGATTTTTTAAATCAAAATTAATTTTATCTGTATCGACATCAATTGCGTAACCTTTTGTTTGAATAAACCTATTTTACAGGAAAATGTCCAACAATTTCAAATATGCTACTCTTATTACAATCAGTGTTCAAAAAAAACAGACCATTTTTAGGTAATTTGGTCCGCTTTCAGATACAGTATCTCGAAAACAAGGTAAGGGATCGTCTTCGATCTGTTGATGGATCTAAGTATTTATTAACCCTCCGACGGTTGAGTCATCCGTTGCCCTTATACGAAGTACAAAGTCCACAGGGACCTATTTCTATTTACATTTTTTTTGTTTTGATTTATTATTATTTACTAATTATACATGTATAATGAATGTTAGAAAAAAAATTAAGGAACACGTTTGTGATAAGTTCAAACAATAAAACAAGCCAAAAGACAGTGCATTTATTAAAGATTTCTTGAAATTTCAGTACAAGGTCCCAGTGGACCTTTTCATACGTTCCCGTACTAAACACATTTAAATCTCAATAGAAACTAAACTATTGGTCGGATCGCTTTGATTTTTTTTAAACGATTCTAGATAAAATATATTGGAATACATGTGGGGGGCGGGTATACTTCCTATGGACCATCAAGGAGTAATTTCAGTTTGAAAAAGGTCCCCAGGGACCTTCTGACCCGCCGGAGGGCTAAGAAAATAATTAAAAAAGAAAATAATAATAAATCAACTTATCAATTTATCATAACAGTATTATATGGACATAAAAGTCGTATGTAAATTTTTGCAACGTTTCACGTCTATCATATTGTGATAATTTCAATCTTAACAAACAATTTAAAATTTTATTATTGCAGTGATAAAATTATTTTCAAATTCAATGAAATGTCGATATCGTATGTAGACTTTTGCGACTAAGTGTATTAGATATTACTAAAATGCATTGTCGACTTATAGATCCTTTTTTGGGACTTAGCACATTCCCTATTAATTTTTTTTTTGTTATGGTCTTATCGTTTTAACTCTGTTGAATTTTTCGAATACAAACATTAATATGCTAAAGAAAATTTGGTAGTGGTTTCCGAAATCATTAAATTATGTTTAGTAAAGACACCAACCGATACAATACGGTTGTTTGAATCCATATTTCATTTATAATTATGTCTTTATAGTTCTAAACATAGACTTACAGTTAAATTTATAGTTACTTAATAAGGACTGAGATTGTAAAATTCTTAACACACGTTTTTCATTTAAACTTTTAACCCAAGTATTATTTGATTTTTTTTGATCAAGCTGCCTTTATAAAGCATGTCAGTTATTATGTTTAATGTCAATTATGTTCATTTGTTGTTAATCTGATTAAAATGAGTGACCAGAAAAAAGTGGGTACTAAAATTGTTAAATATTTTCAACAAAACCCAACTTGGTCTCACAAAAAGTTGGCCAAACAATCAAAGGTCTGGCGTCAAACTGTTTCCAATGTTATTAAATAGTACCGGAAGAACTCGTCCGTTGACATAAAACCTGGTTCAGGTAGAAGGAATGGTCCACATGATGTTTCAAAAGCCAAATAATAGAAAGCATTTTCAAAAGAGTTCCCAACACATCCAGTAGGAAAGCAGCCCAGTTAGTCCAGTACTCAGACTATTTGGTACGAAAAGTTAAAGCCAATGCAGGTTTAAAGAGATACAAGGCTCAAAAAGTTCCTGACAGGAATGCTGCTAAAAATTTAGAGGCCAAAAACAGAGCACGAAAATTGAAGTCAAATTGTATACAAAAAATATACTTGCTGCATAATGGATAACGAAATGTACGTATTGAAAATTTTTCGCAGCTTCCGGGTCAATAGTTTTATGTTGCTGATGCTCGAGGGAATTTTAGGACCCAAAAGCAGGAAATTTTCCCAAAAAGTTCTTGGCATGGCAAGTAATATGCAGTTGCCGCAAAAGAAGCCAAACATTTATTACAAAGGGCTCTATAAATACTGAAATTTACATCAAGGAATGTTTACAAAAAAGGATGTTTCCATTCATAAGACTCCTTAATGTGTCCACTTATTTTTGGCCTGATTTGGCACCCTGCCACTATGGTAAGAAAGGTCTTGAGTGGTACAAGAACAATAATGTGGTATTTGTACCAAGAGAGGCAATTCCTCCAAACTGCCTTTCATTGAGTCCAGTGAAAAGATATTGGGGTCTTGTTAAAATAGAATTTAAGAGCACAAAAAAGGTGTCCAAAAGTGTAGTAGATTTTAAACGGAGATGGATTACCTGTTCGAATAAAGTGACATAAAGCCATAATGAAAGGGTTTTCGAAAATGGTTCAAAATTTCATCATTAGTGATTAGAACTATAAAAAAATTTTGTTTGTAAATTGTAACAATAATTTCAATCAAATAAAAGAAGATTCAAAATTGTAATGTTATAAATTTTTCGATGTCAGTCCTTAATTACAATTCATTTTCGTTTAACATCATTAAGTTTTAATAATCAAAACCGATTTCCAACAAATCTATTTTCTGTGTGTATAAAAAATGTTGAAATTACAAACGGAATGACAAACTTATATATACCATTGCCACTCATGGTGAAGGATATAAAAATATTGACTCTATATAGCTTTACCTTTCGATATTACTTCCTATGTGTATGATATTTTTTGATGATTTTTTTAAGTTTTGGAATATAATATCCATTATAAACTTTTACATTTACTGCTAATCCGCCAAAATAGTTCGCTCACTCCGAAATCACTAATCGCCAATCACAATGAAACCTATCCAGAAAACTTAGTTTTAGTTATACTCTTGGATGCCTTGGGTGTCTTACATTTAGAAGACTCGAGTTTATATCATTCCATTCATTCACTAACATTTACTATTAAATTGGACATATTTCTTTACAAAATTTACAAATCAGTTTACCCTGGTTCAATTTAATAGTTGAGATTATTAATACTTTTTAATTAATGGGGAACGTGCTACTATTTTTTATTAAACAAGCTGATTTTCAAAAACAATTTTTGTTTTAATTAACACAGTTCTTATTTTAATACTGTGTTTACATTTACCAACATAGCGTATAATTATTATTTAATTTAAAAATTCTTCATACGTCTACTACTTAATGTTTTATAGTTAACTATGGGGGATTTCATGTCAAATGAACCAACTTTTGAAATTGAGGTCTTACGATCGGAATGGCCAAAATGTCAAATTTTTACCCCTTCTAACTCAGACAGTTCTTGATCTTGTTGAAAAATTGTATCTGAATGACTATCTAATAGAACTAACATAATACATTACTTATGTAATTTTTGTTTACAAAAAAAAAAAAAAAAATGAAGACATGAAACACAAAAATCCTATAAAATAAAGAAAATGAAAAAAATCTATTTTTTTATGTTTTGCAAACAAACACCTTAAGGGAAACCAAAGTTTTAAGTAAAAAAGCTGTGTCAAATGCAAATAAGACCTTTTTTCCCTCAAAACTAGAAAGTGTAGAAAAAAAGAAAAACTAAAAGACATAATAAGAGTTAAAAAAGAACCAGTCTAAAAACGGCTTAAGTTAAAATCAAAAGAAGTCAATTGTTAGACAAACAATAAAACACCCAACTTAAGGAGAACAATATAAAAAGAACAAATAAATAAATAATATGGAATTTGGAATTGTTAAAACAATGAAAAAATAAAGACTAAACTAAATGAGAATATAAATGGAAACTGAAATTGAAATCAAAGTAAATAAAAATAATGACTTAAATGAGGTTTAATTGAACATATTTAAAACAAATGTAAAACCGATTTCTGTCGTGACAGTTTTTGTGTTCAACTTTTAAACTTTTTATACAGCTTGGACCAATATCTCACAAATAAAGCCAATTTTCTGTTGAAATTTATCAAGGGATTTTAATAAATGTTCAGTGTATATCGTAAAATTTTTAAGATGATTTGGTAGACGTTGCAATTATAAAAAGTTTATTCACCATTATAAATTAAATGCAGCTTTTTATACCCTTCACCATGAGTGGCAAGGGTATATATAGGTTTGTTATTCCGTTTGTAAGTTCTACATTTTTCATTTGCGACCCCATAAAGTATATCTATTCTGGATCGTTATAGATAGCGGAGTAGATATAGTCATGTCCGCCTGGCGGTTGAAATCAACTTTCCAAATCCCCTAAATAACTTACAAACATGATTGATACATCAATATATTGTGAATTCTTCCGGCTCGGTTGCTATTTGAAATCAACAAAATCGGCCTACCAATGGTTGAGATATAAGGAAAAAACCCGGACAACCTCGATTTTTTGCCTATTTTTGATCTATATCTGAATTACTAAGTCATTAATATAGACAATATGGATATCTAATGATAGATATTTCAAAGTCCATTGCAACGATGTATATAAGGCTTTTTTAACCCGATTTTTTTTTTAACAAAAAATTTTTTGTCTTACATTTTTTTTTCACTAACAAATAATTTGGATGAAAATTAAAAAAAAAAAAATTTGAAAAAAAATGTTTTAAAAATTTTGAAAAAACTTTTTTTTTTAATTTTGTTTACCTAAAAATGTATAAAATTTGTATTTTAAAGTATAATTTGGTGAAGGGTATATAAGATTCGACGCAGCCGAACATAGCTCTCATACTTGTTGGATCTATTTTTGCATTGCGCGAACTAGTATGCGTGCAAATTGGTCATACGTAGAGGATATTTGGTTTTATATCGATAGTCGGCCTGTCTAGAAATTGCTAATGCCTCATGGATGCGACATCCAGTCTGGTGTGTCATGTGTGAATGCTGGGACACCAAATACTCGTTAATTACATTGCGGACTTGCCAAGATGGGTTTTTGCATGCCGAGGTTGAACAATTCATATAGTGTATAGTGGGACTAAATCAAAATATCTGATCATATTGACATGACAATTTAACCTATAGTGATATTTATGACTTATCCATTTTACCATAAAAAATTGGTAAAATTTTTCCAAGATATCAGACATAATTTTTGACCGATTTTATATTTTTTTTTCTTGTAAGTAACCAAGAAAAAATTAATTATGTGAACAAAATTGCTAGGCTATATTTGTTATGCCTCCAAAAATAATCTATTTTAAATTTGGTAAATGAGAAAATCCGAAGCTTTGATTCCAAAATGTTCAACAGTTTCAACTTTAGTGACAAAATTCAAAAATTTCAAAATTGGAATTTTTGTTTGTTTTTTTTTTTTAAATTTTTTCTCATAAATTTTATATCTGTTCCCACTTTTACATTTGCTATTAAAAACAGTTGAATACTATATATTTATGCATTTTCCAGTTTTCAAAATTTTTTATTAAACCAACTTTTAATTTTTGTTAGAACTTTATTATTCAGATATAAATATTTCTTCCAAAATATCTTAAGTGCCTCAAATTTAACATAAATTGCTTCAAGATTGATTTGTACTAAAAAAAACATGAAATTGATTATAAAGATGCCAAACTCTTTCAGGAAATATACATTTTCTATATTGCCTGTGAGTCATGACTAAAATTATTTCACCTAGAATAAATGCATAGAACGGAAGGAAAGAGAAATATCAATGGTTTAATTGGTTTTTACTTAAAATAGCAGAGATTTGTTAATACAGATGCTAAATTCAACAATTCACAGACATACTTGTGGCTAATTTCTCTTTCCATATCTCTCTTAGTCGATTTTGTCTTGTCTTAAGTATTAATGCGCCATTAAATTAAAAAGAAGAAAATAAAATAACAAACGGAAATGAGAAATGTTATACATATATAGTAGAAATACTGTATTACTTCCAGTTGTTGGCTTAAGCCGCCTCAATTTCCCGTCTATTGGCGTCTATGAGTGTAATCAAATTTTGTAATTTAATACTAATTTGTATGCTTTTATTTGGTTAGTTGTTTTTGTTCTTTTCCTGGTAATATATTAATAAATTATTTGTAATTTGATATTACAAAAACCAAACAATTTATAGGTGGTTAGGCTATCGTTATCGTTACTGTTATTGTTTTTGTAATTGTGTGTACTATGTTTATGATTTTGATTTATTAATGTTTTAATTGCCAAAAATAATAAACTTTGTACTCATGCCTACAAACCCTTTTTGAAATTCCAACGGCCTTCAAAATTCTACACTTGTCTTATTGTAATCATGTAACCATCTGTATACCCTTAAGGAGTTGTTTTTAAACATGCTGTATCATATTTTATATTTACAAGCATATAAATATGTGTGTTTGTATTAAAGTCAAGGACTTTTGTTAAATAAATACGAGTATAAGTGATGAATGTTTATACATAAATGAGTTGAAAGAAAACATGCAAAGTAAAAAAAATAAAAAACAGAATTCTTCAGCATCTTCGTCATTATGTCTGGTTATTTAATTTAATTTTTGTTGATGGTTTTATTATTATTTCTGAGAAAAATATTTCATAAGCTATTAAAATATCAAAATTAAGAAAATATTCTAGACAATAAGCAAATATTTTTAATATTGTACTTGCTAAAACCCAAGGTGCTTCGCTACCCGTATCGTAATGAAATAAAAAGTTAAGAGTTAAAAAAAT
Organism: Calliphora vomitoria; assembly: GCA_942486065.2. Taxonomy (NCBI): domain Eukaryota; kingdom Metazoa; phylum Arthropoda; class Insecta; order Diptera; family Calliphoridae; genus Calliphora; species Calliphora vomitoria. The sequence goes on from OW818029.2 coordinate 66,277,182, forward strand.
ATATTTATTAAGTAACTAAAAGCTATGGGTTTCCTTTTTTAATTAGCTCCTTTTATATTATATTATGATTTACACTATATATAGTTTATCTGAAATTAAGGACTGTGATCGAAAAATTCTTAACACACGTTTTTCATTAAAACTTTTAACCCAAGTATTATTTGATTTTATTTTTTAACAAGTTACATTTTTAAAGCATGTCAGTTATTATGTTCAATGTCAATTATTTTCATTTGTTGTTAATATGATTAAAATGAGTGACCAGTAAAAAGTGCGTATTAAAATTATTAAATACTTTTAACAAAACCCAACTTGGTCCTACAAAAAGTTGGCCAAACAATCAAAGGTCTGCCGTCAAAATGTTTCGAATGTTATTAAGTACCGGGAGAACTTGTCCATTGATAGAAAACCTGGTTCAGGTAGAAGGAATGGTCTACATGATGTTTCTAAAGCCAAATAAATGGAAAGTATTTTCAAAAGAACTCCCAATACATCCGGTAGGAAAGCAGCCCGGTTAGCTCAGTGTTCGGACTATTTGGTACGAAATGTTAAGGCCAATGCAGGTTTAAAAACATACAAGGCTCAAAAAGTTCCAGACAGGAACGCTGCTAAAAATTTAGAGGCCAAAGACAGAGCACGAAAATTGAAGTGAAATTTTATAAAAAAATATACCTGCATAATGGATTCTGGAAAATTTTTCGCAGCTTCTGGGTCAATATTTTTATGTTGCTGACGCTCGAGTGATGTTGTAGAAAAGTTTAGAACTCAAAAGCAGAACATTGTCCCAAAAAGTTCTTGGCATGGCAAGTAATATGCAGTTGCGGCAAAAAAGACAAACATTTGTTACAAAGGGCTCTATGAATACCGAAATTAACATCAAGGAATGTTTTCAAAAAAGGCTGCTTCCATTCATAAGACTTCTTAGTGTTTCCACTTATTTTTGGCCTGATTTGGCATCTGTCACTATGGTAAGCAAGGTATTGAGTGGTAAAAGAACAATGATGTGGTATTTGTACCAAGAGAGGCAAATCCTCCAAAGTGCCTGGCCAGTGAAGAGATATTGGGCTCTTGTTAAAACAGAATTGAAGAGCACATAAAAGTTGTCCAAAAGTGTGGTAAATTTTAAACGGAGATGGACAACTTGTTCGAACAAGTGACAGAAAGCACTACAAAAACCGTAATGGAAGGGTTTCCGAAAAAGTTTTAAAATTTCATCACTAGTGATTAGAACTATAAAAATAATTTTTTTTTGTTTGTAAATTGTAATAATAATTTCAATCAAATAAAATAAAAAAAAAAAAAATAAAAACTGTAAGTTTAGCGGTTTCGTTTTTATTAACATAAATGTATGTTAAGAATTTTTTGATCTCAGTCCTTAGTTTCTAATGCCATAAATAGTACATTATTTATTTCTAGTATCAAGGCTTTGCATAATAAATTTATACAGAAATATACCAATTTAATTTTACAGTTTTAATGGAAGGTGTCCGACCATTCTTGTCCTAAATACCAATATTTATGATCCAATTGTTTCCTCAAAAATTTATAAAAAACATTCCATTTTGAAATTTCTCTTTAAATGTTCAACAATTAAAAATTTTTATCTTAACTACGTATAGCGATAATAAATTACTGTGCAAAGTTTGAAGACCGTGATAACTAATTTTGCTTTGTATGGGAGGTTTCATGCGTACTACACTGACCCCGTACAATAAAAGCCCGTTAATTTTTTTATTGTTTTCTTATTGACTTTTGATTAAAAATATTTTTTAAACTAAGTAATACATAAAATAACGTAGGAAACTGGGTCTCTTGTACTATTTTATAAATATTTGTAAGTATTTTTAAATTTATTTTTAAATTAATTAAATTAAGCTATGGTGTTTATTGCAGTGAATCTTAATTATTATTTTTGTATGCATAGTAATTAATATTTCTTACTTAAATGTAAATAGAAGTAAATTAGTTTAGCATAATTAATATTTTGTCTAGTCGCATAAATAATTGCTTACTGTTTGCTTTATTTATAAATAGGTTAGTTATTTTTATACAGTTGATGACTTTCATGCAAATCAATGATTGTTATTATAGTATATTAATTAGTTTTTAAATTATTAAGACAGCATAATAAAGGTAAAGTGCTTTATGCATATATATTCACAGTAGGATAGACAAATTAAGGACTGAGATCGAAAAATTTTTAACATACATATACATATGTTAATAAAAATGAAACCACTAAACTTACAGTTTTGAATCTTTTTTTATTTCATTGAAATTATTGTTACAATTTACAAAAGAAAAATATTTTTATAGTTCCAATCACTAATGATGAAATTTTGAACCTTTTTCGAAAACTCTTCCATTATGGTTTTTATGGTGCTTTATGTCACTTTGTTCGAACAGGTTGTCCATCTCCGTTTAAAATCTACCACACTTTTGGACACCTTTTTTGTTGTGCTCTTCAATTCTCTTTTAACAAGAGCCCAATATCTATCCACTGGACTCAGCTCCAGGTAGTTTTGAGAAATTGCCTCTCTTGGTACAAATACCACATTATTGTTCTTGTACCACTCAAGACCTTGCTTACCATAGTGACAGGATGCCAAATCAGGCCAAAAAGAAGTAGACACATTTAGAAGTCTTATGAATTGAACTAAACTTTTCTTCAACATTCCCTTGAGCATCTGCAACATAAAAAAATGACCCAGATGCTCCGAAAAATTTTCCATACGTACATTTCGTTATCCATTATGCAGCAGGTATATTTTTTGTATAAAATTTGACTTCAATTTCCGTGCTCTGTCTTTGGCCTCTAAATTTTTAGCAGAGTTCCTGTTAGGAACATTTTTAACCTTGTATGCTTTTATACCTGCATTGGCTTTAACTTTTCGTACCCAATATTTCTACCACTGAGCTTACCGGGCTGCTTTCCTACCGGATGTGTTGGGGGCTCTTTTGAAAATGCTTTCTGTTTGTTTGTCTTAATAAACATCGTGTGAACCATTCCTTCTACCTGAACCAGGTTTTCTATCAACGGACAAGTTCTCCCGGTACTGTTGAATAGGTTATGTTAGGTTTCCAGGCAGCCGCGAAGTTGGAAAGTAGAAGAACAGCTCACGTGGGTCCAAGAAATGATCCCTTTGTGTTACCTGAAATTAGAAGTTAGAAAGAGGGGCAGATAGAAATGAAAAGAAAGAAGTGGAAGATTGAGTAGTTAAGAAGAAGGAAGAGAGAAGGAGATTTGCAAACAGTTACATATCAGTAAGATAGCGGTTATTGGGTTACACTCGAGAGCTTCCCATATCTGGTCCTATTAACCAGTTACTACTCCTTATAAAGGCGTTGATGCCCTCAAGCCTCATATTCGAGAGCTCAGAAAGACTATTTATGGAACGGTGTCCCAGAAACCGTAAGCGTAGATCACCTAATGCCGGACAGTGACAAAGAAGATGAAAGATGGTTTCATCCTCCTCCTCGTTTTGACAACTTCTACAGAAGTCGTTGTAGGGCAAGCCAAGTCTCCTCGCATTGTTGCCGAAAGTGCAGTGTCCGGTAATGACCGCCACTACGCCACGCAATCGTGAGCGTGGCAAGCCAAGAAGATATGTTGTTCGCCCACGATTCAGTTGGGGCCATATCATTCTAGTTATAGTGCATGTGGGTTCACAACCCCATCCTGCCTGAGCGAGTTCATAGTAGAAATTACTAATTTGTAGCTTGCACTTGTATAGCGGAATTCCACATAGGAAGTCTATGTGTCCGTCAGGTAACATGGCGCCTTTTTTCGCCAAATCATCAGCAACGCAGTTGCCTGTATTATCTCCGTGTTGAATAACATTCGAAACTGTTTGACGGCAGACCTTTGATTGTTTGGCCAACTGTTTGTAGGACCAAGTTGGGTTTTGTTGAAAATATTTAATAATTTTAGTACACATTTTTTTCTGGTCACTCATTTTAATCAGATTAACAGCAAATGAACATAATTGACATTAATCATAACAACTGACATGCTTTACAAAGGTAACTTGATCAAAAAAAAAAAAAAAAAAAAAAAATCAAACAGTACTTGGGTTAAAAGTTTTAATGAAAAACGTGTGTTAAGAATTTTTCGATCTCAGTCCTTAATTATTTGTGTTTTCATTTTAATACAACATATTTATGAAAATGTTTACATATAATAAAACTATAATCCAATGGTGTTAAGATAACATATCTAAAGATGTTTACTTAGTTTAAAAATATAATTCAATGTCTCACAGGGGTATAGACATAAAAGAGGGAAATAAATCTGTAACCTTTAAACGTTTAGTCTGGTTTGAATGAAATTGTCGAGTTTAAGCGCGGCTAGGGGTCCGCAAAGCAGGACACCTCGGATATGTTACATTTTTAAACGATCCTTTTTCTTTGTTTGTGTTCCTATTTCCAAAAAATTACAGATATAGAATCTTCTCATCAAGCACTACAAAAAACCTTGTCGTAGCTATCAATTATCTCTTATAGCTTAGGAGATCCAAATATTTCTCAATTTTCTCCATTTTATTAGACTAACAACAAATGTATGTGTCAAACGAAAAAAGAATTGCTTACAAATAATGACTGAGTCCAAAGTTATTTGCATTTAAATTTAAAAGATTTTAAAAAGGCGATTTTTCGCAAATTTTTTGAGAAAAAATTACTTTTTTATATCCTCCATCACCACAAGTGTTGAATAAGGGTATATATAAGTTTGTCATTCCGTATGTAACATTGAGAAATATTTATCTGAGACCCAACAAAGTATATATATTATTGATCTTTATGTAATTCTAAGTCTCACGTCCAAAATACATAAGCGAAATTAATAAAATGTATACCAAAATGTTTATACTTTTTCTAAGCAGTTTGGTATTGAAAATCAGCTAAATTGAATTGGTAGAACCAGGGTTATGAATCAAAATTTAAGACAACCTCCAAAAATGTATATAATTTTCACATGTTTTTTGTGACTTTGGATAAATTCACTGCTGCGAATAAATACTATGAATACTATAAAACTCTGAAAATAACTTTATTGAGATAAAATTCAAGTAAAAAAGGAATCAAATATATAGAAATCACATTAAATATCTTATGTTTAAAATAGTTTTTCTAACAATATGACAAAATACTATTACATTAACAGTCTAACAATCTTCATAATCGAAGCTAAGTCCCAATAATAAACACTGAATATGGATATTAGAGTGTTTATACCAATGTAATTTCTATAATTTTCATCTAATTTAGGTGGAGGGTATTTAAGATTCAGCATAGCCGAATATAGGACTCTAACTTGTTTTATAATTGGTCAATTCACAAGGTCTCTTATCATGTCATATTGTCATAATTTCCTAATAATTCACAGTGGTTTTTATTGCTTTTCCAGCAAAAAATGTCTTAAAATAATACGACTTTCTATGCTATGTTTATTGTGTTATCGTAACGAACCAGCAAAGAACAATGCCGAATGCTTAAGAGTCGGTTAAGCCGAGCTGCCGAGTCGTAATATATTAGGACATTATGACAATATGACTGATAAGAGACCTTGTGAATTGACCAAATGTTTTTCTTTAAATCTTGGGGTAGTCCATATTTATTGGGATCTCCCAGGAAATTAAACTACATTTCTTACAAAGAGACTGTGCAATACTTGGTTTCTTGCAAACAATTGACTGTAGATTACGTACCTAAGGTAAAATTAGAAGTTCGTGAAGTGAAATATAAAATTATTGCCAAACTCACTGTAGGGAATATTAGTATGGAAATTTTATTGACCAGGTATTACTTGAAGTGAGTTAAATAGAATTTTCCAAATATAAATACAATTAAACTTTCAAACTTATAACATTCTCGTCTAATAGGCAAATGAAAAAAAAAATTTAATCATAATAAAAAGTTGGTCATCAGTATATATATTAAAAATTAGGTATTAAAACAATTTTATATTTCAATTAAACTTATTTAATTTCTATTAAATTTCATAAATACTAATATGTAATATTATCTTCCCCTATTTTCAGGTACGTAATCTACCTAAAATTAAACAGAATTTCTTGATTTTTAATAAAGCTGACATATGTTCAAAACAGTAAGTCAATTTTGCATTTTTACCTTAAGTTTTTTTTTTTTTTTTTGTAACCGGAAAATTTAATTAAAATTTTTAATTTTTTTTTTGCTAAATAGTTTGAGTTAATGTTGAACACTATGAAATTTAATTATTCAAAGCAATGGAATAGTTAGTAAAAAGAAGAAAGAACTTTTAAATCAGAACATAGCATACGGATGTCCGCGTTGCTGGCATTTATAAATCATCTGTTTTATCTTGCATCTCGATCTCGATTTTAATATACAGTGTCGAACAAAACAAAAGCACGGACTCCCCCGACTTGATATCGCACCCGAAATACTTAGTATCTGTAGCTAGATGACGGCGTATAAGGTGGTTCTATGATAAAATTGTAGCAGATATCTATAAGTATGGCACTGTACTTATAGATATCTGCTATGCCCTTAAAAAAAACGATTGTATTTAGGCAAACGGGATATTATATTTATGAATTCAGGAATATATAAATAATTTGTTGTGCCAACTCGGGAGCAAGCCACATACAAATTGACCGTGAGAAAAACATGAATTTTCCAAATGTAAGCCAGCAATAGTCAACGGCTGACCTTGTGCTTCGTTATTGGTATCATCGGTATGCGTAGAATCAATAGGTATTCGCCTTTGAATCTGCCACCGATGATTGTTGCCTCAATTTTTTGTGAAATTTGATGAACATTTCTATCTTGTTCCGTTGCATAAGCATTATGGGTGATCCAACCTTCAATGTTAATTCATGTGGTGGCATTCTGGCTTTGGTGGCATGAATTGATCTTCGTTCATTACTGTGTCATTGTTTCGCCGGGTAGTTACAATTGAATTTGCTCATTGAGTTTGTTGACATTATAATTTTTGGTGCCAAAATTGCACGTTGTAAGACTTGGGAATATTTTTCACTTGGCAGAAGTTCGGTGGGAACAAAATCTCATTTGTGTCGGGATCAATGGAATTTTTTCCATTTTTGAGAATGTTTCGGCAGATGGGTCTGCAACAAATGTACACGCATATTCGTCGATAGCGTTTGGCTTCTGTAGCTTCATTTCCACTGAAATAATTTTGAAGTAACTTCGCATCATCATTGGGAAGCGGGAGCAATAATCCAATTCTGTGGTACATTTGGCCTTGAACTTTAAAGGTGGGTAATAAAATGCCGCCAACTTTAAATCGAGCCATACGGGAGCGATTGGCTTCTAGTCATTCGATTTGCTGTTGGGTGTCTCTGCAGCTCTCGTGATTCGCATTATCTTTCTGTTTCCACGTTATAGACGTGGATGGCCTTTCATCTGCTCTTCTTTCCCTGATCTTCCGTAATTTGCTTGTGTTTTTACCAATGCCAGTATTTTTTTGGTAGCATTTTTGTAGATTTTCACTTTTTAACTGATCAACACAAAACTGCAATCAACACAAAAAAAGCAAATCAAATGCAGTCAGTTACTAAATGAAAACAAATTTTATTTGAATAAAACCGTTATATTTTATGAATTCATCGTTATTTGTTATTAAAAATGGAATGAGGAGAGTTATTCATTATATTTTTTGTTAATAGATTTCGATAAAAATTTGTTTTTGGTCACAAATATTTTTTGAAATTTTGTTAAACAAAATATTGCATGTTAAATTTGGGATCTGAATGAAATGTTATGATTTTTTGGCATCATATTACAATGGGTTATCGATGTCCCAAATTGTTTATATTTCAACATCTATTGGCAAATGAAATACTAAAACTGTTTTTGAGCCGATATGATTTTAGGGACATTTTTACGATTTGGTTGTTAGATGACGTAGAAAAATTGTAGCAATTGCGAGCATTGAAAATCCAAAAAATTCAACTATGGACCACCCTAATAAATGTTTTCTGTACATATGAAAAAAGAATTTACTAACAAAATAGAACTGACATGCTGAAATAAAAATAAATACTCATAAAAATATACAAAAATCTATAAAAACTTTGATAAACATTGCAACAGCAATTTCATATTTATAAATCCATTATTTAGTTGTTATTTTAAAACTGCTTTTGTTGGAAATTATTGTTGTTATGCGAGTATGCGAATAAAAACTACATTGAAAATCTAAATTCGTACTAAGAACTAGTACAGGAATAAATAATTGTGTTATGATTTGCATTACAATTTTGCTAAAATATTTGCAATATTTGCAATAAAATATTAAATACACATTGAATATACAACAAATGCACAGTGGGGTAAATAAATCGGAATTTAATATTATTTTAACAAATCTAGTTAAATATTGTAATTTATTTATGTTTATGCCCTTCACCCTGAGTGGCAGGAGTCGTACAGTGTAAGATTTCATATTAAATTGTGAAAAAACTTTCTACTAAAAACAAGTAAGAGAGTTATATTCGGCTGTGCTGAGTCTTATATACCCTAGACCAAATTTTACTTTAAAATCAAATTTTTAAATACTTTTAGGTTAACTAAATTTAAAAACAAAAATTTTTTCGACATTTAAAAAAAAAAAATGTTTTCATTTGGGACCCCACTAAGTATATATATTCTGGATCGTTATCGATATCTGAGTTGATATCGCCATGTCCGTTTGTGGGGTCCCAAAATGAAAAATGTAGAAATTACAAACGGCATGACAAACTTATTTACAATTTTATTTTAAAGTAAAATTTGGTGAAGTGTATATAAGATTCGGTACACCCGAATATAGCTCTCTTACTAGTTTTTAACAGAAAGTGTTTTCACAATTTAATATGAAATCTTACACTGTACGACCACATTTTTGCCCGTGTAATACTTCCATACATACTTAGTTAGTGCAGTGAGAGTGTATCACTGTGAATGACATGTAAATTGTGATGTGAAATGTCCTTATTATTTTCTATTTGCATTTTATATATTTTACAGAAATTCATTCATCCATTAAGCTGTTTTTTAATCATCTCATTCATTCTATAAACTCTCACACAAACATTTTATGATTATTTCCTCATCCTTCTATTGCTGATTTGCTGAGAGTGTATGTGTGTGTGTGTGAGTATGTGTGAGTGTGTGTAAGTGTGTTTGAGTATGTGTGTCCCAACAGTTCTGGGTGACTGTCCCGAAGTAGTGATTTTACCTATCATTTAGGCTGACCACTATTTACATAAATAGCTATGTGACAAGTTATTTTAACACGTGCATATCCTAAGCAGAAGGTAAATTGGCCTTACATAGTTTACAAAGAGACTGTCTGATAGCTGGTCCAAAGTAGTCAACGCGTGAGATTCGCAAACCGGTTACATAGAGTCAGTTATTTTACTAGCTACCTAACAAGTTACTTGATTAGCTACATAACTAGCTATTATAACATGAATGGGTCCTAAGTGAAAGCTAATTAACCTCAAATAGTGATTTAGAAAGACATCTCCTAGACCAAGGGTGCCCAAGCCCTATACTCTTGGTGGTCATTTGTGTGTTTCTATACTCAATACAGCACTCAGCACTAGCAATATGAAATACACAAACAACTTTGTCTTGTTAGTTTATTTTGTCGTTCTGCACTGTATACACGCAAGTGCAAAGCAACAACACTTTCGTATGATTTGCTGGTAAACATTGTCGACAGCGCTCATCAATGTAGATTTTGTTTTTGTTTATCGTATGGTATCGTTTAAAAAAGTGTGTATGTTTTTCATTGTTCTTTGTATGTGTGGTTTTTACAACAAAAAATATTGAATAAAAATTAGTTTTTCTTTAAATGTATTGGTATTTGCTCTTCCATAAGGAACTTTTAGGCACCCCTGTCCTAGACAGTTCAATAACCGATTGCTTGTATGCAAACCATCCTCTGACGAGTCTCCAATATATTGCATCTGATGGGTAAAATCACAGCTTTCTAAAGTAGGGTACACAATAAACGCTTGAAGTAACTACACTCTAGATTACTTAGAGACATTAAAATTACAATTGACTTCTCGCTAGATTACTTGGGATGTATAAACCAACTAACTTCTATCTGCGCTACAAAGAAAAAATTACCCAAAATAATATAAAAAATTGGAGACAGCTAAGTGATCATACATTAGTGAAAATTATCGTATATAAGGGATACAATGACTACTTGTAAAACTTCTGGGGTTAGTTATTGATTTGCTTTGCAAAACCATAAAAAAAACTTAACAAAACATTAATTTATTATTGCTGGTTGAAATGAATGAATGAATGAATGAATGAATGAATGGCAGAGTGGGGGAGTGAATGAATGAACGGTATGGTTTCGTTTGGCTGCTTGTATGGTTGGTTGTATGGATAGATGGTTACTTTTGTTGTTCTACTTGTTGTTATTGTTATATTGACATAATATTCAGCAAAAATTGAAATTGTTGACACAACAATTGAACTGTGGCTTTTTTGTGAATTTGTTCTTTTGTACTGTTGCATGTGTGCGTGTGTTAGTGTGTTAGTTCACATACATATTCATAAATTCAAAACATCATATAGCTATACAAAATACACACAGAGTCACACATCTAAGCATTCATTCATTCATTTGCATGTAACAACTACGCATTTGTATGCATGACAAAAGATATAAATGTTACAATTCATAATCACTACATAATTCCATTGGGATTTCATATATGAAAAATAAAACTGCTTACATACATACGGTTGTTCATACAGTATGAAAATATATGTATGTATACCAAATAAAATAAAGCCCTATTGTCGTTGTGTTTCATTACAAAAACTCCACATCACACATTGTGGCATATAGAAAAGTGTTATTAGTTGGAAATCATGACTAAGTACTACGGTTGTGTGTACAATAGGGTGGCCTTTATTTTGCACTTTTGTTATTTTCAGTGCCCCCAATATTAAATTAATATATATGTCATTCAACAGTTATATGCTAAAATCGGTTGCACATTTTAGTTGAAGTTTCGTGTTTTTGGTCAAAGTAGCAATATTTTCGAAAAAATAAATAATTAAAAAAATCAAACAATAAATAGTGTTTTCATTTCATTTACCTATTGATGTTTAAATATAAAATATATACATTTTCTGAAATTGATAACACATTTTAATTTTGTACCAAAAAAAAAATCACAAAATATCATGCATATGTATCTCAAATCCCAAATTTTACATTTTCAAAATAAATATTTAAACGAAATTTCAAAAAATTATATAATTTTTTTCGATTATAATAAACCCACAAATTTTAACAGTAAGTATTATGAGTTAGCGTGGAGACTGATTTGAAATTTTAGGGTTTTATGGGAATTTTTATTTTATTAAAGTAATTCTGAAACTATTTTGTAACATTTAATTTTAGATTGTTTTTTTGGATTGCCAATTTTCGATTTTTTAATTTTATATTGGTAGCACATTGTTAACTATTTTATATCTACAGTCAAAATTATCCAAGACATCAAAGTTAGACCTCTGCACTAAAAAATATAAAAAAATATCACATAGATGACATTTATTTGTTACTAGCATTTCACCCGCTACTTCGTTAGCGGAATTGTTAGTATAAAACAAAATAAAGCAAAAAACGGCAATTGACAACATTTTAAGTTCTTTTTGCTAAAGCACGACTTTGACAATATTCAAGTAGCATGATTAAAATCTTTTCGGTGGGTGACTTTTTTATGTTTTAAGCTTCATTAAATTAATTTCACTTTTGTCGGTTCTTCCTTTATTCAGATTTATATGTGTAAAGTTATTGGTTTTTAGCTTTATTATTATTATTATTTTTTTTTTAATAAACAATTTCATTAATTTAGAAAATTCAAGAAACATTATAAGAAATAAAGTTTCACAAAGTCCTCCTCACACATTCAGGACCGTTTGTATTCGGCCCAATACACACATTGGTACTCGAGTTTCAAAAAACACTCTGTTATTTAATTTTTGTATGAATTTCAAATAAAATGTATTTTCGCGTTTTTACCCCTTCTTTGGTACTATTTTCGTCCCCATTCTGCTGGTAAAATTTTTTCAAATAAATTTCTATATCGTGGTGGGAGCTCATAATGAAGAAGCACCAAAAATAAACACAATTTTTATTGTTTGAATTTCCAAAAAGTACCAAATTCATATTTATTATTATTTATATGTTTGTTGGTTGGTAAGTTACATAGGGTGCCAAAAAAAGTACCAAAATACAGTTTTTTTCCCTTTTGCTCTATTAAAAGGTTCGAATTTCACAAAAGTACCAAACACCTGTCTCTTTTCTTAAAAGGAGTTACATGCCATTTTAAGTTTTTTGTATGTTTATTAGTTTTGAATATATAACCTTACCAAATTTACCCTTGTTACCCCCTAAACGTTTGAATTTCAAAAAATCCCTTCTTGGTGGAGTGTTTCGGGGTGAGAGACGATGATGAACCAGTCAGTAATGCTACTCTTTTATAACTGATTTCTTTTTTATTTGTTTATAACAGGTGGCGCAAAAGTAATACTCCTATCAGAAAATGCTATAAATTTTTCGAGGCTTCTAATGTCAGTTCTGTTTTGACATTTGTGTAGTAAACACGTGCGAAATACACGTTAATAAACAGTGTTGCGCTACATTGCTCCAGAACGCGGAATATTGCTGACTATTTATTTGACCAATAATCGGCAAAATTTATAGCATTTTCTGATAGGAGTATTACTTTTGAGCCACCTTGTATATATAGATTATACATTTTTCCAAAATTTCGGTCTATATCTATTAAGAAAATAATATTTTTTTAATTTAAAATTTCAAAATCATTTTCAAACCTCATTTAGTGTTTATTAGAATCAATAACAATTTCTTTAATTGTTTGGACATTTCGTTTAAAAAAAAAGAAATTGGAAAAAATAAAATTTGGGATTTGAGCTGTGCATGATCTATGCGTAAATCAAATGCAACAACTATTAAAATTATTATTTTTTTTAATCCTTGTATGTGTGACAGGGTACCCGGGTAAAATTTTGTAATTTAATTGCAATTTTCTACGTATGCTGAATTCTTAGGCGCTTGAAACTTTCTGTGAACTCCTAACTTGTTGTTATATTTTTTATAATGGACACTTTTGGGAGGGAGTGGTAAATCATTTTATATTTTACACCCTTAACAGGGTGACGGGGCAACCTAGTACCACATACAAATTATATGAAAAATATTACTTATACGCTCACAACACAATACTGACTGAATTTATTTGAGTTTTGTGTATATAAATGGGAATCCCCATTTATTGAATTGACGTTAAACTTAAACATTTGTATATATTGCGCAATAATATGTAACTTCATAGGTTCTGTATGTGGTACCCGAGTACCCGGTACATAAGGGTTAAATATTGCTACTTTGACCCAAAACACGAAACTTCAACTAAAATATACAACCTCTTCTTGGCGTTGTCCGAATTTGCTTAAATTTTTAGCATACAATTTCTTAGATAACGGAGAACCTTGGAAGCATTGATAATCTCAAAAGTGTAAAATGAGGGTCACCCTAGTGTACAGCAACAACAATTCAAATAAATTTTAAATTATTAACTTCACTTTATATTTTAACGATTCTGGGGAGTTGTATTTAATTACGAAATATTTTTATGAGCGTATATTTGTGTCATTAATAATGCAAAATGGGATTTAAAGGTTTTATAATTTAATTTAAATATTATGGAATGAGTGCAATATAGTTGGACTAAAAGTTTTGTTAACTGGTGTAATACAAATAGATTCGAAAAAAAAAATTTAAGGTAGGCATTATAAATTAAAATTATGTAAGAGGGAAATTTAAACTTTACTGAAGTGAGAATAAAACTTGTAGCTTTGAAAAAAATTAATACATATTTATATCATGAATTGCATAAGACAGCACAAACTAATTGTCCTTGTGTCCGATTTTGATCATATTCGTTAAACACATTATTTTTAGAATCAGTTATACATTTCCATTTTAATTTGGAAAAACTTGGCATTTTTATTATTGGAAAAATAAAAAAATTATGTATTGTTAACAATTGTACAAAAAGTACTAGGAAGTCTCATAAGAAAAGAAAAAATATTTGGTTAATCAATGTACAAATTTTCAAAAGTTTATCTAAATAAATTGTTTTTTAATTATTAAATTATAAAAATCCAACGACAGAATTATAAACTACGATTACACAGTGCAATAATAATTTAATAGTTTAACATTTAATAGCAAAACATTTAATTCCTTTAGTTTTTTCTTACTAACTTATATTGACCTACCTAAACGGTGTTAAGAATCATTCCTAGGAAGTTCATATGTTCTAGAGAGTTGTTTATTGAGCTATATTTTTGTTGTTCATTGTTTCCTTGAATTTTGAACGGTTTGCTACCTATGGACCTGAACAGGGAAAAAAAGAAAATCGAATCAAAATTCCGAATTGTAATTTGACTTCATATTCTTAATTAGCAGCCTCAAATTAGCTTACACTGAAATTTTCAGTTCTCTATCTCAAATATTTCTCTATAATGTCTAAAAGGGTTAAGCTTAAATATATAATAATACGTCAAATTTCTTTTGAGCCAAAGAAATTTTTCAAGGTTCTTAGCTTTTCGAAGTTAAATTTTTTTTAATTTTTCTATTTAAATATACAAAATTTTGTATAAAAATCCTATTTTGCACTTTAGAAATCCTTAACTATTATATAATAATCTATAATTTGAACTTTAGAAACAATTTTAAATTAAAATTTATACAAAAACAGAACAAATTAAAAAAAAGTTAAGTTAGAAAAGCTAAAATTCATCTTATTGTAGTTAAGAAAACTTGAAAAATATCTTCGATTTGAAAAATATGTGGCATAATAAAACATTAGATATTTGAACTATATTAAAAAATCATTGAAGTGTTGTCTAATATTTTGCCCCAAATTACTTCTGTGAGATTTTTTCTTTTCAGAATTTAGTCAAAACAACTTAATTAAATAAGCAAACAAAATATTCTATTAATACGAATTTGCTAAAAATTATTTATATTCTACTCTCAATAAATGGGCTATAATAATATGTCACTGACAATTCGATTATGATTGTTGACTTCATGATTTTTAACAAATAAAGCCTGATAAATACTGACATAGTTCGCTAAGGACTGAGATCAAAAAAACCTTAAAATTATTTGATTTTTTTTAATCACGTTCATTTGAACAGCATGTCAGTTATTATGTTTAGTGTTAATTATGTTCATTTGTTGTTAATCTGATTAAAGTAGTGATGAGGAAAAAGTGCGTACTAAAATTACTAAATATTTTCAACAAAACCCAACTTGGTCCTACAAAAAGTTGGCCGAACAATCAAAGGTCTACCGTCAAACTGATTCCAATGTTATTCAACAGTACCGTGAGAACTTGTCCGTTGATAAAAAGTCTGGTTCAAGTAGAAGGAATGGTCCACATGATGTTTCTAAAGCCAAAAAATAGAAAGCATTTTCAAAAGAGCTCCCAACACATCCGGTAGGAAAGCAGCACGGTTAGCTCAGTACTAGCACTATTTGGTACGAAAAGTTAAAGCCAATGCACATACAAGGCTCAAAAAGTTCCTAGCAGGAACTCTGCTAAAAATTTAGAGGCCAAAGACAGAGCACGGAAATTTTATAAATAAAATATACCTGCTGCAAATGGATGACGAAACGTATGTTCTGCAAAATTTTTCGCAGCTCCCAAAAGCAAAAAATTTTCCAAAAAAGTTCTTGGTATGGAAAACAATATGCAGTTGCGGCAAAATAACCCAAACATTTGTTACAAAGGGCTCTATAAATACCAAAATTTACATCAAGGAATTGCTACAAAAGATGATGCTTCCATTCATAAAATTTCTTAATGTGTCCACTTATTTTTGGCCAGATTTGGCATCCTTTCACTATGGTAAGCAATGTCTAGGGTGGTACAAGAACAATAATGTGTTATTTATACCAAGAGAGGCAAATCCCCCAAACTGCCTGGAGTTAAGGCCGGTGGAGAGATATTGGGATATTGTTATAAGAAAATTGAAGAGCACAAAAAATGTGTCCAAAAGTATGGTAGATTTTAAACGGAAGCACTATAAAAACCTTAATGAAAGGATTTTCGGAAAAGGTTTATAAATTCATAACTATTGATTAGAAATATAAAAATAATATTTTTTGTAAATTGTAATAATAATGTCTTCCTATAAAAAAAGAAAATCAAAACTGTAAGTTTATTGGTTTCATTTTTATTAACATATAGTTATGTTAAGATTTTTCCGCTCTCAGTCCTTACTTCATAAAATTCAAATTATTTCTACAAAATATTAGTACTTTATTCTTTTCCAAGTTATAGTTTTCTTTATTTAATTTTTTATTACTTTGTTGAGAGAGATGTAAATGTAAATGACCACAAATGCAGCCATAAATACTTGTGCAATTAAAATTGTAAAATTTATATCGATTTATGTACTAATCCATAAAGTAAATCACATTAAAATACTCATAAAATATATGTAACAACTTTTGTAATAAAATATTTTCTCGATTTTATTGCAATTTCAATGTGATTGTAAAAAGTTGGATTTTTGTTATTTTTGTAATTTTGTTCAACCATAAACCAATAATCTTGCAATGTTTTTTTTCCTTAGTATGAAGTTCTTGCTGGTCGTGTTTAATTACAATAGAACAATGTAAATTAGACCTGCCCTTAAAAAATAGATTTGCATCAGTTATTTTTAGATAATAAAGAACAAACAAAAAAAGCCATCCAAAGCAAATCTATTTTTGAAGGGCTGTTCTAATATATACATATTAGTTACAATTATTTATATGACTCATACACCTTATAAGTGTTTGAAGTTTTGTAAGTGTTTCTATTGTTTTTTGCATTTAAGTCATCTTTGGATATTTTTAATTACTTACACTTTGTGAGTGGAGTTGAATATATTTACTTGCAATTGCTGTATGGCGATGAAAATCTTGTACCTATAGTAATTTATTTGGCCCACATGGCTTTACTGGTACATACGTAATCTTTTGTCGAAATTATCCATGACCAATGTGGCTGAATTTCGCTTATCCTGCTGTAATACCTAGAGAGCTCTAGGCTTGTTGGTATAGACTAGAGTTTCCAAAAAACTGAAGAATTTCAAAACCACCATTGATATAGAAACAAAATCAGTTGTTAATGTAGACAAATGCTATTAAATATGCATGAGTACTACATATCGATGGCTTAATATAGAAAGGTCGTATCTCGTTTTTTTTTTTTCAAAATCGGCTTTTTCACATATTCTGGTAGACAAAACTCAAATACACCTCTCCTACAAAATTCAGTTTCCTATGTTGACGAATAACAGATTTACAGTAATTAAAAAAAACCCTAACTCATTTCAATAATAGTTTGAAAGAAAAAGCGCTAACTCATTTAATGTTGAATGCATATTTTTTGGTTTATATTAAAACAAACAACTTTTCTAAAAGTATATTTTTCGATATATTACAAATTTTTAGTTGTTTATTTTTCACTATCACATTCAGATTTTATTCAGTTCTTTCCTTCTCATGTAAATTAACTGAAAGTTGAGATACGACCTTTCTGTATTAAGCCATCGATATGTACTTCTAAATGCTATCAAATGCTATTGAATATGATTATTCGAAAATTTTACATTAACTATACTAAAACTTTGTTTATAAAATTTTTCATTATTTATCCTTTAAAATTAAGGAAATACACAGTCATGAATCAATTTAATTGTCAGGAAATATCAAAAATATTTGTAAATGAATTTGTATCCTTCTCCGTTGGAAGGTTTCTGAAGAAATTATTGTAACATAATTTAAAATATTTAGAGAAATCCATTGATCTTAAATCCTGGTATTCACTGTTAGGTCTACTTTTTCCGTTCAAAGATATTGTTTTTGGAAATTTACTTATGGGACGAAACGAACAAATTCGAGCAAAAAAATTAATTTTTGAACCTTTACTCTTATGATTTCGATAATAAGTATTTGGTATACATGTCTCCAAGGCCATACAATATTTAAGGTTCGCCAAAATTTCCAAATTCGCTTTAATTTGGTTTTGATAGGTACAAAATTCATATCTTTTAATAGATGTGTGCAAAATAACTAAAGTAAAACTGTTAGTGACTGTGTTTGACGGATTTCATTTCATATCTAAAGGAAATAATAACAAAAAATTGTATTTTAAAAAATTTTTAATTAAAATGGTTTAATTACATTGGAAATATAGACAATGTAATTATTTAAATTATAATTTTTATACCATACACCACCATAGTTGGGAGGGTATATTGGGTTAGTGCTGATGTTTGTAACGTGCAAAAATATTCTCCCAACACCCACCATACCAATCTGCTTAGGACCACTTTCTACGGGTCGCAGTTTCAAAGATAATACGACAAAATTTGGTACAAGCTTTTCCATTGCCTCAAGGACAAAGCCTATTGAATTTGGTTAGAATTGGTTCATTATTTCTCCTAACCCCCATACGATTGCCCTATCTGCAAATAGTAACAAATTTAGCACTAATAAGTTTTATATAAGCCGAACTCGCACCACCAAATTTTTTGATGATCGGTCCATAATTAGTCATAGCTCCCATATAAGGCCCACTTCCGAAAATCACTTTACATTTAATACAAATATGGAGTATTATTGTTGACCAAAATAAGAAAAATTGTAAGTCAATGTAAACATTTTTAAAACTTTAATGTAATATACATAGAGAAACATGGAGCGGAATCTAGCAAAAACTCAATCAAAAAAATTACTTAAAATAATCACACATTCGAGTGTTGTTTTTGTTTTAAATATCTTTTTCTACTAATATATTCTCACTACTTAGGTTTTTGACAACTGAATTAAGTCTTTGACAGGAGAGTTTCCGATCTATGTGTATTAATATATGGTAATGTGTATGTACGTACTTTTCCGAAAATTCGGTAAACGCCATATATGGAAAATTCGGTATGATTTTAACATATTGGGTATTATATACTAATTTTAGCTTTACATTAGAATTAAGGACTGAGATCGTAAAATTCTTAACACACGTTTTTCATTAAAACTTTTAACCCAAGTATTATTTGATTTTTTTTTGATGAAGTTACCTTTGTAAAGCATGTCAGTTATTATGCTTAATGTCAATTATGTTCATTTGTTGTTAATCTGATTAAAATGAGTGACCAGAAAAAAATGCGTACTCAAATTATTAAATATTTTCAACAAAACCCAACTTGGTCCTACAAAATATTGGCCAAACAATCAAAGGTCTGCCGTCAAACTGTTTCCAATGTTATTCAACAGTACTGGGAGAACTTGTCCGTTGATATAAAGCCTGGTTTAGGTAGAAGGAATGCTCTACATGATGTTTCTAAAGCCAAAAAAAATAGAAAGCATTTTCAAAAGAGTTCCCAACACTTCCGGTAGGAAGCAGCCCGGTTAGGTCAGTACTCGGACTATTTGGTACGAAAAGTTAAAGTTAATGTAGGTTTAAAAGCATACAAGAATCAAAAAGTTCCTGACAAGATCTCCGCTAAAAATTTAGCGGCCAAAGACAGAGCACGGAAATTGAAGTCAAATTGTATACAAAAAATATACCTGCTGCATAATGGATCAATTTGAATGGATTCTGGGTCAATTTTTTTATGTTGCAGATGCTCGAGGGAATGTTGAAGAAAAGTTTAGGATCCAAAAGCAGACAAAATTTCCCAAAAAGTTCTTGGTATGACAAGCAGTATGCATTTGCGGCAAAAGGAGCCAAACATTTGTTACAAAGGGCTCTATAAATATCGAAATTTACATCAAGGAATATTTACAAAAATGGATGTTTCCATTCATAAGACTTCTTGATGTGTCCACTTATTTTTGGCCTGATTTGGCATCTTTCACTACGGTAAGAAAGATCTTGAGTGGAACAAGAACAATAATGTGGTATTTGTACCAAGAGAGGCAATTCCTCCAAACTGCCTGGAGCTGAGTCCAGTGGAGAGATATAGGGCTCTCGTTAAAAGGAATTTGAAGAGCACAACAAAAATGTCCAAAAGTGTGGTAGATTTTAAACGGAGATGGACAACCTGTTCGAACAAAGTGACATAAAGCACTATAAAAACCATAATGGAAGGGTTTTCAAAAAAGGTTCAAAATTTCATCACTAGTGATTAGAACTATAAAAATAATTTTTTTTGTAAATTGTAACAATAATTTTAATCAAATGGTTTCATTTTTATTAACAAATACGTATGTTAAACATTTTTCGATCTCAGTCCTTAAAGTATCAGCACATGAGTGAATTTAGGATTTTTTCAAATCAAACAAATTTTTAGTTGTGGCAAAAAGTTGGCTTTAATTTTTTTTTCGTTTTCGTTGAGAATGTTCATGAACAAAAAATATTTTCATATTATTGTGCTGTTTTTATCAAAAATTAATAATTTGTGAACTTTAAATAAAAAGAAGCAATATAAAATATGTATAAATATAAATAAATCAATAATTTACCACAAAAAAGATTCTGATTTTATTAAGAATATTCTAAAGTAACCATATTCAAGTAGATCCCTGAGTTCTGTATATATTTTTAAAATTATTTTTAAAATAAATTAAATACTCTTACGTTATTAAAATGTTTTACAGATATTTCCACAATAACTGCAACAATAATGTATTTTATTATATTATATTTTGTCAAAGAAACAAATATGTATTTAAAACGAAGAGATTAATTACAATTAAAAAGGTTTTATGGTTTATTAAGAATTGCAAAACATCCATTTACAAGAAATGATAATAAATATTTCTTGTTTCATGTTCAATAATGTTTGTTTGAGGTGGAAATGTTGCTGTTATTTTATTGTCTATTATTTAAAATTCATTGAAAACTTTGTTTTTGAGCATTTTGCAAAACACTTGTAGGGCGTTTGCAAATAAATGATACAAATACACGCACAACAATAGCAGCTTAGATATGTAGTATACACACAACAACAACGTTATTTATGCCACCATTATTATCCTTAAAATTGGTAAGACAATGACGATACAACAATACAATATTCAACAATAAAACAAAATCGTTTGATAATCATTATGTATCATTAGGTATTTGATGTATGTCTGTCTATATATCTCGCTTTTATGTACATGAAGAAATGTCTGAATTGTTGATTTGATGTTGTTGCTGATTTGTAATGTTGATGTAAATACATAGATGAAAGGACTGACATCAAAGAAACAAGTGTATTCATTTTATATGTGAACTACTTACTTAGTAGCAGTTTTAAAAGCAGCAGTTTTACAATGCTTAAAGCTAAGTACTCTGTTCAAAATTTCGTGCGAACTGCTGTCAAACTACATATAAAATTGTTTGGAATGAAATACATGCGAAATAATTTCGCAAAAGCAGTACTCTGTTTTTATTGTGGAAAACATGTGAAATACATCTGGCAACCTTATTTTTCCACACGAAATAACATAAGCGGCACTTATTTCGCACGAAATTAAAACCAACAGCTGATCATTTGTTGCATATAAAATTTTCCGCACGAAAAAACCATAATTTTTCGCAGATATGAACAGAGTACTAGGCTTAAAGAAAGAAAAAAGAAATAAATTTTATCACAACTTTTTGCGTTTTCATATTAGGATATGTAGATGGTGTGTATATAGAGTTATGGGATTTAAATTGAACGATTTGAAAAGTTGTGATGAATTTCGATCGATTACAAGAAAAATTTTTTAACCAAAAGCTTATTTTTTTCTACCACAATATAGCTCAGGCAATAAATAGCAAATGATTTAAAATAATTTAGGAAAAAAATTACAAAAATTTATTCAGAACTAAGATATCACATGCTTTTTTGTTTCGTTTCCAAAAATTGACTCAGAATCACTTTCTGAGTCGGCTAAACGATATCCGTACATCCGTCTGTCTGGCTGTCCACGTAAACGTTGTGTGCAAAGTACGGGTCGCAAATTTGAAAATATTTAGATCAAGTTTTGCACATATCGCTTATTTGCTGCAACAACGTTATAATTAAAAAAAAGTTGTTTCGAGAAAAACGGCTTTGAATTTTACTATTTCTTAAATAAACGCTCAACCAATCATCCGATTTCAGAAATAAAAGCTGACTTAAATAGTAGATGTTAATATTTTTCTAATCTGTATTTAACGAAAACTTGAATTTTAATTTTGATATTTACACCAAAAAAACACTCTCACACAAAAAATAATAATTTTTTTGAAAATTGAAAAAAACTATATGAAAGACTATAGAACGGCGCATATTTTGTATTACTCAGATTTTGAGTTATGACGTTATTGCAGAAATTGAGCGATATGTAAATTTTTTTCCTGAACAAAGTCTATTGAATCTGTGTGAAATCCGTTCATTATTTCTCCTTGCCCAAATGTCCTCCCGAAATAGGAATTTTATGTCATAAATATCTGATTTGTTTAGGTATCCACACAAATTATTTCACAAGTCATGTTAGATGAATCCATAAAAATGTTGTCATCTACATAAAATTCAAATATTGTGGATGCATTTGTTTTTCGACAATCACATATGGGTTCTCTGAACCCCAAATGTGGCAATTTGTTTGCTTTGGATGATTTAGCTCGAAAAGCTTTCATTATTTCTTTAATATTGTCAGCAGTCAACATTTTCTTTTTTAATATTGACAAAATTTTGATAAAAATTTTAATAATCGATAAAATAATAAAAATGTAAGGATACTCTAATTTGACACATATCAGCCCTTAGCTGTTTGCTTGATATATTCTGACATGCTTATAAATATCTCTTTTTTATTTTGGGCGTTTGTCAATCTTCATTTAAATTGTATATGTATTTCATCTACATACATATTTACTTTTTAGATTCCTGTTTTTTATTTTTCTTGCTATATATACACACATTTATTTGTTTTCTTTTTTACAGTAAATCAAATACTCAATTGCTACATGATCTTTTGTTAAATGGGAGTGTATAAGTCTTTGTTTATTCCCACTAAACATTTTTTGCTAATTTCGGTTAGATAGTCTGCACTTGTTACCGGATTCGAATTCGATGTCTGTACGACTTGGTACCGAAGTTTGTATGAGTGATTGACAAGAAATCGCAAATCTTTGTATTGGGAAATTCATAAATTATTTCCGACTTGTCGAAAAAAATTCGGTACAATTTTAAATATGTCTGATTGATATCGAACGAAAGTCTGATAAAACTTCCCAGGTTGTTAAAACATTTCTAGTAGAAATCTGCACAATTATCAGAAAATTATCAGAATATTCTGATTTGATTTTTGTAAAAAATCTAGTTTAATTTGTTTTATTAATAATTAAAAAAATAATAATAATTCCCCCAGCCAAAGAGTTACGATTTTTTGTCAAACACATTTTGGTACAATGTCGTCAGATACGAATCGGCAACTTGTACATACTCTTGCTACGAATTTTTACTAACTTCGGCAAATAATTTTTATTGGGTATTTGAGAGTGAGTTTTTATGTGTATTTTTCCATGGCGCTATGTGATTTAGACAAGAAATATAAAATGGAATGTTTTTTATTATTGGCTGAAATGTGATTTAAATGTATTATGACTTATTGACATTTACAATAAAAAAACAACCATAATAAATACACTAAACGAAAAAAGTTGGAATTTATATTTTCAGTTTTAATAGTGATGTTAATAAGGACTGAGATCGTAAAATTCTTAACACACGTTTTTCATTAAAACTTTTAACCCAAGTATTATTTGATTTTTCTTTTTTTTGATCAAGTTACCTTTGAGAAGCATGTCAGTTATTATGTTTAATGTCAATTATGTTCATTTGTTGTTAATCTGATTAAAATGAGTGAACAGAAAAAAGTGCGTACTAAAATTATTAAATATTCTCAACAAAACCCAACTTGGTCCTAGAAAAAGTTGCAAAACAATCAAAGGTCTGCCGTCAAACTGTTTCCAATGTTATTAAACAGTGCCGGGAGAACTTGCCCTTAGATATAAAATCTGGTTCAGGTAAAGCATTTTCAAAAGAGTTCCCAATACATCCGGTAGGAAAGTAGCCCGATAAGCTCAGTACTAGCACTATTTGGTACGAAAAGTTAAAGCTAATGCAGATTTAAAAACATACAAGGCTTAAAAAGTTCCTAAGCCTTGTATGTACAACAACAACAGAATTAAATAGTCACTCAATGTCTTTATACACGTATATTAATTCGCAGAAATGCACACAAACTTTATTACGTATAACCTTATATGCACAAGACAGTTGATGTTAACTCTAACAGCGCCAATGATAAACTCAACTCACGACTGCCAGCTCTGCCACTATTTATACACGCGCCATCTATCGGGAATCATCTACAATGTTCTTAACGGACATACTAGTACATTCGATTTCTAGAGCTTTTCGATGTCATTGCCAGCAGCGCAAACATTTAGTGTTGCCATACTTACAAACAATGTCAATGATGGACGTGCCATCAAACATGATGAATGCTACAGGCAGTCGTTACAGACCGTTGAATTCAAATCGTCATTGAACATTCGTAACAATACCTTCTTAAAATTTAATTAATCGCTTCGTTAGCTTAGTGTACAAATGTGCTAAGAAAAACAAAAAACTTCTAAAATCCTTGATTTTAAATATTTTTGAAATCTGTTAATGTACTTATTTTATATACTTTATAATGACAAATAATCACGGTTAAGAAGAAGTGGGTTTGCATCGCATAGGATCTTTTCTGGGACTTGGAATATTCGCGGTTGTCGTAGAATCCAATCGTTGTCGGAATCGGTTTTGAAAACGACAGAAAAAGTACATTGGTCTCGTGGAAAAAAGAATTAAATTGGATTTCATATGTCAAATGTACCTTTTTTGTCATTTTCAAAACCGATTACGGCAATGATTGGATTCTATGACAACCCCGATTGTCTGTTTCATATTTTCAGATTTTAATTTAAAAATTTATGATATAAATTTTTTGGTTGAAATTTAATGAATAAACCAATAATTAAAACAATAAAGTATTATACATTTAGGCCCATTATTACAACTTGCCGATAGTTAAAGTTATGATGTTATCGGACAAATAATAAGTATTTGGATATTATAAGATAACTTTAAGCTAAATGTGACCGATAAGCTAAAGGGAAGATCATCTTGCCTTTAAATTTTATAGTGAGGTTTCTGTATTCTGGAAGATATGGTAACTTCATGCAAAATAAACAAATTTATATTTTGTTTTGTTAATAAATTAATAAAAATAGAAAGCAGACGTTTGATTAATATTTAGAATCGAAAGAATATTTTTAAAATGTATTTGTTTGCTGTGAGTTAACAAATAAAAGTATATCGTTGCCACTATGTACAACTAATTTTCGAAAGTAATCGGTGTTTTCTCTGGTACTGCCATATTATCGAAAACATTTATTTTATTTTAGAAGGAAGTTGTAATAACGAAAAATTTTAAAGGTTACTTTATTCCTCAATTTAATTAAAGTTACCTTTTACTATTACGATCATTAAATGTAAGTTGTAATAATGGCCCTTAGTAACATAGTTATACTCAATTACATTTTTCTGAGACAATCATTTTTACATTTTTACAAAATAAAATAGACTTAGATTGACTACTAAAAATTACAAATTTTAAAGCTATATGTACTCGTTTAAACTTATAATTGCTTTCAATGTCGGTTAAACGGTTAAACCGGTTTTTCCAAGTTCTAAAAAGACCAATTTTCAGTTAACCAACAAACCGGTTTTTTATAAACATTAATTAATCCTCAGTTTGTAGTCTGAAATTTAAACTTAATCGGTAATGTATTGTTTCTATGTGGAGCAATTGATGAACTGACAATGAAAAATGAAATGTATGACTTCGTACGTGACTTGAAATATTTTGCAGGATCGTCCAGATTTTTACTTCGACTATAGTATGTGCTCTTACTGACGGAACTTGGCTCACTCAATGCTCTCTGTATGATACAGCGGACTGGAAGTACTGATATGACATTAGGGACCAAGATGGGTTTTACGAGCACGTGTCAACTACTCTCATTTGTTATGAACTACTCTTATTTATTATAAATCCTCCAATTTTGTTGATGAAAGGAAAAGTCTAAGGCATTGACAACCTCTGCATAACTTTACATAAAAATTTCGCAATTTTGACCTTCTAAACATCGATAAAGAGCAAAGCCAAAAATTACTACTTTAAAAACAGCAAGAATTTTAGTATATATTTAGTTTTTTTTTCCAGTGTAGTTAGAAAAAAATCAAAATTATTTATTATTAAGAATTCATTGTGTAATTTGCTTAAAAATGTTTAAGTGAGACTTAACTGTCGTAAGTGAATTTATTACAACATAAAATTAAACAAAAAAATACTTGTCAATATTAATTATATACTTCATATCTATTCAAATGTAACGAATTGATGTATACATATCATTCATTCCAAGATACATCGCCCAAAAATGTATATGGTATCATAAGATTTGATACATATGTATTACACAATTTTAAATACACTTTTTAAAGCGTTAAATTTAAGGCTTCAAATAATTTTATTTCATTTGAATATATGTATGTATATGCAAAAGTCATGTTCATTTTAAACAAAATATTTATTTTAATATAATAAACTTTATATTTATTTTTTGGTCATACAACATTTGCATACAGAACTTGTTGAAATAACTTTTAAATTTGAAATAATCTGCAAATAATATCAACAACTTATTTCTAAACTCTATGAAAGTAGCCAAAATGCATATAAGCAGCTAAATATAATAAATACTACAGTTTTTTTTTTTTTTAATGTTATTTTTCTAATATCTGCCGGCATAAATTTTAAATGGTGGCACGTGTTTTTGGGTATTTTTCAGTATTTCAGCATTAGTTTGTAACATAAATTTTCTGCAGCAAAAGCTTACTCATACACTCACCTAAGTACAGTGTATGAAACATGAAAAATAAATATTTAACAAAATATTTCGGAAATTTACTAATATATACGTATAATAATAACGAGTAAACAAGTGTGTTGTAGAAGAAAAAAAAAAAAAAACTATATAAATTTCACTAACACGTTTTACTCATGTGCTAAGTAAAATTGTTGAACTCTAGAGCAATTATATAAATAGAACTAAATGTATGTAAAATTTATTGAAATGTTTTAGAAAACAGTGGTAAAAGCATTATTTTCGAACTGGTACATAGAACAGCAGAATTTGTTTAAAATATTTATGTAATCCAAACCACTGTAAATATTTTCGCTATACTGCTTACATGTACATGATAGTATATCGTATGCAATAGAGAAAACGCCATGAGTGCAAAAACTATATACATATACACAAGTAGGTAGTTGTGTTCCTGTAGTCACTAATTAATGTAAATTACTGCATTCGAAACACGAATCTTGTTACGATATTAGTTTTTGGTGTTTTTAGCTACATTTTCTCATACACATACATTCTTATGTATGGATATTAGGGTGGATTCGTTTGTATGGAGGAAAAATTTATCGAAATTTTCCATTTGAAATATAAGTTTAGTTGGTTTCAGGAGACCATTTCTCAAAATTGTGAGCTGGATTACAGGATAAAAAGTTACTTTTTTATGATTTTGCTCATATTTATCGCAAATGAAATGTATAAAATATTGCTATCATGCGAAAGGAATTTGCAAGGCGATTTTTCAAGCATTATTATGCAAGAGAACAAGGCCTTTTCATTATTGAACAATATTCCATAATTTTCGATCAAAATTATCCTAAACGAAGAATCATATTTTCACCTCGATGGTTTTCATAAAAAATGGCACATTTGGAGTTCAGTGAATGTCGAAACACAAAGAGTCCTGTCTGCCGAAATTGTTTGATATTGATATGGACGCCATGTGATTTCCACAAGACCGAGACCATATAGTGCACTATCACACTACTGTGGCCAGAATTGGCCCCCAAGATCGTGTCATTTAACACTATTTGATGTCTTATTATAGGGTTATTTGAGAGCAAAGGTCTATAACTAGGGTATTCAATCGATTAATTTTGGTCGGTTAACTGTTCGAATAATTTAAAAATGCCGATTTTCAACTAACAAATAAACCGATTAATTTGTGTCGATTAACCGATTAACCGAAATTTATATTTTTTTTGCACTTTATATAGAAATATAGTTTTAAGCACACAGATTTCATTTCTTAACTCACACAGATCATATCTGTAATAATATGAAACAAATGACAGTTCTCAAAAAAGTAATATCGAACCATTGAAAGTGGTTTTCAGAGTGAAAGAATAAATACAATTTTCAATAGGCAACAAGAGTGATATATATTTGTCCCACAACCATTTTGACATTTTCTTTTGTTTGTTTTCTATTGCCATATTACTGGAACTGTGTAATTTGTGGTTTTCTAGAAGTATAGCACAAAAATTTAAAGTAAGGAATTTGTAAATGAACCTTTTTCTAGAATGTACTATGACTAAATTTGTCCTAATGAGTCGGAGGACGACATGATAATAGATGAAACTAAAGACATAACTGAAACGAGTCTTTTATCAAGAACTATTAAAAGTATTCCCAATCTGAAAAACTTCAAAAAGGACTCCAATGTACAGTGAATAATATAAGGTGTATGCATCTCATAATTGATTTTGGCAAATTTTTTAAATTAACCATGAAACAAATTCTATCGTAAAGCTAAGATGTCAAGCAATAATTATTTGCTGAAATTATAGTTATTATGTCAACAGAAAGAAGTATTCGAAAATGGCGACAGAACACACTACTTTCTACTTCAACTTTTTATAAAAACTTAAATAATTTCTTGAAATATACATTTTTACATTTTATGAAAGATTAATTCCTTGCCTCTCCATAATTGTTTAAAATTTTTAAATCGCTCTAAAACTGTGTGAATTAGAGGTACTAAAGTACTACGGCCTAACCTAAAACAGTTTTTAAAAAAAAACTCAAAATGTTGAGGGTGTTTCAAAATCATTGAAAAGGGTTTTAAACTTTAAACTTTGAAAGCATATATTAAAAGTATCATACATTTGCTACCAATGGATTTTTATTTTAACTCTACTGTAGCTGAACATGTTTTTCAAAAAATGCAAACTTTGGGCTTTGTAAATATTGGGGCTTCAAAGTCTACGGGCCGAAGGTTGTTTTTTTTCCAAAAAAAAAAAAAAAAAAGAAAAAACTAAGCTAAACGGCTGTTAACAAATGTCAGTTGTTAATACTATTTAAACTAATGAAAAAGTACATAAAACCCCTCTTTTACTTGTCTTAACATATCACTTTTATACAAAAACTAAAAAAAATCAAAAATGTATTTTTAACCGTTCATTACTTTTTTATTATGAATCGATTTTAAGATCAAAAAAGCAAATTAAAGCATAAAGTCCCGCCTATTCAACAAAAACAAATCTTACAAAAAAAAAAAAATCATCCATTTAAAAGTTACAGATTTTTGATCCGAAAATTACCAAAATTTTCCACTGTCCAATGGTATAATTGAGAATTTTATATGAGGAATTGGATATTCTTTACTTTTGATTTCTCAAGTTTTATTAAATCTAATGAAAAAATCGTTTAAAAGAAAAACATTTCAATTATATTCGTTTTCAAGAGCTTATTTCAGAAGATCTCACTAAAATCCTAAAGAAACTCACATGTGTATAAAAAAGGATCTCAGATACCATTTTACTTTCTTTGTTGAATTGTTATGATTTCTTTGTTTTTTATGACTTTGTTGTTTTTATTTATAAAATGCTTAAATAAGTATACAAAATTTGTGGTTCCATTTTCAATTTAAAATTAAAATAAAAATTATTCGGTTAATCGAATAATTTAAACCGATTACATCTAAACCCCGATTAATTATTTGCTCGTTTAACCGATTAATCCAGAAACCCGATTAATTGAATACCCTATCTATAACATCAATCGCACTACTATTCAGCCACATTCATGTAAAATAGTCATGGAAAATTTCGTCAAAATGGTCAGTATGAGTTAGCAAAGTCGTGTAAATAATTTTCCCGGTGTATACTTTATGATTCAATGAAAAACTAACTATCTAAAGGAAAAAACTGTGTTTTGTATTTAGTATTGCGTAATTATTTGGACAACCTATATAACACGTTCACATCCAAAATGCACAATCGAATTTAATAAGATTTTCTTAATAAGCTTTACCATTGTTGGAAAATAGAAAAATCGGTTTAATAGAAACAAATTTATGGATTATCATGTGAGACAACATCGAAAAGATTCTCGAAACAATTTCCAAAATATGTGCATATTTACATTAGTTTATTCTAATATTGTAGATCTGATTGGTGAACCCTGTTTCTGCCTAAAAAAGTGACTTAATCTATAATTTAGTTACACCATTGGTTACAGAATCCGCTATGTAACTAGTTGTTTTAACATTTGCGTATACTAGGCGAATGTCAATTGACCATACGTAGATTACAATTACTGAACTAAAATACATAAACTGGAGTCAAAGTAGTAATTAGACATTGGAGAACATTACTGAAATTAGAACCCACAAAGGGGAAATTCATTGCATATTTTTATTCTGATGGTACCTTTCATTGCTTTGTGTTATTCAAAACAAGAACCATGTAATAAGCCACATAGTTAATGTGTTTAATTGAACCCACATATGATAAACTAAAAGTACGTTTTCTCTATTAACCTTTTGGTTATTTGATTATTTGAATAAATTAATCTACCATTTTTTGTACGAAAAGTACTAATTACTTACTTTAGAATAATTAAAAGTAAAAGAAAACTTTTATTCTCCAATGGATATAAATTTTCATATTTGAAATTATGCTCAAGTGTTCCTTAGTGACAATTCAGCAAAGGCAGATTTGTATCTTTTGCGGAAGGTACCAAAAATGTATTGGTACTTCATTCTTATTGTGTTTTGTTTGTACCTTTTGCGAAAGATATCTTAATTTAAATATATTAAATTTTGGTATGTTCAATAACAAAAAACTAAGTATTACGAATTATTACATATTGTTTTTGCTTGTCAAAACAAATACAAAATTGTTCTGAGAAAATTTGTAAGAATTATTTGAGCCGATTTTTTTTCTACCCAAGGACAAATGCTATTGCAATTGGCTGAAATCGGTCCATTACTTCACCTAGCCCCCATAGGACTTAGGGATGAAATTTTCTCTTAATATTTTCAGTTAATCGGAAATAAGGACTGAGATTGAAAAATTTTTAACATGCATGGTAACATGTTAATAAAAATGAAACCACTAAACATACAGTTTTGAATCTTTTTTTATTTGATTGAAATTATTGTTACAATTTACAAAAAAAATTATTTTTATAGTGCTGATCACTAATTATGAAATTTTGAACCTTTTTCGAAAACCCTTCTATTATGGTATTTATAGTGCTTTCTGTCACTTTGTTCGAACAGGTTGTCCATCTCTGTTTAAAATCTACCACACTTTTGGACACCTTTTTTGTGCTCTTCAAATCCCTTTTAACAAGAGCCCAATATCTCTGCACTGGACTCAGCACCAAGCAGTTTGGAGGAATTGTCTCTCTTGGTACAAATACCACATTACTATTCTTTTACCACTCAAGACCTTTCTTACCATAGTGACAGATGTCAAATCAGGCTAAAAATAAGTGGAATTGCCTCTCTTGGTACAAATACCACATTATTGTTCTTGTACCACTCAAGGCCTTTCTTACCATAGTGACAGATGTCAAATCAGGCTAAAAATAAGTGGACACATTAAGAAGTCTTATGAATGGAAGCATCCTTTTTTGTAAACATTCCTTGATGTAAATTTCGGTATTTATAGAGCCCTTTGTAACAAATGTTTGACTTTTTTGCCGCAACTGCATATTGCTTGCCATACCAAGAACTTTTTGGGAAATTTTGTATGCTTTTGGGTCCTAAACATTTCTTCAACATTCCCTCGAGCACCTGCAATATAAAAAAATTGTGTCCGAAGCTGCGAAAAATTTTCCATACGTACATTTCGTCATCCATTATGCAGCAGGTATATTTTTTTGTATAAAATTTGACTTCAATTTCCGTGCTCTGTCTTTGGCCTCTAAATTTTTAGCAGAGTTTCTGTCAGGAACTTTTTGAGCCTTGTATGCTTTTAAACCTGTATTGGCTTTAACTTTTCGTACCAAATAGTCCGAGTACTGAGCTAACCGGGAAGCTTTCCTACCGGAGGTGTTGGGAGCTCTTTTGAAAAGGCTTTCTATTTTTTGGCTTTAGAAACAGGAAACCAGGACAAGTTCTCCGGATACTGTTTAATAACATTGGAAACAGTTTGATAGCAGACCTTTGATTGTTTGGCCAACTTTTTGTAGGACCAAGTTGGGTTTTGTTGAAAATATTTAATAATGTTAGTACGCACTTTTTTCTGTTCACCCATTTTAATCAGATTAACAACAAATGAACATAATTGACATTAGACATAATAACTGACATGATTTTCAAAGGTAACTTGATCAAAAAAATAAAATAATACTTGGGTTAAAAGTTTTAATGAAAAACGTGTGTTAAGAATTTTACAATCTCAGTCATTAATTGGTGTTGAAAATAGTCTAAATCGCCCTTTACCCGGACTTACCACTATATATGTTTTTTGTCCCCGATAACATTTAAATGCATGAATCTAGCAATGTGAAATTTCTCACTAAAGAATTCTAATAATAGAAGATACAAAATTAACCAAATCGATTGAACTAGATATATGGTTTTGTACGAAATGCACAAAAAGCTGTGCACGGCACAGCTACTATAACACTCTCAGTTATTTATCCTGTGGTTTACATGGTCTTTTGACAAAAATCTCAGAAAATTAACTTAAACTAAGCCAAACTTCATTTTCAGTGGATGATTGGAGAAACTTTCACGAGCCGGTCTAATACACAGTCAAAAACTATGGTGAACACGGACATTCGTATGCATGCACGTTATTACTGTGCTCATTTCCGTGTAGTAAAGTACTGCTGCATTATGACGTGAGCTGTAATGTAGAGTAAAACTTTCGAATTTTTTTTCTCTTTTGAATTTATTGGTATGGATGCTGTGTTAAAACTGCAAATTTATCAAATTTTATAATAAAGTTGTTTGTGTGGTATTTAAATTTTGTGCAAAAGAAAACACTTGACCTATAATTAAATTTTCTTAAAACACAGTTTCTAAACTTTATTAAAAATATGTATCAGATTTTAATATTTCAAATCAATAATATTTATTAAAAAATAAAAATAAAAAGATTTTATAAAATAATTTCTTAACAAAAAAAAAAAAAAAAAACTCAATATAAATACTCACTCATACATTTATCTAGTGTTTTCAAGATCTTGAACAACAGTAATGGAAAATATACAATGAAAACGAAGAATTGTTGTTAAACTAAATCAACAAATTCAATTAGATTTGTTTTGGGACAACAATAAAATAATTTTAGTAACGTAGAAGAAAGAGAAAACACTTTTAGTTTCTTTTAAAGTTCAGAAATTTCAAATGTTTTCTTACGATTTTCTTCCAAAAAATATTTTGCTGAAGTGTTTGTCTGTCTATGTTATTATTTTTGTAAAAATTTCTATATACTATATTTAGAATACAAATATTATATGCTAGTATTTTTAGTTTTTATTTTTCCTGTTTTTTTTATATTTGCTCATTGTTCCCTGACCTACTTAAGTTGGGTGTATGTACTATTATGTGTTGACAACCCTTACAAATTTATAACAAAACTTTATTTTTTGTTAAAATAATTTGGTTGGTTTTTATTATTTTTTTTTTAAATAAAAATTATTTGTTTGTATTTATTAATTGAAGTTGAAAAAAGAAATACAATTATTTATTGCAGAAAATATCAAGTGGAAGTTTAGTGAAATTCTTGTGAAAAAAATATATAGCACTAGAATATTAGTGACATTCCAACTAATCGATACTATTCTCATTCAGTTAAGAAAATATATATATCTTTGTACCAGTTAATCATTTGCTCATCGTTCTGTATGTCGTGTTCGTTTGCCAAAAAATGAAACCATTTTATAAACTGTATCGTACTATAATAACTGTATCCGATTTTCTGTAAGTTCTTATGATCAATATATTATTATAGTCCTGTGATGAGCAGTGACTTATTTAAATGGAAGACGTAAGAAAATATGGATAATCATAAGTTAGATTATCGGGCTAGATCCAGGGTTTTAATTCTTCTAATGTTAACAACTCCCAGGATTGATTGATCTAGTAGTTTGAACATGTAGTTAAAAATCACGTACTGTTAGGATCTCTATGGATATTACAGTTTCGAATGTACTTGAAATTTCTCCTTTAATGCACGGGTAGTTGTGGGATTGACCTTTGACTTCAAATAACTATATATCTCAAAATTAAATGGTATTAAATCACACTATCCACCTGACCAATTCTGATCACCGAAACGACCAGTAATTGTCTCATGTAGTAATTGAATTCCTTCACAGGCTGCACAGTGGGTCACAATCAAAATATTTTGGAAAAAATCTGCTATTTCTATCCAGCTAGTACAAAAGGATAACTTTTTGACGACGGAACCAACAGACTCATCGGTAGCGCCGATATGGTGTTTCAAAATAGAGCTTGCTTGTGCCATTTATCTCTTATAGTTAGTATACCTTGGTCCAGATATTTCAAAATATCGGACACTTTTTATGACCGATGTCTCTAAAATTCTTTCTGCTATTTAAACTATGAATAAAAATTATCACATGGTAAAAGTTTCAAAGCCATATCTATTACGAGTCCAAAAATATTAGAAAATAAAGAAAATACAGAAAAAAAAGTTTGTTTATAAAGTTTTAATGAAAATGTGCCGGCTTGGATTTGTGGGCGTGTGACTTCCCATACAAAATAAATAGTTAGTTAGTTATTTTCGAATCTTTGCAAAACAATTTTGAAAGTGAAAGTTTTTGAGCTTAGTAAGGATGTATTCTTTGCCACTGTAAGAAATGGGCGAGAACGGAAAAGTGGGTTTATGTCCTCCATTACAATGAAAAGTGTAACTTCGAGAGCCTTTAAACTTTATCTCCCGCTGAAATTCGTAGAAATAGTTTTAAACACACAAATTCTATTTCTTAAGTTTTAAACAGTCGCTTCTAGCAATAGTTTTTTGAAGTATGGCTCAAAAACTGAAACTAAAGAATTTTTAAATGACATTTTTCTAGAATGTTCCATGATGAACTATGTCCTAATGAAGACATGATAATAGACGTAACTGAAGATATTACTGAAACGAGTCTTTTATCAGAACTTAACCAAACTATTAAAAATATTCAGAAGCCAAAAAGTACTCCAATGGTATAATGAAGGATTTCATATGCTTAAAAAATACTGAACAAAGAACTGAGAAATATAATAGTCATTCTCATGATATACTTTCGATTTCTCCACCATCTACAATCAGTGAGAGAGTTTCTTTCAAGTCAAGTTTTATTAAAACTCATGAAAAATCGTTTAAAAGAAAACTTTTTAAATTATATTCTTTTCTTAAAAGATTTTTTCAGAAAATCTCACTAAAATCCTAAAAAAACCTCACACAAAAGGATCTGATATACTATTTTTATTTTTTTTAGCTATTTTTTATTCGTTTTGTTGAGATGCTTAAACAAGTATACACAATTCGTGGTTTTATTTTAAATTTAAAATTAAAATAGAAATTATTCGGTTAATCGAATAATTGAAAATTAACCGATTATTAACCGACTAATTCTTCGCTCGATTAACCAATTAAACCAGACACACGATTAATTGAATACCCTACAATTTATATTAAAACAAGTAAGAAAGTATGGTCGGTCAAGCCCGACCATATAATACCCTACACTAAGAAATGAGCAAAAACATTTTTCTTTAAAAAATTCAATAATTTATATTCGTGAGCGATTTTCGGAAGTGGGCCTTATATGGGAGCTATGACCAATTATGGACCGATCACCATGAAATTAGGTAGTGTGATTAATGTCTATATGAAAGTTATTCATGTTGCATTTTATGTGTACACTAACATTTTTAGGAGATTTATGATCGTTAAAGTGATTATCGGAAGCAGGCCTTATATGGGAGCTATGACTAATTATGGAGCGATCATCATACAATTTGGTGACATGAATTCTGTATATATGAAACTTATTTAGAGAAAAACTTATGTAGATACATATATAAATTAAACATTTATGACCGATTAAGTCCAATTTTGGTAGGACATTTGTATGGGGGCTAGGTGAAATAATGAACCGATTTCAGCCAGTTTCAATAGGCTGAAAAAATGACATGGACCAAATTTTATCGAAATATCTTCAAAAATGCGACCTGTACTCTGCGCATAAAGTTTACATGGACAGCCAGCCAACCAGCCAGACGGACGGACGGACATCGTTTAATCGACTCAGAAAGTG
The DNA here is from genome assembly GCA_942486065.2 of Calliphora vomitoria. NCBI lineage: Eukaryota > Metazoa > Arthropoda > Insecta > Diptera > Calliphoridae > Calliphora > Calliphora vomitoria. Next base: position 66,313,748 of record OW818029.2, read on the forward strand.
ATTCTGAGTCGGTCGGTATACTTTAAGGTGGGTGTTAGACTAATATTTTTGGGCGTTACAAACATCTGCACAAATCCATTATACCCTCCCCACTATGGTGGTGTAGGGTATAAATAGAGGCCACCATTTATCATTAATGCAATAAAAGTATAATTACTTTACCTCAAAGTTTTTAAACTGATACGTTATTATGCATTAAGTACTGCAAGCTCCTATGTGTTTTTATTATGGCATCTGATTTCATCAATAAAGTTTTCAACAAATTATCAATATAGTTGCTGTTTAAATTTAAAATGATTTAGGACTGAGATCGAAAAATTCTTAACGCACGTTTTTCATTAAAACTTTTAACCCAAGTATTATTTAATTTTTTTTTGATCAAGTTACCTTTGTAAAGCATGTCAGTTATTATGTTTAATGTCAATTATGTTCATTTGCTGTTAATCTGATTAAAATGAGTGACTAGAAAAAAGTGCGTACTAAAATTATTAAATATTTTCAACAAAACCCAACTTGGTCCTACAAAAAGTCAAAATGTTTCCAATGTTATTCAACAGTACTGGGAGAACTTGTCCGTTGATAGAAAACCTGGTTCAGGTAGAAGGAAGCCAAAAAAATAGAAAGCATTTTCAAAAGAGCTTCCAACACATCCGGTAGGAAAGTAGCCCGGTTAGCTCGGACTATTTGGTACGAAAAGTTAAAGCCAATGCAGGTTCAAAAACATACAAGGCTCAAAAAGTTTCTGACAGGATCGCTGCTAAAAATTTGGAGGCCAAAAACAGAAGATGGAAATTGAAGTCAAATTTTATAAAAAAAATATTGTTGCTGCATAATGGATGACGAAACGTAAGTTCTGGTAGATTTTTCGCAGCTTCCGGGTCAAAATTTTGATGTTGCTGATGCCCAAAAAGTTCTTGGTATGATAAGCAATATGAAGTTACGGAAAAAAAGCCAAACATTTGTTACAAAGGGCTCTATAAATACCGAAATTTACATCAAGGAATGTTTACAAAAAAAGATGCTTCCATTCATAAGACTTCTTAATGTGTCCACTTATTTTTGGCCTGATTTGGTTCCCGTCACTATGGTATGAAAGGTCTTGAGTGTTACAAGAACAATAATGTGGTATTTGTACCAAGAGAGGTGAATTCTCCACACTGCCTTGAGCTAAGGCCAGTGGAGAGATATTGGGCTCTTGTTAAAGGAGAATTGAAGAGCACAAAAAAGGTGTCCGAAAGTGTGGTAGATTTTAAACGGAGATGGACAACCTGTTCCAAATTTTTTTTTTGTAAATTGTAATAATAATTTCAATCAAATAAAAAAAATCAAAACTAAAAGTTAAGTGGTTTCATTTTTATTAACAGATATGTATGCTAAGAATTTTTCGATCTCATTCCTTACATTGGTGTTCTTTGTGGAATATAAATGGCCATATAGGCATAATGCCACGAATTCTTAGAACTGGATTTATCTTAATGAATTATATTTCTGCGATTTCATTGAGCTATTGTTTTCGGTCGTTTTAAATTCGGCCATTTCCAATTTTTACACGTGTATTTAAATAAACTTTATACATTTTTCATCAACTTTTCGATCACATTCCGATGTGTTTTTAATAATAAGAGTTATTGAAATGTTTCGAAGCTTTTTATTATTTTAGAATTAAAATTTTAACATTTACTATATTACTCATTTAAAGTTATTACGATTACACTTTTTGTGCGTACAAATTACATTTACTTAGATTATATGTAATTTTAAAGTTAAACTATCTATTATATTATAAACATGTTTTAAGACATTCGAAATACTATAGTTTTTATGTATTTTTCCAGATAAGAGTCTGTAAATAATTTGGATAAACATATTGTGCTTAAATTTACGCATTTTCTGTATTTTTGTATGAAAGCTTACTTTATAGTAGTAAATTTACATTCACTTTTTATTATTATATTATTTGGCTCTGGTGGATTTTGATGAATAAATGTGACCTAATAATATATTGCGCCATTTAAAAATCCTATTTCCTTAGGAGGTGTCAACGATCTTAAATAATTTGGATATATAACAAATATATCTCTATAAGTAACAAATACGATTTATTAAACGTATATAACATCTGTCTCAAATATCAGTTGTGGCAGCATTCTTTCATACTTAGTTGCCTCAAGTGTTAAATAATTATGTACATGTTTTTCAACATTACTTTTCAAATACATTAAAATATATTTAAAACAACAAGTTCTGACAGGAAATCTGGCTTTTAGTAAGAAAAAAACAAAAAAATCATGTCACTGCTCCTGCCTAATTAGATTATGAATTAAAACAACAAGAAAATTAAATTAGCAAACAACAAATAAATGAAAATAAATTTATTTTCAAAACGCACAACAAACCACACAAATATTGTTTTCTGTTTGTTAAATAAAAATAAAGAAGATGAAAGTTTTCAATCTAAATTGGACATACAACATTAATTAATTGAGTGTCATTAACAACTTTAAATATACATTTTTTTGTTGTGTTTGTTTATAAAATACTAACGCTTTTAATTTTCATTTCAATTCAATTAAAAATAAAGTGAAGACAGAGTGAAGAAAAAACTAAGACTAAAATTAATGCCTCATTGAAGAAGACAACAAGACAAAAAGCATACAAATTACTGTAATATTATTAAATTAAAAATGCGGAGATTAAATTATTTACCAGACAATTTTGGAATAAATATCATTAAGAAATGAACAACAAGAAAAATTACCAAACGGATAAAAATAATATGTAATTAAATACTTGTTACTCATACGCTTCAGTGAATATTTACTTAATATTACAATAGTTAAAGATGATGTCAAATATGTTTACATTAGGGTGACGTGACTCAAGACACACTTTAATATAATTTACATTTAAAATATAGCAATCGGCTGATTTAGTCACCTGCAGACCTGCAGAAATAACGTACGTGGAAAAAATTGCAACAAAATGTAAAACCATACTTTTTTTTCTGAAAATAAACTAAATGTTTTGTAATACCTTGTCTAGAATTTAGATCGACTACCATTACCGATATGAATTTAAAAAATTTTAAATTTTAAATAATTTAGTTTATTGATATTTAAAATGTAATACGTATGATACCACCCACATATGTGTGCTAATGTTTAGTTTTCGTAAACTTTCTAATCAATAAATAAGGAACGTAATTACCGTTATCATGAAAATACCGTTACCGAAATAATAACGAAATAATAAAAATTCGATATTGAAAAAAGTCAAAATATCATTACTGAAATAATCAAATTAGCGTTACCGTTACCATTTAACATTTCCCTGTAAACAAGTACCTGTATTGTTTTAGTTTAATGTAAGTTAAAAATGGATCATATCCTTGCACTTTTGGGCCATTTTTAAACATTTTGTCTACAGGTATTTAAAATATATATGAATGCTCGCAATTGTTGGAGTTATTATTTCAGTTTGATAGTCTTTATTTTTATACCCATCTGTTTGTAATTTCTAAGGACTGAGATCGTAAAATTCTGAGCACACGTTTTTCATTAAAACTTTTAACCCAAGCATTATTTGATTTTTTTTTATCATGTTACCTTTGAAAAGCATGTCAGTTATTATGTTTAATGTCAATTATATTCATTTGTTGTTAATCTGATTAAAATGAGTGACCACAAAAAAGTGCGTACTAAAATTATTAAATATTTTCAACAAAACCCAACTTGGCCAAACAATCAAAGGTCTGCTATCAAACTTTTTGCAATGTTATCAAACAGTACCGGGAGAACTTGTCCGTTGATATAAAACCTGGTTCAGGTAGAAGGAATGGTCCATATGATGTTTCTAAAGCCAAAAAAATAGAAAGCATTTTCAAAAGAGCTCCCAACACCTCCGTTAGTAAAGCAGCCCGGTTACGTCAGTACTCGGACTATTTGGTACGAAAAGTTAAAGCCAATGCAGGTTTAAAAGCATACAAACCTCAAAAAGTTCCTGACAGGAACTCTGCTAAAAATTTAGAGGCCAAAGACAGAGCACGGAAATTGAAGTCAAATTGTATACAAAAAATATACCTGGATGACGAAATGTACGTAAGGAAAATTTTTCGCAGCTTCTGGGTCAATTTTTTTATGTTGCAGATGCTCGAGGGACTGTTGAACAAAAGTTTATGACCCAAGAGCAGACAAAATTTCCCAAAAAGAGATATGCTGTTGCGTCAAAAAAGTCAAACATTTGTTACAAAGGGCTCTATAAATACCGAAATTTACATCAAGGATAACGGGGCTTTTGTTAAAAGAGAATTGAAGAGCACAAAAAAGGTATCCAAAAGTGTGGTAGATTTTAAATGGAGATGAACAACCTGTTAGAACAAAGTGACATAAATTACTATAAAAACCATAATAGAAGGGTTTTGGAAAAAGGTTCAAAATTTCATAATTAGTGGTTAGAACTATAAACAAAAAATTGTATTTGAAAATTGTAACAATATTTTCAATCAAATAAAAAAAGATTCAAGTCTGTAAGTTTAGTGGTTTCATTTTTATTAACATATATGTATGTTAAACATTTTTCGATCTCAGTCCTTACATTTTTCATTTGCGTCCCCACAAAGTATATATATTCTGGATCGTTATAGATAGCGAAGTCGATATAGCCATGTCCGTCTGTATGTTGAAATCGACTTTCCGTAGCCCCCAAATAACTTACAAACATAATAGATACATCAATATATCGGGAATTCTTTCGGCTCGATCGCTTTTTAAAATCGAGAAAATCGGTCCATAAATGGCTGAGATATAAGGAAAAAACCGGGACAACCTCGATTTTTTGCCTATTTTTTGTTATAAATTTTTTTCACTAATAAGTTAATTTTTTTTTTTAAATTAAAAAAAAATTAAAAAAACAATTTTGAAAAAAAAAAAAATGTTTGAAAAACTATTTTGAAAAAAAAGTAATTTTGTTTACCTAAAAATATTTAAAATTTTTATTTTAAAGTATAATTTGATGAAGGGTATATAAGATTCGGCACAGCCGAATATAGCTCTCTTACTTGTTGTTTTTTAGTTTAAAATCATTTACAAACTCTCCTCTATTAACAAAAGTCCATAAACCGCAAATCTGGTTTAATTAAAATTCATTAGGACATTTTTTTGATTTGGAAATGCATGGATTTTGAAGTGTGTTGAAAAACACTAAAATTATCTGGTCATGCCAGTTGAATACTTGAACAGTTAAGAAGAACTTTGTTTTTAAAAAAATAATCTATAATGTTTCATTTCATTAAACTAAGTCTAAATTTTTTGTACACATTTCTCAATTAATTGATTAGTTATAATTTATGGTCATATTGTTGCAAGGTTTTCATGGTCGTTCTGTTTTTTTTTTTTAACACATTGACAAAAATAAAGGACATATTTGTAAATAATTGTTTAAAGAATTATTACGAAACATAACGTAATTTAAAATGAGTGCTGAAAAATATACAGCTCAAGCATTTTTTAGTTCAGCGTTAAAATATTTTTTTAAATTTTTTTCCGCACACGTTATTTTAATCTAAAGACTTGTACTTACACAAGTAAGAGTGCTATATTCGGCTATGCCGAATCTTATATACCCTTCACCTTTGTTGTGGATGCATTATAATTTTTTATAATAATTACAAATTTGATATATATAGAAAGGAAAATACATTATAGTTTTTAAAATTTTACATTTAATTGCTGACGAACAGATTATATTGTAGAAGTTACAAACGAAATTACAATCTTATATATACCCTTCTCACGAAGGTGAAGGGTATAAAAAGAAAAACGCCAAATGAAACAAAACACCAAAAAAAAAAAATACGCAAAGAAATGAAACCAACACACATCCAAACATACGTTTTGATGAAATTTTCAGAGGTTGTCTCGGATTTTTGCTCATATCTCCGTTAGTTATGGACGGATTTTGCTGATTTTAAATAGGAAACTTCACGAAAGAATTATTGAAGATTTGGATCCCGAAAATATCTGGGGTCTTCAGAAAATTGATTTCAACAGACTGACAGACAGACGGACATGGCTTAATCGACTTCGCTATCTATAAGGATCCAGAATATATATACTTTATAGGGTCGGAAAATTATATTGTGGAAATTACAAACGGAATGACAAACTTATATATACCCTTCTCACGAATGTGAAAGGTATGAAAATAACATTGTTTTGTGAATAATTTCAAGGCAGACCATATAATACCCTACTTCGAGTATATAAGCAAGTTATGGACCGATCGAAACAAATTTAGTTGCATGATTTCAGTGCATATAAAACTTATTTAAATTAAATTTTATCTTAATATTAATACTTGTAAAATAATTGTGCATGTTAAAGTGATTTCCAGTTGATATTATTTTAAATATTGATTGGTCACCATATGACATATATATGGGACAACATGCCCCACAATCTGCATACACAGAGCGGGAAAGGTCTTACGGATTTGTGAGTCCAGCTTGTTCTTCCATTCAAATTTGTTATCTACTTAGTATAGCTCCAGTAAAATTAGCTGACATTGAAAATCTCTTAATTTAACCATTCAATTTCGATACTTCATATTGTTACATTTTAACCTTTTTAAAACGTTGGTTTAATTCCCTTAAATAAACCGGATACTTTTGATTGCAAATAAAAGCAGTTTTAGTAGTTTAAAATTGTAACAACTCTTTATTTATTCAAATGTACAACAACAACAGTCTAAATAGTCACTATGTGTTTTTAAAACACACACACATTTATAATGCACAAACTTAAATATACAATACAGTTGATGTTAACTCTAACAGCACCTATGATAAACTCTCTGACTACAGCAACCGCAGTCACTATTTATACACACTGCCATCTTCATCCGAGTAGCTTAGATTGTTTTTAATGGTCAAAACTCGTATGTTCGAATTCTAGAGCTGGCGATGTTAATGATAGCAGCTTTAACATTGTGTGTTGCCATACTTACAAACAGTGCTAAGAACCGCAAGCTATCAACATTGTTGATAAGTAGAAGTTTCAACTAATGGACGTGTTTATAAAATTTGTAGTAATATCATTGACTTTTAAAATAATTTACCTATGAAGAGATAATTTTCAATACCCGTTTCATCGTGTGTCCTTTTATACATATAATCTACCATAGTCCTGTTGCGCATCACTTGTTCACTTGTTACAGAATTGTGGAAAGACGATTCATTTTCATTAATTTATCATTGTTGAAATCTCCTTCTGTCCAAAAATATACTAAAGGTTACCTCATTACACATAAAACAAAAAAGGGCTGTATCCAGACATTTACCTTTAACATACTTAGTCATATTGACTATTGGATATTCCTGAATGAACCACGTTATTTCCGATAGATTCAGTCGTCACCCTTGGTGTGTAATTAATTGGTATGAAGTGTTAATAATTACTCCCTTGGTTTACATTCGTCTAGTAAATATTCTTCACCGAAAATAATTTCCAGAGCTTACTGTATCATATTATTGTTTTGAATACATACTCAAAATCTACAAAATATTTATTTTTTTCTTTAGTTTTTTTTAGTTTAGAACTTTCCATGTAATCCCTCTAAACATTACATTTTAAATGTTTTTTTTGGAATACTACCCCTACTACTTAGTAAAAATAAAATTAATGGTTTAGTAGCTTATTTCATACTGCTGCTTGTAGTCCAGTAGTAGCAAGTCGTTTTATTTCATTCAGTTTTTTTCGCCTTGTGCAACATAGAAATAAATGAAGAAAACATAGAAAAAATTATGTTAATTTTTGTGTTTATGATTGTAATAATTTTATGCCGTTGTATTTTTTTTTTATTCTATTTTATTTGCAAAAATATATTTTTTTGTTAGCACTTTTGCGTAATTTTTGTTGCTTTGCAGTGCATAAATATTTAAAATTGTAAATGTACTTTTCTATGTAAGTAATACTCGTGTACTTGTTAAAAGCTCATTGAGTGTTTAATGTTGTACTTGAATGAATTAGTAAGCGAATATGAGTATTTTATGTTTTGCTGTTGGTAATTGGTCAGTTGTTGCAAGTACTTGAATATATACTTAGATATACATAGTGTGAATGCAGCAGAAGGAGAATGATGTTACTAAATTATATAATATTATGGGCCAGGTGTTCAAACATCAGTGTAATGCCCGTAATTTCAACAAATAGATATCTACTGTGTAAAATACCCAGTAGATAAATTTACCCAAACGGTAACTTGACATTGATTTCAAATCAATATCTACGTGTAAAAATTACCAAATATTTTAACTCCATAGGTAACTAAGCACTAATAGATATCTATTTGTTGAAATTACGGGCATAAGTAGTACAATATTATTGAATTTTTCCATCGCTGGTGTATAGTTGATGGGTTTTTTTGAATATCTGCATTATAAATTAGATCATGTTTGTTATAACAATTAGTCTTGACTAGTCATTTTCAAATTTAATTAAAAGAACTTTTTATGATAACCTACCTGGAGATTTAGCTTCTCCAAATTGAATAACTCAATTAAAACATTTAATTATAACCTGTTAATTACTATTGGGGTGGCGAAGTTATTAACATTTTCTTAGTAACATAAATTTTATATAGTATTTGATGTTATCCTGCGAACCGCTATAATTCCGTATGTTTTCACATCACTACAAAACTTAAGTTATCCTAGTAAGTAATATAGGGGTCTAAATCATACATTATTAATTGTGAAGACATTTGATTCATTCTTGAACCCCCACTATATTTAAAATTTCAAAGTAGTTTCCCGATGCTATGATCAATATTGTAGAAAAGTACCATTAGTTCTCCATTTTTGGTACCATATTACCATTAAGACCCCTATCCTTGATTTTTTCTTAAAGATAAAGAGTTCGAATTTGAAAAAAGTACCAAACACCTGTCTGTTAATTTGTAAGTAGATAACGATGCATTTTTAATATTTGTGGTATCTGTTTATGTAAAAACAGGTAACATTACGTTTTGGTACTTTTTGGACCAATAAAAATATAAATAAATTTTTGATCATTATAGTTACTTATCAAAAAATACCAAATATCAGTTTTGAATATATAAAGTTGCCGAATTTATCCGTTTTTGTCCCTTAAACCTTAGAATTTACAAAAATCCTTTATTAGTGGATCTACACATGTAAAGGGGAACGTATAGTCTAAACTTCATGCCACTGCCTATTGAAGTTTGTGCTGGGCTATTCACAGTGGGGGAAATGAAGAAAATAGGAAAAAAATCTATAACTTCCATTATAGACAAGGTATACCTAAGTTTAAGTTTTGAATGTGGACTTTAACCACCAAGGTGGGGGCGGTGCCTCAACACCTCAAAGTGGGTTAACTCGAGTATATGACACATAAAAAATGATGCCAATGTTTTGTTATTAATCCCATGTGAAAGCTTTTTATATGTGTAGAATATGCAAGATGAGGTCTACAAGAAACATAGCAAAAGCTGGATTTTATCGCTTATAGTTTACGAGATATTCGCATTTTAAAATTAAAATTTCTGTTTTTTTTAAGCTACCTCTTAGTCTGATTTTGGCTAATAGCGGATACAAATCTCTGGCGATTTTTTCAAATATATATTTATTAATTAACTGCAATTTTATAAGTGGTCGCAAAAAATAATTATTTCAAAATCAAAAGCTATGTGAATTTAAATTATACGCATTTAATTTAATACACTAAATGTCATGTAATTGTTGTCTGCTTAGTGGCGTGTTTTTTCTTTTGACTATTATTTATAAAGTGATTCTTTGTTTAAATCCAATTTTTTATATCCGTTTTGCTTTTTTGAGATCTCTTATTGTAGTTTTTTTTTTTTTTGCAATCTTTTTATTTTTAATACAGCAAATTTTTAACATGATACTCTGACTACTCTATCATGTTGCCAAGAAAAGGTTGTACAGGAAAAAGTTTTTTGTTATTATTTTCGATATAATTAAATATATTTTGCAAGATTAAACAAAAACAAGTAAGAGAGCCATATTTGGCGGTGCCGAATCTTAACTTAAATTTATTTTTTTTTATATTCTAAAACAATTTTTTTTAAAAAAATAATTTTTTTAAATTTTTTTTCCAAATTTTTTTTTAATTTTTTTTTAAATTTTTTTAAAACATTTTTCTTTAATTTATTTTTTTTTTTTAAACTTATTAGTAAAAATAATGTATGAGAAAAAAAATTTGTTTGTGAAAAAATTCGGGTTAAAAAACATTTTTCCCGATTTTGACCCATTGTAGGTCCAACTTTGTATAGCCTTTTATACATCGTTGCAATGGTCTATATTTATATTGTCTATATTTATGACTTAATCATCGAGGTATAGATCAAAAATATGCCAAAAATAGAGGTTGTCTCGGATTTTTGCTCATATCTCCGTTATTTATGGACGGATTTTGCTGATTTTAAATAGGAAACTTCTCGAAAGCATGTCTGACAGAATTATTGAAGATTTGGATCCCGAAGATATCCAATAGACAGACAGACGGACATGGCTAAATCGACTCCGCTATCTATAAGGATTCCGGATATATATACTTTATAGGGTCGGAAAATTATATTGTGGAAATTACAAACGGAATGACAAATTTATATATACCCTTCTCACGAAGGTGAAGGGTATAAAAACGCGCCACTGAGCAGACAATTGAATGTATTAAATGTCGTAAGAAAAAATCAGCTAAATTAAAATAATCTATATAAATATATAAATGTCTTTGTAAGTTTGTTTGTTTGTTTGTTTGTTTGTTTGTTTGTTTGTTTGTTTGTTTGTTTGTTTGTTTATTTGTTTGTTTGTTTGTTTGTTTGTTTGAGCATCACGCCTAAACGGCTGAACCGATTTTATTGAAATTTGGAACGTAGATAGATCCTTACTTGGAAGCGTCAATAGGCTATACATTTTTTCAATACTTGGACCAGAAAGGGATAAAAAGGGGGAAAAACGGGTAAAATTGGTACCTTTAGTTTTTAAACAATAATTACTAAACGGCTGAACCGATTTTTACATCGACAGGGGTAGCGAAGCGCACCGGGTCAAGCTAGTATACAATAAAGTGAAAGAAATATAAGTGATACTTAATACTACTAATATTTGAACCAAAATGTGGGTGAAAATATTATGGGAAAAACTGAAGAAACACATTTTTTGCTAAAAGTTCAAAATTTGTTATGTATATGTTTATCAATCTGTATACTTATAAAAAGGTAACCTTACTAAATGACTGATTCAACATTGTCCAGCCTAAACTCAATATATAGAGACATGAAGTTTGGACTATACGTTCACCTCTCCCTGTATAGATCCACTAAGAAATTATTTTTTGAAATTCGATAGTTTAGGGGGCAAAAACGGTAACCTTATATCTTCTAAACTACTCGAGATACCAAAAATATTAAAAATACCTCTTTGTCAACTTAAAACATAAGCAGAAATTCGAACTATTTAGGGAGAAAACAGGTAAAAATTACGTTTTGGTACTTTATTTATGGACAAATGTCTGAATTTTTGTTCACGACTGAATTTTAAGTGCGAAGGGAACTAGGGGTATGACATTTGTCATTAATATTCTATGTGGCTCTAAAATGTTTAGAAAAATCAGTTTAATAGATATGGATAAAAATGTTTAAAAAAACGTTGACTCGCCAACAGCTTACACCTGCTGTTAATACGTGATACATATGTCCGAAACAAGTGGAACTAAATAGACGAAATATGGTCTGAATAATTTCTAATAATAAAAAGTTGGCAAATATGTTTATTAAACAAATTTAAAGTTGTAGTAAGATCATTTGTTTTCGTGGTGGCTATGTATGAATAGACACAGTCGAATAAAACATATGTACTTGTGTGTTATAAAAAACTTATTTTGCATATAAATTTGTGGAAATATTAGAAAAATTAATTGAAAATAACAATGAAATACAGCAAACTATTTTTTCCCTAAATAGCTGGCCACCTGTATCTCTCAAACCAATAAAAATATGTAATCGTTACTTATCAAAAAATACAAAAAATATAAATTTGCTACTCTGTGCAAATTCGTTATGTTCTTCTAAATAAAAAGCTTTTGCTTTCTCGTTTTTGTTTTATGTTTCAAAAAACATGTCTGATAAAAACAAAATCTCCCTAATCCCCCCACACTCAAAGGAACTAGATATTTGCATAAGTCTTTTGATATTATCGCTATTAGATATCATCGAAATCTGACAATATATCGAGTTTTTATTACAAAAGCCAAAATATTTTTTTTCGAGCCACAATCGTTACAACATTTTCCACCACCATCTTTCTTTCTGCTGATGTTTATGATCAGGCATTTTATTTCACTTACAGCCTTTTTTCAATTTCCCTTAATTTTTTTTTTTGCGTTGGCAGTCGTTGTTATAAATTTATATAATTTTTCAGAGCGGCGTGAATTCATCATGTTGTAAAACACACAGCAAATTTATTATAACACAAATAACAACAAGCATGATGAAAAAAACACAAACAGAAACGGCAAAAAAAATTACAGAAAATGCTAGAGTATAGAATTGTAAAAAGCTTATTTAAAAGCATCCTTAAGCAAAGATGAAAAAATAATATAAAAACTCATATACTCGTATATATGTATGTATATAAGATTTTATTTTTATAAAGAGCTGATTTTTTTTATTTCAAACCAACCATACAGAGCCAAGGGCAAAATTTACAATTTCAGCTTAACTATTTATGTTAACAAGCACATACATTCTCATACATGCAACACAATATTGCAGCTATAACATGTGGCGAGTACAGCTGTTGCGGTAGTTACAGCTACAACAAGGCTTAAATTAGTGTGTGTTTGTTCTCTTTGTCGCTGTACTTTCACTTTAATCAGCTCTTCGTACTACTTTATGCTAAATTTTTATTTCATACATATATAATTATTTTTTTTTCTTATTTCTTTATGGACTTGAACTAAATATTAATATTTCAGTATACTTTACTTTAGTTTTTATGTTTTTATAATCAGTTGGCTTGTATTCGGGTACTTAAATGTTATGAACCATTTCTTATGTACAAAGGGGAGAAGGTTAGAACGTCTTTGCCACGATATACAGTTTGATGGCTATGAAATGCTGTAAAGGATTATAATCTAAAATGTGCAAGAGTAAGAACTTGTTTTATATAAAATATTAACATAAGTATTTTTTTAAATTTCAATTTAATTTAGAATTCCTTTAGAATGTTGTTTTATTTTCGGGGAAGGTTTGAATTTTAAACCTGTCATTGGAAATAAATACTGTGGCTTTCTTTCTCTACTAATGGCAGTCGCATAAATATATTTTAATTTCAGCCAAATCTTTGTACTGCATTCTGCTTTAGCGAGTTTCAATTGTTTCCAATAAATGTAAAACTTTGATTACAACCTACACAGTTTTATTTTCAAACCCTATAAGGATTGAGATCGAAAAATTCTTAACATACATATATGTTAATAAAAAAGAAACCACTAAACTTACAGTTTTGATTCCATTTTTATTTGATTGAAATTATTATTACAATTAACAAAAAAATAAATAAATAAATATTTTTATAGTTCTATATGAATCTATTTCGAAAACCTCTCCATTATGGTTTTTATAGTGATTTCTGTCACTTTGTTCGAACAGCTGGTCCATCTCCGTTTAAAATCTACAACACTTTTGGACACCTTTTTTGTGCTCTAAAATTCTCTTCTAAAAAGACCGCAATATCTCTCTACTGGCCTTAGCTCCAGGCAGTTTGGAAAATTTGCCTCTCTTAGTATAAATACCACATTATTGTTCTTTTACCACTCAAGACCTTTCTTACCATAGTGACAGGATGCCAAGTCAGGCCAAAAATAAGTGGACACACTAAGAAGTCTTATGAATGGAAGCATCTTTTTTTGTAAACACTCCTTGATGTAAATTTCGATATTTATAAAGCCCTTTGTAACAAATGTTTAGCTTTTTTGGAAATTTTGTCTGCTGTTGGGTCCTAAACTTTTCTTCAACAGTTCCTCGAGCATCTGCAACATCTAAAATTATTACCCGGAAGCTGCGAAAAATCTGCCAGAACATACGTTTCGTCATCCATTATGCAGCAGGCATATTTTTTTTTATAAAATTTGACTTCAATTTCCATGCTCTGTTTTTGGCCTCTAAATTCTTAGCAACGTTTTTGAACCTGCATCAGCTTTAACTTTTCGTACCAAATAGTCCGAGCACTGAGCTAACCGGGCTGCTTTCCTACCGGATATGATGGGAGCTCTTTTGAAAATGCTTTCTATTTATTGGCTTTAGAAACATCAGGTGAACCATTCCTTCTACCTGAACCAGGTTTTCTATTAACGGACAAGTTCTCCCGGTACTGCTGAATAACATTGGAAACAGTTTGACGGCAAACCTTTGATTGTTTGCCCAACTTTTTGTAGGACCAAGTTGGGTTTTGTTGAAAATATTTAATAATTTTAGTACGCACTTTTTTCTCGTCACTCATTTTAATCAGATAAACAACAAGTGAACATAATTGACATTAAACATAATAACTGACATGCTTTACAAAGGTAACTTGTTAGAAAAAAATTCAAATAAAACTTGGGTTAGAAATTATAATGAAGAACGTGTGTTAAGAATTTTTCGATCTCAGTCCTTATTATGAAACTCATTCATACGTGTTATGATATTCCTTATCTAATGTTTGTATATATATACTCTTATCACATTTAATAATTTAAATTTGATTTACGGAATTTTCGTTAATCTTATGTATTTATGTATGTATGTATTGTATGTTAAAATTGAAATCTTTGTTTCTTTTTACTCGACTAATTTAAAGCCAATCATAAACTCGTAATAAAATACTTTACTTCAAATCTAAAAATAAAACATCTCCCCCAGCTGAAGGGAAGGTCAAAATATATCAGTTACAACTTAAAAAATCTTAAAATTTAATATGACCTTTAAATGAAAACGTGTTTATAGCAGCAAATATACATGGATTTATTTTATTAAAAGGTATATTTCTTATACTCCGCTCAAGTATTTTTTTGTGCATGAACCCAGCGAACATAAATGTATGGTATTTGAAATTTCTATATTATTCATTTGCTACATAAAACATAAAATTTGTACCCAATAAAATGTACAAAACATTTATTTGACATTTCTGTGATTTGTGGAAAATATAGTTTGTTTCCATGTAAAAATTGTACCACCAGATGTAAAACTAATGGAACACGTATTGACGTTATATATAGATTTGCCAGACTAATATATGGACGAACAAAGATGAATCTTTATAGCGTTATACAAATTCTCCAAAAGATTTTAATATTTTCCAAAAAATCTGCTTTCCTATCCACGTTTTTGAGTCTGTTACTCGATGTTAAAAGGTTAACTGGTTTAAATTCAATCTCAATTTCAAATAGAATTTGAGTTTATCATTATATTAACACCAATAAACACACACATACATATTGATAAGTATCAGTGCAGGTAAAGTGAAATATCGATTCCTGTCTTTCAACAACCACACAACAAATAAGCTTCAAATATTTTCTTTTTTTTCTCACAATTTTCATTTCAACTTTCATCTATCTATCTCTCGTACCACAAAAAAATAAAACCGAAATGAAAAAAAAAAATCATCCAAAATCCATTGAAAGACATATAAAAATCAACGACATTGACAACAAAATCAATTTACTTACTTACGTGTACCTTGTAAGTAAACACAATTTGAAATTTTATTTAAACGTTACATCAAGAAGAAAAAAAAACGAATATTTTGCACGAAAAAAAAAATTGAAGAAAAAATGAAAATCAAATAACAACGTTAACATAGATTGGCTTTAAAATCGATGATAGTAGCAGAGCTTGGAAATTGTATACATTGTATAAATACAAACTTACAAACATATATAACATATTACACAAACATTTTACTCCTCATGTATTGAATGCTGAAGACTTCAGTAGCGGAAATTTGAGCATACAACACTCTTTTGCAGAATTTTACTAGTACAAGTACTAACTAAAGTAATGCATAAATTATATTTACAAGTTAGAGGAACGAGGTTTACAAAATCTTCTTATTCTTTTAGCACAGCACAACAAAAACTAAATAATAATGTAGGAAATATACGGCAAATATATATATTTTGCACATAAACCGGCTACTGAATAAACTACCAAGCTGAAGAGTAGGACTATTGGATTGAATATAAAAGAAGGGAAAACTGATAGTGTTCTTAATATAAAACAATGCACTATGGGCAAAGTAAGCTTAACTATGAGCAATTTTAAAATATCATTCACTATAAGAAGCGTGAAGATCTCTCTGGTTTCATAGAAAGTGTCGATTATTAAGAATTTTAAAGAAAAATATGTCATTCACTTACAATCTTGAATTTATATGAAAGTGTATCAGCTTAGTAAAATGTTATCCCCTACTAACGTATGAAAAAATCCAAAATTTTGTTGAAGCGTTAAAACTGCTTTTAGATGAGTTGTATGTCTTTTGAAAAAAATCAATAACACATATAAAAATTTAAAACAAGTAAAACTGTATAGTCATATGATAAAGCCCGACCATATGATAGCCTGCCTACACTGAGTAAATGAGCAAAAACCTTTTTCTCTAAAAATGTCAGTAAGTAATTTATTTTCGTGAGTAATTTTCGGAAGTGCGCCTCATATGGGAGCTCTGAACAATTACGAACCGATCGCCATGAAATTAAGTAGCTTGATTTCTTTCTATATAAGACTGTCTCATAAATGTGACATGAAAAACGACCTATCGTGTGTTATAGATAGGTCTTGTTGAGTACATTACAAATTGTGTCAAACAATTTCAGAAACATCTTCAAATTCAAAAGTTATTCTAAAGAAAACTGTTTTCGAAGATGTTCGTCGACCTGTAACTCAGTCAGTTTTTGTCCGATTTTAATTTTTTAACAGGTTTAGAAAGAAAACTGATAACGCTTTAAAATAATGTGCATTTTATGATATATTTGTTGTTATAAGTATTGATTTTCATTTCTTATTTTGATATGAAAGTTATAAAAATTTAGTTAATTTTTCAAATCGGATGAAAATTTTAAAAGTTATTCAACTTTTCGTTAAAAAAATTAACTAGACCAACAAACAAATATTAATAACTTTAGAAAATATAAACCGATTTTAACAAGTAATGTCTCATTTTTTTATACCCTTCAAGGGTATATATAAGTTTGTCATTCCATTTGTAATTTCCACAATATAATTTTCCGACCCTATAAATTATATATATTCTGTATCCTTGTAGATAGCGGTGTAGATTAAGCCACGTCCGTCTGTCTGTCTGTTGAAATCAATTTTCTGAAGACCCCAAATAACTTACAAACTTGATTCATACATCAATATATCAAGAATTCTTCCGGCTCGGTTGCTATTTAAAATCGAGAAAATGGCTGAGATATAAGGAAAAAAACCGGTGCAACCTCGATTTTTGGCCTATTTTTGATCTATACATATATGGATTACTAAGTCATTAATATAGACAATATGGATATCTAATGATAGATATTTTAAAGTCCATTGCAACGATCTATATTTGGACCTACAATGGGTCAAAATCGGGAAAAATATTTTTTAACCCGAATTTTTTTTTTTTTTTCATAAATTTTTGTCAGTAGTAAATTTAAAAAATTAAAAAAAAAATTTTGATAAAATTAAAAAAAAACTATCGAAAAAAAATTTTGAAAACAATTTTGAAAAAAAAAAATTTTTTAAATTTTGAAAAAATTTTTTTTAAATTTTGAAAAACAAACAAATTTTGTTTACCTAAAAATATTTAGCGAAGGGTATATAACATTCGGCACAGCCGAATATAGATCTTTTACTTGTTTTTATATAAAATTGTCTTTAAGGTTTTCATAGAAAATGAAATAACTATTGTTGAATTTGAAAAATTACGAAAAAAAATGCAAAACTTTTAATATAAACTTACACAATTTTCTTGGAATATACATTTTATGAAAGCTTAATTTTTTGCCTTTTCAATGTTGTTTAACATTTTGAAACCAGTATAAAAATGTGTAATTTAGATGTACTAAGTACTTCGACCTACCCTAAAACAGTTTTTTCAAAATAAGTCAACATTTTGAGGGTGCTTCAAAATTTTTGAAAACGATTTTTGTATGTCCTCTCCTAGGGCTACAACCTCCACTAGGTCGTTTTTCAAGTTCTGACAAAAAATATTTTTTTGTAAATTTTTTAATTAAAAGTTCAACAATAAAATTTTTGTTAAAGTTTCTGAATCTTAATAATATTCTCTACGAATGGAAACAAAATTGAACCCATCTTTTTTCCGCAACTTGAATTTTCGTTCATTTATTATCAAAATCCTGAACTAACGATATTTTCAGAATAAAATCAGCTGCATTGCGATTTTTTAATGGAAATTATGATAGCGAAAACGATATCACAATTTCCTGAAATAGTATCGTTTGTGATACGAAAACTATGTCATATATGACAGTTAATATCATCTAGATGATATCGCTTTAATATTTTTTGATTTATTGAGATAATTTTTTTATTATTACCAGTAAAAATATTTCAAACCAGTAAGAAAGAATGATCGGTCAAACCCGACCATATAATACCCTACACTGAGTAAATATATGGACCGATTTCAACAAGTTTCAATATCCTTCGTCCTTGAGCTAAAACAAATGTATGTACTAAATTTGGTCGAAACATCGTTTAATCGATTGAGAAAGTGAGTCTGAGTCGAACGGTATACTTTAAGGTGGTGTTACAAACATCTGCACAAACGCATTATACCCTCCCCACTATGGTGGTGTAGGGTATAATGAACACAAAATGGTGCTATATATTAATGAACTTAATACAATAAAGAAACAAGGACTATGGTAGAGTTTACGTTCAGGACTCCGAGAACTGATAAATAGACTGATAACTCGCAGCGAGACCTATGGCTTTAAAATAAATATTCAAAAAACTTAATATATGGTTGTAAGCAAGGAAAACATATGTAACATAACATCATTTAAAATAAAGGACATATACGTGGAAAGAAATCGAATATTTTTAAGCAAATTCTACTTCTACTGACCCATGGTGCACTACTAAAGAGTTGGACAAAACTAAACAAAAGAAAAGGAAAAAAATACAACTTAAAAGACAAGCTTAAATTGTTTGTAAAGAGTCAACAAACTAAACACAAAACTACAAGTTTAAAATTTCTGTAAAATATGTAAAGAAAAGAAGAAAAATTAACCTCCACTAACCAACCAGCAATAGAAAATTGTATATATTTTTTTTTTAAGGAAAAGTGTTGGATACTCTATACAATCATGGTAGATATTTCTAAAAAAATAGAAAATCGAAGGAACAAAAAAACTAAAGAAGCGTTGACAACAACCAATAAAGGAGCAACAATTTATAAAGGTTTATAAGTTTCAATGACTATAGAAAAAAAAAAAATTTTGTATGTAGTTTAGATTGTATTTTAAATATAATACTACAACCATTTTGCCATTTCTCTACTTACTCCTCTCACAGCCAATGGTGTCTGTATATAAGGACTGAGATCAAAAAATTCTTAACTTCAAATTCCATGCTCTGTTTTTGGCCTCTAAATTTTTAGCAGCGTTCCTGTCAGAAACTTTTTGAGCCTTGTATGTTTTTAGACCTGCATTGGATTTAACTTTTCGTACCAAATAGTCCGAGCACTGAGCTAACCGGGCTGCTTTCCTTCCGGATGTGTTGGGAGCTCTTTTTAAAATGCTTTCTATTTTTTTGGCTTTAGAAACATCATGTGAACCATTCCTTCTACCTGAACCAGGTTTTCTATCAACGTACAAGTTCTCCCGGTACTGTTTAATAACATTGGAAACAGTTTGACGGCAGACCTTTGAATGTTTGACCGACTTTTTGTAGGACCAAGTTGGGCTTTGTTGAAAATATTTAGTAATTTTAGTACGCTTTTTTTTCTGGTCACTCATTTCAATCAGATTAACAACAAAGGAATATAATTGACATTAAACATAATAACTGACATGTGTTACAAAGGTAACTTGATAAAAAAAAAATCAAATATACTTGGGTTAAAAGTTTTAATGAAAAACGTGTGTTAAGAATTTTACGATCTCACTCCTTATATTTCAATAGAGCCATATTAAAGTGTATTTTGTACAAGGACAATGGCGCCGGTAAAATAATTTTATGTTGTCATTGATGACACTGAGACGAAGACGACAAGCTAACCATCCAACCAAGATAGAAACAAACAAACAAACAAACAACAGCAATGCCATCGACAACCAAATCAAATTGATTGCCATTTTTCGTATTATTTTATATTTTGTTGTTCTTATATTTAGACATCAGTAAATACTTTCTGAGCATATAATTTGGCCCAAGTAGTTGTTATAAAACATAAACATATTCTAGCAGATAAATTGATAAACACAGTATGAGATACGAATGGAGATACAAATAAAAGGAGCTTCATATAGAAACAGACAGAGGAACAAATATAGAAACACGTACACGTAGATAGAATAAACATTTGTATGATATAATTTTCTTGATAACAATACTTTAATAGGAAAGTGTTTTCATTCGCACAGAGTTGTAGGATGTGGATGTGTTTTTTGTTGAGCCCGATAGAACTTGAAATTGTAAAAAATAACACAAAAAAATAATAAGGGTACTCGTTTAAACGCTTATGTCTCTAAACATTTCTAATGAAAGTTAAATCTTTGGAACAAACGATTGTATACGAGTTGTTTGGAAGATTTTGGTTCAAACTGTTGGTTAATATATACATACATAATCATCATGTTCCAAAGTTACACACTTTTCACATGTACAAAATATTTATATTTTAGTTGCTTATTGTTTCCTTCATCAAATGCTTTCATCAAATGCACAATAGATTCAAGTTTGAGTGACTTAATTGTCACGCAAACTTATCAGATTTGTGCAAACGAATTTCCAGAAGATTGTGTTAAAGTTTATATGTGAGTGTGTAAAAATGCACAGTTTGTGAGGTGTTTAATAGTTTACATGAGGACCCTTAATATGTTAATCAAAATAATTTTTTTATTCGAATGATCAATACATGGCATTAATATTTAAAGATGATTTTGGACATATGGCCATTGAGGCAGTTCTTGACGAAGCGCATTCTGGACATCCAATTTTGGTCCAATACTTCGAGAATTGCTGGCCGTGTGTGACGAATAACACAAACTATGTTGGCCTCCAAGGCGTAAATGTTTGCTGGTTTATCAGCATAAACGTGTCCCCACTGAAAATAATCGAGAGGTATCAAATCACATGACCTTGGAAGGCAAATCAAGTTAATTCAAATTTTGATCTCCATTGAACGTAACGCGAGCTCCGGCTTAATTTTAGAAGAAGTAAGGTGCGATGATTATTTTATTATTTATTAAAAGTATAACACTGCTTAAGGACTTAAATTATGATTTAAGATTTTTGACTTCGCATAACCCCAAATAAAAAAAAAATCAGAGGTGTTATATCACGTGATCTATACGTCCACTTTACAGGTCAGGAACGCGAAATCAGTAAAAATGATTTCTCAAAGTGATCGATGCTTTTCGTAATACAACTGGATAATTTTGAGACGTTGTTCCGGTGTGAGTTTTTCCATGATGAATAGTACTGAATAAAAATACAATAATATGACATTAAAACACAAATGATAAAGAAAAAACTCTAAATAAATTATCCTATATTATAAAAATGTAGAATTTTTTGTTAGTTTACATATAAATTTTCAGTCCTCATGGTTATTTCTATGGATATATTTCTATAAAAATGCATTAGAAAATCGATGCCATTTGAAAGTAAACTTGGTTATTTTGTTTATGTAACTAGTCAATACCCAGCAGTTCTAGGAGACAGTCCCGAACTAGTGATTTTACCCATCACTTAGGGTGGGAACTAGTTCCTTCAATAGCTACGTGTCTAGTTATTTTAACACGTGCTTGTGCTAAGCAGGGGGTCAATTGACCCTTATTGACTACAATGAGACTATCTAATAGCTGGTCCAAAGTCAACGAATTGGATTCACATACTGGTTAAAAAACGTCAGTTACCTTACTAGCTACCTAAGTGGTAACTTGATCAGCTGCATAACTAGTTATTTTAACATGTACGAGTGCTAATTGACCTCAAATAGTCAGCTAAAAGACATATCATAGCCAGTTCAATAAACGATAGCTTGTAAACAAACTATTCTTCGACAACTCTACAATGGATTGGTTCTAAAGTGCAGTACAAAATAAACGTTTAAAGTGACTTCACTATAGGTTACTAAGAGACACTAAAGTGGCTATTGACTTCATGCTATGTTACATGGGATATCAGTATACTTAAGCAAAAATAAAAATTAACTTTATGAGAATTATATCAACACAATTTGCATAACACCAGTTTGAACGAATTATCACACAACACGTTTAAAGTGACACTCCAGATTACTTAGAAACACTTAAGTGACAATTGTCTTCACGCTAGATTACCTGGGATGTATAAAGTAACCAATTGCCTTATCTCTGCACCAAGTAATAAGACATTTGCGACAATTACTGTCTATAAGGGATACATTGACTACATGCTTAACTGCTGGGTATCTTGCACTTGCATCCACAAATATATTCGAATGACTACTCTAGAGTATACTCATATTTATAGCACATACATATGTATGTATGAGCATTAATGTAGTCCAACAAAACTTGTCGATATTACCACTTAAAATTAAAGTTTAATTTTAAACTACGATGTTAAATTTCTGTCAAATTAAATTTGTATAGAAATGTCAATAATCTGAACATGCTGTGCCCGAAAAATTCAAATATTTGTTGGTCATGGGCAGCAATTTCTTTAAGCGTTGCGCTTTTTAATATCAAAATGGTGTAGGTATACTTTTGAGAAATGATTAAAACTTGCATTTTTGGCCACCCTAATGTGTGCATTTTTATACCCTACACCACCATAGTGGTATAGGATATTTGGTAATACTTAAAGTATAACAAAGGATCACTTTCTTAATTGATTAAGCGATATCTGTCAGACCGGCCATCCGCCCTTGTAATCAAACTACAGGTTGCAATTTTAAAGGTAATTCGCCAAAATTTGGCACAAACTTTTATATTACTCTAAGGAATAAGCCTATTAAAATTAATTTGGTTAGAATTGCCCCATTATTTCTCCTAGCCCCTATTCACCGGCCCTATCTGTAAATAGTTAAGCTCTCATAAATATGTAAATTATAAACATATCCAAACCAAATTCAGCAAAAATAAGTTTAATATAAGCTAAATTCGTATCACCAAATTTAGTACAATGTTTCATAGCTCCCATATATTCACCATTCTCGAAAATTTAATTATTGTGCATAAATCTCTGAAATATGTTAGTATCCAAATATGTTTCTGACGATTGGTCGACAATTAGTCATAGATAACAGTACCGTGAAATAACTCCCAAATGAAACAACTCTGAATGAAATTTTTGTTGGGTTTTATTTAATTATACCCTACACCACCATAGTGGGGAGGGTATAATGGATTTGTGCAGATGTTTGTAACGCCCAAAAATATTAGTCTAACACCCACCTTAAAGTATACCGATCGACTCAGAATCACTTCCTGAGTCGATTAAACGATGTCCGTCCGTCCGTCCGTCCGTCCGTCTGGCTGGCTGGTTGGCTGTCCATGTAAAGCTTGTGCGCAGAGTACAGGTCGCAATTTTGAATATATTTCGATAAAATTTGCTACATATAATTTTTTCTGCCCAAGGACGATCCCTATTGAAACTGGCTGAAATCGGTCCATTATTTGACCTAGCCCCCATACAAATGTCCTCCCGAAAGTGGATTTTATCCGTCACAAATGTTTAATTTATATAGGTATCTACACAAGTTTTTGTCCAAATAAGTTTTATATATAGGAAATTCATGTCACCAAATTTTATGATGATCGGTCCATAATTAGTCATAGCTCCCATATAAGGCCTGCTTCCGATAATCACTTTAACGAGCATAAATCTCCTACAAATGTTGGTATACACATAAAATTCAACATAAATAACTTTCATATAAACATTAATCACGTGACCAAATTTCGTGGTGATCGGTCAATAATTTGTCATAGCTCCCATATAAATCCCACTTCCGAAAATCGCTCACGAACATAAATTATTGAAATTTTGAAAGAAAAATGTTTTTGCTCATTTACTTAGTGTAGGGTATTATCTGGTCGGGCTTGACCGACCATACTTTCTTACTTGTTTTACTTTGGGAATTAGGAGTAATTTCACTGTATTGGGAGTTATTTAATTTTTGTAATTTTTGAAGTGTATTAAAAACTGGCTTCTCATACTATAAACTTTTTGAATTGCCGGGCGCTAAGGTTTTCTCCTCTGGGGTGTATAAAAAAACTGGCTTCGTTCAGAAAAGTTGTTTGCATTGTCGTAACGATTTCTTACTCTAGTGCTAAATGAAAATCTGCTTTCTGAAATATTATAAAACCTTTCTACAATGAAAGAAATATTTTCTGAGCGAAACCAGATTTTGATACAGTTTTTGGTACACCCCAGAGGAGGAAACTTTTGCGCTAGGCCATAGGCCCGCAATGCAAAAAAAGATTGGTGAGCGCAGAATAATTCCACCTTTGTAGTTCTTTATTTCATTGGGAGTTAGATTACATAAGTAAATTGCTACGGATTGGGAATTATTTCATTTCTATTAGGATTTATTTCAAAACCGCTGATTATTGGTAGTTATTTAATTTTTCAAGTTTGGGAATTATTTAATTTTTGATGGTATTTAGTTCATTGGGAGTTATTTTATTTGGGAGTTATTTCACGATACCATAGCTCCTATAATAGGTCCACTTCCGAAAATCACTTTATCGAGCATAAATATCCTAAAAAATTTTGGTATTCAAATCAGATTCAATACAAATAAGTTTCACATCAGTTTATAAACAGTTCATAATCATATACTCTGTGTAGAGTATCATATGGCCGACTATACTTTCTTACTTGTTTTGTATTCTATATAGTCAATGTAAGAGTTCTAAAACATATGGCATTTTATTACTAAAAGTTTATCTATTACAATCACAAACAAAAAAAAAAAAAAAAAAGCAAGAAAAGAAAAATAACAAATACAAATTGTTTGCCAAATCATGCGAACATCGACATCCTGTGTAAGTACCAAACCCTTCCGCACTCACAGAATTTAAAAGCCTAACAGTGCTCTTCTTTAGATACTGTCAGAAATCCTTTAGGCATTGAGCAACCTCAGAAAAAAATACAACAAAAAAATTGTATACCTTGTACTAAAGATTCAATAAAATCTACTTGTTTTTTATTGGAATTTAGTTATTTATATTGACTGTTATTTTTTACTACAAAAAGTTTAAATTGAAATAAAATGGCTTTCAAAATATTGAAATACTTTCAGTTTTATGTTTTGTTGTTGTTCTTTCAATGCATAAGGTCACGGTGTTCTAGTTTAAATGTATATACATAGTTTAAATTGTGTAAAGTTTGTTAAAGTAGAAGTGTATAAATGCTTTAAGATTCATTAAAAATTTATCTAGTTGATGTGAGTAATTATTGGGTAGAATAGTTAAAATGTATCTCTTAAATATATTTTATAGTTTATTGATTATTATAACAAAGTATTTATTTATTATGAACATTGTTGCCGATTATGCTGTTGTAGTCTGGATTGATGAAGTATGCAGAAGTGTAAAATTAGTTAATGATAAGAAAGTTTTATTTTATTTATCTAGGAATTATGTAGTTAATGGAATTGCCTTTTATATCCTTTACCAAGAATATTTAGAGTTGTTAGTCCGTTTGTAAGTCTACAATATTCAGTTTTTACCCTTTAAAAAGGTAAATATTCTGAATCTTTGTTAACAACTGTGTTTTTGGAAATAAATATGAACATTCTAGAATGGAAAATGTTCATTGTTTTCCGTGCCCAAGGTTTGAGGCCTTATACACAGTCCCTGATAAACTCGTCTGTACCACTGATATAGCCTATAGACCGTTCATAGGCAAAAGGAGAAATTTAATTTGTGTGCATGTATGGGTAAAAAAATAAAATATCCCCAACATACCTGCTTCGTTGAATGCTGTCAAGCAACTGAATGAAATATTTGTATTTTTATACCCTTCACCTTCGTGAGAAGGGTATATATAAGTTTGTCATTCCGTTTGTAATTTCCACATAAAGTAATTTCCTATAAAGTATATATATTCTCGATCCTTATAGATAGCGGAGTCGATTAAGCCATGTCCGTCTGTCTGTCTGTCTGTCTGTTGAAATCAACTTTCCGAAGCCCCCAAATAACCAACATACACGAATCATACATCAATATCTCCGGAATTCTTCCGACTCGGTTGCTATTTAAAATCGAGAAAATCGATCCACAAATGGCTGAGATATAAGGAAAAAACCAGGACAACCTCGATTTTTTACCTATTTTTTACCTATATCTGGATTACTAAGTCATTAATATAGACAATATGGATATCTAATGATAGATATTTCAAAGACGTTTGCAACGCCGTATATAAGACCATAGTAAGTTGGACCTACAATGGGTAAAAATCGGGAAAAAATGTTTAACCCGAATTTTTTTTTCACCAAAATTTTTTTTCGCTAAATATTAAAAACAAATTTAAAATTAAAAAAAAAAAAATTTAAAAATTTAAAAAAAAAAATTAAAAAAATTTTTTCCAAAAAATGAAAAAAAAACAACTGGAAAAAAATAAATTTTGATTACCTAAAAATATTTAAAATTTATATTTTGAAGTGTAGTTTGGGGAAGGGTTTATAAGATTCGGCCCAGCCGAATATATCTCTCTTACTTGTTTACGCTCTTTTTGTGTGTTTTGTTTACAATCGTGTTCTGTACGTGTAAATTCACAATCTTGTGCATTTGTATTGTAAATTTATGCAATGGTGTGTTTGTGTATATTTTGTTAGTGTAAAGTAAAAATACAATGCGTATACAATGATGCAATACCACTTGCACAAGATTGTGAAATCCGCTAATATGAACGCGCATCACTGCTATAGACCCAGGCGAAGTTATTGAGACAAATGTGTGCTTACTATTTTTAATGACTTGTTAGGGCATATTTTAATAATATTTAATGTTAAATCTGGAAAAACATGTCGATAAGTATGGAGTTTTAAAAGTCTATTAGATTTTCCTGTAATTAGTATTAACGTATAAAACAGTTTGGGACAACTTCAAATAAATTTAATGTAGTTTCTTAACACAATTTCTAAAAATTTTACGTAACCTTAGTTTATTTGGACCAGCTGTTATAAAAAAATTGGAGTATGGTGGGTGAAAATTTTGAAAATTTATTTTTCAAATGCGAATATCTCCTTAGCTATAAGATATAATTCATAAAAACGACGAGGTTTTTTGTAGTGCTCGACGGAGATTCCATATATGTAATTTTTTTGAAATCACAACACAAACGATTAAATAGGATCATTTTAAATATTTAACGCTCCTGGTGGGCCCATGACCGAACTAACCATTTGGAAGTTACAGATTTATTTCCCTCTTTTTTTTCTATATCACTGTGCGCTGGTCAGATCATTAAAATTTGTAAAGCACCTTGCATTGCAATTAGGGTTTTTAATTTGTTATTGTTTGATTCTTGTTATTAAATTATTTCTGTTATTTTCTTAAACAAATAAATTGCAGACTCAATAAAAAAGATACAGAAAAAAATGAAGAGAATAAACGAAATTAGTTTTATTTTCTCACGGGAAAAATTAAATTCCTCAAATGAGTTTTATTTTATGACTGCTAATTTAAACTCTCTTTTTAAGAGTTTCAACCGAACTTTTATTTTTTCGTTGAAAAATAACTGTGGAGTTGAGATCGTTTTGAACTCGCTCGTAATTGTCATTACCCATTAATGGCAATCGTCCTTTTTTCGCTACCATCGAGGGTTACGGTTTCTCTAAGTTTTTCACATTAACAACATGTATTCGTGTTGGTTATAATTTATAACCTACTAGCTTGACCCGGTGCGCTTCGCTACCCCTGTCGTAGTAAAAATTGGTTCAGCCGTTTAGTAATTATTGTTTAAGAACTAAAGGTACCAATTTTACAAGTTTTTCCCCCTGTTTATCCCTTTCTGGTAAAAGTTTTGAAAAAAATTATAGCCTATTGACACTTCCAAGTAAGGATCTATATACGTTCCAAATTTCAATAAAATCGATTTAGCTGTTTAGGCGTGATGCTCAAACAAACCAACAAATAAACAAACAAACAAACTTACAAAGACATTTTTATATTTATATGGATATATGGATAATAAGGTCAAATTTGTTTTACATTTATGTTTTCCTGTTTTATATGAAAACATACTTTTAAAATTCTGCATAATTCGGTTAAATATTATGAAATTGATCTGTACCTATAATAATTGAGTAGCTATTCTTTAAAGGATTAAAGTTACATATTAAAAATACTTAATTCTGCAAAAAACTTCAATGCCAAACATTATGTCGAAATTAGCAGGTAATCTCAGATGTCTCTGCATATTTTTATACACACCATTGAAAGTGATGGGTGTATATGGATTTTGTCATTCCGTTAGTAACACAGCAAAATATTTGTCGCAGACCCACCCACATAATATCCAAGACGATCTAGCTATGTCCGTCCGTCTGTCTGTCTGATGAAAATACGATAGGGCCCACATGGAAGGAGCTAGCTTGCTGAAATTTTCGCAAATACTTTTTGTTGATAAGGTTTATTTGGTATTGACAATTAGCCTAATAAAATCCTAATCCTAATAAAATTTATTGAACAAATTAGTTTTAAGTGCTCCAAAATTATGTATACTGTAAAGTATGGCGAACATCGGGCAACATTTGTCCCTAGTCCCCAATGCAAGGCCCCCCTCAGAAAATGACTTCAACATTTATAATTGTTTTATAATAATTAATATAGTGACGGAATTTTTACGTAAACAAGATTTATCTGAACCTATATCTTTCTACCAACTTTTGTAAGGATTGGTCCATAATAGACCCTACCCCCTATTGGTCCATAATAGACCCTACCCCCCTATATTAGTAAAATATTTTATTGTCAATAAATAATTTATATTTAATGGTATTACCATAAATTTCGAGATAAGTCATTTAAAGTTTTAAGTCTTTAATCTCTTTATCAAATTGTGTACAGTTCGGACCATAACTGATTAAATTTATGGAAATTGCATTTGCATTATGAATGCACTTTTAAATTAAAATATTACATTTTAGTTAATAAATTTAAAGAGGTCATAATAACCTTTCATATCGCTCTTGAATCAACAAAATTCGAATACAGTTTTATAATATATGAATAGATAAACTTAAAAAAAAAAAAAATAGAAATGCCTAAATATATATATGTGTGCCAAAAATTAACAAATTCTGAAATAGTTTTCATTGTACTGTCACTCACTTTATAACCACTATAGTACCATCAATACGCTTTTGTACGCAAGGGGTAGAAAAAATTCAACATTATGTTAGCGAAAATAAAGCGATTTAAGATTGAGAATTCAATGTCAATTTCTTTGAACTTAATACAACATCAGATTCCTTTATTGCTCTGGATTCACTTCACTCACTTGTGTAGTACGTGCATTTGCTTATTTTCACACAATCTTGTATTTCTCAAACACAGTCAGTCACTCTCACTTCGAATCGGTTGTTTATCCCAGCAGTTCTAGGAGTCTGTCCCGAAATTGTGGTGTTAGCTATCATTAAGGGTGAATACTAATTACATAAATTGCTACGTGTTTTAACAAGTGTGTGCCCTAAGCAGTGTTCTAATATGTACGGGTGCTAATTGAACTTAAATATTCAGATAAAAACACATAGACAGTCCAATAACCGATTGCTTGTAAAGAAACGTTCCTCCGACAACTCTCCAATAGATTACTTCTAGTAGCTAATATACATAATTTCTAAAGTGGAGTACAAAGTAAGCGTTTAAAGTGACTACAGTCTAGGTTACTAAGATATACTAAAGTGGCAATTGACCTCTCGCTAACCAATTGACTTCTCTCTTCTTTATAAAGAGCACATACGTTTTAAATGATCCAAAATATATATACTGGAGTCAGCCAAGTTATAAGTTATCAGGCATTATTGAAAATTACTGTATATCAAGGATACATTGACTGCCTGTAAATTGCTGGGTTATTTGTATGACTGAGTGATTGTGTATATGTCTGACTATTGGTATTTTCTCTATAGGTTTCTTAAGTGTTTTGTCACTTAAACCAATTGACATTTTCTGTTGATTTAATGAATTGATATTTCAATTGATTACTACGCTCTATATCTCAGAGTGTGTATATGTTTTTGGACGTGTTTAAAGGAGATGATTCTTGAGAAATTGTAACAACTCAATAATTCAAATGTAAAAAAGCAAAACAATTAACACTAAATTCGAAGACTTAATTACCACTTTGGTTGTACTTTAAGGCTTTGAAAGACAATGTCTTTTCATAAATGACATCAAGAGAAACTAAGTACTGTACTTTTGCCAAGAATAAGTTAAAAATTTATCAAGTTGTTTTCAAAATGTGTATATATTAAGTGTTTTAAGAGTACGTAGAGTTTATTTTAATTAAAATTATTAATACTGTAATATGAAGCTGGCACACAATAATTGTAAATAATTTGAATTATTTTTTTTTTTTTTTTCAGAAAGATCTTTATCAACAAACTTAACTGGTAAGCTAATTATATATATACCTTAAACAAATTTCAAAACTACTCTCTCATAAATATTAAGTACAAATTGGTGATGGTTTTTTTTTATTTTAAAGTTGTTTGAAATTACCCAATAAACAAATTCAACTTAAATGATTTAAATAAAATTCAGAAAAGTTGAAACATTTCAAAATCCTTTAGCAATATAGATTAGAAGGGGGACCAAAAACATTTATTAATATATGACCATATTTTATTGACTTTATAATTTAATTATTTAAACAAACAAAACTAAGTTAATTAATTTTAATTCCGCATAACTAAACAAACATGAGAACGAAAAATTTGTAACATACATATATGTTAATATAAATTAAACCACTAAACTTACAGTTTGAATCTTTTTTTTTTTTTTGATTGCAAATATTGTAACAATTTACAAAAAAATATATTTTTATAGTTCTAATCACTAATGATGGAATTTTGAACTTTTTACTAAAACCCTTCTATTATGGTTTTTATAGTGCTTTATGTCAATTTGTTCGAATAGGTTGTCCATCTCCGTTTAAAATCTACCACTTTTTTGGACATTTTTGTTGTGCTCTTCAATTCTCTTTTAACAAGAGCCCAATATCTCTCCTCTGTACTCAACTCCAGGCAGTTTGGAGGAATTGCCTCTCTTATTGTTCTTGTACCACTCAAGACCTTTCTTACCATAGTGACAGATGCCAAATCAGGCCAAAAATAAGTGGACACATTAAGAAGTCTTATGAATAGTCCTAAACTTTTCTTCAACATTTCTTTGACCATCTGCAACATAAACAAATTGAACCAGAAGCTGCGAAAAATTTTCCATACGTACATTTCGTCATCCATTATGCAGCAGCTATATATTTTTTTTAAAAAATTTGACTTCAATTTCCGAGCTCTGTCTTTGGCCTCTAAATTTTTAGCAGAGTTCCTGTCAGGAACTTTTTGAGCCTTGTATGCTTTTAAACCTTCATTGGCTTTAACTTTTCGTACCAAATAGTCCGAGTACTGACCTTACCGGGCTGCTTTCCTACCGGAGGTGTTGGGAGCTCTTTTGAAAATGCTTTCTATTTTTTTGGCTTAATAAACATCATAAGGACCATTCCTTCTCCCGGTACTGTTTAATAGCATTGGAAACAGATTGACGGCAGACCTTTGAATGCTTGGGCAACTTTTTGTAGGACAAAGTTGGGTTTTGTTGAAAATATTTAATAATTTTAGTACGAACTTTTTTCTGGTCACTCATTTTAATCAGATTAACAACAAATGAACATAATTGACATTAAACATAATAACTGACATGCTTTACAAAGGTAACCTGATAAAAAATATCAAATAATATTTGGGTTAAAAGTTTTAATGAAAAACGTGTGTTAAGAATTTTACAATCTCAGTCCTTATATGAAATATATCAAAAGGAAGTTCATTGTGGGAATCATTAAATGATTTTTTCTTTAAATTTGTTCAACACTTACTGATCGAGACGTTCATCGAGGATGATTTGGATTTGGCTACCATAGAATAATACCGGGCGAAACCACCCCACCAGGCATCTGGCGTATGAGCCCCAGGGGAAATTCTGTACATTAATATAATTTTTGTTAACACTTCTAATTATGTTAGAAAAACAATCACTGTCCCTTTTTGTGCACTATTTTACTGATGTTCTAAGACCATAAAATATAGTTTTTGAATAAAAAAATTAAAAAAGTTGAAACAAAAAATAGTTACACCAAAATATTTGCGGGAATTTTAGAAAAACAATTAATTATGTTTGTCTCTGATCATATGTTAAATGAAACTGTCAAACTTTGAGGGATGGTACATGATCGACAAACGAAAACAAAAATTAGTAATGGAACAACATTTATTGCTCTGTTTTCAAGTTAACCGGTGTTGCCAGATGTGCCCCTATGGCGAATGGTCCCCTTTCTACCCTACATAAATATATTACAGTTTTTTTTATGATACAAACGCCATTTTGTAGTTGCATACGCCTATACTTATATACATATGTTTGTCTGCCATTCGTTAATAGAATGAAATGTTTGAAAATATTAAGAAAAATTTAATATTAATATGCATTAGAAATATACAATCACGATAATTTTCCTTCATATTGCATACAAAACACGCGATTTAATTTTATGAAATATTAAGGCATATTTTTGAAGTTATACAAGTATATTTTGGTTTATAAAATTGCAATTCCTTAAAATATTTGAACACCCACCGGATTTTGGTATTAAGCAAATTATAGCTTTTATTTGCTGCTAACTTTGACGATCTCCATACAGCTCCGTATTTGTCTGAAAGCAAAGTGTGTTGGGAGATAAATACTGCTGTAAATGATTAAGATTTTTATTTATTTTTTTTCAACATTAATATTGAGTCTAATTATTGATTCCGTTCCGCGATTGCGGAAAGCATTTTTTGTGCGGAAACAAAATTTGCAATTATTCATTCCGTTTCTGCAGTATCTTTCCCTTGTGGCGGTATCAACTCTACCTTGACGGTATTGCCATATTATTGATTCCGTAATGTAGATATATTTCTCCATTTTGCTTACGCTCAAATTTTATATCGAAAAGCTAACGGAAAGAACAAAAATGTAAGGAATTGTAAAATTTTTAAGAAAAATTGTTTTAGTTTAATTATTTTGATTTTTTTAAATAGTTTTACAGAAATAAAAGAGAAAAATACACAAATAAATTGCAAATAGAAGCAATGGTTGATCTGATGAAAAAAAATTAAGACATTGCTTGTGGTTTTACTCAACGCGCTCCAGCAGAAGTAAAAAAATTCTGAGAAGATTTAGCAATAATTTTAACATGAGTACCATCGACAGCCATTGTCACATTTGGAATACCATATTTTTCATAGAAAGTCATTTTCGCTATTCTTTCTTCATCTCCATTCATGCTCATGGATATCCATTTACTGCACAACAAATTTTGCTTGTTCAAAAACTCATCCAGCACTTTACAAAACGTTGATTTGGCTATATTGATATTAAAATTCTTACCGACACTATGCTGATAGCTGCCTTCTGCAAAAAACCTTTTTTACCATCAGCTGACACAAAATCAACTCGTAATTAATTAAAACAGGGATGTTAAATTTACTTCGCGGAAAATGTATACCGCATGAATGAATAATTGCAATTTGCATATCGATCGATATTTCCTTCCACAAAATTTTCCTTTCCGTGCGGAATCAATAATACCACCCATTATGTATATTTTGCAGATATTTTACAATGTTCTCATATCAAGTCTTTTATTAAAAAAAAATATGAAAACATATTTTGTAATGCCCATTTGATTTTGGAGGTGTTATTTAAACAGAAATAGTATTTACGCAGTATTATAATAGTGACGAAAAGAAAAATTTATATTCATACAATATTTAAAGTTCTCCAGAATTTCGAAATTCTTTTTAGTTAAGTTTTATGTAGGTGTGCAGCGGACCCTGCAGCAGACGTGCAACATAGCTAATCTGTTGATATTGCCTAATCCTCTTCGGAATCCAATGACCGTCCATGCGCGGATTAATGCCGCATCCTACACGAGGTGCCTCTGTGTTTTTAAATAACAGAACATGGCGGATCTAGAGCGGACGCTCGATAAAAGCCCGTAATTCCGGATGTAATCTGTACCGTGTCCATGGAATGAATGGCACTACGTTAGTGTGTCTCCTAACGGTGGCCTCCGGACAAGGGCGTTGTCCGGTTGTATTTTTGCCCATCAGCAACAAGGGGCTCTGTTGCATGATGTTCTGTTCTTACCCCATTAATTTTTATCTTTTCAGATGGACAATAAATTAAACAAAAAGACAAATTTAGAAAAATCAGAACAGGTCGCTATGGACCTAACTGAACCCGTAGAAGGATCTCATGTCGCGTGTAATGCCGGGTGATCTGGTTGGGCACATGCGCATTCTAGGCATCTTTGAAAATTATCCTAGTATCGCAATATCGGACTATATGTCACCAACTCTGGTGTTAAATAGGAAGTTTAGTGTCCTTATACCTGAAAGGGACGAGTTGTTAAATCAGACATGGTGGCAAAATAATGCCGATCAAGTATGGTTTACTGATGGCTCCTAACAGGCTAATGGTGACACTGGGGCTGGTATCTATGGTCCCAATATCTATGTATCCCAATGGGTATATTCCTATCAATATTTCAGGCAGAGATTTACACCATCCTTATATGCTCCTTTGAATGCTTGAGAAGGAGATTAAGGAATGATAGGATATTTATTATGTTTGACAGTCAGGCTGCTCTTAGAGCATTATCATCATATGAAGTGAGGTCTGGAGTTGTTATGAACTGCTGGACATCCTTGAATGAACTTGGAGCACACAATGAACTTACATTGTACTGGGTACCTGGTCATGAAGGGCACGCTGGCTGGACGCTCTTTTATAGGCCCTGAACCGTTCTTTGGCATCCCACGTGGATACACTATGGAAAGTATTCGTTCTTGGGTTGAATCGAAATTTACCCAATTTTGAGATAATTTACCAGGACTAAGACAGTCCATACGATTCATCACCCTATCCAGACGTAGATCCCAGTCGTTGCTTTCGCTCCGAAAGAGTGACTTGAGGATACTTACTGGATTTTTCACCGGACACTGTGGTTTGAGATATCACCAATTTATGTTAGGTAACGTTGATAATGAACAGTGCAGGTTTTGTGGACTTCATGCCGAAACCGCTGAACATGTTCTATGCGACTGCCCAATGCTGGCAATATGTAGAACTAAATGGTTCGGAAGGGCCTTAATGGCCCCGAGGGACATAATTGATCTCTCACCAAATAGAATATTTGGCTTTATACGAAGCCTAAATCTGTTAGGATGAGGAAAAAAAAATGTAAGGCTGCACAAAAGATCCTTTGGGTCGTAGTGCGTAAAGCTTCACTAATAATAATATGTAGGTGTGTAGTTCGCATTTTTTAAAAGATTCGTGCAAAATATCTAAGATAAAACCGTTCATAAGTTTAGAACTGTTAGTCGGATTTTAACAGTTTTGAACTCAAATTAAAGCTATGTTTTTTTTAGTAATCCGTTGCTCTTAAAACAGGATAAGACATAGAAAATCGTGCTTGAACAAAGGAAAATCTACGATTCATTAGCTTTAATATCCGACTAACAGTTCAAAACTTTTCTATTCAGAAATGTGAACTTCAAACCTACATAAAAACCAAACTGAAGCGAATTTCGGAATTCCGGAGAACTTAAAATTTTGTTGAAGATCATATTTTAATTATATTGATAGACATTTTTCTTTTCGTCCCTGTTTTTATACAGAGTAAACATTAACCTTCAAATTTATTAAAACAAATTTATAGTCACGTGTTAAAATTAAGCCGTCTGTCTGTCTGTAAAAAATACATAAATGCATCTGCAAGCTTCAGAGACGTTGTGCAACTATATATCGTTATCTTATCAGCCTCATTTTTTGCAAAAAAAATAATTTCACTCCAACATTATTTATAGGCTATAAATATGTCCAAAGTTTAACGGAAGTAATTAATGTTGGATGGAACTTAACTTCGGCTGTGCCGAATCTTTTATACCCACAATCAATATGTAACAAAATATTTGTTTGATGTAGTGGTTATATGGGGGTCAATAACGGACCGATCATCACAAAAGTTGGTAGACAAATTTAGGTTCATATGAAACTTGTTTATGTCCAATTTCATCTTGATATTAATTATTTATTATTAAATAATTATGAATGTTCAAGTAATTTTCTTAAAAGGATCTTATATGGGGACTAGGGACAAATACTGCCCAATGTTTGCAATATTTTGCAATATAATTTCAAAGTACTTGTAATTAATTTGTGCTAAATTTTATGAGGATTACCTCATAATCAACATATATATGACTGCACAAACAAACCCTCCATCTTTTTTGATGTTGGGTATAAAAACTGTGAGTACAGAATACTTGCAATCTGAATTCAGTTTGAACGATAAAATTCCACAATGATTTCATTACCCAAAAATGATACAGTAAATTTTCAATTGTCCCATTTTTCTATGGTTGTACAGAAATCGGCAACCATATTTCAAACTCATCAATTTAATATTCAGCATTTATATGTTCATTGTAGCCTGTTCATTCATTAATTAATTAATTGCATACACCATACATGCGTAAATATTTATTAATTAATTATAAAACTAAATGGTTTATTATTAATTATTCACAATAAATACAACAGCATCGAAAACTTGTTGCATGATATAAACATTTCAATAGTGCCATAAAAAGATGAAAGCTTTAATTAAAGTATATTATTAAATGTACAATCAATTAATGAGAAAAATTGTTTTAATTCTAAAGTCATTAAGAGACAAAATAATACATTTTGATTTTATTTGTTTTGTTTTCTTTTGACTTTAATCTGTAAACTGCCAAACAAAATATAGCTGCAACAAAAATGTTGTTTAATCAAATTCTTTGTAGATACATGTATAAATTAAAGTCATAAAAATGTTTATGTAAAATAATTTTCAATAAAAAAAGTTTTGTGTGTCTGTATAGGAATGCACCCAATTTATACCTTACATGGCATCCACAACCAGAATAACGCCTGTTACAACAATAACATCGACAATAGCAACAATATTTGTAATGTTAACATGCCAATGTGGCAAGTAAATTAAATATTTTTATTACCAAAGTCAGCATAAAAATAGCATGTGACAAAAAAAACAAAAAAGATTACCAAAGCATATATGGATGTCAGGGGTAGATGTTCCATGCTCCATATAAAGCCAATAATAATTACAAAAATAAAAGAAAAAAAAAGTGAAAACGACAATGTCAACACACACACACATGCTTACAGTTTTTGTTGTTGTATGAAATTCAATAACAAACAGTCATCTAGAGAGACAGACAGACATTCAAATCGGCACTGCCATAATCGTCAATGCCATTCATATCACACATTGCACATTCATCTACACATGAATTGAAAACGTCACAATCCCGAAAAGTACACGACACCTACAAAATTTTATGAAAGTGTTTACGACTCTGACATGCCGCTGCCTGCCACCTTGTAGAAAGAAATGACATGAAATGAATCCTATAACAACATTAATGATGTTATGAATAAAATTCGATGTTTCTTTTTATGCCCTACACCACCTTAGTGGGGAAGTTATTATGGATTTGTGCTGATGTTTTTAACGGCCAAAAATATTATTCTAAGGAGTGAGATCGAAAAATTCTTAATATACATATATGTTAATAAAAACGATACCACTAAACTTACAGTTTTAATTTTTTTTTATTTGATTAAAATTATTATTACAATTTACAAAAAAAAAAAAGTATTTTTATAGTTTTAATCACTAGTGATGAAGTTTTGAACCTTTTTCGGAAACCCTTCCATTAACTTTTGGACACCTTTTTTCTGCTCTTCAATTCTCTTTTAACAAGAGCCCAATATCTCTCCACTGGTCTTAGCTCCGGGCAGTTTGGTGGATTTGCCTATCTTGGTACAAATACCACATTATTGTTCTTGTACCACTCAAAGGCTTGTTTACCATAGTGACAGGATACCAAGTCAGGCCAAAA
This sequence comes from Calliphora vomitoria, assembly GCA_942486065.2. Classification (NCBI taxonomy): domain Eukaryota; kingdom Metazoa; phylum Arthropoda; class Insecta; order Diptera; family Calliphoridae; genus Calliphora; species Calliphora vomitoria. Next base: position 66,352,245 of record OW818029.2, read on the forward strand.
ATAAGTGGACACATTATAAAGTCTTATGAATGGAAGCAGCTTTGTTTGTAAACATTCCTTGATGTAAATTTCGGTATTTATAGAGCACGTTGTAAGAAATGATTAGCTTCTTTTGCCGCAACTGCATATTGCTTGCCATACGAAGAACTTTTTGGGAAATTTTGTCTGCTTTTGGGTCCTAAACTTTTCTTCAACATTCCATCGAAATTTTTTACCAGAAAGTTGCGAAAAATCTGCCAGAACATACGTTTCGTCATCCATTATGCAGCAACAGTATTTTTTTTATAAAATTTGACTTCAATTTCCGTACTCTGTTTTTGGCCTCTAAATTTTTAGCAGCGTTCCTGTCAGGAACTCTTTGAGCCTTGTGTGTTTTTAAACCTGCATTAGCTTTAACCTTTCGTACCAAATAGTCCGAGCACTGAGCTAACCGGGCTGCTTTCCTAGCGGATGTGTTGGTAACTCTTTTGAAAATGCTTTCTATTGATTGGCTTTAGAAGCATCACCATTCCTTCTACTTGAACCATGTTTTCTATCAACGGACAAGTTCTCCCGGTACTGTTTAATAACATTGGAAAAAGTTTGATAGCAGACCTTTGATTGTTTGGCCAACTTTTTGTAGGACCAAGTTGGGTTTTGTTGAAAATATTTAATAATTTTAGTTCGCACTTTTTTCTGGTCTCTCATTTTAATCAGATTAACAACAAATGAACATTATTGACATTAAACATAATAACTGACATGTTTTACAAAGGTAACTTGATAAAAAAAAAAAAATCAAATAATACTTGGGTTAGAAGTTTTAATGAAAAACGTGTGTTAAGAATTTTACGATCTCACTCCTTAATACTTTTCTGTGTCGATTTTTGATAAAATTTGTCACATGTATTAGTTTCGGCTATAGGGCGAAGCCTTCAAAACTGGTAATAATCACACTGCCCAAATAAGAATGTCCTCCCGAAATAGGACTTATCGGTCATAAATACTTCATTTATATAAGGTGGCGCAAAAGTAATCCTCCTATCAAAAAATGGTATAAATTTTGCCGATTATTGGTCAAGTAAACAGTCAGCAATATTCCGCGTTCTGTAGCGTAACATTGTTTATTAACGTGTATTTCGCATGTGTTTACTACACAAATGTCAAAACAGAACTGACATTAGGGGCCAATCGCAAAATTTATAGCATTTTCTGATAGGAGGATTACTTTTGCGCCACCTTGTATATATATATATATGTATATATATACTTAAAAACTAAGGCGTATATTAAATTCGTAATTTTGTTTGTTACAAATGGAAATATTGTTGAGATACTAAACTTTTTAGATACCTTAAGATCTAGTCTTTACTATCTAAGAGACATATTATCTTAGATGTTCTATTAGCCATAGAATGGTAAACAAAAACTAGATTATGCCCCATTTTCTCAATCTCTGGTTATCGAATTTCGTAACGACATACTTCCAATTAATAAAATTTTTGTATGAGCACTGTCGAGAAAAAATAACCAGATATTGAGAAAATGGGGCTATGAATCAAATAACAAAATAATCAGTAATACTTCGTACTACTTACTTGGATAATAGAATTTGGTGTGAATAATTGTGTGGCCTAAAAATATAAACAATTTCTTCTGAATTGTTTTAATGGAGGATATAGAGAATTCGGCTTATTCCTATTGGATGCCGATATTTCATTTGTTGATGAAGGTCTTCTTTGTTTTTGTGCATTAAATTAAAAAATACGTACACCTAATATCTATAGTATTTGAAAACATACAGACTCACATGCTAACACGCCACTACCGCAAATCATTCAAATTAAAAACACTCACTCACACTCATATTTTGCTATAGCACAGCTCAAGATGTATAAAGTACAGAAGATTCCTAAATGAAGTGTCAAATTGTGTGACACTGAAAATAGCTAATTTTATGGTTTCATGTGTACGTTTGTATGTTTGTTCACTGTGACAGCATCAAATAAAGAAGCGCAACAACATAGACAAATTTCTATTTTTAGTTAACACATCTACAAAATTGAGTGACATTTTTATGTGAAGAAATTCAAAGTGTTGTCCAACCCTTATTGCGAGTTCTGTACGATGTAAAAATTACTATAAGTTCCAAAGGAGAGCAAAGATAGTGTTTATTTTTGTCAATTTGCTATATCATTCAAAAGTATGTTCCATAAAAAATTTTCTTACTCGTCTTCTAGCAATTTACGTAGAAAAAGATGTTAAATTTTTGTTCGTCTTAGAGCTGTAATGTAATTTGCACGAAAAAAAAACACTTTTTTTATCCAAAATAATTTTAAAATTAGTTATGCCCATATAATTCGCTCATAAGTGTCCAGCAGTTATTACAATATTTGTATAGCATATAAATTCCTACATTAACTTTAAGTTAATTTTTGCAAACCATTTTCGAGATTCATTCTGATAATCTCGCATCCTTATTCAAGTTGGAATAAAATAATTAAAACGATAATCTATTAATTGCCCATAGTAGGATTTATTGCCCATAGTAGGATGTTATATAACTATCTGTGGAAATGACAGGCATAAGATAGGATTTTATTGACATTCAGTCGGGATAGTCACTTTACTAATTTGATTCCTTAGGTGTTCAAATTTGTATGAACTACTGTCCAAAATCGCGTCTTCTAATCTTATTTTAAAATGTGCATGGACAGATATCGATTTGACTAACAGGTGAAAAAATCACTGTTATTTGACTGAAAATTAACATCATAAATGATTTAATTAGTTTTTGTTTAAACAAATTAGACATCAGTTAAACCCACAGAAAAAATGAACACATCCGTGTACAATTCGGTGTCAATAGCGTATGTGCACAAATCGTACACGAACGGTGTCAATTTGACAACGAAGAAATGACACCATACCATTGCAGATTTGACACCATCCGTTGTCGATTTGTCACCATACCATTGTCGCTTTGATACCGTCCGTTGTTGATTAAACACCACCCTTTTTTAATTTGGAATCGTGCAATCCCTTCCCTTTCCAAATTTACCATAATATTTATGGAGATAAATAAATAGAAACATAAAATACCTTATTTTTCATTAATTTTACATTTATTTAATATAAACACATTATAAAATCATGTTAGAATACTCGTATGTAAACAAGTTGTGAATGGCTATTGTTTACAGGTACTGTTGTACTTCCATATAGTCCCTTTAACAAGCTATCTCCTCATAGATCTTATTGGTATCACTGCATTTATTTTGTTCACTTTTTGCTCACAAAACCTAATTTATTTAGTACTCATTTAATAATTTGTACTTTTGCGTTCTTAATAACAAGTTAATAACAAATGAATACCATTACGTTCGTCGTAATAAAAAGCAACTGGCTTGTTATTCACGGTGAAATGAGTCTTCGCATAATTTGATAACGTTCTGTTGTCAATTCATACCCGTTTGTTTACAAATTGTGAACGTACGGTGTCGAAAAAAGTGACACCGTATGGTGTCAAAATGACACCAACCGTTGTCGATTTTGCAACGCCGTTTTTCCCTCAGTGTATAATTCAACATAACGCCGCTGCGTTTGTATGCGCAGCTATGTGAAATTGTTAACTAAAAATGTTTATTCCACAATCTGAAAGCCTTAATTATCGTGCATTTTCCATTCAATATCTCTATAGAGAAAAAGTTCGGTTAAAGTGTTGGTTTTTAGTTACCGCTTCAAAATATTTAGTTTTGATGTCTTATTATTATTAATCTGTGATTCAGCGAAAAATACAGTATCGCTTAAAACATATTGGATAATTACAAAGAACGTAAAGATTAGAAACAACAAATGCACTCTAAAATAAAAATACATCCTCAGTACTTATTATTAACAACGAAATTTATTTTTACCTATTTCTTATGATATTACTAAACAAATTAAGAAAAAATCATATTGAATTATATAACTGCCACACATGTTTTTGACATAGATCTATTAACGCCCTCCTATTCCAAAAACCCCTTCACATTTGGTTGTTGTTTAGGGACATTGTCATGTTGAAATATCCATTGGTGAGGCATTTTATTATGGGCGTGAAGCACAATCTTCTTCTGTAATATATTTGTATGCACTTGTTTGTCCATTATATCGTTAATTTTGTGTAAAGGTCCTAAGCTTTCACCAGAAAAGAAACCCCACATTTAATGCTTAATTGTTCCAGTACAGTATTTGGTATTTAGTCTATTATTGTCATGTCTTTTAACTCGCTTTCTTATTACATGCTACTAGTAGGGTAACTTCGGGTAATGGACAGTGGTATCATTTATATGGAAAAGCGGTCAAAAATCAATATCTCCACATTTATTAATGTTTGCAAATTTTTAGTAAAAAATATTAACAACTGTAGCCATTTGATCTTCGAAGGGTTAATTTTTGTAATAAAGTATTACAATATGAAAATTCGTTTATTTTAAACAAGAAAATGAATTTTGAGAAATGATCCTTGACTATAAATATATAACTATTGCCGCTTTGGATCTCGGCTACTTTCCTAAGAAATTAATATACAATTTTCAAAAAACCGAAGATTTTCAAAACCGCGATTTCGGTTTTAAAAAATTGAAAACCGATCGGTTTTGGTTTCATTTCGGTTTTGTGATAATTTTTTAAATATTAAGTGCTATAGAAACACATAATATAGCAAAAGTTATACAAATTTAAAATTCAAACTTGACGGGTGTTCAAGAGGATAAAGAAACATTTATTTTAATGGTATTCTTTTAATATATTAAATTAGTTAGCGTATATACATTAAAGTTGGCTAATATGCTTTTTCGTAAAGAAATAATCAAGAATAGGGGACTCAATGGTATTATGATATCAAAAAAGGAGAACTAAACCAAACTAAGGAATACTTTTTCGTTCTACAAAATGGTACTTTTTGAATTTTCTATAATATTGAACTTGAGTGTGGAAAATTGGTACTTATTCTTCTAATGGTACTTCTTATTATAAGCAGAAAATAAAACACATATGATCCTGACCGAGTTAGAATCTAAAAAAGGGAATCACAGATACTTTTTTCCAACCAATAATATATTTTGACTATTTTATAATAAAAACGTAAAAATCTAAAATTGCACACACATGATTCTGAATGAGGTAGAATTCACAAAAAAGGTGACTTTAGTGGTAACTTTCTTTAAAATGTTCTATAATAATCATGATGCATGGAAATACAAAATGTGGGTCTTTATGGTACTTTTTTTTATTCTAATAATACGTTTCGAATGACCTAGAATCCACATTACAATGAATAAATAAACATGAAACTAGAGACATTATATCCTGGAATTAGTATTAATTCAGAAATATTTCTTTCTTCCAATTTGTGGTGGCGAAGCGCACCATAGTTCTCCATACATTTATCGGATATTTGAAAATAACTAAGTCTTTGTTACAAAATAAATAAACAGTCATTTGAAAAAAATATTCGTATAATCAATATTTTTAAATGAGTTTTTGTCTGCGAAAGGTAGCCTGCTACATCATCTGAAGCAATTTTTTAATACAATTAAAAAAATTTAAAGAAATCTTAAGATATTTTTACCGATTTGTTTTTAGAAATATTGGATGAAAAAGTTTGTTTCTCATTTCTAAATTTTAAATTTTTCCACTGACAATAGATTAAAAGTAAAAACCGAAGAATAATTGTCGGTTTCGGTTTTAGGTCTTGAAAAACAGCGGTTTCGGTTACGGTTAAAACCGAAGTGGAAACTCTGGTTAACAGTAATCGCAAAAGAAGGGATGGCATTAAAAGTAGCTAAGAGGATGAACAAAGCTTAGCTTGTAACTTATTATAAAATTTAAGATTTTCTTAAAAAACGTTATTTTGTTTTTTCTCGTTGCTATAAAATGGTATAGAAAAGTGAAAAGGCAATTTTGTGGTCCATTTTTTTGTCACTAGTCATTACAAAATAACATCCAAACAAAAATGTAATTGTAAATGATAACAGTATTAAGGTAACTGTAATCATATATATGTTATTATGCAACCATAATATGATAAAGTTACGATTTGCATGATATTAGAAATTTAAGTAAATAAAGGTTATACCATATTATGTGGATCTCGTATTATGGTTATCGTAATCTGAAAGAAACATATTATTATATAATGATTCATCATGAACATGATTGCCATAAGCATATATTATTTTTTATTACAATCATGTGAATTATGGTTGCCGCGATCATAAAGAATTAATAAATTCTTTAAAAAACTTTGATATAAGTAGTGTTAATATTTCAATTTTTAGTTAGATTTTAATGATTTCTGTAAAATTCGTGAAAAGTAACTTATAACCTATGCACACAATCTGATAAAATAAAATGTTTCAATAAAGTTTCATATTGCACATTCTTTATTCATACTAATTTATGGAGAACTCAAAGTTTAATTACGCTTTGATTAATAAATAGAGCACTAAATTGAAAAAATAAAAAGTTCTTCGACTAACACAAACGCTTTTCAATTTGAAACATAATTTTGTCAATATTAAAAATAAACAAGCAAACATGAAGCCTTAGTTTGGACAGCACTTTTTCAAAAATAAAACTTATAGTGTTTAGTGTTGTATGTATTCAATTCAATATAAATTTAACAATCATTTTGAAACAAAATAAAGGGGGTAAAAACATATGTTTGCATCTATGAATATAAGTAGTTGTATGAGTGTTTGCATGATTGTATGAACTATGTATCTATCTTAATATATTTCATGAATACTTGTATGTATTCATAAGCCATATAAAATTTTATATATGAAATTCATTTGCTGTGAAAAATATCAAATTTTTTATCCAAGTACATGTGTGTAATTAAGTGTGTGTATGTGTAGATGTGTGAGCCTTTATGTTTATTATTGTTGGCAACAGTTTAACATACTGACAACTTTATAATATCCGGTTGTTGAGGTTGTTTACAAACGAGAAGCAACAGATTTATACAAAGGCACACAAATCCCAGCAGTTCTGGGAGACTCTGCCGAACTAGTGATTTTACCTATCACTTAGGGTGCCAACTACATAGTTACATAAGTAGTTACGTGACTAGTTAACAGTTAAGCAATTAACAAGTAGTGAATGTATCCCTTATAACCAGTAATTGTCACTATATTTTGGGTTAATTGACACATATGAGCCTTTTGTAGCTCTCTGCGCTACAAAAGGTTACTTTATACATCCTATATAATCTAGCGTGAAGTCAATTGTCACTTTAGTGTCTCTTAGTAACCTAGATTGTAGTCCCTTTAAACGTTTATTTTGTACTGTACTTTAGAAAGTAGTTATTTTACCCATCAAAAGTAATCTATTGTAGAGTTGTCGGATTAAGGTTTGTTTTCAAGCTATCGATTATTGGGCTGTTTATGAGGTGTGTTTTTAACTGACTATTTAAGGTCAATTAGCACCCGTACATGTAAAAATTACTTGTAGGTGATCAAGTAACCAGCTAGGTGGCTAGTAAGGTAACTGACTCTATGTAACCGGTATGTGAATATAATTCATGATAAAGTCACGTAGCTGATTAAATGATAAAGTTACTAGTTTGGGACAGTCTCCTAGAGCTACTGGGATACGTACATACATAGATAGATATGCATATATCTATATTATATGCTCAAACAATTTTCATGTTCATACATACTACATACAATATTGTCTTGTGGCAACAATTAAAATTTTTTTTTACTTAGGCTTCTTTCGTATTTCTATACGTACTTCAATATAGTTTTGAACAAATATATATATGGGTGAAATCATAAAATATTTCACACTCATTTAACAGCTTAATATCTAATTGAAGTATTCTTTAAGTAATTTTTTACATATTGATTACTTTCTCACATAATTAAAAAAATATTGACCGTTTATCAGTTATTTCTGTAAAGTTGTACCAATTTGTAAGGACTGAGATCGAAAAATTCTTAACATACATATATGTTAATAAAAATTAAACCACTAAACTTACAGTTTTGATTGAAATTATTATTACAATTTACAAAAAAAAAACATATTTATAGTTCTAATCATTTTTGCCTCTCTTGGTACAAATATCACATTATAGTTTTTAACCACTCACGACCTTCCTTACCATAGTGACAGGGTGCCAAATCAGGCCAAAAATAAGTGGACACACTAAGAAGTCTTATGAATGGAAGCATCCTTTTTTGTAAACATTCCTTGATGTAAATTTCGGTATTTAAAGAGCCTTTTGTAACAAATGTTTGGCTTGTTTGGCGCAACTGCATATTGCTTGCCATACCAAGAACTTTTTGGGAAATTTTGTCAGCTTTTGGGTCCTAAACTTTTCTTCAACATTCCCTCGAGTATCAGCAACCTCAAAATTTTGACCCGGAAGCTGGGAAAAATCTGCCAGAACATACGTTTCGTCATCCATTATGCAGCAGGAATATTTTTTTTTTATAAAACTTGACTTCAATTTCCGTGCTCTGTTTTTGGCCTCTAAATTTTTAGCAGCGTTCGTGTCATGAATTTTTTGAGCCTTGTATGCTTTTGAACCTGCATTGATTTTAACTTTTCGTATCAAATAGTCCGAGCACTGAGCTAACCGGGCTGGCTTCCTACGGGATGTGTTGGGAGCTCTTTTGAAAATGCTTTCTATTTTTTTGGTTTTAGAAACATCATGTGGACCATTCCTTCTACCTGAACCAGGTTTTCTATCAACGGACAAGTTCTCCCGGTACTGTTTAATAACATTGGAAACAGTTTGACGGCAGACCTTTGAATGTTTGGCCAAATTTTCGTAGGACCGAGTTGGGTTTTGTTGAAAATATTTAATAATTTTAGTACGCACTTTTTTCTGGTCACTCATTTTAATCAGATTAACAACAAATGAACATAATTGATTAAACATAATGACTGACATGCTTTACAAAGATAAAAAAATCAAGTAATACTTGGTTCAAAAGTTTTAATGAAAGAATTTTTCGATCTCAGTCCTTATATGGCAAATGTAAATTCAGTAAATAATAACAAGTGTAGCATAAGTTAATGCACAAAATATTACGAGCAAAATAATAAATTGCAACATTATTTTTTGTTTTAATATCAGATGACTTCCTTAAACAAAGTAGAAACATGTCAAAGCAAAAAAGCTTCAAAAGCATTACATAACAATTGAATATAAAAACAAAATATTTTTAAACGATAATTCTTCAGGACCACTGTGCATCCTGAAGACTTATCGTTCTCATATAACGACTGGATAAAAATAGAAGGCATTATTTTAGGTCTATGAAATTTAGCACGAAATTCTAAAAAACATTGGCTCAAGAACTCATACCTCCCATATATCATAAAATGCAAAAATTCTGCCATAAGATTCTGAAACTTGATAGTAAATATATCTATATGGTTGTATTTAGGCAAGTATTTTTTCATTAATTGGAGCAAGGACTCTTGTATCAATATTATTAAAAACGCCATAAAATATTTAAAGACTAATACGTTTTAAAACAAGTAAGAAAGTATGTTCGGTCAAGCCCGACCATATAACACCCTACACTAAGTAAATGAGAAAAACGTTTTTCTTTCAAAATTTCAATAATTTACATTCGTGAGCGATTTTCGGAAATGGGCCTTATATGGGAGCTATGACAAATTATGGACCGATCACCATGAAATTTGGTCATGTGATTAATGTCTATATGAAAGTTATTTATGTTGCTTTTTATGTATATACAAACATCTTTGGGAGATTTATGCCCGTTAAAGTGATTATCGGAAGCAGGCCTTATATGGGAGCTATGACTAATTATAGACCGATCATAATGAAATATGGTTTGGAGAAGAACTTGTGTAGATACCTATATAAATTAAACATTTATGACCGATAAAGTCCAATTTCGGGAGGACATTTGTATGGGGGCTAGGTGAAATAATATACCGATTTCAGCCAGTTTAAATAGGCTTGGTCCTCGGGCAGAGAATATGATATATACCAAATTTTATCGAAATATCTTCAAAATTGCGACTTGTACTCTGCGCACAAGGTTTACATGGACAACCAGCCAGCCAGACGGACGGACGGACATCGTTTAATCGACTCAGAAAGTGATACTGAGTCGATCGTTATACTTTAAGGTGGGTGTTAGACTAATATTTTTGGGCGTTACAAACATCTGCACAAATCCAATATACCCTCCCCACTATGGTGGTGTAGAGTATAATAACTGAAATAGAACACTTGCCATAAGTATAGAAATAATCCCACCAAATTTAGTTGAATTCAATAAAAATCGATCTTTTTTTTTCAAAATATATATTCAATTTTAGGTTTGCACTAAAAACCATATTTTTAGCTGTTTTACGCCAAGTACGCGAAATTTAACTGAAAGTTTTAAAAACTGTTTATGAATTTAAAATCCACGGAAATTAACCTCTTTATGGTACTCGACATTTTATATTTTAATATTTAAGGATGTTTGCAGGATTATGCAATAAATTTTTACAAGTTTTACGATTCTGGAAAATGTTGTGCTCATTAACATTTCCAATTAAACAATGAACAAGATATAATGAAATATTAAATAATAAAGAAAAATATTCACTAATCTTCCCCATTTATTTCATCAAAATTTGTATTTTTTAAGTAAATAAATCCAAATTTAAAATCAATTTTAAAAATAAAATATTGTAAAGTGTTTAGAATTTAATGTAAGTTTCAGCCAACCCACCATACAAGCTACAAACTGGGTATTAAAAATTAATTGTATCTTCCTATATATGTATGTATGTTTAGAAAACTTTCAATTTTAGAAATTGTTTACAAAAACTGGTTGATGTCATCTAGTATCATAAAAATGTGTTCCAAAAAATAAGCAGTAAATTTTCTAAGCTTTCAGAAAAATATGCAATTATTTAATAATATTTCCTTAATATTTTTGCCTATGAAACGAAAAAAGTTCGATAACGATTCTAATTTTCGTACCAATCGTAGTATGAGTTGAAGTACGGTTTTGTGATAGACCTTACTACAAATCGTACTATTTCATTTGGAAAAAAATATAATAAAATAACTGACATATACATATGAATAAGCCGTTGAGACACGATACTAATTATAGTACTTATCGTAGCTCCGCCCTCAAAAAATCAAAAATTTTATACTTCGTTCGTACGACAACATGATACACGTTACTAATTTCACACTTGTACGATTTTTCGTACGATTTGTCATAACGTGCATAACTAGCATAATAGATAATGTGTCGTATAGATTGTAATACGTTTTTTTTTTACAAAATTATCTATTTTTTGTTCTAAAATTTTGAGTCAAAATTTTTTAAATTTTTTGATTTCACCCATATACTAAGTACACACATTTGAACAATCATGTAAACGTATAAATGTTTAAATATTTGTTTGCAACTGAAAATACATTTCATTGACACATTTTGTGCATTTTTTCCAAATGTGTATGTTTGTTGTTAGAAAAGATTTTAAAATTTAATATAGAAATTCAATGCCAATGTTACAATTTTTGAAATACATTTTCGAAATACTTGAAATTCATCTACATCTATTTATATATTACACACATTCGCATACATAGGAGTATCTTTCTATATATGTATATGTTGTCAATAAAAAATTGTCAGTGGAACTACTACCATATGTATCCCAACCAACGTAATCTTCTATTGACATTAGCTTGTCATTGAAAATCCACCAGTAGACTTTATCACTACTGACTATGTACCTATTTTCTATACCTATTGACTGCAAAGCATTATAACAAAAAACAAACTATTGACGAGTTCGTTGACAATGTCACCAGAAATACACTAGAACTGTTGTCTCTAACGTATTTCTAAGACGCTTAAAGTAAAGTCGACGACATTTTAACTAGTGCAATTGTTAATAGAGGAAGAGTGTTGACATGGAGACATATGGTCCTAGGCTGACTACAGGGGAGTTTTTAATTACTCATTTGTATTATTAAACTAGCTTAACCCGTTGCGCACCGGTACTCCTATCGTAGTTTCGTATAGGGAACAATGAACTTGAAGAAGTCTCGTCATTTTTCTACCTAGGCAGCATCTTAACAAACACAGGTGGCTCCAGCAAAGATGTAGCATACCGAATTTCAAAAGCTAACCAAGCATTCGGTACACTTCGGTCAGTATGGAAATCATCTGCCATATCCAAGAACACCAAGATCGGTCTCATTAACTCTTGTGTCAAGTCTGTGCTCCTTTATGCATGCGAGACGTGGAATACGACAGAACACGACTTAAACTGCCTACAAGTGTTTGTTAATCGATGTCTCCGAAGAACATCGATACGGAACTCTGGAGAAAAACAAATTTTTGCTTGCAGATATAAGTCTCAATATTTTTCTTCAGCATAATGTTTATTTTTATCGCTCAACTTTTTCTGACTTAAATAATATTTTTCCCTTTTTTATTTCAGATGCATCCTATTCAGTTAGGTCTTCATATCATGATTACAGAGTACTGATTACAAACTATGACATTACGTTAATTTAAAACTCAAATTTTAATTGGTTACTGCCAAAACTTAAAAAACCATATCTATTATTATTGTTTCTATTGCCATACACAATTTAAATTTAAAAAAAAAATTACCTCTTTAAGATTCGTGGATATTTCTGGAATGCGTGACTGTCTAATGATTCGTATAATTTCTTAAAATACAATTATTCTAAAATATATAAAAATTAATTCTTTAAACTTTACAAACACATTGCAAAGCATCAAACTGGCACAAATTACTATTTACATTTTTTATAGACATTTTAATATTCTATGTTTTTTTTCTGAAAGTAATATTTATTGCATTTAAGAAAACATTTTGTTTCAAATTTTAATATTCCATTAGCTGCAACTCTTTTATGTTTCTATGTTATTTCTGTATCAATAGATATTGAACGAAACGAAACAACAACAAAAAAATAAACTATAGATATCATTGGTTTTTCTGACACATTATTCTTATTTTGACATTTTAGACAGTCATCTAGACAGACATTTTCAGTTTTGTATTCGATGTTGTTGGTGTTGCAGAAATAACAAAAAAAAAAAAAAAAAGAATTCACATGTTTACAAGTAACTAAACAGTCTATTACATTCAGACATATGGCTGGCAGACAAACCGACAGACAGTTTCATACGTACTCACTCTCTCTTCTATACACAGCCTCACCACTCACTACTCTAAATAATGTGTCTGATATTGAAATTGACACATTTGATAAGTGATAAACATACGCTGGTTTTGTTTGGTTATTTTTTAATGTAAATTTAAATATGCAGAATCCATCCCACAGTTTACAGAGAACAACAAATTTTCGAATTATTCATCTCAGATTTTAACGAAATTTACCACAGTTATTATTTATTCCAAGTGTTTATAAAATCATAGACCCTTTTCCAGACCCTTTCAGATCCAAAAAGGTCTTAAAATTTTAAAATTTCACAAAAGAGTATACTCATAACTGCATATAACTTTTAAACCATACAAGAAAGGATGCCAAACTCAATTTTATTTAAACGAATGCTTTTGAGTTATAATATCCAAAGGCCTATATCGCAAAATCCAAGTTAAGGAGCTAGCTGGCTGAGATTTTTCACAAATACACCATGTTGACAAGGTTTTTTGGGGCCATATCGAACCATGATTTCACTTAGCCCCTATACAAATGCCCCCTGGAAAACATTTTGAGCAGTGATAAATATGTTGATTATTAGGCAATTATAATTAAATTTTTGTACAAATTAGTTCTAAGTACTCCGAAATTATACTGTAAAGTATGGCAACATTTGTCTTTAGTCCACTTACAAGGTCCCCATCGGAAAATAATTGTTTTATAATAATTAATATCACAATGAAATTGGACATAAACTAGATTTATATGAACTTAAATCTTTCTACAGTATTTTGTGAGGATCGGTCAATAATTGACCATACCCCACATATAACCCCTATATCAGAAAAATATTTTATTGTCACATATTGATGGTGGGTAGACAAGATTCGGCACAGCCGATTATAACACTCTTACTTGTTAAAATGGTTTTCTTTAAAATACATTAATCTACTAAATGTTTTTCTAATCAAACTCTAAAATCATATATCATATACATTTTATATATTTTCCAAGAAGACACAATAATTCATTCAAAGTTTAACATGTTTTTAACCACTTTGTTGAGAGTATTTAAAAGCAAATCACAAAATCTAAATTCATTAACAGCAATAACAAAATTTCAATATTTCCATCCTTCAAGCAACGATTCTAATAAAAAGCTTCCAGATTATACATTGCCCTTTGGCAGCACAGTTGCTTAAGTGTAATTACATTTAGAAAGCATAAAACTTCCAATATTCGTAAAGACAAACAGCAGGCATTCATCCTGTCATCTAGTCATTCATACAACCAGGCCTTCAACATGGCAGGTAGTAACAGTTTAAGCCATTATATTTACAAAATAATTTTAACAGGATTTAATTGAATGTACAAGAAGCATTTACTCGTTTACATTGTATTAGCAATAGTAGCATCATGTTAGCTATTATTCAATATTCCATATTGAAATGCTTGCAGGTATTTTCCCTTAAATACAATAAACAATATTGCCCCAAGACACTCACAATAGAAACAATTGATTTTAGCACTAGCAACAAAATTTTGTTCAGAACTTATAGACAAAGAACAATAAATGAATGGACCCGTAAGGTAGAATACAAACGAAATCCAAATACAACTACGAAATGAACAAACATGACAATAACTGTGGGTTTTGTATTGTACGATAAAGTTGACTCGTGTCAGACAACAAAAAATTAATTAAAAGAAATGTTTATGGCATACAGAAGAATACGCAATGAAGAGAATATCTAATTTTGCAAATTAAAAATATGATACAAATGACCCGTAATAATGATCTGATTGCAAATGATGATGACCAATTTGTTTGTAATTCTGGTCAATAAATAATATGAGTACTTAATGTGTTCATATTACTTTTACTATTTCAATTTGTTCAATAGTATTTGTTTTGAGAAATTTTTTGTGGTTTTTTGTTTGAGTTTTAGTAAAACAGTGAGCGTTCGTTGATCAAAGGTTTTCAGTCTTAAGTCGTTGTTTCCTCTTCGTTGTTGCGTACCACAAGGACACGAGGCAGGTTGTAATTTTTTAGATTACTGTTCCCATCTTCTTTTATTGGCAATGAAATAAAGCTTCTGTATGATTATCCATTTTCCATCATGAACAGATATGCCCATGCCCAAAGTCGATCCGTTTACGCAGTTAGCGGTGACATCAAAGTGTGCAGTTCTTTTTATATACATATACAAAGAGAAAACAGATTTGTGTTCACAACCGAATTTGTCCCCAATCGAATTTTGTCGGTTGCATGTACCATGTCAGCTGATTAACCAAGCAAATTTGATAAATTTTGTTGTTAGAAAGTCTTCTATTTAAAGATACAATGAAACCATAAACATTTATCTATCCGTAAAAAATCTTATGAATAGTTTACTTACCTTCTGTAATACAGAAGATCAAACTTGGACATTGTCCGTTTAGTTTATTCATTAAAAATTCAATACCACACATAAATTGATTGTGTTAACTAATTATACCATTGTAGAAACCTCAATTGGATTACAATAGTCATTTTACACTTGTGAATACAGAAAATCTCTTGAATTTATACATTTTCGATCACTACACTACAAATTTAATTGAATTAATTAAATTTTCATTATTGCAACCGTTTTTTAACCGATCTCTTTTCTGTGTGTATATATAAAAAATTAATGATTGAAATACTTACATGGAAAGTTTGATACTTGTGTAAATGTGCTGAAGTGAAAAATCAAATGGTCAGCGCACAAGTAAAATGACGATCGAAACAACGACTGAAAATATTAAGCACAACATTCCAATTAGAAAGACCGAATGTCATTGTGCACATGAGGCATTACGATTCATGGTCTGACATAACGATTCTAATTATTAAAATTAGTATGGAAATATATAGGAAAATCTAAATGGCATATCTTCGGAACCACTGGGTCGATTTTGTGCAAACTATCTACTATCCGCAACGTACCTGAAATTATATTAGGACTTTCCATTATTTTTTGTGTACTGCTAGTATAGATATAGATTAGCGTATATTGTATATTATTGTGTATTGTAAAAATTTGATTTTTATATGCCCCTACACCCACAGACCGAAAATCAAAAATCTGATTTTACTGTGTTACCCGCTGGACTATTCTGAAGATTTCCTGAAAATCGGTAAAGCCATTTTTGAGTTCTTTCGGAACATACATACATATTAGGGTGATCGGTCCGGTTTTTAATAACCGGTTATAACCGGGTTGCTCACATTTTCTATACTAATGATTCATTAATCCAGATAAATATCAAGAAACGAGGTAGTCTTGGTTTTTTGCTGATATCTCAGCCATTTGTGGGCCGATTTTCGCGATTTTAAATAGCAACCGAACCGGAACTATATCCGATATATTGATGTGTGAATCATTTATGTACGTTATTTGGAATGTTGATTTCAACATACGGACGAACATGCCTTTATAGACTTCGCTATCTGTAACGATCCAAAGTATATACCTTATGGATATACTTTATGGAGTCGCAAATGAAAAATGTAGAAATTATGAATTGAATGACAAATTTATATGTACCAGTACTACTTACTTATGATGAAGCTTATAAAAAAGACAATCAGGGCTATTCCTGTTCTCACTTTCACCATTCACCGTATTTTTGGAAGCATAATTACAAAAGTATTATGTAATTTCCTCAGCATTTCTAATTAGAAATGTTTGCACGTGATTTTTTTTACCTTAATTATATAATTTTAGAAACTTTATTTAATACTAGCTTCGCTACCCCAGCCCTAATAAAAAAATATGTAAGGATTTTATAAAAAAAATAAATAAATATAATTAATATAATTTCTTGTTTGTAATTAATTGCATACTATGCCTATGAATGTATAAAAAATATCATGCGATTTTAAAAAAACTTGATACTTTTCATAAGACTTTCGCTTCGCTATAATTTCTTATGTTTTCATCGTGGTCTTCGACCCATTCTATTTTAAGTCAAACTCCTAAAAATTATGTGAACGCAATTTATAAAAAGTTAGAAAACTCTACATATAACAGTTGTTTAGATATTCGAAAAGAACTATTTACTTAACATGATCTGATACCACCTATTTGCAATAGCACCCGGTTTTACCCCCCTGAAGGTATACTTTTGAAAAGGTCTTTCTAAATACATATTTTTGTGACTATAGTGAGCTAAATTCAACAAAAAAATAAACAAATATTCAATGTATAGATTTCTTGGTAATTATTTGACCTTTTTATTTTATATAATTTGAAGGTAAATCTTTTTAATTAGGCTTAAGTTCATTTATTATAATTAATCTGTATATATTCAAAGAATATCACTGAATACTAAAATTTTTAGACAATTGGCAAATTGGAATGCATTTTCTATATATATAATGAAATATATGAATTTGGCTTCCCATATTCTAATTCCTAATAATAGTAAGTTAAACAGATGGAATTTACAATAGACCTTGACAATAAAGATTGTTGATGATCTTTATTTTTATTTCTTCTTCTAATGGAACTTTTTATTATAATAAATTATTTTACTTATTGTATATACATAATAGTTGGCTGATATGCTTCTGGGTAAAGAAAGAATCAAGGATAGAGGTATTGCAGGTACTTTTTCGAACTAATAGTACTTTTTGAATATTTTAAAACAATGGACCTAGAAACGCGAATTCAAAACGGATAATTAATGTTACTATTTATTTATTTATTGTAAAGGTACTTTTTGAATATTTTATAATAATAAACCTTAAAATTAGGCACAACTGATTCTGAATGAAAGGTGATTATAGTATTACCTTTCTATTGTATTTTCTATAATAATGGACACAGAAATATGAAATTAAACATTCATGATGCTGAGTAGGAATACAAAATGTGGGTACTGTTGGTACTGTTTTTACTCTAATAATACATCCACATTACAATGAATCAAAAAAAATGAAACTAGAGACATGTTTTCCTGAATTATTATTAATTTACAAAGGGAGACTTAATAGTACTATTTCTATATTCCAATTGAGGTGGCGAAGCGCACCGGTCAGATAGTCCTTTATCGGATATTTGAAAATAACTAAGACTTTGTTACAAAAATTTTGCATTATTTAGCCTACATCATCTGAAGCAATTATTGTAATACAATTTAAACAAATCTTAAGATATTATTACCGATTTGTGTTTAGAGATATTAGGTGAAAAAGTATGTTTCTCATTTCTATATTTTGAATTTTTCTAGTGAAAATAGTTTAAAAGTGAAAACCGAAGAATAATTGTCGGTTTCGGTTAAAACCGAATTGGAAACTCTATATTGATACTTCTAAATAACAATCTATCTATGTTCGAAATTTCAATAAAATCGGTTCAGCCGTTTAGTATTTGTTGTTTACGAACTAAAGGTACCAATTTGACTGATTTTCCCCCTGTTTAGCCCTTTCTGAACCAAGTATTGAAAAAAGTTATATCCTATTGACGCTTCCAAGTAAGGATCTATTTACGTTCCAAATTTCAATAAAATCGATTCAGACGTTTAGGCGTGATGCTCAAACAAACAAACAAACAAACAAACAAACAAACAAACAAACAAACAAACAAACAAACAAACAAACAAACAAACAAACAAACAAACAAACAAACAAACAAACAAACAAACAAACAAACAAACAAACAAACAAACAAACAAACAAACAAACAAACAAACAAACAAACAAACAAACAAACAAACAAACAAACAAACAAACAAACAAACAAACAAACAAACAAACAAACAAACAAACAAACAAACAAACAAACAAACAAACAAACAAACAAACAAACAAACAAACAAACAAACAAACAAACAAACAAACAAACAAACAAACAAACAAACAAACAAACAAACAAACAAACAAACAAACAAACAAACAAACAAACAAACAAACAAACAAACAAACAAACAAACAAACAAACAAACAAACAAACAAACAAACAAACAAACAAACAAACAAACAAACAAACAAACAAACAAACAAACAAACAAACAAACAAACAAACAAACAAACAAACAAACAAACAAACAAACAAACAAACAAACAAACAAACAAACAAACAAACAAACAAACAAACAAACAAACAAACAAACAAACAAACAAACAAACAAACAAACAAACAAACAAACAAACAAACAAACTTACAAAGACATTTATATATTCATATAGATATGGATAAATATTGTTGTAATTATGCTTCCAAAAATACGGTGAATGGTGAAAATGAGAACAGGAATAACCCTGAATAGGTCAGTTTAAATATTATTGATAAATTCACTGAAATTTATTGCTGGGGGATAAGCTAGTTCCTAAGCGCATTTCACTGGTTGCTTAGGCATATCGTCAAGTTGAGAATTACAAACTCTCAAGTTTTATTTGTAACGATATCGAAACTGTGACAAAACACCAACAATAAACAGTGATTTAGTTTTTACTTACATTCCCGAAAATAAATTTAAAAAATTACAACATTTTTGTTGCCATTTATTTATTTAAAAAGTATAAACGTGGTTTGTCCATAACAAATCCGAAATAAATAAAGACAAAATACATGATATCTCTGTATTATTTAGAGCATGCATTTCATAGACATTTCCCATTTTCAAACCAACCTACTAGTTACTCTAAGGCCTTTAGTAGTGAGATTCTAGAAAGTAAAACTAAATAATTTATATTAAGTTTGACATAAAACACTAATCTAATGCTAGTCCTCCTTAAGTCTACGATATCTTCCTCTCTCAACATATTTTCAACTGAGTTAACTCAAAACGTCTAAATGCATTTTACAAACGCAAGCATACTCTGCAAACAACCTGCTAAGTTGAAACCAACAAATCTCTGCAAAGACCGTAAATATTTCAAAGGAAACCAAAAATTGTATTGTATTTGTTTGGTGGTTAGTGAAAAGGCACAACCATTTAAAATAAAAATGTATTTAAATAATGAATTAAAATGAAACTTTATTCATTCTCTTACCTTGTTTTAAAGCAATTATGGTCAAAAAATTACAAAAATAGAACTAAAAGTTCTCTTTCTTGTTTATTGTGTTGTGAAAATATGTCTGCATATAAATACTATTCTATATAGTATATAACGAGCAAATGGTTTATAAATTAAGACAGCAACAGTATAAATTAAATTTGTTAAACAGTGTAGTCAGTGCTGTACTCAGATGTTTCATTGGGTCCTTGTATCTTTACGTTGCTATGGTTTATATTCTGTTTTGTATTTCTTTAGCTTTATTTTATGTTTTCTTTACATTTTTTAGCTAATTATAAGCCAAAGAGTTTAATGAGTAAAATAATGAGTTTTGTTTACTTTTCTTTATAAAGGTTTTCGTACTTTTTTCCATTTTCATAAACAAACAACTAGACAGACACATACACTTTTACATATTCAAGAATGTCTGTTTCATATCCTTTAAGGCTGAAATTTGTATTTTTGTTTGCTTTTTTTGATAAAAGTTACACTGTAACTGGTGTGTTGGGTTTGGCAATTTGTGGGTAACAGTATGTTTTTGCCTAGTTTATGTCGGGATCATATTTTTCCAGTTGTGGTATCAAAGTTTAATTTAATTGATAATACAGTCATACAACAGTGGGAAGCAATATATACATAGGTTCTCATGTAGCAATTCTGTTTTGTTGGAGCCAATAAAGTACTTAGAGTTTTTCTCAATCACTTCGTTTTAGTTAAATAACGCCATTCTTAAAGTTACAACTTCAAAACATCATAATTTATCTTGAAACTAACTTTTTAAATTTCTTCTTTAGTTTGAATGAGTTTTATGATTTAAACGGATACAAATTTGAGTTGCAGCAGCTTAAATTCAGGATGGTCCCCAACTAAAGCAAAATAAAGTAACAACACAGGGTATGAAAAAACCTAAAAAGTTGAAAATCATGTTATCACAAAAATTGGCATAACTCGTTAACATATTAATCGATTTTTATTTACTTATGTGTTTTGGAAAGCTACCTTAGTGTGCTTTTCCAACAATATAAACGAAGGGCCACACATTGCAAATATTTGACGAAAAAGACGTAACCATTAAACAAAATATATTTTAATTCTCTTATTTATTTGAAAAACTCCTTTTATTAAGGACAATTCAAAACAAATATTTAGTTTTATTTTATTTAATGCTGTAAGAGTAAACAACGTCAAACAAATAAAGTGGTTACGTCTTTTTCGTCAAATATTTGTCATGTGTGACCCTACCTTAAGAAAGAAAATCAAAATTTGTTGAAAAAAGTTAATTTTAGAAACTTTAACGACATAACACAACTACTTTCCAAGCGATTTTCTTCGAAGTCTCTTGTGTTTGAAATATATCTTTCGAATAAAATATCCGATTATGTCCGAGGTGTCCAACTTTAGAGAGCTATAAAATATGTACCAATCACATATCGGTTTATATGTTTTTAAATGTGCATTTTATGTGAATTTTTACAAAATCATACCAGAATTTTTACAAAATCATACGATAGAAAACTTTAAAACTCTATTTGTGGGTCAACATATTTTGAAATTACCCATACAGCAAAACAAGTTCTTTATGACCTTGTTATTTTATTATAATTATTTCTTTATTTTTAAAGACGCCACGTTTCTTTGGCATAAAAATTGCATTAGACAACGGCCAATGTTCCTTGTTATTGTTATTTAAATATAAAAAATTGCAAGAGCAACAGTAATAATAACATTCATTATAGCTGGATGATACACCACACTAGATGATGTTATGCTGTAAATCTTTACACTCCGGAAATAGAGATTATTTAAATTAAATAGAAATTAATTGAAAGAAAATGTGTTATCCTTAAATTAGGATATTTAAGGACTTACTGGTGGCCAGTGAAATTAGAAGAATAAAGACTTAGCTGTGAAATGAAATATAATGAAATTAATAGTAGAATAGATCTGTTTAAGGGTTTAAAGTTAGCATGAATGAGCATTAGTCTTGATAGTGGAGGTCAGTTTTCACAAATATATACATCGTTTTTTTTTGCTACTATGTGATTAGCAATTGTAGATAATAAAGTTTTTATACCCAAAACCAAAAAAATATTGTCATTGATATGTCCTAGACGGACCTATTGGAATGCAATTTTCTCCAAATATTATCTATGATCAGAAATGTTTGGTATAAAAAACGAAAAATATAGATTCAAAAAAAAAAAAAATTAACAAAATGTCCGTCCAATGTTTAAAAACAATTAAAACTCGATATTGCTAATAGCTATCTTATGTATCCAGAAATGACCAAAATATATGAAAAACTTTGTTCGGTCTTACCAATATACCTACATATGTATTTGGTTTCCAATAACAATTAAATGCATGAAATTTATCACTGATATTTTCTAGAATAAAAAATATACAATTAACCCTTTGACGACCACAGGGACACCGGTGTTCATTTTAATTTTAATTAGTTCGTAAACGTGTATCTTATTACTGTATTTAGATTAAAACAAGTTCGGTTATAGCGTTTATTTTTTATTGTCTTTGAAAATTGACAGTTTTATTTTGATACTGTGTTCAAGAATTGTGCCCAAGTCTTTTTAAGTGTAAAACTAATTTTTTAAATTTTATATTGGGATATATATTAGAACTGGTAAGTTTTGTTATAAAAAGTAATAAAATCATTATTCATGTTCCGTTCGTTGATATGTAGTCCATAAACATGAGTATGTGGAACGAACATTTGCAATTTACGACCAAAATTCCATTAAATCCGATAAAATTTTGTTGGTTTTAATTTCAAAATATTTTTTCTTGGCGCTAACTGATTCAAATAGAAAAAATGATTACTTTTATCCAAATAGTCTTATGGTCGTGAAAGAGTTAACAAAGTAAATGGAAAAAAAAATTAACAAATTACATGTTTCCTTCAGTCCAAAATCCTAACTCTAAACTGTACACTCTTTTCTTTTTAGTTATTAAAACTATACTTAACAAATGACGGCAAATTCAAATCTTGCATGCATTTTGGAATAATCTTTATTATTCATTTCTTTAAGTCCGAAATCTAAATTAAATTGTTCATGATCCTGGACATAATAATCATTTTGGTAATAAA
Organism: Calliphora vomitoria; assembly: GCA_942486065.2. NCBI lineage: Eukaryota > Metazoa > Arthropoda > Insecta > Diptera > Calliphoridae > Calliphora > Calliphora vomitoria. The sequence goes on from OW818029.2 coordinate 66,375,558, forward strand.
TATTTGTATGCATTCTTAAACTTTTTATGATTATTTACATATTTAAATTTTCGCTATCTGAAACACTCAAGTTAGAGACCTTCATGTCCCATCTCATCTCTTTAGATAATTTTTGAACATGATTGTGTTGGCACAGGAACAACTAGTTTCAGATAATGTTCTACCATATATTTATATATCGAGCGAGTATATTCAATATCCTCTATCATAGACTTTCTTGAAAATGAGTTTATGATGCCTAAATATTCAGCAAACAGATTCACATCTGTGATACTTTTTACGATAATTTGAACCAGTAAACAATTTCATGTTTAACTATTAAAATTTAAAACCGCTATTTTACAATATTAGTTGTTAGTAATTTATAATGCATATGGGGCATTTCATGTCAAGTGAACCAACTTTTGCAATCGATGTCTTCTGATCGGGATAAAATTTGCACCATGGTTAGTTCTATTGGATAGTAGGTCGAGAAATTTCTGAGTTAGAGTGGGTAAAAATTTGACATTTTGGCCAGCCGGTGTTTTTTTTCATCCATGTAACTTATTACTTATTGTTCTTAGCAAAATGTGTCCCAAATAGTTTAGATAGCTATTTCTTCAATCTTTCGGGAAAAAAATTTAAAAAAATCAACAAACATTTTTTAGACTGTTTTTCCGAAATCGAAATTTTTTGATTTTTTTTTTTTTTTTTTTCAAAATGGTCCTTTTTTTTCTTAAGAATAAAGATTATATATTTTCCTTGAAGACCTATTTGGTCGCTTAGTGGGATGCGAGTTGGATATCTGTCAAAATAAATGTTTTTTAACTCAAAACATACAATTTTTTTGCAAAATCAAAAACTTTGTTTACTTTTTTTTCCCAAAATGGGCCATTTTTTAATTTTTTGTTTGACTCAAAAGAAAGCTTAGGTCCAATCCTTTAAGAGGTTTTTGGTCGCTTAGTGGGGTGCGAGTGGGATATCTATCAAAATAGATATTTTGTATAATTATTATTTCAATAAAATTTATGTTAAAAATTATACTGATGTTAATAAAATAAATCAAAAAATATATACCAGCTTTAAAATCAACGAAATAGGATTTTTTAAACGGCTGGGTGTGCTTTATGAACTTATTAAACAATAAGGGAAAAACAAAATTTTCATTTTAATCTAGGTTTAAGCAAAGAATACAGATTTATAAATAAATTAGTGTTTCGTGTTCGGTTTTAACCGAAATCGAAATCGAAACCGTTTTCTTTTTATTATTTCTTAACCAAAAAATATATCAAATGGAAATTTAATGGACATTCACAGGAAAGATTTTTTAATCCTGTACAAAAGGTTTTATACAAAAAGTCTTGCCCAATTCGTAGAGCTATGCAATTTTGTAATTCAAGTCAAACCGCACTAATGTTTTTGATAACATCACGCAATCGTATATTTTTGCTAAAATATTCAACTCCTTAGGATCAATTGTTGCAATATTTTTTCTGAACAAAGTGGTAATTACTTCGCAAATATAAAAAAAAACTTTTTACAAAAATGGAATTTTTTTCAATATATTTTTCTTAACATTTTGTCGTAAAAATATCACGTCACACCATGATGGAAATGCGTTTATTTATTGTACACATAGTAAACATTTTAAATAAAATACATTAACTCAAAGAAACGTTGATATACTGAATCAAATCACTGAATAAACATTTTGCACAACATTGGTGAAAAATTGTGGCAGTGACCTAATTGTAAAAATATCCATATACTCAGTCAAGGATTGTAATTAGTAGTCTTGTTTTTACTTATAATTAAAAACAATTTTAAATAATAATCCGAAAATCTATTGAGAATTTTCTAAAACCTTTATAAACATTGTCTCGATTTTTCACTACAGTGTATGTAGCATAACTATTATGATCGCCCCCATACCTATGGAATCATAAAACATAGTCGATTTTCCATTTCTAAAAGGCCGCCCTAATATACATGTTTAAGTATACCAGCAGTTTTAGGAGACAGTCCCGAACTAGTGATTTTACCCATCATTTAGGGTGGGAACTAGTTACTTCAATAGCTACGTGACTAGTTATTTCAACACGTGCTTGTCCTAAGCAGGGGGTCAATTGACCCTTATTGACTACAATGAGACTGCCTAATAGCTGGTCCAAAGTAGTCAACGCATTGGATTTACATACTAGTTAAAAAACGTCAGTTACCTTACTAGCTTCCTAAGTGGTAACTTGATCAGCTACATAACTAGTTATTTTAACATGTACGAGTGCTAATTGACCTCAAATAGTCAGCTAAAAGACATATCATAGGCAGTCCAATAAACGATAGCTTATAAACAAACCTTTCTTCGACAACTCTCCAATGGATTGCTTCTGGTGGTTAAAATAACTACTTTCTAAAGTGCAGTACTAAATAAACGTTTAAAGTGACTTCACTATAGGTTACTAAGAGACACTAAAGTGACTATTGACTTCATGTTATGTTACATGGGATATCAGTATACTTAAGCAAAACTAAAAATTAACTGTATGAGAATTATATCAACACAATTTTTATAAATCAGTTTGAACGCATTACTCACAAAACGTTTGAAGTGACTACACTCCAGATTACTTAGAGACACTTAAGTGACTACTGTCTTCACGCTAGATTACCTGGGATGTATAAAGTAACCATTTGTCTTCTATCTGCACCACAAAGAGCACATACGTGTCAAATGACCAAAATATATAAATTGGAGTCAACCAAGTGGAAAGACATTTGTGACGATTACTGTCTATAAGGGATACATTGACTACTTGCTTAACTGCTGGGATGTTAATTTTCTATTTTGACTTCATTTTCACACATCTATAAATGTATGCCTGTGTATTTGTGTTTTATTTTTACATATATAAAAAACTTATATAAGTATTGTTTACTCTATGGTATTTTTTGTTTGTTACTTTGCAAACTATGAGTATCGTGGGCTTTTCGCGTTTCCGGATTTGTTTTTACCCATTATAATACATGAATGTAGTACACGTTAGTTTATATATATTTTTTCTCTATTCATTCATTTTGTGAATTAGTTTAAAGTAGATATTATTGTTGCTGTATTCCTATATATTTCTTTATTTGTTGTTATTGTGTCTTTGTAGATGATATTCTTGTTATACAAGTAATATATATATAGTTGTTGTTTTTATACTAAAAAAACAGGATATCCTTTTTTTCTCAATTTTCTTACTATTGTCTGTTTGCAAATTGAGATTGTTGTTATTCATGCTTGCTTTTTATACCCTTCACCATAAGAGGTGAGGGTATATATAAGTTTATCATTCCCTTTGTAATTTCTACGGTTTTCATTTGCGAACCCATAAAGTATATATTTTTTGGATCGTTGTAGATAGCGGAATCGATATGGCCATGTCCGTCTGTCTGTTAAAATCAATATTCCAAAGCCCCCAAATAACTTATATACATGATCCGCTATAGTCAAACTTAAGTTGCTATTAAAAATGGAGAAAAAACCGTAACTACCTCGATTTTTCAACTATTTTTTACCTACTTTTTTAAATCAAAATTTTTTAAAAAAATTAGTTTTTCAAAAAAAAATTTCAACACCTTTTTAACCAATATTTTGTTAAAAAAAGTAGCAGCTTGATAGCCAAGCTGCTAACTCACTACTCCATGTACGAGTTATTGTATTGAAAGTTAACTATGGTTTTAACATAAACATATAAATTAATATAATCTGAACAAAAAAATGAATGGCTTCAACTGGTGTAGAACAGCTAACGCCTTGTTTTTCAGTCAAACACACTAGATAGCAGTGCTAAATGCAAAAGTTCATTACCAACTAATACAAAAATATGTACCTATTCTAGTAAATAAAATAATGTGCTGGGTAACCATCACTCATTACAAAATAATGTATGTGGTAACTAGTTGACATTACAAAAATTCACAAAATTTTTGCTGGGTAAGACAACATTAAAAAGAATAGTAATTTTCGCATATTTTTTTGTTATTTTCGGTAAATAATTGCAGATAATACCATGATATTTTGCACTCGTTATTCATATGTTAAAAGGACAAATTCTGTTGAAAATGGTAAGAATCGTTCCATGATTTCTCCAAGCCTATTAACTAAATCAATTATAAATTGTTCAAAAGTACACATTCCTGTTATAAAGGGACAACCGCTATTGTTAATAGTAAGAATCGGTGGTTATATGAATTGTAAATTGCTGAATTAAAGTTGTCTTCTGTCTTCTGATTAAAGTTGTCTTTTTAAAAATATATAAAATAATAATATCGAATAGAAAAAACTAATTTAAATACGTATAATTCCAAGAATAAGAAACACGGATTCTAACTATATTTAGGTAGAGGGTATTTAAGAATCGGTACAGCCGAATATAGTTCTCTACCTTGTTTTTATTCAAAAATTTTATCATATCATTATTGTTGTTCTTGTTATTTAAACTTTTGTGTTTAACAATACATAACCCATAAAAATACAGCAACGGCAAACATAACATCTTCAAAATGAACAAAAACAAGAATATGAAAAATAAAATTAAATTGAAAATGCATAAATTGAATTGTTGTCATTTATTCTGTGGCACCGGAAGAAGCCCAAAAACATTTGTAATATTTCAATTTTCATATATTCATTTTTTTCTGAATCAACTAACTACAAAAACATAAAGGATTCTATTTATTGATGCTCTCGTTTAAAATTAATTTAAAATTTTAAATGGTTTCTTGAAATTTAGTATTATTTTTTTTGATTGAGTATGTTTATATAATTTGTAATTATTATTTTATAATAAAACTCATTGAATTTTACGTTAGTCTTATTAGAAACCCATTTTTCTGTTTATAAAGAACAATACAAAAACTAAATAATATGTATCAATCAGCTAAACATTCGTGTGTGGGAAATAACCAAAAATAAAAGACCTTGTTCATAGATTTGTTAATGATTTATTAATAAAGCTAAACATATAAATAAATATGTTAACGTCATTGCTGTTATAAAAACGCCTATTTAATTTGATTTTAACCTTGGCCTATATAAATATAAATAAATCTAGCAATAAATATTACAATAAAACAACATATAATTTGCCTTTATAAGTATAAAAATACTTTGTTTGTTCATTTATTTGTTACAAATAAATATCCACCTTATATTCTGAAATGTTTTTTGTCATGTTAAATAAATATGTTTCATTTCAAATATTTAATTATATTCAGAATTCAATAATATTTTTGCTAATCCTGTTAATATAAAGGGTATTTTTTATAGAGGTGGAAAACCTTATAAAACAGAGAAAAACGTTTTAATTGGCTTTATTAATTAGATAATTTTGTGGCATTAACGTTTAAATATTACACTAGTACATCATAGTGTAACCTGGAGGTCCAATTTTCACACACCTTTCATATGAAAATTATGTTCATTGAAATGGCTATTTCAGTAAACAGAATTGCCTTATTTGAAGCGATGGCAATGGATTTGTATACTTTGAAAAATTCACACAACATTTAAAATATCACTAGAAATGACATCTGTCATAATTCAGAGATAATATACTGTAAAATGATTAACTACATATACATATGCAGACTTTTAAAAACAAAAGCAAATACATATTGAATATTGTAAAATACAAAAGCATAACTTCAAAAATGATTAATATCTTTTACTTAAGTTGAAAGGCACATTGCATACCATAAAGTGTACTCATTTGTGAAATGCAAATAAATAATATTTATGAATTATAGCAGTAGTACTAGTGCAAGTACTTACATTTGTACATTTAACATTTATTTATCAGCAGTAACAAATCATGTGTTAAAAATGCAGTTAACTTTACAAATACGAGCGTTCATCTGGAACACAAGAACTAATTTAAACGAATACACTGACATTAGACAGAAAAACAGATTAAACATCAAGGAGTATTTTCGCGCAACGATAAAGTCCTTTTCGCAGCAGACAATGCAAAAATAAAAAAAAGGACACACAGTCATACGAATACATGTTGTGCAGTGTAAATGTTTGCATATCATTTTTTACTCATTGCCACAGACTCATTTAGCGTTTATTGTATATGAGTGAGTGTGTGTATCTCTGTAGCATGAAGATATCTTATATGTGTAACAACCACAAAACACATTAATATGCACTTATGAGAAACATTTATGATTGTTTATGATGAACACACATATGATGAGTATCTTGTGTACTTTTTGTTGCCGCTGCTGCATTTTTTCATACATATTTATTTTTGCAACTTCAACAACATAAACATTAAACGGAAAAAAATAAAAAAGGCAAACAAAAAAAGACCCAAGCAAATAAACAAATACAAATTTTAAGCAAGAACCAGCATCAGTTTATACTGTTGTGTATTTCAGTAATCGTATGTTGCATGCATGTATGGTTTGGTAATTTTGATGTGTTTTAAAAAATGAGATATTAATTTTTATTTTTTTCTTCTTCTTCTGGTTCATCTTGCATCTTTTTTAATGGGGCAACAGGGGAAGTTTAATAAATGAATAAAAACCGAAAAATTTACTTGCACATGTGTTTGCAAAACCAAAATACTTATTATAAAGGCAAAAAAATAAAAAAATAAAAGAAGCATAAACATATTTTCAGTTGAACGCATGCCAATCAATGCGTACATGCTTTAAATTTAACTCCATTCACTTGTGGCCAAAACCCTGTAAAATAATGTCTGCTGATGACGATGATCATTCATTTGTGTTCCTAAGTAGGCATCATCTCTTCATGTAGGTAATTGAGAAATGTAAATAAACAAAATAAATCTTTTCTTAACGAGAATTTTTTTCTTATAGAACACAAAATATTGAAGGGGACTTTTGGCATATACATAAGTACCCAGCAGTTAAGCAAGTAGTCAATGTATCCCTTATAGACAGTAATTGTCACAAATGTCTTATCACTTGGATGACTCCAATTTATATATTTTGGTCATTTGACACGTATGAGCTCTTTGTAGTGCTGAGAGAAGACAATTGGTTACTTTATACATCCCAGGTAATCTATGGTGAAGACAGTAGTCACTTAAGTGTCTCTAAGTAATTTGGAGTGTAGTCACTTTAAACGTTTTGTGAGTAATTCGTTCAAACTGGTTTTATACAAATTGTGTTGATATAATTCTCATACAGTTTATTTTTATTTTTGCTTAAGTATACTGATATCCCATGTAACATGCATGAAGTCAATAGTCACTTTAGTGTCTCTTAGTAACCTATAGTGAAGTCACTTTTAACGTTTATTTTCTACCGCACTGTAGAAAGTAGTTATTTTATACACTAGAAGCAATCCATTGGAGAGTTGTCGAAGAAAATTTAGTTTACAAGCTATCGTTTATTGGGCTGGCTATGATATGTCTTTTTAGCTGACTATTTGAGGTTAATTAGCACCCGTACATGATAAAATAACTAGTTATGTAGCTGATCAAGTTACCAGTTAGGTAGCTAGTAAGGTAACTGACGTTATTTAACCAGTATGTGAATCCAATGCGTTGACTACTTTGAACCAGCTTTAGACAGTCTCATTGAAGTCAAAAAGGGTCAATTGACCCCTTGCTTAGGGCATGTTCGTGTTAAAATAACTAGTCACATAGCTATTGAAGTAACTAGTTCCCTCCATAAATGATGGGAAAAGTCACTAGTTCGGGACTGTCCCCTAGAACTGCTGGGTATATACAATATATGCTTAGTAAAAGTGTCTGTATGTTCACACTGGAAATTAAATTGAAGGATTAGATTAGGCATTTTTTAGAATATTTAGAAATTTAACTTTAAAAAAAGTGCTGTTTTGAACATTTGATGATGATATTAGTACTTATTATACTTAAATCAATTATTACAACTTGCCTTTATGTTCGTAATAGTAAAATTTAACTTTAAAGCTACCTTTTTCCATTACTTAAAGTTACCTTTTACTATTACGAACATAAAGGCAAGTTGTAATAATGGGCCTTAGTATATATTTTTGAGTTTCTTAGAAAATAGTGGTATGACAGTTGGTATAAAAATGATAAATTTGATTTTGTAGCCCTTTGCACAGTAAAGTATTGTCAACCAATAATTAAACAGTATGAGGTTAGAAACAACACATTTTCATTAAAACCAATGCAATATATTAAAACCATAACCTGTCACTTTCGGGCTAGAGGCATAACTCGATCGTACTTCCTTTTAAAATAGCGCATATGATAACACAGTTATTTGTGCCAAAATTCAATGATATTTTTTTTTTGACGACATGTGGTATAATAATTCAATTACTGCAAGGTTGTTACTCTCTCGTTTTGGTAATCAGAATTGTCCCCCTAGGTTGTGTGATTTAATGCCATTGGATTTTTATCTTTAGTTTCTATGAAGTATGTGGTCTATGCCAATAAGCCCGTAACACCCTTTGCATCACAAATAATTTCGACAAAAGTGTGCATATTTGCCAGCCGTGGTGGCCAATTGTCCGATGTGCTATTCCATATATAACTCTGTCCTCTCTACTTTATGATTCAATATAAAAACAAGTTCGAAAGTATAGTCGGTCAAGCCCCACAATATAATACCCTACACTCCCCATACTTAGTAAACAACTCTTTATTAATTTAAAATTTCAATAATTAATTATTTTCGTTAGTGATCTTCGGAAGTGGAACTTATATGGCAGCTGTGACCAATTATGTACTGATCGTCATCCAGTTAGGTTCTGTGTTCTATTTCTGAATGAAACTTGTTTCTGTTGAATTCTATGTGGGTCTTGTATGGGAGCCAACTTTTTTGAGTTGAATTTTTTGTTGATACCTATATTTTTTAGAGTTTTATGCTCGTTAAAATAATTTTCGGTAGTGGACGTTGTATAGTAGCTATGGTCTATTATGAATCTGCACAAAATTTGTGGGTGTGATTTATTTGTATGCAAAAATTATATGTAGACAAATACGTGTGGTATAGATATCAAGTAATAGTGATCAATAAATTCCTATATCTGGAGTCATTTGAATAGGGGCTAGTTGAAATAATGAACAGATTTTTACCAATTTCGATAGGCATCAAAATGCGACCTGTACTTTCCGCACAAGTTTACATGGACAGCCAGCCAGACGGACAGACATCGTTAAATCAGAAAGTGATTATGAGTCGATTGGTTTACGTGAAAGCGGGTGTTAGACTAATATTTATATAATAGCCTCCCACTATGGTGGTGTAGGGTATAATAACAATCTAAGTTAAAAACTATGTGAGACCCAACAAAGTGTATATATATTTGATCCTTATGAAATTCTAAGTCGATTGAGATATGTCCGTCTGCCAGTGTAAAATATTCTCAGGTGCAAAATGCACAACGAAAATCAAAAAGACCTTTAATCATTCTCCTATGCAATGAGTTATTGAAAATCAGTAAAAATCTGTCAAACGCAACCAGAGTAATAAACTACAATGTAAGGCAACCTCCAACAAAATTTTTATGTTTCTAAAAAAACGTGTTTTGGGTCATGGAAATTACACATAATTCTAACATTAAAAGAGAAAAAATTTAAATTGTAAGAATCGGTCTATGATTTCTACTAGCCCCAACATACATTTCTTTCCGGAATATGACTCTTGGTAAATAATGCAGTATCCATTAATAAACGCTCAGAATTTTATGAAGATGGGTTTATAATTGGCCATAGCTCCCATATTTATTTACATGTATATGTATTTATACTAACGGATTTTAAAAAAATATTGGTCCATATTTGCCCACAGCCCCCATAGAAGGTCCATTTCCGAAAATCACTTAAATACGCATAAATCTCCTATAAGTAACGTTGTCGGCTTGAAATGCTACTTAAATAACAATCATATATATTGCAATTTCCTTACTTGATTTTGATAATAGCGTCCCAAAAATGGAGATAGCTAATATATAAGGCTATATCCAATTATAATTCAGTACAAATTTGTTTCAATTATACAGCAATAATGACTTACAGTCCATAATTGGTCATAGCTCTCATATAACTTCCAGTTCTGATAATCGTTTTAGTAGCCATAACATACTTGTAAATAAATATATTTATTGAGGTGAAATTCAACAATGAATTTGCCTTACAGTCTTATAAATATTCTCCCATGTTCAGCTTCTCAAATTGTATTTGGATTTTCCAATACTGCCTCGGCCAATTTAAATGTTCGTTAACAAAGTAGGGTTTTTCAGAGTGAAGATATTTTTGTGGCCATACAATTTTTTTGAAACTGGTGATTTAATAATTGAATATTTATCAAAGATTGTTTTTTGCTTCAATCCATCATTTTGTTTTTGGTTTTTAAAATTTATTCGAAAAAATTGCGAAAATAAATGATCGAAATATTATAAATATTGAAATAAAATCGAATAATTTTTATTCTAAATTGAAAAATGTTATTCATTCGAATAAAAAATAGTTTTTTCCTCGATTGTTCGTATAATTGTTATACGAATACAGCCATAGCTACACAATTAGCAAAATAAATGCCTATTTTGTTATAGCCATTCTGTATTTACCGAACAACTGTCACAATTTTTTTGAAATTTTTCATTGGATTACCCTGAGATACTTCAGTAAAACTGTACTCTGTTCAATGTGAACAACCTATTAAAGTAATTAAAAATATGTGTTTCATTAAAACAAATGAGTTCCAGGCTTTACATTTATTTAATTGCGGTCAAAAGTAAATGTTGCATATTAGAAATCATGTAGAAACACACAACTCTTTGCTTAAATATGTATGTATGGCTTGTTCTCATGCTCTAATGATGACAAAATATAACAAAACCAAAGTCTTTTAAATGTTTGGATTTATTTTTCATTTTATTAAAAATATAATGCCACGAACAAGAAATAAAAAATACACAATCTGGCTTATTTTGCTGGTGAATGAATGAAACTGATTGTTGTTTATTTAACATTAATGTTTTTCATAATTTTGTATGCCTTGTTTCTAGATGTTTTTGTTGCTATTGTCGTCATTGTTCGGTTGTTTTTTAATGTTAATATTTTTTCTAGCAGTATGCAAACAAATGTGTTAAAAATATTGTTGTTTGTTGTTGCTGGTATTTTTTATTCTAAAATAAAACACTGTTGACACTTGCCTTTGTTTAAGTGTCATTGAAACTCTATTTTGTGTTCATACACTTTTTTGTACTTCGTCATCGTCATTATGTATTTTTGAAACATTTGTTTAAAGCTTCCTACAGGAAGATGCTTATCAAAATAAATGAAAGCATGAATGAATTGAGAAAAAAAATCACAAAGTAAACAAACTTTAAGAATAATAAGAAGCAAGAATGTAGGAGGGATATATGAAAAGATGTTTAAATATTCTAGGGTGTGGAATTATTTATTTTATTAGGGAAGTATTCCAATATTGATTGCATTATGTACTTCTACTATCCATACTTCCGTGCACTAAAAAATTGCTTTAAGTGCATATTTTGCTCTTAGGAGCATATTTATAAATGCACATTGTTTTTTTAAATAGATTAAACAATATGTTTTGGAAAAGCATAGTTCATATAACCTCTATGTAAAAAAGTTGTTTCACGAAATTTAAAATTATGTTTAATTATCGAGTTTGAACTAATTTCAAGCTTGCTTTCGCATTATGTATAGGGATGAAATTAATTTTGTTTTCCATGGCCACACAAAATTTGAAGTTCTCCAGAATTTTGAAATTCACTGTAGTTAAGTTGTGATATACATTCAAAGTTCATATTATTTAATACGTAGATGCTTGCAAAATACGAGTACCTAAAGTGAAACTGTTAATATTTTTATAATTGTTGATCTCATATTTATGCCAATGAAAATCTGATTCTCATCAAAACAAGATATAGCATAAAATATTAAATTTCAAAAAAACTTCTTCTCTGTTTTTACAAAGATTTTACTTAAATATGAGATATTGCTCTCGTAAATGCAAATGTAAAATGGAAAATGTGGCCACCTTGTACAAGGTGGCGCAAAAGTAAACTTCCGATGTTTTTTGGCTGTAATTTAAAAAAAAAAATGAAAAACTTTGATTCTTCTTGTGGATTATTTTTATTTGGTCTTTTAATTTTTTTTACATCAAGTCGAGAATATGATGTCATGTAAATGGCCGCCGCCACAGTTGATTGTATTTTGAGCCCTTTTTATTTTTGATGAAAAATCATCTTCCTCTTGGTGGTGATTAAGGATGGCTTGAGCGTATGTTAGACGCGATTGGCGGTCAACAGCTAACAGCTGATGCATCGTCTGAGCTTTGTACGGAAACATCTTCAAATCTTGTACCAAAATTCGCTGTAAAGACCGTCGACTGATACCCATTTGCGTGGCACGTCGTCTGGTCAATGTCGACGGCGCTTCCATGACATCCTCGGCTACAGCAGCAATATTCTCTGCAGAACGGCTACTCCGGGGTCTGCCACGCCTAGCAGCATCCCGTGTTGTGCCAGTCTCTTCGAGGCGAGCGGCTAAACGTCGCAGTGTTTCACCAGTAGGCGTTGGACGGCCAGGAAATCTGCGACGAAATTCACGTTGTGCCAAATTCACCGACCGATTATTGGTCAAATAAATAGTCAGCAATATTCCGCGTTCTGCAGCAGTGTAGCGTAACATTGTTTATTAACGTGTATTTCGCATGTGTTTACTACACAAATGTTAAAACAGAACTGACATTAGGGGCCAATCGCAAAATTTATAGCATTTTCTGATAGGAGGATTACTTTTGCGCCACCTTGTATAAATAATTGTGCAATTTTTAAAAAACTTTGGCCCGTTTTCTCTATGCATCGACAAACTGCCTGTTACTAAATGTCGACATAAATTTATTAGGCCGATATACTGTCCGTTAACAATTTTGGTTTTCTCAATATACCAACAAAAAAACATTATTTTCAGTTGGAAATATCTCTCAAAATAGATGTGAAAGTTGGGAACCCTACCTTCAAGTGTCAATATGTTTACATAAATCAGCTTTTTAATGTGGCCATCGACAGCCGGAATCTTTTGAAAAATTAATTATCCTCCATGTCTGCCTCTATGTAAAAAAGAAAGAGTTTATCATGCCAGGTTAGGCCTGGCATGATAAACTCTTTCAGCATTCACTTGGAACTCATGTTATTCTAGTTCATCCTCCATCAAATTAATGTTAATACCTCTATTAAACTTTTTTTTTTATAAAATCTATTTAATTTCGTTTACAAAAACACATAAAAACTATGAACAGCAGTCAGCTGATTGAATTTATTTGTATGATAAATAAATAATTGGCAGATGAGGTCGGGTTAGCTTTGCAACAGAATAGAAGCAAATGAGACATTGAGAAAACTAAATTTTTTCAATCTGCAGTTTTTCGTTGGGAGAAAAAATAATCATCTAATGAGACTTATATTAATCTTTGAAAGTTTTTTATTCGAATGTATTACTTTAAAAAATATTTTTTATCGGATTGAGTATAATAAGAATGATTAGGGTCTTTCGAAGAAGAATATCTCGAAATTACTGTCCGTAATTTTTGTCTTTTTTTCCCAGACCGAAAAACTAAAAGTTAATAAACACTTTTTTCTTGTATTATTTAAGATAAATGTTTAATATTAATTAAATTAAAGAGTTCAAGTCTTTCCTTAGTGTCGATAGCGAAATACCGGGCTACAAAGTTCAAGTTCTCGTTTTGGTCAGTTTTGTTTTATTTCTAAGGGTATCGTCTCATTACAATTTATATATCCAGGAGTACCTGTGCAATCGGACTCTTACCGTAAAACTTTTGCTACAACAACAGCTAACCGTAAGGTAAATGCCAAAGAACATAAAAATAAACAATTAACGGTCAAGTTTGTATTATCTTTTAATGATATTTTAAGATAACTTCTCGCCTGACAAACAAAGATTTATTCTCATTATCACTACGCTCACGATCGCAAGTGCTTGAAATTTTGTATATTCAGAAAGGTAAATAAAATGAACAAATTATAAAAAAAAACTCGGTAATTAAAGAAATAGTTAATTTTATATACAATTTCAAAAATGTGTAACGTCACGCCATATTATCAGTAATTACCTTGACTGGATTAAACAATGTCCCTCAATTACAGGCCGTAATTTTAAAGATATTTTGATCAAATTTTGTACATACGTTTGTTTCAGCCAAAGGACAAAGCTTATTGCAAATAGCAAATGTCCTCAGGAAATTGGACTTCATCGGTCATAACTGTTTAATTGATACGTAATTTTATGATGATCGGTCCATAATTAGTCATAGCTTCCATATAAGTACCGCTTCTGAAAATCATTTTAACGGGCATAAATATCTTAAAAATCAACAGAAATAAGTTTCATATAGACATAAATTACGCGACCTAATTTCATAGCGATAAGTCCATAATTAGTCATAACTCCCATATAACGCCAACTTCCGAAAATCATTTATGAAAATAAATTATTGAAAATAAAAATAAATGTTACTCAGTGTAGGGTATTATATGGTCACAGGAGGAAAGATTTTTAAATTTTATAATTTGGAAAATAAATTTATATGATTTACCATTTTATTATGAATTTTTTATATATTTTTGGTAGGTACGAGAATAGCCCGAAATTTTCCATCCTAATAAAATATTTAATTTAAAAAAAAATTTTTAGGTAATCATTAATTTTATCTCTTAAAGTATTTCAATAGCGGTATTTTAAATATCGATAATTTTTAATTTACTTCATATACAGCGTTTTTGGTGAAAATATCTTAAAACATTTATCAAAGTGCTAATATCAAAAACACTAGTTTATTTTGTAGAAAAAATATATCCAGGAATTGCATAAGTTGAGAATTTAAACACCAAAGTAGAGAAATTCAATTGAAAACCAGTGCATGTAATTGATTTTCGCTGAGCTTTTAACATATATTCTATATCCCTTGTGATACCCTTTATTCAATGACAACTTTTTGGTACAATACTGTGTGTTCAAAAGAAAAGGATTTTTAGGAAAACATATTGAAACTAATGTACAAAAGCATTACCATGAGACCAATATTGTAAAATTGGATGAACGGTTAAAAAGTTATAGAGCATGGAAAATGAGTGATTTTACATAATTTTACAATTTGTATATGACCATAAAAAAACTTTGTGTCAAGTTTTAAAAAATTTGGAACGGTTAAGGTCCGATGTCTTGTCGAAAATCTTTGTAAGAACAACAACAAAAATAAAAGAGTTCTTTTTCGTACATTACAATATTGTTGATTCTAAATAAAGAATATTTGTATTCAAAAAATAAATCTGTATGGATGAATGTGTGTGTAAATAAACAAATGATGAAATCACAACAACCCTTAACCTCAGAGCGTACAAATGGTTGACAACATGTTTCTATTTCCAATACAATATGTATTTACATGTTGCCTAACTAAGAACATGTTGAATAAACATGTTTATGTGGTCTCACACACTCGCCTTCCAATAAGATTATAAACATTTTTGTGTTGTACTCTAGTGACTTTGCTTTGTTGCCTTGTGCACACACAATACAAATTATTTGTTCTTTTCCTGTTGTTTTTGTTTGATATTTATTTATATGCGGTTTTTTTTAGGCAACTTCTTATTCTCCTTTAAACATTTTTTAATTGGGGGTGTTTTTCAAGTGCCCATGCCTTGAGTCTCATACTCCACAAACACATCATGTGGGTTTTGTTTTGGAGTTTGTTGTATACGAACGTTTCGCATCAACTTCATTCGTCTGTCATCCGCTCAAGGCGTATAACGCGTGTCCGTGCCACATAGAAAGAACAAATTAATGTGTTTTTTTGTGTTGTTACATGTTCGAATGCCTGTTTGAAAATTTCGTGTTTTCCGTTTGTATATGCGAGTGAGTGCGGAAAATTTCAAGGGAAATATATATTTCTCTAAGAAAAAGGTGCTAAAGAAATTTTTGGGTGTGATGTGATATGTTACACACATTAAATATTAATATATTTTTATGAAAATAAAAGAAAATAACAACATAAAAATAAGAAATATTTATGGCGAAATAAAAATTTTGAAAAAGAAAAATTAAAGAAAATTGATTAATAAAACTTAATGGTTAAACGTGTTTAAAAATAATTACAAAATATTAAAAGTTGGATAAATATTTAATATGAAATAACTGGTGAATGCAAATAATAACTTGAGATAAATTTGTGGTTAAAATATTAAAAAAAACTTTTGTAGAAGTGTTTAGAAGTAAAGTATACAATAAATGTTGCTAGTGGTAAACAGCTGTTTTAGTAAGTCACAGTGATACTTCAACAAAAGTTTTACCATGTAAGTAACACTCATTTTTCATAATATTTTGTTTATCAAAATATATTCGAGAACTATGGCAGACTTAAAAACCTTAAGAATGTTAAAAAATCTATTGGTTTGTTAGTATGCAAAGTTAAGAAAAACACAAATGTACTAAAAATTGCTCTTCCAAAACATCAAATTGAAACGACTTCCAATGGAGTTGCATTTGATCAGTAAATATGTTTTTAAATATCAATAAGATCCTGTAATTGGGAGGAAATCTGGATCAGGTATAACATAAGCTCTAGGTGATGAACTTAAAGCCGAAAAAGTGAAGACATTTTTGAGGACTCTACCAAACATTCACCTAGAATGTTTTGTAGATCTCAATAATGAATAATTAATGACATGCCAAAGTCATGACATAAAAAGTCAGAATTTCGCAAGGCTAAATGTTGCCAACAGTTTTTTAAAAATAGTTTAATATCTAGAAATTTAATAATCATTGAAGCGTAAAGCTTACAAAATGCATATATTTTGTAAGAAAATCTTTGGTAGAAATGGGATCTCAAACCTTATATGGTACACTGCGGCAATAGGACCTATACTAACTAGTGGTTATCTTGTCTGCTTGAATGTGGTCGACATACATAAAAACACCTCTCTAATATTAACAAGGTAAACAAACAACAGTCAGAAAGTCAGGCAGACTGAGGCACGACCGTATTGGTTACAACATCATCTCGCCAAAAGTAGGCATCTTAATCTTGAGACATCTACACCGACCTTTAAGATTAGAATACCGACACGAGATGACTGAACCGGACTTATATTTCAAATAAGAAACTTCCTCTGAAGAATTTAGCTTCTTGGTTTCTCTCAGACTGCCCGATACATGTACTCTCTTCAGCCGGAAATTTAGGCTTTTGGTATAGAAGAAGAATCCTAGTTTTAATTCTCGAGACGTCGATTCTTAATATCTATGAAGCCTTGCATCAATCAGGGATATCTAATTCAACTCAATAAGCTTGAAATTTTATCTCGATGGCATTTATTCACTGGCCTAACACATACAACACTTAGTCGAGTTAGTATGGGTTCCAGTACATCAGGGCATCCTTGGAAATAAAGCCGCAAAAAGTGCCTAGAACGATTTTTGCACTAAACTGTTGTCCTGATTATCCGATTAGAGTCCACTCTAAAGGAGCGTGGAATAAGATATCTTTACCTAGGTCTATTTCATAGTCTGCACTGTCTGAAAGATGTGTCATTGATGAATCAGATCATATTTGTTAGAAGTAGCGGATGATTATACGTAAAAGTTTTTAGGCGTATCACATTGTAACCTAAACATACATATATAATATCATTATTTTAAGTAATTCCCCATACAACTTATAACAAGTCCTTTATTTTAAGTTAAACGTATGAAGTTTTGTTGAGCACAATCCACCAGCACTTCTAGAACAAAAGTTATGAACTGCTTTAAGGCATCTTCAAATAGAGTCATATACAAGAGGAATACATTATTGAATGTAGGAAGAAAAATAGTTTAGATTTTTTATTATAAGCATTGATTTGTTTATATGTTTAAGAATATCAAATATGTTTCCATATGTCACCGAATTTCAGATTGTTATTCTAGTAGTTAATACATACTTTTATTGTCAAACGTTTGAAATTTTAATACACGTACATAAATGCATATACATATTGATTGCTTTCCAAAATATACTAAATAAATAATTTTTTCTCGGTTTTTCTTTGCAGACAAACACCATTGTTTATGTGAAAAATCAAAATTTATATGATATATACAATAAAATATCCACTCAGAACTATAAAAAATAAAAACAATAAAAAAATAAAAAAAACTGCATTAAACTACTACTACCAACACTGGTGTAAAACTTAAATTTAAAACCGTATCGAAACTATAAAATAAAAACTGCACAATTATGCAGCATCAAATGTTAAAACACTAAAAACGAAGGAAAATCAAAACAAACAAACCAACAAAAAATATTAAAAAACAAATACAAAAAAAAAAGCATTTGCCATGATGTTATGACAAGCCAAATAGAATGATATAAAACGTTTTGGTGGTATCAGACATAAAACACAAACAAAAAATTCTAAAAAACACACAACTAGAATAAACAAATCAAAATAAACAAGAAATGCAATTTTAACAAATAAAAAACAAAAACAAACATAAAAAATATATAAATTTTTGGTGAATAAAAAAAGCTAAATCAAAATAAAAACAAAAGTTGTTAAACTAAAAAAACTGAATTTAAAAAAAGAAAAAAGTTTGAGAGATGAAAAATAAAAATAATAAGTTTTACAAAAAGAGTGAGTGAAAACAAATTGTAAATAAATTTTCAAATTCATTAAAGTGTTAAACGCAAGCAAAACTAACACTACTTATAATTGAATATTTATGATAAAACATTAGCCAAAACACCCCAACGTTTGTCTAATCAGACAGTGAAAAAGTGCACGAACGGCAGCTACAAAGTGTCTCTGCTAAAACCATAAAGAAATTCTAAAATAAATGTTCTAACTTCAAATCCAAAACCAACCAAATTCAAACATTTTGTAGGCAGGAAATTATTAATTATGACAACAACTACAACTACATCAGCAACAACGAATGAATTTATTTTAATTAATTTGCTTGGAAAATCTTAAACGAAGTACGCAAGTAAGTAAGAGCAAAATGAATAGATTCTTCTCATAAATTGTTTTAGATAATAAGCTAAACAACAAGTTCATTGAAAATGTAAAACATTTTCATACAAAATTTAGTGTAATATATAGTAAAGGGAAATACAAACTCTTTAGTTGTTTATGCAGGCAAATGGTATAATGTAAAAATACCATTAGTTTAAGTTTCTGCTGTCTTGTTGTCTTCTAACAAATGATACATTTGTTGTTACACATTTTATGTAACGGAAAATTGCGCTTAAGCCACTTTAAAATAACATCCTATACCGCAACTTTATCAAAATCGAGCCAACCAGCCAGTCAGCCATCCAACCAATCAAGCAGCCAACCATCTAACAAACCAAAGAAGCAAACATTTCATTTCATATTAAGTCTCAGTCAAGTTAGTGGCTGCTATATAAGTACTTCTAACAGGGATGGAGAATTTAGTACTAAATACTGTTTTCTTGCCCGTTATTTTTAACAAAGAAATGTCTTATCTTTCTTTGCGTCACTTTTATCTCAGCCAGAAGCAAATGTGCTAACATTTATGTTGCCACATCTAGCATTAAGTATAATTTAAATGTATCTTTAGTTGAAAAACTAACATAAAGTGCCCGTTTGTACCCATTTGGAAAGAAGTTCAATTAAAGGTAAAAGAAAGTATCTATGATTTTCTTTTCCGCATGGGTTCTTAAGTACCGAATTTCATATTGCTATGATTCTTATCTCATTCAGGCACGTTCCTAAAAAGGTAAAAGAAAGTATCTATGATTTTCTTTTCCGCATGGGTTCTTAAGTACCGAATTTCATATTGCTATGATTCTTATCTCATTCAGGCTCATTACCTAAAAAGCATAAGTACCATTAGAAAAATTAAAATTTACGATTTACCCAGCATTAAAATTTTTGCTCTATCAGTCAGATTTTTAAATTTTTTGGTCAACATTTTATATATAAGATTTTGATTTTGAACAAGTACCAAAAACTTTACACACATTTTCCCAGGTTAGTGTCCCAATCGAAAGTGAATTATATAAATGAATCCTGTATTAATATTTTAAAATTTGAAATTTCCATCTCTGAGTTATACATAAAATAGTATTTTGTGCATTAAGTGTGTGACAGTGTGTGTAAAGTTTTAGGTTTAAAACTATTGAATGAATAAGCGACATACTATGTGCCAGAGCTTTAAAAGAATTTTTTATTTGACATAACCTTTCTCAACAAATATAACATTACACAGATGTATTTCTACACATCTGTGTAATGTTATATAAAAGTCTCAATAAAGTATAATTGTCGATATTTTCTCGAAACGGATATATTTAGGTTATTGTAAAAGAACAAAATTGTCTTTGCCGAACATTTGCTAATGGTATTACGAAGGAATATTTTCAATCATGAACAAATATTTCCCATCAAGAAATTCTCGAATTGTTCGCTATTGAAGTCCAATTTATATGTACTTCTTGACTATCAACGTAGACTGTAATATCACTCACAAAATTAAAATTTAAGTTATAAATTATAAAAAATTTTTATCTACAGTGCTTTCTAAGCTAAATAAATACGATGACTCGAACGACACGTCGGATGAAAACATAAAGGTTTTTATACAAAAGTATTTTCGACTCTTGGAACAAAAAAGTCATAATGAGTCACTTGCTGTTTTGTTTTCGAATTCAGTCGATATATACATAGTTTTCGATATAGAGTAATCAAATTTCAAGCAACTTTGAATTTATTTTTCTTGGAGGTTTAGTAATATACAAGGTGGCGCAAAAGTAATCCTCCTATCAGAAAATGCTATAAATTTTGCGATTGGCCCCTAATGTCAGTTCTGTTTTGACATTTGTGTAGTAAACACATGCGAAATGCACGTTAATAAACAATGTTACGCTACACTGCTCCAGAACGCGGAATATTGCTGACTATTTATTTGACCAATAATCGGTCGGTGAATTTGGCACAACGTGAATTTCTTCCCAGATTTCCTGGCCATCCAACGCCTACTGGTGAAACACTGCTACATTTAGCCGCTCGCCTCGAAGAGACTGGCACAACACGAGATGCTGCCAGGCGTGGCAGACCCCGGAGTAGCCGTTCTGCAGAGAATATTGCTGCTGTAGCCGAGGATGTCATGGAAGCGCCGTCGACATCGACCAGACGACGTGCCACGCAAATGGGTATCAGTCGACGGTCTTTACAGCGAATTTTGGTACAAGATTTGAAGATGTTTCCGTACAAAGTCCAGACGGTGCATCAGCTGTTAGCTGCTGACCGCCAATCGCGTCTAACATACGCTCAAGCCATCCTTAATCACCACCAAGAGGAAGATGATTTTTCATCAAAAATAATCATGAGTGATGAGGCCCATTTCCATCTTAGCGGGTACATAAATAAGCAAAATTTACGCTTCTGGGGCGTGTAACCCACGAAGAGCCATTACACCCGCTCAAAGTCACTGTATGGTGTGCTGTTTTCGTTGGAGGAGTCATCGGACCTTTTTTCTTCGAAGACGTCGTGGGCCAAACGGTTACTGTGAATGGTGAGCGCTACAGAGCAATGATCAACGAGTTCTTTTTGCCGCAACTTGATGAATTGGGATTGGAAAACATGTGGATCCAACAGGACGGTGCAACGGCACACACTTCACGTGCCACAACCGATATGCTGAAGAATGCATTTCCCGGGCGCCTAATATCCCGTTTTGGCGATTTGCACTGGCCAGCAAGATCGCCTGATTTGACCGCTCCAGACTTTTTTTTGTGGGGCTTTTTGAAGTCGCGGGTTTATGTCAACAAGCCTCAGACTCTTGCAGCTCTTAAAGCCATAAAAAGGGCTCAAATGACAATCAACTGTGGCGGCGGCCATTTACATGACATCATATTCCCGACTTGATGTAAAAAAATTAAAAGACCAAATAAAAATAATCCATAAGAAGAATCAAAGTTTTTCATTTTTTTTTTTTTTTTTAATTACAGCCAAAAAACATCGGAAGTTTACTTTTGCGCCACCTTGTATATCATACAAAATATGCCAGCGCGCATTAATTTTTAAAAAAATGTGATCAATTTGAAATAATAATGTAAAGTATAGCGAAAATCGGGCAACATTTGTTCCCAGTCCCCATACAAGGTCCCCCTCAGAATATGACTTGAACATTCATAATTTTCTAATAATAATTAATACTTATCATCATGAAATTGAACAGAAACAAGTTTTATATGAACCTAAATCTTTTTACCAAATTTTGTTTGTATTTGTAGAAAATTTCAACCAGCTACCTCCTTTTGTTTGACTGACAGACGAAAGGACATAGCTATATCATCCAAGAATCTTATGAGGACCCAGAATATACATGTATACTAATGTGGGTCTGCGTAAAATATTTTGATGTATTATAAATGCAATGACAAAATCAATGTATGTGGGGTACATTTATATTTGTGGGCATACATAAATATTATTGTAAATTAGTACAAAATTTCTCTTTAAAGAAGTCAAATTTAGTGCAAAAAATCTTCAATGGGGCATAGCTATAACATAGGCTAAACTCCTTTATAACTCTGAGTATCTGCATGATAAACTGATTGTCTCTTTTTTATTATTTCTTTGCAGAAACAGTGTGTGAATGACGTTCTATTTTAATATCCAACAGAATACAGTGAACAAAAAACAAACGTCAGAGTGAACAAAAATAATAAAAACGAAATCATTGAAGATCATAAGAATGAAAGTGTGAACTTAAGCAAAACATTTGTAGTGTTTTCTTCATGTTTTTCTTATTTTTTTTTTTGAAATAAATAGGAATAAATCTATCTGACTATCTGTATGAAAACTTTGCAAGAAATCATAAAAGTACTGTACTTGTATTATGAGATGATGGTGGTGATGTTGCGTCTCGTTCTATTGCCGGCTGCCATAATGCTGTCATAAAATATCAATTTGCCATTTTTCAATTTATCTTTTAGTACTTTTTTGTGCTCGTCATATGGATGAATGTTTAAGAGTGTAAACATTATTATGCCATACTAATAATAATAATAATAAGAGAAAAACAACGTTTTATATTTATAAACAAATATCGATTTTAATTTGAAGTGAAAGCAAAGTGTTTTAAAAATAAAAAAAAATAAACTGCGAAAACTTAATTAATTTGAATAAAATTAAATAACAAACAAAACGCATACTCAAAATGTTTGGGCAAAATCTCTATTTTCTGAAAACTTGTATTTCAAACTCAACAGACAACAACTGCCAGTGTTTTACCTGTCCCAGTGAAAGCAACATCATGATGTCTCATGTTAAAAGAAAAACTTCTGCCACAACAACATCTACCAACAACAATTCAACCTGCAGCTCCGATCATCAACAACAGTTACAAAGAACAGCATCCTCCACCTGCTCGTACAGTTCATACAGTCATTGTAATTTATTTATTATTGGATTAATTTTTATTATAATCGCTTGTAATGGTAAGTACTATCTTAATACATATAAAATTATTGTAGAATAATTGTATTAAAAGCTTTTAAGCTTAAAACATGAAGCAAATGCAATTATAATTTTATGGGTTTTCAATTACGAAAATTGAAAATTTTTGGGCTACAACGAATTTCATTTACTTGATATACAATAGATAGGTGTGTGAAATTTTGAATTTGTTGGAGATATGTATTAATTTATCTAGCTCAACATGTTATGCTAAAGTACTAGTAAAATTATAAGTATTATTGTGAAATATAGGGATCTTAATAAATTTAAAGAAATTTTACAGAACTACAAGGTGGCGCAAAAGTAATCCTCCTATCAGAAAATGCTATAAATTTTGCCGATTATTGGTCAAATAAATAGTCAGCAATATTCCGCGTTCTGGAGCAGTGTAGCGTAACATTGTTTATTAACGTGTATTTCGCATGTGTTTACTACACAAATGTCAAAACAGAACTAACATTAGGGGCCAATCGCAAAATTTATAGCATTTTCTGATAGGAGGATTACTTTTGCGCCACCTTGTAGTTAGTTAAGTGACATCAACATGTCATAACTATGAACGCACCATTTTTACAGCTTTTATTTAAATTTAAAAAATAAATTTCCAATAAAACTCCGTAAGTTGTAAGTAGATCAAAAATCCATTAAATTAAAATTAAAATATTAGATTTATTTGACAACCTTCTATTTTTATCATATTTTTAATGCGTTTACGATTAAAAAACTCCGTTAATCGCAATTGATTAAAAACAAGTAAGACTGGTATATTCGTCTGTGTCGAATCTTGTACACCCACTAGTGTGTCCCAAAACTAAACGGGTGCTTAAGCATAATTTAAAATAATTTAATAAAGGGTAGAGTATTTTTCAGATCTTTTTCAGATTTTTCGGAAGAGGTTTAGAGGTCGATCAAATCGATTTTTTTCCCAAAAATCGGGTTTGTCGACCTTTTTTTGAGTTTTATTTATAACATTGTCAAAACCCACGATTTTCTTTACTTTTGAGGAAACATTTTAAAAGAAAAATGTCCAAAATTTATTTTTGTGTTCAAAAACTATTAGTTTTTGCAATGAATTGGCTCATTAAGGTGCTCTAAATTACAATTGTTCGTAATTTACCAATAAACTTTGTAAATAACGCTTTATAACTTTTAAAACTTTTATGAAAATGAAAAAAATTAACAATGCACTTTGTAAGATAAATTAATTCTTAATAGTTTAGGGATAATAATTTTTGAATTTGCTTTTACCGTTCCTAATCAGTAGGTTGCGGATTTTTATGCTTAAAAAATCAAAATATGAGCTAAAAATTTAAAAAATATGCCCTTATAGTTAATGCTGAAACACTAACCGAATTTTTAAAGATATAAAAGGTTTAAGAAACAAAAGGTTCATACAAAATCTGTCAAAATCGTGATAAATTGAACAACTGATTATGAATAATGCCTTAAGTAATTAACTGTGGGTCGAGCAATGCCCGTAATTTAAAAAAATGGATATCCGTAAGTGCTTAGTTACTTATGGGGTAAAAATATTTGGTAATTTTTACCAAATACGATGAATATATTTATTCTAATACTTATCTTGGGATTATTAGCTGTTTAACGCCATAATCTTCAGATAGTGCTGTAAATCAGCTTATAAATCAAAATTGCAATGAAAACAAATATGAATATTTGCTAATAGTGAAATGAAGAAAAGAAGACTTACTGATAGTTTCTCGATGTCGAAAGAAGTTAGTTATACTATTTATATAACAAATTCGACAATAAACTTTTTTTCGACACAATATATTTTCCATTAACGAAAAAGATTATATTTTTACTAAAAATTGGGATAATATGCATTTAAATATGCATTTTCAAGTAAAATATAACAAAATATGCACAAATATGCGCTAAGAAATCGAGGCCATTGTATTATTCGGATAGGTAATTATTCTACATTGTATTTGGACGTCCGAGGAAAAAAACTGCATTTGCATATATGTAAATACGCCACCTAATTACACTGTCCAACAGCATTCTTGGAACAGAATAGTGACCCTATAAATCTGAAGGGGCATGTTAAGTAGATAATTTTTGTAGAATTAACTTATACACCAGCTGGTCTGAGTTTTTTTTTTACAGTGGGTTAAAGTTTTAATTTTTTGATCGAAGGTAGCATTATACTAAATGAAAAAAAATGTTGTAAGTTAATGTCTGACAGAATTCTAATTGTCTGAGTTATATTGTGGAATTTTATGGGATCATAGCTCCTTTCTTTAGGGATAAATTTGACCTCTTTTTCTAGAAAATAAAATGAAAATATTCCACCAAAATTTTTGTGTGAAAATTTCATTGGGGGTCACCAAAGATACCAAAGTTGTAAATAATGCTCTTTAAGCTTAATTAGCAAAATTTTTTTTTAAATCCCCAAAAATCCATTTATTATCCGAAAAACAAAAAACATTTGTAAGTTATCTCTTTTAGTTCAAGAGATATTTAGGTTTATTTATTTTTTTAATTTGTCTCAAGGACAAATTATTTTTAGAATTTTTAGTTCATATGGATCATAAATGTATTTTTGACGATTTTTTAAAAAAATGTAAAAGCCAAGGTGGCTTTATTTACAACTTTGGTATCTGTGGTGACCTCCACAATATAACTCTGACAATAAGAATTCTCTCAGACATTACAATATTTTCATAATGCTCCTTAAAATTTTGACCCACCGTAAAAAAAAACTCAGATCAGCTGGACTTTATTTTACAAAAATGTTCTGTTCCAATCAAAAAGTATCAATTTGTTGGACAGTGTTATCAGTTTCTGCATATTAAATTTCGAAAAAAATTTGTCTGTTAAAATCAAACACAAAACTGTAAAAATAAACATATGAATTTAGTTTTCCGTTTATTATAAGTTAATTTTATAAATATAAACTTAATTTTATAATAAAATTTAAATTCATCAAATGGTTTTTTTTTTTAAATTGTAATTCAATGTGCATTTAGATTTCGAATGAAGAGGACCTTCTACGTTAACAGAATTATGCTACGAAGATACCTACACTCTATGAAGAGTCATTGAACTTCTAAGCGACTTTAACAAATGTTTACCACCATATTCATAAATAAATTTTAAATTTATAAAAAAAATTCCATATAAAATTTGTTTTAAGTAAAAAAATATTTTGAAATTGTCTATTAAAAAATATTCAATCTAAACTTACCTAATTAATAACAAATTGATTACCAACCACAAAAATCTTAATGTACCATTACCATTCTCTGGTATCCATCCTAATTGTGTTTTAATGGCCTCAATATTAATTGGTTAAATACCAAAATGCTGCCCACCAACACTAAATACAACTAATGCTAAGTAGTCTATAACGTAGAAAAATCCCCAACAGAATCTTGCAATTACTTCCTTGTTCTTCCTATTTTGTTGCTTTTGCTGAATGAAAAAAAAAAATGTATATGTTTGTTGTGTAGTTCAAACCTCTAATGACAATATTGTCGCCATCCTTGTTGCTGTTGACGATTTTAAGCAATTAAACAGCGATAACAGTGGCATCAACAACAGCAACTACAACTACAAAGAAATACTCATTTTAGCTACAAGGATGCACTCATACTTGCTACTGCTACTATTTCTACCGCATTATTTAGCAGGCAACATCATAGACTGCATAAATAGAATGAGTCTTTGCACTAATACTCTGTCACTAAGCCAAACATAAGTGCTAATGTAATCGCGCTTTAAGAACCCATTTCAAATCAAAATACAAGAACTGCATAATATACTAGTAGTTGTTGTTACTACTGTCGTTTATGCACACAGACAGCCCAACACAAGACAACATTTACTACGTACTTGCACGCAAAGAACGCAACGACACAACAACGGAAATAATAAAATTAAAATATAAGGAATTATACAAATTTACAATAACAACACGCTGCACATTGGGGTTGATAGGAGAAAGTGTTATTTACAAATTTAATAAATTACAAGTTTAATTTTAATAAGTAAGAAAGTATAGTCGGTGAAACCCGACCTATAGATACCCTACACCGAGAAGATGGTTATAAGCAGTTTTCTTTTAAAATTTATATTGGAGCTATGACTAATTATGGACCCATCGCCATAAAATCAGGTGGTGAATTTTATTTGAATAGCAACATTTTATACTCTTTAAAATGATTTTCGGAAGTGGGCCTTATATGGGAGCTATGAATAATTATGGACCGATCGTTATAAAATTTGGCCACATGACTGTTGTATATATAACTTATTTGTGTTGAATTTGATTGGAATACCAATATTTTTAAGAGATTTAAGCTAGTTAAAGTGATTTTCGGATTGATCGATCGTCACAAAATTTGATGGTGCGAAGTCAGCTTGTATAAAACTAAGATATTTATGAGAGTTTAACTATTTTCAGACTCACAAAGTGATCGTCAGCAGATTGGTATACTTCAAGGTGGGTGCTGGGACAAAATTGGTTTACGTTACAAACATCAGCACTAACCCAATATACCCTCCCCACTGTGTTGGTGTAGTGTTAGAGAGGGAACTAAGCTTTCAGGAAGTTCAATTGCTGACCAACCAGTTATAAAATTTTAACACGTTGTGTAAAAAAACGGTTTAACCGCTAGTAACTATTATAAAGTACACCTGTCCCTCGACTTACACGATACCTTTTTTTACACGATTTCACTTTTACACGATTTTTTTTGGTTTTCGTATACATACAGGGATGTGGAAATTACCTCAATTTATACAATTTTTTGAAAATATTTTTCGCAAAATTAATTTTTTTCGGTAAATTATCAAAAATATTTATATAATACATATTCATAATTATTAAGCAAATTTATCTATAATATATTTGTCACAGATACAAAAAATGTCCAATATAAGATTGTGTAAAGCATGTTGCATTGACTTATGCTGCACTCAGGTCAACAACGCTCAAAGGCTGTTGGAAAAATTTGTGGCCAGATGTAGGAGAAAATGTTATACTATCTTGTCAATCCTTAGAGTTGGCACATACATTGGGAGGAGAAGTTTTTGATATTAAATAAAGAATTAGATGTGAATTAGGCTGAAAATTGGGAAATCATTTTTTAAAAATTACCCAAATATTGAAAGAGCCCTATTTATAGGGACTTCAAAAAGGTGTATAAGGACTTAAACAATAAATCAGCGCAAGATTTAATTACGAATTATATTTCCAAATCTCTACAAACTGATGTTATCTCCAGTTTATCAACTATTGAACCAGAAACCCATGAAAAATTATCTAGTGAGGAAAGTGATATGTCGCTTTCCAAAAGATACGATCAGTAGTGGAAGACAGTGATAAAGAATTGATTGGAAGGTATGACTGATACATGCTATAAATAATAGAAATATACATATTTATAATTGTTTTTTTTAATGAACTGACATGTGTTTTTATGAGTTATATTTATTTTGTGTTATTAAATGTTTTAACTACAAATGAATTTTGTGAACAAAATTTAAAATTTATTCGTATTTGGGTCTTTTTTTCGATTTACACGATTTCTCATATAAACATTTATCATTTTGATTTACACAATTTTTTCAGGATTTTGAAGTCACCGTGTAACAAATAATGAGTTAAAATACCCAGGAATTGGTAGTGAAGAGTCATTATTTTGTTATATTATTATAGATTTAATACTGTTGATTATTTTTGACATCAAAGTAACCTCAATAATAACTGGCTTTTATTGGTACGAATTTTTATATATATTGATATTTTGACATCCTGAAACAGTGGGAAAATTTTGAAAAAAATGGATATAAATCTGTCATTTCTAAACGGCTAGTTTGATTTTAATAAATCTTACATACTTATAGTTTAGTTGAGATTTTGAATTTGGATCTTATAGAATAACGGGAGACGGAGTCACAAGATCCCAAAATAGTTCACCTCGGGTATATAAACAATTTAAAACCAAGACAATCTTCTGGAATTTAAAATTATTATTTTTAAGATTTGTCATTACAAAGACGTGATTACCGATCCGACTTTCAGTTGGAGATTGTAAGACGGTAATCCGGGTAATTCCAGTGAGTTTAAAATCTCGGTTGGATATTTGAAGACATCAACTTGGAAAGTACCGGAATTCAATGATTTCTACGTCATCAATTCGACAACAACTTCACTTTGAATATTACAATTCAATTCCCAATATGTGCTACCAATCATGATTTTTGTAAATTTTTGGAAATATTTTTCGGATTTTGATTTGTTGAACTGGCAGAAAGCGATGGGAAATTGTTGCAGTTGTTTGGAAAATACTTCTCCATGTTGGTTGTTCTGCAGCTCGACACGCATGTTCATACTCAATTTGAGTTTCTTTTTCGTGGTTCCACAAAATGGACGACTCAAAAATTAAAAAAAAAGTTTCACAAATAATTTTTTATTTCTAAACAAATCTCTAATTATAAATGAATCTATAATTTCATAAAATAATTTAGGACTTAAAAGACCTTTTATATTTGCATAAAATTAATTTTACTTTTAAAATTTATATTTTACGGCGTTGTTGTCTTTTTGATCTCTTGATGTATGAAATAACATTTGATCAAATTACAGCAGGACAAATATATGAAGCGTGAATGTAAAAGTCAGCAGAGATATGTAATTTATACCAGATTAGTAAAATATTTATTACATTCTAAATATTTAAACAAAAAAGTGAAGATCAACTAATATTTTTTCTTCACTTTATTCCCACTGTGCTTCATTTGCTATAAACCTGATACGTAAACAGCGAAAAACATGCATCACATTCTTACTTACTATGTAAGTGTGTGTGTGCGAGTGTATGCGTTTGATTTAAAAATTATTTTGAAGAACGGAAGGCGCCTAATACCGAAAGAGGAAAGAAACATTAAATTTTAAATGCAACCACTTAAGGGCTAATTCGGCTGTCAACATGTAATAAAAGGCTGTCGATATTATGTTGTCGTAGTTGCTATTTTTGTATCACTTCATATAATATACAGAACACTTGAGTATTTGTGTAACCATGTAAAGTAAGTACTTAGGAGTGGATGTAGAAATAGATACGCATGTTTACTGCATCAAATTTATACGACTGCAGCTCAAAAGAGTTGTGCTGAGAAACTAATTCAAAAGTGTTGACATTCCATTGACACTTAAAGTGTCAATAGATGCTTGTGTGTGTCACAAACAACTATAGTTTGATATTTAATGCAGTCATTGATTTCGTATTAATAATAACAATATGTATAACAGCAATGAATAGATGTTCACTGTATACTAGGATGGCCCTTATTTTGCACTTATGTTGCCCCTTAAAAAAAGATGGGGGTATATTGATTTTGTCATTCCGTTTGTAACACATCAAAATATATATAATCTGCAGACCCCTACAAGTGTATATAATTTGTGTCATTAAACAATTCTAGGACGATCTAATTATGTCTGTCCGTCCTTTTGTCTATTGAAAACACGATAGGGTACAAACAAAAGAAGCTAGTTGGCTGAAATTTTATAAAAATACTATCTGTTGATAAGGTTTGTTTGGTATTGTAAATTGGCAATATCGGTCCATGATTTCATCTAGCCCCCATACAAATGTCTCCCGGAATACTGTTATCAGTCATCAAAAAACTAAATGCTGATAACGTTTAGATGTTGCACATTTTATTTGAATTTTGTAATCATTAAGCGTTTGTTTAACCGGAAACATTTTTTTTATTTTTTTTAAATTTTGTTTAAAAAAATGATGAAAACGTAAAATTTGGGATTTGAAATATGAATGAAATGTTTTGAGTTTTTTGCAAGATATGATATATTTATACATATGTAACTAAATGTGATAGTTACTTCATCCTTATACATATATAAACTGAGTAGTATTTTATAGCATGTTCGTGTAAACCATGTAAGGAGTGAGATCGTAAAATTCTAACACACGTTTTTCATTCAATTACCCAAGTATTATTTGATTTTTTTTTTATCAAGTTACCTTTATAAAACATGTCAGTTATAATGTTTAACGTCAATTATATTCATTTGTTGTTTGCGTACTAAAATTATTAAATATTTTCAACAAAACCCAACTTGGTCCTACAAAAAGTTGGCCAAGCATTCAAAGGTCTGCCGTCAAACTGTTTCCAATGTTATTAAACAGTACCGGAAGAACTTGTCCGTTGATAGAAAATTGGTTCAGGTCCACATGATGTTTCTAAAGCCAAACAAATAGAATGCATTTTCAAAAGAGCTCCCAACACATCAGTTAAAGCTAATGCAGGTTTAAAAACACACAAAATTAGAGGCAAAAAACAGAGCACGGAAATTGAAGTCAAGTTTTATAAAAAAATATTCATAAGGGATGACGAAACGTATATTCTGGCAGATTTTTCGCAAAAATTTTATGTTGCTCGAGGGAATGTTGAAGAAAAGTGTAGGATCCAAAAGCAGACAAATTTCCCAAAAAGTTCTTGGTATGGCAAGCAATATGCAGTTGCGACAAAAGAAGCCAATCATTTGTTACAACGGGCTCTATAAATATCGAAATTTACATCAAAAAATGTTTACATAAGACTTCATAATATGTCCACTTATTTTTCGCCTGACTTGGGATCCTGTCACTATGGTAAACAAGCCCTTGAGTGGTACAAATACCACATATTTGTACGAAGAGAGGCAAATCCTCCAAACTGCCCGGAGCTAAGGCCAGTGGAGAGATATTGCGGTCTTTTTAAAAGAGAATTAAAGAGCATAAAAAAGGTGTCCAAAAGTGTTGTAGATTTTAAACGGAGATGGACCAGCTATTCGAGCAAAGTGACAGAAAGCACTATAAAAACGTTAATGGAAGGATTTCCGAAAAAGGTTCAAAATTTCATCACTAGTGATTAAAAGTATAAAAATATATATTTTTTTTTTTTGTAAATTGTAATTATAATTTCAATCAAATAACAAAAAAATTAAAACTGTAAGTTTAGTGGTTTCGTTTTTATTAACATATATGTATGTTAAGAATTTTTCGATCTCACTCCTTAGTTACAGGGTCTTGTAAATATCTGTAGTGTTTTATAAAAGCATATTTAATTTTATTTTTTTTTTTTTAAATTTTAATTCGATTTTCAATTGACAAAAATAAAGCATACTTTTTAGGATATTTTTTTGAAATATCAGTTCTTTTGAATTCCATAACGCTATTTCGAGACGTTTGTTTACAATTTTCCTAAGATAAGCATGGTTTCTTTTACAAACATTTGAAAATTCGTTTTTTATTACTTCCTAAAATTTAGAGATTCATCCCTCCTCACATAGTGAAATAATCAACGTGCATACATATAGAGTTAGGCTTTGCTAAGTGTTGACGAACATTGAGATATGTCTGAACCTAACTAATGTTGCTTATAAATGGATATTTAAATAACTGCCAACTTGTGAAATAATGACAATAACTCTTCAACTAATTTTCTCACACACATGACAATGTGACCCAAGCTAAATATTTTCAAAACGAATACAAACATCTCAAGTGTTTTTTGCTATTACTGTCACAGCTGCTAAAGACGATGGGCTTTTTGTAAATTTTTTCCACTTGCAGTTTGTATTGATTACATGCCATACCAT
This sequence comes from Calliphora vomitoria, assembly GCA_942486065.2. NCBI lineage: Eukaryota > Metazoa > Arthropoda > Insecta > Diptera > Calliphoridae > Calliphora > Calliphora vomitoria. The sequence goes on from OW818029.2 coordinate 66,408,704, forward strand.
ATCGATTATAAATGAGCGCATTGAAGTGCATTTAGTCAAGTGTTAATTTGATTGTGAGAAATTTCATTAAGATTTATTTTCATTGGCTTTCTTTCATTACTATTAACATTAATTTATTTCTAAATAATTGCCTGCCTTTTGTCTGAAGTACACAAATACGAGAGAAGAAAGGGGAGAAACAAAGGGTTTTTGTTACTTTTCTTGCTACTAAATCTTCGATTTGTATCTGTTTAGCTGGAAATAACTTTTCCAATTGCTTGTTTTTCCATGGAAAAACAAAAAAATATAAAAACATTAGAAAATTTATTGTTATTGTGTGCTAAAGTGGTTTTTGTACTTTTTCTTTTCATTCTTATTTTCATCTTCATTTGAGTGATATTATTTTCACATTAATAGAAAATTGAAAAGATGTATAGGATTTTAATGACCCTTTGAGTTTATGCTTAGAAATAGATTGTTCTAATATTTTTCTGGGAAAATATTAAGTAATCAATTTATGAAATCAGTCTATTTTCGTTTGTATTCAAATAAATGTGTAGGAGTGATTTATATCTTCAAATAGGAGTCACTTATTAAATTAGGAAGTTGCATAAATTCTTCAATATGATTTAAATAATTCATATTCTTCATTTGTTTTAATAATTGGAATGATATTGATTAAGTAACATTATTATTCCTTAAAAAAATATTACTTAAATCGAGATTTAAAGGAAGAAAAACACTCCCGTACTTAAATATATTTATAGCATTAAACTGATTTCATACTTTTTGAAAATAATAAGTTACATTCAAAATTACATGGCCATTTGTACGGACCCTTGTAAATTATTCCGCAATTAGCAACAATTCCACATATACTTAAATGGATATGTAAATGATGTTTGCAAACAAAGGGAGAAATTTCAAAAAAAGAAAGTATCAACACAAACAAAAATTTTGACATAAATAAAATAAAATGTATGAAAAAACTATAAATTAACAAAACGCAGCATGAAACACAACATGTCACATACAAAAAATACAAATTAATGTCTTTTTATATGGCTGTTCGTTCGAAAGTATTTAAAAATTATTTCAACAAGGGCCATCATGTTATGAATGAAACGTTTATTGGAATTTTTTCGAATAAAACGAAACAAATAAGTAACAAAGTAAAAACAATATTGGTAACAACGCAAAGTGGGATCGATCATAAATAAATAATTACTTTGTTTTTTTTTTTTTTTTTTTTAATTTACTTGTTCGATTGAAAAATATTGTATTTACTAAATAAAGAGAATAATCTGGGCATGGACACATTTTTCCCTTAAAGTTAAAATTGTTTGATATTTTTAAATATGTTGCTCTCTTTTTTGGTTTATTTAAAAATAACAAAGAGAGAAATATATAATTAGGTTTTGCCTGAAAATTTTCAAATATTCAAAGTTTGCTTTCAACTATAAAGTTGAAAAGCGGCTCATTTCCTTGGTTTATGCCTGAGTTATCCCAGATAGTATGATCCTTTTGTTTGCATAGGACATCGCCTTCTTTATAGTGGAGTTTGGTAGTTTATCTCCATGATGGTGTGCATGAATACCATTCAAATGGCATATTTTTATTTTGCAAAAATGAATACTGAGTTATCACTACACATAAACTAAACGAAAACTGTCATTGCACGATTCACCACAGCAAGTGTTTTGTTACAAAATGCATGTTATTGCTTGCATATTCACAAAAGCAACGAATCAATATGAGTGTTATGAATATAAGAAGAGCTTTTTGAGTTAATATACACTTTCCTATGTAAGTTTGTTTGAGTTAATTTAAGACTGTATTTAGAAGGATTTTTCTTGCTTATTTGTATTTGTAACAATACGGAAAACACTATTTTCAATATTTTTTATTATTTCGGAGTATATTGTATCAAAATAAGACGAAATTTATTTCTTGAACCATGCGCGAAAAGTTATTTAAAACAAATTAATGCTCTGATTTTGTACTATGCATTCAACTTATCATCGAGCTTTTGTGAATCATTTGAATACTTTGCTTACAAATCAAAACACAGTAATCATTTTTGAGTTGTTATTGCTAACGGCATTTAAAAAATGATTGAGATGATGTCAATCAATTGTCAGACCACAAGCAGTGCAAGCAATATAATTATCACATGTTGACGATTGAAAACACAACAAAAGCAGTGATTTCATTCATATAGAAAAAAAGCGAATCAACTCATGTACATCTCTGTACCATATAGAAACACATGAGCCAGATCAGTAGATTTTGCTTAGTAAAAGCTTTAAAACTTTTACTATGCAAACTCATAATACAGGATACCATAGTCGTCTATGTTCATGGATATATATAAAAGCCTAAGTGCCTGAAGCCAATTGCAGGGAAGTTGACGCTGCTATAAAGAGGTGAAGGTTAATTTGAGTAATCTTTACTACAGTTGATCGCCATGGATGTGTTGATTACGGCATTCTTCATTCTGAAACTCTCTATATCCATTGCCCACTTTCCAGTCCTGTGAGGGTACATGAGATGTTACTGACTTTTAAGATTTCCAGAATATCCTTTACGTCGGATGGTATGGCAAGATTATTGGCAATTTTTTTGTAAATGGGCTTGGAGAATATGAAGTTCTTCACCGGATACATTGCTTGTAATTTTTTATGGGATATGGGTGTCGCGCCACTGAAGAGAGACACAAACTATCAGCAGTTCACTTTCAGGAAAGACACTGATAGATTTAAGTCTTGAGGACAGACAAGAGCCATGGAAAGATGAGAGTAGTGGGATAATCTATATCTATATAAATATATAAATGTCTTTGTTTGTTTGTTTGTTTGTTTGTTTGTTTGTTTGTTTGTTTGTTTGTTTGTTTGTTTGTTTGTTTGTTTGTTTGTTTGTTTGTTTGTTTGTTTGTTTGTTTGTTTGTTTGTTTGTTTGAGCATCACGCCTAAACGGCTGAATCGATTTTTTCAATACTTGGACCAGAAAGGGATAAAAAGGGGGAAAAACGGGTAAAATTGGTACCTTTACTTTTAAAACAATAATTACTAAACGGCTGAACCGATTTTTACATCGACAGGGGTAGCGAAGCGCACCAGGTCAAGCTAGTAAATATATAAACGTCTTTGTAAGTTTGTTTGTTTGTTTATTTGTTTGTTTGTTTGTTTGAGCATCACGTCTAAACGGCTGAATCGATTTTATTGAAATTTGGAACGTAGATAGATCCTTACTTAGGGGGAAAACCGGTAAAATTGGTACCTTTAGTTCTTAAACAATAAATACTAAACGGCCGAAACGATTTTATTGAAATTTCCAACATAGACTACGACAGGGGTAGCGAAGCGCACCGGGTCAAGCTATTTAATAATAAAAAAGAAGCAATGAAGTTTGTTTGCAAAACCTGAAATTTCATTCATTAATTTACTTTTAATTTTTACAAATTTCGATCAACTTGCTAATGCTAAATATTTTTGAAATGCAATTTTTTTTCAATTTGTATTTGTTTACCTGTAATTATGGAATGTTATATTGTGCAATTTATATTATTGAAAATATAATGATGAACATATTAAAATTTGTATTTATTATATTCATATATAAATGCATAAATACACAATACATATATATTCCTATATATAGTATGTATATATTGTTGATTAAGTTTATGGAGTAAACATATTAAATTACAATTTGCAAACAAATACTTAATACAAACGGGTATATTGATGAGAATAAGTTTATTAAATTATTTACGTCATTGGCGTATAATGTAAAGACACTAAGTCTACTTTAAATGAAAATTCAGTTTTTAGTATTAATGAAATTTTAATAGTTACATATTTAGTTTTTTCTTGCTAATATTCTGTTATTCTCAATAATAGAATAATAAACAGAACAGATTATTTAGCAAAATACGAAATAAATATGAGAAAATGTATTAAGTCCTAAATACGAAACATATAACTTTCCAACACATTTCTTTTAAAATAATGGGTGGCGCAAAAGTAATCCTCCTATCAGAAAATGCTATAAATTTTGCGATTGTCCACTAATGTCAGTTCTGTTTTGACATTTGTGTAGTAACCACATGCGAAATACACGTTAATAAACAATGTTACGCTACACTACTCCAGAACGCGGAATATTGCTGACTATTTATTTTATTTTATTTTTTTTTAATTACAGCCAAAAAACATCGGAAGTTTACTTTTACTTTGTATGTAATAATTAGAAAAATTCTCTATTATAGGCCTTCTATTCGAAAGGCTTAATAAAGATTTTTGTCGTATTGTAAATTTTGTAAAAATAGACTTAGTGTTTATCCACTATAAGCTAACGATTTGTACAATACATCTACGTTCATTTCATTTGTATACATATAAACATTTACGCAGTCATTTAGCTTCCATTTTTCGTATTGTATTTGCGTTTTTCGCTTGCAATTTAAATCCGGAAACGGATATTGTAAATATGTGCCTGAATGTGCGCAATTATTATTAGGTAAACAGAATTTAATAGCTGATTCGTTTGCCAAATAAATACATTTACAAATTCACTCACATACTCACTATTGTTATACGTACACGCACGTGTATGTAATTTGCTAAATAATAATTAGGTTTTTGTTTGTTGTTGTCGTCATCATTTGTATATCTTTTGTTTAAACTTCCTAATTGTGATTACAGCATTCCAGTTACACTAAACCCAACAGCAGCAACGATAAATCCACAATTAACTGTTTAAACAAATGTTCGATAGACATACATATGGACAACATCCCTGCAATTGGAAGTTATATTTTCGATACATACACTAAATTGTGTCTACTTCGCTACAAAAAAAAGGTTTATTCAGCATATAAACAAATTTTTACAAGAAGAAATTACATTAGTATCGAATTTTTAACACCAAAACTTTTCTTTGTTCCACAGTATACATTATAAAAGAAATAAGAAGAACATGATAAAACACAGGAAATTTATGCTTTTTTTTTAAATGTTTTTTCTTTTTATACCCTACACCACCATAGTGGGGAGGGTATAATGGATTTGTGCAGATGTTTGTAACGCCCAAAAAGTATACCGATCGACTCAGAATCACTTTCTGAGTTGATTAAACGATGTCCGTCCGTCCGTCCGTCCGTCCGTCTGGCTGGCTGGTTGGCTGTCCATGTAAACCTTGTGCGCGGAGTGCAGGTCGCATTTTTGAAGATATTTCGATAAAATTTGGTCCATATCATTTTTTCTGCCCAAGGACGAACCCTATTGAAACTGGCTGAAATCGGTTCATTATTTCACATAGGCCCCATACAAATGTTCTACCAAAATTGGACTTTATCGGTCATAAATGTTTAATTTATATATGTATCTACACAAGTTTTTCTCTAAGTAAGTTTTATATATACAGAATTCATGTCACTAAATTTTATGATGATCGGTCCATAATTAGTCATAGCTCCCATATAAGGCCTGATTCCGATAATCACTTTAACGATCATAAATCTCCTAAAAATGTTGGTATACACATAAAATGCAACATAAATAACTTTCATAAAGACATTGATCACACTACCTAGTTTCATGGTGATCGGTCCATAATTGTTCATAGCTCCCATATAAGGCCCACTTCCGAAAATCGCTCACGAATATAAATTATTGAAATTTTGAAAGAAAAATGTTTTTGCTCATTTTTTAGTGTAGGGTATTATATGGTCGGGCTTGACCGGCCATACTTTCTTACTTGTTTTTAAACTGTGTTGGTAAATAAAGTTTTTTTTATAAGAGTTTCACCTCGTATCATATGCTGGGTACGTTTTTTTCCCCGAACGTGACACTACATCTATAAGAAAGCGATACGTTTGGGAAACTTTTTCGACAGAAATTGTTTGCAGGGATGTATGTACTAATATCATATGTATAATCTTGTGTAGGTGTATGGTCCGAATTTGATGTGTGCAATGATCCAGTTACTTTGTGTATTTGAAAGGCAATTATATTCAATATTATTTTCATTGTATGTTTACGAAATGGTATTTTGTAGACAAATAAAAATGTCAATAGCACTAAACAGACGAAAATGTAATATAAGATACATATGTATGTTAAATACTTATCAATATATGTACATTAGTGTTGTGACTTTTTTACTTCAAAATATCGTATCACCACCACATGAGCAATATTGTTTTGATAATAAAAAACTATTTTAATTTGGGTAAGTCAGTTTGGACTTAAACGCAGGCATACACACTTGACACAAGAGGCCGAATGTTGTAAAACTGCGAACACAGTTTTTCAAATCTACATTCTTTCTCATGTCTAAAGAATCTTAAAGTTTTAAGGATATAGAAGTTAAAATAATAACAAATTTAATATTTTTGCACATAATTTCATAACAATAATAATAATCCGTAAAAGTTATCCGATGAAGCCAATAATTTTTTTTTCAAGTAGATGTAGTCAATAGAAGCGTAAGTTTTAATTTTGAGGAGAAAAAATCATTCTGAACGAACGCCAGATAACGTGTAATATGACACCAAAGGTAAATTTTATATAGGGAAGGGAACAAAGTTAAAATACGCATTATTTTCGATGATGGTAGTTCCAGAAACAATTTTTATTAAATTGACCGCATAAAGACAGGTCTCATTTGGAACAAACGACTTGGGTGTCACATTTTTTGCAATGTTGCACCTTCTTTTGGCTTTTCTCTCCACCCAAACAAGAAAAAGATCGTCAGCATCGATCTGAACATCAGCTACTTGATGAGCAGCTCTTTTCCCAACTTCTGATATGTCAGGCTGTAGTGATAAAGGCTCACCGAGATTTTAAACAGATGGTCATCCTACAGACGATTTTTTTTTGAAGAAAACAAGTCCAGCAGCTATTTCCTCCCGCAAATCTGGAAGATGTAAAAGTCGTTTTTTAATCGGACACATTGTTGGAAGCATTGGCCTCATCGGCCTGCAGACGTTTGTATAAAAATAATGCATTTGTAAAGACCATGCCCAATAAATAGTAGAACAACCTAATTAACAAATATGGTATCGACCCTGGAGACCATCCATGATATCTACTCCACCCATGCGATCATTTTGTTCTCAAATAATTTGAGAGCAGTTGATTTCGATGAATTTTTTCTTCTTTCTATCATACCGAGGAACCTTTGATTGTTCTTCGCCAGGATTGGTTCTTTGGAATCGGGAAGACATATTTGTTATTCCTCCATAATACAGTATTCACATCGCCTACATGTATTGAGATCATGTATTCTACGCAAAATCATATCTCCTCTTGGTTCATTTCACAGTTTACACAAAAGCAAGTCATGATCAACAAGAAATATGACAAAACAAAATTAGTACCGCTCATTAATACCTCTGACTCGTAAATAGACAAACAGCGGCTTCGATTTGTAAAAGTTATCTAAATGCAGGATGTGATGCTCGAAATTAGGAATCGCCAAAAATTTTAGGTAGCTCCAAAGTCCGGCATAACAGGTAAAATTATATTATCTTCGGACCCATTGTAGATTTAAAACTGGTAGGGAAACCCATTTGAATCACAAAGCACGAACAATTTGATCCCTCTTTTATGCGGCTTATTGGGCATGCATTTTCGGAGATGGTGTTTCGTCTTTGGAACATAAGTGGAATCAGCAACATTGTCATCGCTATCAATACTTTCATTTGTGCTGTATACAGAACTCACAGAATCGATGAACTCGAGAAATAGTTCATCAGACATTTGCTCCAAATTGATATTTTTCGTATAAGTACGTTTAGTAATATCTATCTTTAACAGAATATTAAAATAAAAGGGTGCAAATAAGAGAACCATAAGCAAACAATAGAGTTTTATGAACAAAAGGTGAAAACTACATTGTAAGAGAAGAGGACATTTTTGTACACGCAAACCGGTAAGACCGCCTTGAGAAGGCCTTCGCTATTTCGTTTTTAAATCAAACTTTTCATTTTTTTCACTTCAAATACGTTTTAGAACTTAAATATAAAATATTATCTACTTACCGTAATATTTTGATGTCGATCATTTTATTCTATTTTAATAGTTAAATTTGCGAAATAATTTTCGATGCTAATTTGATGACTTTTTGCACTTGCTTGATCATATCTGACAAACGACTTATCAGAATATATTGGCAGTTAAAAAGAAAATGTAAAAAAGTGTTGTCTAAAGACAGTTTTCACTATTTTGAAGCCAAAAAGTGTTTAATACATTACTGGGGCCCAAAAATCGAAGACCGCCTTGAGGTGGTCTTACCGGTTAGAGGGTTAAAGAAGATAAATGTTAGAAATAAGATAAATTTCGCTTTGATTCATCAGGACAAAAAAAATATATATATAAAAAAGTCCTTTGAGAAATAAATTAAATATATGTATGTATGTATATACAATATCACGCACTATTCTAAAGAATGTGAAAGGAGTACATTTTCAAAATATATCGTTTAAAATTTTTCATCTTGATGGATTTTTTCATAGCTTTGTCTTCTAAGTTTCGATCAGGGATATAGAAATGTTGTCTATTTGCTCTGAAGAAATATAAGTTAAGTAAATTGCCTATGTGGGACTGTTTTTAATGTTTCTGTATTTAACGACAACAATGTTGCACTCTGTAATAGATTGAATTTAGGATAATAATTGCCTATGACTATATGTGACCTAATTTAGAATCATAAAAATTAAATCTGCTTTATATCCCAAAGTTTTTCTTTTAAATTAGATTTGTCAAACAAAACTTGACTTAAATTAAACATTTTAAAAATTTTCTGCCAGAATCGCAGATCCAGTGAGCATAGTTTACCGTAATTAAGGAAATTATATTTAATATAAAAAACATGACCAATAAATGGTCACAACTTTGCAGTCTGTTTGATTATTATGGGGTCGAATATAAGCAATGTACTCTTTAATTTAATAAAACTTAAGTATTTTTCATTAACAAAAAAATAATCAGAAGGAAATGTTTGTAAACTTTTAATTTTTCTGACTTTTCAGTGAAAATACCCAAATACAATTTCAAGAACTAAGAATTTTCTTAATTTTTATGAATAATATTAGATTTTAAATATGGGAGTTTTAAAAAAACATATAAACGTTTGTAAACGACTTACATATAATATACATATAATACGAATTAAGGACTAGTTATTTATTTAAAACAGTTCAATTTATTTAACATGTTTTTTCCCAACCATACAACATCTTGGTTTTGTACACTCGTGATAAAGGAGAGAGAAACAAAAAGCACAAGCTTAAGATGGATTTCTTCTTTGGCAATATTTCTCATTATGTTTTGCATTAACATTGAATGTTTGTTTGGTTACACTTGAAATCTATGGGTTTGCCCTGTTATCAAATGTGGGAAAATAAAATTAGAGGTTTTCGTATAATATTTAAATTTAATATAAAAATTTAAAAAACTTCAGATTTAAATTAGTACTTTTAAGAAATTTAAAGTTTTAAGAAGTAAAAATTTCATCCTTCCAAACCGGACACAGGCAGAGAAAAACCATGGTTGTGCTAAACTTCATCTAAGAGCAACATATTATGATAAGATTTAAGATTGTAGTCCACATAGTCCACATATCATTATTAGTATCATAAAATATCATAATATGTTCGGAAATAATCATATTATGATACAAATCAATCATAATATGACACAAAGTAATCATATTTATGAGCCAATTAAATCATATTATGATCCAAAGTAATCATATTATTATTAAATTAATTTTTGGATTTATTTCCTTTAAATAAACCGGATACTTTTGATTGCAAATAAAAAGCAGTTTTAGTAGTTTAAAATTTGTAACAACTCTTTATTTATTTTAAATGTACAAAAACAACAGTTCAAATAGTCACTCAGTGCCTTTATACGCGTTTATCAATTCGCAGAAATTCACACACACTTTATAATGTACAAACTTAATTGTACAAGGCAGTTGATGTTAACTCTAACAGCGCCTATGATAAACTCACTCACGACTGCAACCTCAGCCACTATTTATACACACGCCATCTTTCGTTAATCTTCTACAATGATCTTAACAGACAAACAAACATTGTTGATAAGTAGAAGCTTCTTTTGATGGATGTGTTTATAAACATGATGATTGCTGCAGGCAGTCGTTACAGACCGTTAAATTCAAATCGCTATTGCACATTCGTAACAATATTTAGGTTTTAGTTTAAAAGTACTAAATTCCCAATTAAAATATTATTGATAAATTCACTAATATTTATTGTTATTCACTCTAGGAAAGTTAAAGATATTATACTAGTAAAACTGTAGAGCAAATGAGAATTGCAGACACTCAAAATGTACTTGTAAAAATAGCATAGCTTAGACAAACACCAACACTCACAAATGGTGAGAACAAAAGACTATTAAAAGTAAACATATTTTGTTAGCATCTTAAACATATTATAACTACGCGTATAGAAACTATATATTTAATGATTGTATCGTAAAATTCTTAACACACGTTTTTCTTTAAACCTTTCAACCCAAGTATTATTTTATTTTTTATTTTTTTTATCAAGTTACGTTTGTAAAGCATGTTAGTTATTATGATTAATGTCAATTATGTCCATTTGTTGTTAATTTGATTAAAATGAGTGACCTGAAAAAAGTGCGTACTAAAACTATTAAATATTCTCAACAAAACCCAACTTGGTCCTACAAAAAGTTGGCCAAACAATCAAAGGTCTGCTATCAAACTTTTTCCAATGTTATTAAACAGTACCTGGAAAACTTGTGCGTTGATAGAGAAACTGGTTCAGGTAGAAGGAATGGTCCACATGATGTTTATAAAGTTCATAAATAGAAAGTATTTTTAAATGAGCTCCCAACACCTCCGGTAGGGAAGCAGCCCGGTTAGCTCAGTGCTCGGACTATTTGGTACGAAAAGTTAAAACCAATGAAAGTTTAAAAGCATAGAAGGTTCAAAAAGATCCTGACAGGAACGCTGCTAAAAACTTAGAGGCTAAAAACAGAGCACGGAAATTGAAGTCAAATTTTATAAAAAAATATTCCTGCTGCATAGTGGATGACGAAACGTATGTTCTGGCAGATTTTTCGAAGCTTCCGGTTCAAAATTTTGATGTTGCTGATGCTCGAGGAAATGTTGGAGAAAAGTTTAGGACCCAAAAGCAGACAAAATTTCCCAAAAAGTTCTTCTTATGGCAAGCAATATGCAGTTGTGGCAAAAAAGCCAAAAATTTGTTTCAAAGGGCTCTATAAATACCGAAATTTACATCAAGGAATGTTTACAAAAAAGGATGCCTCCATTCATAAGACTTGTTAGTGTGTCCACTTATTTTTGGGTTAGTTTGACACTCTGTCGCTATGGTAAGAAAGGTCTTGAGTAGTAGGTACAAGAACAATAATGTGGTATTTGTACCAAGAGAGGCAATTCCTCCAAACTGCCTGGAGCTAAGGCGAGTGAAGAGATATTGGGTTCTTGTTAGAAGAGAATTGAAGAGCACAAAAAAGATGTCCAAAATTGTGGTAGTTTTTAAACGGAGATGGACAACCTGTTCAAACAAAGTGACATAAAGCCCTATAAAAGCCACAATGGAAGGGTTTTCGAAACAGGTTCAAAATTTTATCACTAGTGATTAGAACTATAAAAATATTTATTTTTTGTAAATTGCAACAATAATTTTAATCAAATAAAAAAAGATTCAGAACTTTAAGTTTAGTGGTTTCAATTGTATTAACATATATGTATGTTAAACATTTTTCGATCTCAGTCCTTATTTATCATTATTTAGTTGTTCGAAAAATAATTATGATTTGTTGAACAATATTCATATTTATAATTGCGATGAGAATATACGTTTACAGTACCCAAAATACTGTTGAAATTAAATTAAAACAACAATTATATGTTTACGACAACAATTTATTGTCACATGCCGAATAATGTTTTGTCTAAATCTAATATTTTATACAGATTAATATGAAAAATCTAACGAAAGTATTGAGTGGATCCAAGCTTTTAGGAAATCTAATTTGTATTTATAGTGTTTAGATACAGGGTGTCAAAATAGACCCCATCAAATGCAAACATTATTTTAAAACTTCTAACATACGCAAATAAAATTTGATTTGCCATTTTTTGGGCAATACATTAAGATTTAATCTTATTACAGTACTAGTTAAGCTATTGCAGTTTAAGAGATTTGCATGCAACAATTTTCTTGCTCGAAAAATCAAAAACAAACAAACAAGTAAGAAAGTATAGTCGGGCAATCCTGACCTTTTGATACTCTACACCGGGTACATGATTATAAACAGTTTTCTTTTAGTATAAATCTTACTTGTAGTAAATATTAGTTGAATACTAAAAGTTTTAAGATATTTATGCTCGATAAAGTGAATTTCGAAAGTGGGCCTTATATGAAAGCTATGACTAATTATGGACAGATTGTCACAAAATTTGGCTGGATGATTTTCGTGTAGATGAGACATATTTGTGTTAAATTTTATTTGGATACTAACATAATTCAGAGATTTATGCACATTAATGAAATTTTTTACAATGGTGCTTATATTGGAGCTAATGAACATTGTGGACCGATAGGTACTAAATTTGGTAGTACGAGTTTAGCTTATATTAAACTTGTTTATGCTGAATTTGGTTTGCATATGTTTATAATTAAAATATTTATAAGAGCTTAACGATTCTCAGATAGGGTAGTTGTATGGGGGCTAAGAGAAATAATGGATCGATTCAAACCAAATTCAATAGGCCAAGGACCAAGGGAGATATAAAAGATGACTTACTTACAAAACGAAATTAAGGTTGAAGTTTTGTATTCTGCAGTTTGAAAGTTATGAGCTACTATGTGAGTATATAAAATATTTACGTTTTTTGCAATATTCAAGATGTCATATTAATAAAATTGCTGGAATGTATCTCATGTTTTATTTAGCCAATAAAGGATGAACTATGATGAGAAACAAGTATTTTTCTTTGTTCATGTATGATATGTCATTGACAATGTTGGGTGTGGCACTTGTCGCCAAGTTAACATCTGTATGCTTTTATTATGAATTAAGCTGTATTTAGAATTTTTAATTCCAATAAATTTTAGTTAGTTATAAAAAAATTATTTCGGAAACCCTAGATAAACATGATGGCTATTTTTTTATTTTTTTTGTTGATGTTGTATAACTATGTGTACAAATCCACTCTGGGAGTTCAAGTAGATTCTTTGTTTTCTGCTAGGTTTATTTGAAATGTTATTATCTTTTGGATAAACCAAACATTGTACGCTTTGGTTTCTTCTCCACAACCAAGTAATAAGTACGTACTCTGGACTAAGTAGTAAAATAGAGAAAACTGAAGTAAAGCTAAATTGGAATGAAACGAACCACTGTTTGTGGTATTTTTCTTAAACTTTTCTATTTATTTTTGTAGTCTACTACGTATTTGTTTGTGTACTAGTTATAGTTAGAGATGTTGCTGCTCTGTTGTTCAAATATGCAGTGTATTACGGTAGAAAGAAGATTTAATTTTGTACAAAAGAATAAAAAAATGTATATCGTGCGTATTTGGTTTGCTAGCTGTATATTGCTGTTTATGCTGTTATTATGGTCAGGCAGCATTTCTACCCTTCAATTCATTTTATAATTTAGCGGGTGGCCTACGTTTCCGTAACTGTTTTTCCTTAATTTTCATGTTGCTTTTTTGTTTGGTTTGTTTTCTTTTGTACGGGCACAATACACAAAGTATCCATAGGTTTTATTTGTCCATATGTCGGTTGGATTTATAGTGGATTTATTTGTTTCCATATTTCTATGGTGGATTTTCGTTGTCGTATTTTAATTCATTTGGTTTTCATATCTCTCTGTCCTTTTTTTGAACCTCTCTTCGTTTGTGGGTATTATCAAAAAATACCTTTTGAATTTATTAATAACATGGGATAAACGGTTTTGTGGAATAATAAATGGCTATGACTGGTATACTTAAGTAGACAAACATATTTAAATAAAATTAGTTTTTAATTAAAAATTTTGAAACTGTTGCTACGATACATTTGTATAAACATTAGGGTATTCAATCGATTAACCGTTAGTCGGTTAACCGATTGATTTTTGTCGGTTAACTGTTCGAATAATTTAAAACTGCCGATTTTCAAATAACAAATAAACCGATTAATTTGTATTGATTAATCGATTAAACGAAATTTCTTCTTTTTGGCGCTTTAACATATTTTTTTGGAATTATTTTTTTTGATTTAATTCAACTACAAATGCCAAAGTAAAATTACATATTTTTTCGAACATCTAAGAAATATGTTTAGTGTATTAAACAACTGACATTTTTAAATTTACATGTATTTGTCGGCGGACGACATGATAATAGACATAACTGGAGATATTATTGAATCGAGTCTTTTATCAGAACTTAACGAAACTACAATATTAAAAGTATTCAAAATCTAAATAAATCTAAAAAGGACTCTAATGGCATAACGGAGGATTTTAGAACTGAGTTATTGGATATTCTTTATCATGCCTTACTTTCGATTTCTCCAACATCTACAATCAGCGAAAGTTTTTTACAAATCAAGTTTTATTAAATCTAAAGAAAAAAATCTTTTAAAAGAAAAACATTTAAATTATATTCTTTTTTTAAAAGACTATATCAGAAGATCTCGCTAAAATCCTAAAAAAATCACATGTGTGTATAAAAAGGATCTCAAATACCACATTTTTTTGCTATTATTTATGTTTTGGTTGAATTGTTATGTTTTTGTTGAATACCCTAATAAACATATATATTTGTTAATATTTTATAAATCGTGCAAGTACATAGATGGTAAAGAGATTATAGTCTTCATATTTTAACAATTTTAAATTTAAAAGCAATATCTATGTCTCCAAAAAAAAAACAAATTTGAAGTACTGCATTCTTTAGTTTAAGAGTTATGAGCAGTTATGTATGTAAAGTTGTGTGGCATTTTTTAATTTTGTTTTTAATTTTCAAGATGTCATAATTTTGAAGGAGGAATGGTCAGGTGTCAAAATGTTTTAAGATAGATCCCTTCTAGTTAGTAATATAGAGTTGTGCCGCTCTGAACTTAAATGTACTAAAACGATCTTTTTAGTGATTCAATTTCTTATTTTGTTTGTGATACACTAAAACAATTGTTTTGTAATGATGAAGTTACCTTTGTAAAGCATGTCAATTATGTTCATTTGCTGCTAATGTGATTAAAATGAGTGACCAGAAAAAAGTGCGTACTAAAATTATTAAATATTTTCAACAAAACACAACGTGTTCCTACAAAAAGTTGGCCAAACAATCAAAGGTCTGCTATCAAACTTTTTCCAATGTTATTAAACAGTACCGGGAGAACTTGTCCGTTGATATAAAACCTGGTTCAGGTTTCTAAAGCCAAAAAAAAAGAAAGCATTTTCAAAGGAGCTCCCAACACCTCCGATAGGAAAGCAGCCCGATTAGGTCAGTACTCGGACTATTTGGTACGAAAAGTTAAAGCCAATGAAGGTTTAAAAGCATTCAAGGCTCAAAAGTTCCTGACAGGAACTCTGCTAAAAATTTAGAGGCCAAAAACAGAGCACGGAAATTGAAGTCAAATTTTATACAAAAATATACCTGCTGCATAATGGATGACAAAATGTACGTATGAAAAATTTTTCGCAGCTTCTGGGTCAATTTTTTTATGTTGCATATGCTGGAGGGAATGTTGAAGAAAAGTTTAGGACCCAAAAGCAGACAAAATTTCACAAAAGGTTCTTGGTATGGCAAGCAATATGCAGTTGTGGGAAAAAAAGCCAAACATTTGTTACAAAGGGCTCTATAAATACCGAAATTTACAGCAGGGAATGTATATGAAGAAGGATGTTTCCATTCATAATACTTCTTAGTGTGTCTACTTATGTTTGGCCTGATTTGGCATCCATCACTTTGGTAAGCAAGGTCTTAAGTGGTAAAACAGCAGTAATGTGGTATTTTGACCAGGAGAGGCCAATCCTCCAAACGGCCTGGAGCTGAGTCAAATGCATAGATATTGGGCTCTTGTTAAAAGAGAATTGAAGAGCACGAAAAAGGTGTCCAAAAGTGTGGTAGATTTTAAATGGAGATGGACAACCTATTCGAACAAAGTGACATAAAGCACTATAAAAACCATAATGGAAGGGTTTTCGAAAAAGGTTCAAAATTTCATCACTTGTGATTAGAACTATAAAAATATTTTTTTCTTTTGTAAATTGTAACAATAATTTCAATCAAATAAAAAAAGATTAAAAACTGTAAGTTTAGTTGTTTCATTTTTATTAACATATATGTATATTAAACATTTTTCGATCTCAGTCCTTATTATATCATGATTGAAAATGAGCATCACTACTAAAGATGAAAATATGGAAAATATGGGATAAATCTTTAAAATAAAATATATATATATATGAAAAATGCTGACTACTTTTTGATATTATATGGGAAATATAAATTGTTGGTGAATACAAGTTTCCACATTTTAACTGCATCACATCTTGTTTTTAAAAATTTTCAGTTTAATTTTTTTGTACGATAAATATATCCTCAACTTAAAATCTGAATTATAAAAAAACATTATTGTTGTTTTTAACAGTTTAGAAATATACAGCAACATTTTTGTTTATACATGTATGTACACAGAGAAAATAGATTCGTAGTAGCAAATCGAATAATTTTGCCTTGGTGATCGCATTTTACAGTTGTTGCTACAAAATTTTATGAGGTATAATCAAAGTTTGGTTGCTTCAACCGAAATTCTTCCCTAATAACTGATTTTCTGTTGCTAGAACCGAAAAATTCTATGTGTGCAACCGAATCATTCGATTGGCTATCGGTTGCCACTACGTATCTGTTTTCTCTGTGTAGTTTTCCTTAAAAACATAAAATATTTTTGAGCTTGAGTCACAAGTTGAACAAAAAGCAAAAGCTTTATCGAAAGATTGTCAACTTTAATTCCCAGTAGCTTATACTTAATTCCAACACGTGATTAAGACGCGTTGGTGCTCCTCTTTTGATATACGTGTTTGTTTAGTTTGAATTCATATTTATTACAAAATTTGTCTATTAGTTTGTATAGTGGTTCTTACGATATTGTTCTATTTTATATAAGAAACTTAAGTCAAATTCAGCTTTAACTTTAGTATAATACATGGCTAATAAATCTCTGAATTAGCAGTGTAACTATTATTCTTTGTAAAATGTGTTGTTGTATAGTTAATCACTGGACCATTATAGTTAATTGGGCTTTAAAAAATTAACACAAGTGCTTCTTGTATGGTGAGAATGGCTACTCCATTTAACATTTATTTTTTTGTTTTCGGTATAAATGAGATCTCATAAAATCTGAGCACTCACACTTGAATATAATTTCCTTGTTAACGAGAAGATAATAACAAACAAAAAAATAAAAATAAAAGCATAAACATAAACAAAAAAAAAAAAAAAAAACAACGAAAACTCGTAACAAGCCTTAAGCAGGAATACAGAAAAAGTTTACAATTTACAAATGTTCCTACAACATTGAAAAACAGCTGAGTCTATGAGTAAATGGACGGAAATAAACCAAAATAACTTTATTATAACCCAAAGCAATTTTATTTGTTTTGCACTCGTATGTTGGAAGAGAAAAACAAGAAAAAACCAAAAAAATAGCAACGGAATAAAAATCTCAGGAACCAAGTGAAAATCAAGCGGAAATAAAAACAATAAAATATGAATACAAATACACATAAACACTTGCTTACAAAATATATATATATATAAAAAAACAACAAAGTAAAGCAATTTGAAAATTAATTCGACATGCAGCAAATGATGTAATTTACCACAAACTGCCTTGCAACAACCACTACAAAAACGTGTGTAAATGAATAAATGAGCACAACAACAACTCATAAAATTATGACATGACTGATAGAAAGCAATTGTTATGTTGTCTTGTTTTTGTTCTTTTTTTTTTTTTTGCAACACAAATCCAAACCCCCAAACATGTGTATCAACACATCCTACATCTACATATAAAATAAATTATCAGTTTGTTATTTTTGTCTTTTTTTTCCCCCATCAAGTGATGATTTGATATGTTAAATAATTGTACAATATTTATAAAACACAACTGGGCTTTAATGTTTTTTTTTTCACACATCGCCCATTTATTTGCTAAAAGGAAAGAGATACCAAAAAAAGGTCATATATTTCCTTAATATTTATCTTAAGAAAAATATTTCCCTTATGAATTCAATGTTTTTATCTTGTTATTTTTGTTCTCTCTCTCTGCTGCTGTTGTTTGCCAGCAGGAAATGAAAAGGAGTTTCAATGAAATTGAAGGTTAAAGTAGTAGCTGGAAAAAAATGAGGCTAAATGAATTGAACCAAAAAGGTAGAATATGAAGAAACAACACACAAACAATATACGTTTTAATTTTATTTGCCTCCTGAGATGGCAAATGGAAAACTCAAAATGCTACAGGTTTTTTTGTGTTTTTCATTTTTTGGAGCACCTGTGTTTTTATGTATACTACACGGAATTGTTCATTTCGTAGATTTTAATTATGGATTTTTTTTTTAAACGAAATTTAAACTGAACTTGATTTAATTTTAAGATGTTTGATTTTTTTTTATAGAATTGTTGGCAAAACTGATAGAGGAAACATGTGAAACAAACATTGGTATACGTATAACTTCTAATTGTAGTTAATACAAAATGTGTTTGACGGTAATGAAATATCATTGTCAAGTTTTTGCAAAAAATATTTAAAAAAACTAGATCTCAGCCCACTTGAAGTTCTCAGGGTGCTATCTGTATACACAAAACAAAAAGTGAATTTATTTTAATCAATTTAACATGTTAAAGAAATCTTCGGAAATTGGCCTTATATGGAAGCTATGACTAATTAAGAGTCGATCGTCATACAATCAGGTGGCATAAATTTTGTATATGGGGCATTTCATGACAAGTGAACCAACTTTTGAAATCAATGTCTTCCAATTGGGATGAAATTTGCACCATAGTTAGTTCTATTGGATGGTAATTCAGATACAATTTTTCAACAAGATCGGTCGAGAACTTTCTGAGTTAGGGGGGGTAAAAATTTGCAATTTTGGCCAAGCAAGTGTTTTTTCTCAACCATGTAACTTATTACCTATCGTTTTAAGCAAAATGTGTCCCAAACTGTTTAGATAGATATTTCTTCAATCTTTCGGAAAAAAAATTAAAAAAAAAAAAATAAAAAATTTTTGGATTTTTTTTCCAAAATCAAAATCTTCTTTGACTTTTCTTTCAAAATGGGCCCTTTTTATTTTATATTTTTTTTTTTCTCAAAAGAAAGCTTAGATATTTTCCTTGAAGACCTATTTGGTCGCTTAGTGGGATGCGAGTGGGATATCTATCAAAATAAATGTTTTGTAACTCAAAACATAAAATTTTTTACTTTTTTTGCAAAATCAAAAACTTTTTTGACATTTTGTTTCAAAATGGGCCCTTTTTTTAAATTTTTTTTTGCTCAAAAGAAAGCTTAGATCCATTCCTTCAAGAGGCTTTTGGTCGCTTAAGGGGATACGAGTGGGATATCTATCAAAATAAATATAAACCCAAGTCATACAATTTTAGACTTTTTTTCAAAATCTAAATTTTTTTCCAAAATGGGCACCTTTTTTAAATTTTTTTTTACTCAAATAAAAGCTTAGGTCTATTCCTGTAAGAGATTTTTGGTCTCTTAGTGGGATTCGATATATAAAATTTATTTGTGTTGAATTTCATTCTGATATAAAATTTTTAAGATATTTATGCACTTTAAAGTGATTTTCGGAAGTGAGCCTTAGATTTGAGATAGTGTTATTGACCAATCTGCACAATAGTTGTATATGTGTTCTCTTTTCATGTAAATCAAATTTGTGCCAAAATTTGTATATAAGGTAGGTGAAATATAAAAATTCAATATCTTTCACATAACAAGAGCTATGTTTCCTTCTAACGAAATTCGTAAAAATTTTCAAAGCGTTGACACAGTTTTCAATATTAAAAGTAATATGATTAAATTTTTATGCTAATTTTATTTAAATCGAAGATCATTGGTAAAATACTTATAACTATTAATTAAAATTACCTCAAAGTGATTATTAAGATTATATCTGAGTGATGTCAAGGAGTATATAAATGTCATGTTAAAACTAAAAGCTGTACTTACCTCCCAGGAATTCTTTATATATCTTTTTGTTTCAATTTCCTTCTCTTAAAGTACAGTGGTTTATAAACGTTTTATTTTTTTAAATAATTCTGTACCTCGGGAACTATTTGAGATAATGTTATGAAATTTTACATGGTTGGAACAGAGGGTTTTCGAGTTAATTTGCATTTGCTCAGCTTCCTAGTCCTAGTGGGGGCCAGTGTGTAGCCCCACAAAGTTGGTCACCTCGGGTCTGAAAAATCGCCAAAAATCCAATGATCCAAATTAGCTAAAATTAGTAGAAGAGATATTTAGTTTTATTGTTTTATTTTTTTTTTTTAATTTAGCTCGATCTTTTTATAATTTTTTAGATATGACGGTCCAACGGAGGGTCAAATATATATTGTTGATAAAATTCTAAATAAAATAAAACAAGTTGCTAACATTTATCGTGTCCCTTTAAAAAGTTACTCGCATCCAAAGTTGAAACATGTAAAAAGGGGTGTTTTGTTTTGTAGAAAAATATTTTCTTCGGGAAAGGGAACATAATTTAAAAGCGTGTAAAGCTAAATTTTATTCACTTAAGCGGTCACAACACCCCCAAGAACTATCCAAAGTTAGCCAATTTAAAAAAAAAATTGATTTAGGTAAAAAATTCTAAAAAGGCAAAGCACCGATCAACACTATATACATATATATATATATATTCAAATTTCGGTATTTGAAAATAAAAATAAAAAATAATAAAATTTATAATGCTATTGTTTTATGGTCATTTGGATCTATATTATTTCATGATATCTTGAACCGTTAAAATTTTACATTAATTAAAATTTTTCGTCATGGAAAATCACAATATTATAATTTTTTTTGTTTTCAAGGTAAATGACGTCCCAAAAATTTATAAAATTATTTAATTTTACTAAAATATCAATCTCCAAGTCCTACGGGTTTCACCAATACAAAATACTTATATAAAAATACTTAAGTCAGCTCATTCAGATCATAAATAAATTTTTGGCGATTTTTAAAAAAAAGTTGAGACCCGAGGTGACTCTATTTTGAGGGGTCTCACACTAGCTCCCAGTAGCGCTAGGAAGCTATACAAATGTAAATCAACTTAAAAACACTTCAGCTTTTACCGTGTGAAATTTCGTAACAATATCTTTAATAGTTTCCGAGATACCGAATTATTTAAAAAAAGTTTATAAACCACTGTACAAAAGGATAAAAAATACGTAGACTTAATACACTATTGGGTCATCTTAGCGTATGAGCAATTAATTTAAAATTTAAATAATACTCATACACAATTGTGGTTTTTAATTTATTTTCTTAAGAAATTCTACAGCATATTCAAAAACCATAAAAATTTTAAGATTTAATAATTGTTGCTATTTTGTTATAATAAACAAGAAATAATAAAAAACCATAAACAGTTTTAACCACACAGGCTAACAGGTGGCAAATGTATTAATAGTTTATTCGAATTCATAAATTCTTAAAAAAAAAGAAAAATATATATTTTTATTTTATTATAAACAATGCACAAATATAAATATGTATGCATAAATATGTTGTTTTTATGTACACACTTTGTACATAACAATTTACATTCATAATTGTATATCTTTATAAATGAGTATGTTTGTGTCTGCGTACAAGTTATTTATTTCATTAAAAATTTCTTTGAATAATGAAAGCATTTTTTATCAGTTCAAGTGTGTACACATGTACGAATGTTTTTCTTTCAGATAATACTCTTTAACAAAAACCTTTTTCGATTTTAAAAGGTATCCTTGATATAAACAACAACAAAAAACTCTTTTTTTTTAACAAATTTTAAATATTTCATTTATGATTTTTTTTTATATTTTTTTTGTACTGGCTTTAAGTGATTGAAATTTTTAACTTTTTTCTTTTGTGTAGAAGTCTGTATGTGGATTTGTTTTTTCACTTTGCAGCAATTGCAATTAAAACTAAATTGAAACTTTAATTTTTAATGTTTAAAGCACTTAAAATAAATACTTAAATGTACTACTTTATGTGTTTGTGTGTTGTGATATTTTATAAAAGTTGTAGTGTAAAACAAAGAAACAAGAGCAATTGTTGTTTTTAGTTTTTAATGAAAAACATTTTAAGCACAATGGAAGGGAACTCATAGTAATTGTGGGAAATGAGAAAGAATTAAGGATTTAATATTTTATATACATACGGTGAGTGGTAGTACAATGAAAAGTTTTTTTTTTTTAAATTATATTCCGTAATTTCTGTATTCAAAAACATTTTTTTATATATATATTTAAGTTAGATTGATTCAAATAAGTATACTAAATTTTCTATTAGAATAAACCTCCGGTAGGAAAGCAGCCCGGTTAGCTCAGTGCTCGGACTATTTGCAGGTTTAAAAACATACAAGGCTCAAAAAGTTCCTGACAGGAACGCTGCTAAAAATTTAGAGGCCAAAAACAGAGCACGGAAATTGAAGTCAAGTTTTATAAAAAATATTCTTGCTGCATAATGGATGATGAAACGCAACTTCGTGGTCAAACATTTTATGTTACTGATGCTCGAGGGAATGTTGAGGAAAAGTTTAGGATCCAAAAGCAGAAAAAAATTTCCCAAAAAGTTCTTGGTATGGCAAGCAATATGCAGTTGCGACAAAAGAAGCCAATCATTTGTTACAACGGGCACTAGAAATACCGAAATTTACATCAAGGAAAGTTTACAAAACAGGCTGCTTCCATTCATAAGACTTCACAATATGTCCATTTATTTTTGACCTGACTTGGCATCCTGTCACTATGGAAGCAAGGTATTGAGTGGTGCAAGAACAATAATGTGGTATTTGTACCAAGAGAGGCAAATCCTCCAAACTGCCCGGAGCTAAGGCCAGTGGAGATATTGGGCTCTTGTTAAAAGAGAATTGAAGAGCACAAAAAAGGTGTCCCAAAGTGTAGTAGATTTTAAACTGAGATGGACAACCAGTTCGAGCAAAGTGACAGAAAGCTCTATAAAAATGCTAATGGAAGGGTTTCCGAAAAAGATTCAAAATTTCATCACTAGTATTAGAAGTATAAAAATATTATTTTTTTTTTGTAAATTGTAATAATGATTTCAATCAAATAAAAAAAAAACTGTAAGTTTAGTGGTTTCGTTTTTATTAACATATATGTATGTTAAGAATTTTTCCATCTCACTCCTTATTTGATTTAAGGTCTGTATTATCATTAAATTAGCTCTCAAAAAACAATGGAGCTACGTTTTTTATTTCAGTAGTAGAGATGATAATAAACAACACGGTGCACTTCGCCGCCCAGTCGTAGTTTAATGAAAATGAATTAAAACCTAAACCTGGCTATAAGTCGGAGAAGGGTGGTCCAAGTAGAAAAAAAGAAATTATCTGTGATCGCTTAATTTTTCATATGAAAATCAAATGAAACATAAACATTTCTATAAGTCGGTGAATAGTGGTTCAAATGGTAAAAGGATGACAATCACTTATATTTTGAAACCAAAATCGATTTTGTATATGAAAATTAACTAAGACAGCAACATGGCTATACGTCTGTAAATCGTTTTCCAAATGAGAATTTAAGACAAAAGTAGCTATAAGTCGCCAAATAGTTATCTAGATGAGAATAAAAAAAGTTTGAATAAAGAAAAAGTACCATAAAGAGTACCATATATGAATGATTACATGTTTCAAGGAGAATTATTATAGAAAATTCAGAAGGTACTATAAAAGACCAAAAAAAGTACTATTTATTCTCTCTTTATGGTATGTTGAAACCTTTACTCACCCTATTCTTAATTTTTACTCCACTTAGAAGCATATCAGAGAACTTTTATGTCGATATGTTAAATAATTCAAAATATAAAAAAAGTCCATTAAGAGAAGAAATACTAATGATACTTTCCCTCTTGAACACCACCCTTCAAGTTTGAAATATCAAAATATTCCATATAAAATATATATGTTCTGGATCCTTATAGATAGCGGAGTCGATTAAGCCATGTTCGTTTGTTGAAATCAATTTTCTGAAGACCACAGATATTTTCGGGACCCAAATCTTCAATATTTCTGTCAAACATGCTTTTGAGAAGTTTCCTATTTAAAGTCAGCAAAATCCATCCATAAATAACGGAGATATGAGCAAAAATCCGAGACAACCTCTGAAAATTTCATAAAAAAAAGACAATTTATTGCATGTATTTACAAAAAAGCAACAAAACGTATGTTTAGGTGTATGTTGGTTTCATTGCTTTGCGTATTTTGTTTTTGTTTTGGTGTTTCGTTTCGTTTGGCGTTGTTGTTTTCTCACCTTCGTGAAAAGGGTATATATAAGATTGTCATTTCGTTTGTAACTTCTACAATATAATCTGTTCGTCAGCAATTAAATGTACAATTTTTAAAAGTTTTCTTGATATTTTTAGGATGCTATACACATAAAGTGGGCAATTAATGCATCCACAACAAAGGTGAAGGATATATAAGATTCGGCATAGACGAATATAGCACTCTTACTTGTTTGTACTTTTTTAGTCCACATTAAGATGATACAAAGGGTATTTAAATAAAGTTAAATATCATATTGGGAGATCATAATAAGATATTCATATATCAATTTATATCAAAACATTTTTTATAAAAATAGTACCAAAAATAATTATAATTTTTACTCCTTAAGTTTTTGAATTTCCTAAAAATAACAAATATTTGGTATTTCTTCAGATGTAAAGAATACGATTTAAAATGAATTTGCTTTTTTATTGGTTTAAAAGATACATAGAATGGAAAAAAGTACCAAAACATAGATTTTACATGTTTCCTCCTGCTAATTGTTTGGAAAAGATAACGTTGCTTTTTTATATATTTTGTATCTGTATTAGTTTAGGAGATAAAAGTTTACCGAATTTACCCGCTTTAGCTTCTAAGTCTTCGAATTTCCAAAAGTCCCTTCTTAGTGGATCTACTAGGGTGATGGGAACCTAAAATCTAAATTTCATGGCTCTACAATATGAATTCACCAAAATTTTATTCTATTTGAAGTTTATTCATGTCAGAGCATAAATTTTTAACAAAAATTACAATTGTCATTACTGAAAAGCCATTTGGAGTAACAATTCACATTTAAAAATATTGTCAGTTACGGGGTATCAACGCACTACCACCAATATAAAAAACACAAAGAAAAGTTAAAAATAAAAAACAGTCTTTATTTCTTTAGTGCAATAATTTGTTTAAATATATATGTATTTATTTGTTAGTTTACTATATTTTGTTGCTATTTATTTCAATTCTATTTCGTTTTCTTTACTCCTTATAATGTCCATACTATTTGTTAATAGAAGGCAAAAAGGGACCTTGTAAATAGTTGCTGATTTTTCTATTACATAACAAATACACAGAATTTTGTACTAGCATAAATATGTACATTAGAGTGGTCCAAAAGAATTAGGCAGCAAATTTTTTGGCATTAAATAATTGTTTTTGCATTTTAGTTTATAATAATCGAAATGTGTACATAATTATCGTTCAAATGTGATAATTAAAGTTATTAAAAAATTAAACATTTTGGCATTAAATAATTTGTTTAGCATTTTAGTGTAAAACAATCGGAATATGTACTTAATTATTATTCAAATGAAAGATAAAAATTGGTTAACAAATTTTTAAGTTTTTAAAAATTCCCCTGGTTATTAACGCGTCACTTGAATAAGAAATGTTGAAACAAAATTAAAATATTTTGCAAAATATTCAATAGTAACCCTTTTTTACTTCAATTATATCCCTCTTAGTTACTTGAATATTATTTTTTTGTCTTCGTAGCATCACGTTAACCTATTGCCTAGTATGGCTAATTTTTTTTAACGACGTTTCAAAACTCCACTTCCAATTTTTGTTCAATTTTGTTAAAGAAATTTTAGAATTTTTAGATCACAACTTACGGATTTATTGAGGATATATAAGGGAACAAAATTGTTAGCAAAATATTTAAATATCTTCCATAGTTTGTTTCTATCAGCGTTTTAAATTTTGCGGATTTTGGAAAAACACATTTTTTGAATATACTTATTTTGACGAATAATCCCAATTTCATTACTGTTATGAATTTTAAATAGAACTTTAATAGTCTGAATGATATTAAAGTTTAGATAAACTTTTACATTTCCTTACCAAATTTAAAAAAAAAACAAATTTAAAAATTTTAAATGTTTTAACTGTTTCTACATTTCACATTAAATTGGCCTCATTAGAACGATAATTGCGTACGCATTTTGATTATTTTACAGTAAAGTGCAAAAATAATTATTTAATGCCAACAGTTTTTCAAAAACTGGTGCTAGTACCTCCTGCAGCTTTATATTTTTATTAATAATCTTGGTCCACTCTAATGTTCATACAAACTAAGGACAACAATTTTCATTTATATTCTTTATAACTTTAAAAACAACTCTTGTAACTACAAAATAAAATACCAATACAATGACAATTTAAGTTTAAAGTTAAAGTTACGCCTCATACAACCACAATGATATCGAAACTAAATTTTCATTCGAGAACTGAAGAACTAACAACTTTTTAAGCTTTTTTTTTTTTTTTTTGTTCAAAGCATGAAAAACAACAAGTACAAAAAGAAACAAAGTGGCAAAAGTACGTAGTACCAAAGTTTTATTTGTACTTGTTAAGGTACAAATGTAGGGAGTAGAGTAGAGAGTGTTTTGTATTGTGGCATCAAACAAATGCATGACAACGTTGGTTAGGAGGTGTATTGCATATGCCTCAGGGAGTTTCTCAATGTTTTATTTATGCCCACATATTCGTACAAATATTTGTATGTGTGTTTTGTATTTGTAGTGTGTGCTTTTGTTTAGAGAGTGATATCATGCTGTAGGAAATAATAGAGAAAAAACCAGCCGTAACAAAATTATTAAAAACCAAAACACAAGGAAGTTTTTTCTAACATTGTCATTGGCACAGTGCACATTGGGTTCCATATATAGTGGCAAAAATAGTAGAATCATAAAAATGCTTGATTTTATAGAGCTGAAATATACAGTGATTTCGTAGTGTTTCTAAATTTTTTCTTTAGTTAATGTTTCAACTTGTGATAAAGTAAAATAACACATACAAAATTCAAATGAAATTTTGATTTTTGAAATATAATATAATTAGATAATGATAAATCGCAATACCTTCTCTTACATGTTACATTAATCCCTAGAGGGATGACAACTTACACAAAAGTAGTCCTCGAAGAAAATATTTAGTGTATCCCCAGGTATCCATCATGTCATTAAGTCATAATGTTTTAATATTTCAAATGGTTTGAAATGGACAAAAGTTGTCGGCACAGATAAGGACTGAGATTGAAAAATGTTCAACATACATTTATTTTAATACAAGTGAAATCACTAAACTTACAGTTTTGAATCTTTTTTTATTTGATTGAAATTAATGTTGCAATTTACAAAAAAATATATTTTTATAGTTGTAATCACTAATGATGAAATTTTGAACCTTTTTCGAAAAATCCTTCTATTATGGTTTTTATAGTGCTTTATGTCACTGTGTTCGAACAGATTGTCCATCTCCGTTTAAAATCTACCACACTTTGGACACCTTTTTAGTGCTCTTCAATTCTCTTTTAACAAGAGTCCAATATTTCAACACTGGACTCAGTTCCAGGCAGTTTGGAGAAATTGTCTCTCTTGGTACAAATACCACATTATTGTTCTTTTAACACTCAAGGCCTTTCTTACCATAGTAACAAGATGCCAAATCAGGCAAAACTAAGTGGACACATTATGAAGTCTTATGAATGGAAGCAGCCTTTTTTGTAAACATTCCTTCATATAAATTTCGGTATTTCTAGCGTCCTTTGTAACAAATGTTTAGCTTCTTTTGCCACAACTGGATATTGCTTGCCATACCAAAAACTTTTTGGGAAAATTTTCTGCTTTTGGGTTCTAAACTTTTCTACAACTTTCCCTCGAGCATCGGCAACATAAAAATATTGACCCGGAAACTGCGAAAAATTTTCCAGAATAAAATTTGACTTCAATTTCCGTGCTCTGTCGTTGGCCTCTAAATTTTTAGCAGAGTTCCTGTCATGAACTTTTTGAGCCCCTTGTATGTTTTTAAACCTGCATTGGCTTAAACTTTTCATACCAAATAGTCCGAGCACTTAGCTAACCGGGCTGCTTTCCTACCGGATGTGTTGGTAGCTCTTTTGTAAATGCTTTCTATTTTTTTGACTTTAGAAACATCATGTGGACCATTACTTCTACCTGAACCAGGTAGAATATCAACGGACAAGTTCTCCCGGTACTGTTGAATAACATTGGAAAAAGTTTGACGGCAAAACTTTTTATTGTTTGGCCAACTTTCTGTAGGAACAAGTTGGGTTTTGTTGAAAATATTTAATAATTTTAGTACGCACTTTTTTCTGGACACTCATTTTAATCAGATTAATAACAAATGAATATAATTGACACTAGTTTAGTGTAATAATAACTGACATGCTTTACAAAGGTAACTTGATAAAAAAAAGAAATCAAATAATACTTGGGTTAAAATTTATAATGAAAAACGTGTGTTAAGAATTTTATGATCTCAGTCCTTATTTGCTGGTTGGTTACGACAACACAATAAACATGACATACAGAGTAGTATTATTTTTGGAAATATTTTACTAAAAAGGAAAAAAGAACATGTTTAAGCCATTGAGAAATATTAGAACACTATGACAATATTGCATAATAGGCTATCTTGTCAATCCACTAATTGTTTATAATAGCTGTTTAGATAAGAGGCTAAACCGCTAAGAATTACTTTAATACACCACAACTTTGTAATGCCACGCGACTTACAGCAAAGAAATTAATAAACAATCTAATCGAAGCGACCAGTATAAGTGGAAGGTATAAAGGGACAGATGTATTGCTGCCACGTATCTCGATGGTAACTTCGGAAATGCCATTTTATTTTAAGCGATTGTAGTTTCCTATTTGCCTAGCATTTGCAATTACTACAAAGCTTAAGGTGAGTTTTGCAAGTTTCTGGACTAAATCTAGAAAATACATGGACAGCTTTATGCTGCATGTTCGCGAGTGGGAAAACCCACAAACTTATATGTCTATGCACTAGATGGAAAACCAAAAATATTGTATATTTTAATGCATTAAGCCTAGTACTCTGTTCATATTTGAAAAATTATAGTTTTTTCATGCGATCAGCTGTTGGTTTAAATTTCGTGCGAAATAAGTGCTGCTTGTATTATTTCGTGTGAAAAATAAGGTTGATTTTGCGAAATTATTTCACATATATTTCATTCCAAATGTTTTATATGCAGTTTGACAGCATTTAGCATGAAATTTTGTACTAATCTTTAGAAAATAAAATTATTAATAAAAGAATTGTATGTATATGCTAAACATTAAATAAATATATTTTTTGCTTTAAACTTTTCTATTTTATTACAATTCACATTAAGCTTAGCAAATAAGAAATAAATAATGTACTATTTATTACATTAGAAACTAATTTTTGATAGACAAAGGGCAATTATTACAACTTACCTTTTACTTTTACGAACATAAGGACAAGTTATAATAATGGTTCTTAATATATTGTAAAACAAAAGATGATATAATAGGAATTAATTAAAAAGAAAAACTGTAGATTTTAGTTACTAAATAAATATAATTTATGTTGAGAAAATATAAATTGAAATTAAGAATTCTAAAATGAAAATTTAAATTACGAAAATAAAATTTGATGTTGAGAAAACCCAAATTTCTAATGGACAATCCACCCCAATGCAGATAGAAAAAACACGTTTGGATTTCTCATCTCTGATTTATACGAAACCACAGTTACTTTCTTTCAAAAGTTGAATTCTTGAATTACAAAATTCCAAGGCAAACAGAAAATTAGTAAAAAAGATTTACGTGAATATTAAGCTTGTATATGTCCAATTTAATCACTATATTAATTATTATAGGACAATTATGAATGTTCAAGTCATTTTCAGAGGCGGATCTCATATGGGGCCTATGAACAAGTAATACTTTACAGTATAATTTCGGAGTATTTGGAACTAATTTGTGCAAATTTTTTTCTGGATAAGAGCATAATCAACATATTTAAGCAACTTACCTCCTTTCGTTTGGGACCTATCGTGTTTTCAAAAGACAGACAGACAGACGTACATAACTAGATCATCTAACAATATTATAAGGACCCAAGATATATATTCGTTTCGGTTCTACGAGCAATATTTCGATTTGTTACAAACAGATTGACAAAATCAATCTACACATCCTTTTTGGAGGGTGGGTATAAAAAAAATACATGTTGTTAACTGAACCTAATTCTATATTTGTACTATGAGTTATGCATCGAAACAACCCATTTTGATTCATAACATCTAGAATAAAAAGTGTACAGCCTAAAATGTGTTCAAATTTTGGTTATTTGCATGAAACTTTATAAAAAAATGTAAAGCAATAAAGATACGAGGGTGGGTCAATAAATCCTCGACTTTTTGAATGGCTTTTAACTGACAACACGCATCTGTTAGTTGACTCCTGTCAAAATTTGAACAATTGAGTCATTGTGTTTGTGATTGAAAGCCATTGCTAGCAGACTGCCTCACGACTTGAGCAGAAATTAGAATAATCCATGAATAAGGCTATGAAATGCTCCCTCTTCCGCCCTACTCTCCGGATTTAGCCCCGAGTGACTATTTCTTGTTTTACAAACCTGAAGAAAGGTCTCGGCGGAAAGAGATTGTCTTCATTGTTCTGTGTCAACTGATTTTTAATTGCTAGTAAAGAACAAATCTATGATTACAATCAAATTGCCAATAAGTCGCAAAGAATCACAAGTTTGAGAAATTTTCAAGACATCATATTTTTGGACTGGAAAAGTCTCTAGTTAAAAAGTCTCTGGTTTGATAAACACTTGCAATACATAATAACTGTGGCTTATACAAATTTAACTTCATAATAAATTTCATAAACGTTTTCAATTTCTCGACATTAACTTTTATTTTCTCAATTTCAAGTATTGTTTTCTTTATTTAATTTAGATTTCTCAATATTAATTCAACATGTGGAACCAAAGAGAATAGACATAGAGCGGAAACTCTCCTGTCAGAGACCTAACTCAGTTGAAAACAAAACAACATTCGTATGTGTGATAATTTTGAGTAATTTGTTTGTTTAAGATTTTTTCTAGGTTCCGCTCAAGGCGAATTTATATACCAGGTGATGTTGATAGCACAGCTGATCAATGTTTACTTTAGTTGTTTAGATGTTTAAGCTGTCAAATTCACTAGTGTTTGTTGCGGCGAAAACTACAACAAACGCAAAAGCAACAAAAACAACAGGTAGACTTTGACAGCTTAAACAACATAAACAAACACAAATTGCAGCTGGTTGTTGTAAATGTTGTACTTGTTGTAGAATCGACACCACCTGGTATAAAAATTTGGAATTTAAAACTACTGAATCAGAAATTTCAAAAAGGATACGAGTCATATTTGAATAGCACTTTTTGATGTAATTTTTTTATTGGGTATTTTCAAATAACACAAACTTGGTTTCGTACAAAAATATGTATTATAATACAAAAATTATTTCAGTTTTTATATATCAACTTCTATGTTAAATTATTTTAGAACCATAGAATTTTTTTTTATAAAAAAACATATTTTTGTTTTTCCTGAAAAGTTTGCGTTTTGACATGACAGGTTCAATTGACATAAACTTCTCGCAGGAATGTGACATACAAAACTGTTCCTTTTTAAAATAACACTAACATCCCACTGTTCTTGAGTCTTGTTTTGCCTTCTTGTTTTTTTATCACACACACAAAAATAACGCCCTTCAAAGATACTCATCAAGAACAAATGAACAAAACAACTCTTAACTGCTGAAGTTGAGAAGATGCGGTACGTGTAAAGGAACGTAAAAGTATTTCCTACAACCAGATATGAGAACAAACAGCAACAAATCTCCAGAGTCTATAAAATAAACCACAAATACAAAAGTATATGTAGAAAAAAAAGAAAGAATGAATAAAATTCAGAAAACCAAAACTAAATGTAAACAAAACTTTTAACAGGAAAGTCACATATTTGTACCATTTTAAGCACTTAGAAGTTGGAGAACATGAAAACTTAACTTTAACAACGAGTATTTCAACAACCAAAACGTAAAGGTTTCCTTCGGTGACAATATATGGCAAGTGGGCAGATATGTCAGTATCGATATTATCTATTTGAAAATAAGTAAATACTGTCAATATTGGTTGGGGATTAAAACAAAAAAAAAAAAGAAAAACATAAATCTGAATATCAAATAAAAACAATTTGGGAAACTGACACCAAAGAGAAAAAAGTTAAAAAATAAAATTGAATTTTAGCACACTCTTGAAAGAAATTAATAAAAAGTTTTAGAAATAATGCTATAGGAACTTCCGTTTGAAATACACAAAAAATAACATATTCTTTTTAAAAATATAAAAAGTTTAATTTTTTTAGTTAATCCTTTTTGTAGGATGATATAAGGACTGAGATCGTAAAATTTTTAACACACGTTTTTCATTAAAACTTTTAACCTAAGTATTATTTAATTTTTTTCTTTTATCAAGTTACCTTTGTAAAGCATGTCAGGTATTATATTTAATGTCAATTATGTTCATTTGTTGTTAATCTGATTAAAATGAGTGACCAGAAAAAAGTGCGTACTAAAATTATTATATATTTTCAACAAAACTCAACTTGGTCCTACAAAAAGTTGGCCAAACAATCAAAGGTCTGCTATCAAAATGATTCCAGTTTTATTAAACAGTACCGGGAGAACTTGTCCGTTGATATAAAACCTGGTTCAGGTAGAATGCATGGTCCACATGATGTTTATTAAGTCAAAAAAATAGAAATAATTTTCAAAAGAGTTCCCAACACCTCCGGTGGAAAGCAGCCCGGTTAGGTCAGTACTCGGGCTATTTCGTACGAAAAGTTTAAGCCAATGAAGGTTTAAAAGCACACAAGGCTCAAAAAGTCCTGACAGGAACTCTGCTAAAAATCTAGAGGCCAAAGGCAGATAACGGAAATTAAAGTCAAATTTTATACAAAAAATATTTCTGCAGCATAATGGATGACGAAATGTTCGTATGTTAAATTTTTCGTAGCTTCTGGGTCAATTATTTTATGTTACAGATGCTCGAGGGAATGTTGAAGAAAAGTTTAGGACCCAAAAGTAGACAAAATTTCCCAAAAAAGTTCTTGGTATGGCAAGCAATATGCGGCAAAAAAGCCAAACATTTGTTACAAAGGGCTCTATAAATACCGAAATTTACATCAAGGAATGTTTACAAAAAATAATGTTTCCATTCATAAGACTCTTGATGTGTCCACTTATTTTTGGCCTGATTTGGCATCCGTCACTATGGTAAGAAAGGTCTTGAGTGGTACAAGCCCAGTAATGTGGCATTTATACCATGAGAGGCAATTCCTCCAAACTGTCTGGAGCTGAGTCCAGTGGATAGATATTGGGCTCTTGGTAAAAGAGAATTGAAGAGCACAAAAAAGGTGTCCAAAAGTGTGATAGATTTTAAACGGAGGTAGACAACCTGTTTGAACACAGTGACATAAAGCACTATAAAAACCATAATGGAAGGGTTTTTGAAAAAGGTTCAAAATTTCATCATTAGTGATTAGAACTATAAAAATATTTTTTTTTTTTTTTTTTTTGTAAATTGTAACAATAATTTCTATCAAATAAAAAAAGATTAAAAACTGTAAGTTTAGAGGTTTAATTTTCATTAACATATATGTTAATTAACATGTATGTTAAAAATTTTTCGATCTCAGTCCTTATTAGAATCTATTATTATTCATAAAATTTTTTTAAAATGTTGACAATGTAAAATATAGATGACAACTAGATCGGTAACTGAGAGCTGTCTGTTGTCAAAAACCTAATTCATGAGCATGTACTGCATGTATTTTTTTATTGTAGCACCCGTATGTGTGAAAAGAGAGTATTTTTTTCCATTGATACTTCTCTCTCCTTCTGTTCTATGCGGTTATTCTATGATGTAAAATTTGTGATTTGACGTATGATTTTTGTGTGTATTGTGTGAATAAAATACGAAAGCTGTTTTTAAATTAATTTTTGTTTTGAAAATTTATTTATATTGTTATTTGAATGCTTTTCTCATTTTAAACGCCAAAAGTAATCACCTAGCATAGTTGTGTCCCAATGGTCTTAAAATCGTTTTTTAGCTTCTTTTATCCTGGTCGAACCTCTCACCCAACTGATCACTGACCGCACCAAGATTAGATGGAAAGAAAGAAAACTGAGAATGAAGAAAATGAATTTTCAATGACATTCTGCCACCCAACTTTTCGTAAGCTTTTAACATGTTGTCGTTAGATAGCTGTGCTGCATTTTCGGCTCTGTAGTTCCCTAAAAACCCTTTTTATTACTGCGTTCAGAAATAACCAGGCATCAAGTTCCTTGTTAGTAAGCTTTTTATCAAAATTTGAGTCCTGCATCAATGTGCGTATTTGTGGTCCCACAAACATTCCTTTTTTGTGTTTATCATCACTTAAAATACTGTCTTTAAATATAAAAGGCCATCTCCCACTTTTTTCATAGCCTTGACAACATTTTTCATCAAGCCATGTTTTATTTGGAGTGCTGGTAAAATTACATTTTTAGGATATATCAATGACCTTTCAGGCCATACTTTTGTAGTATAGTGTTTTTCTGTGGCTCTGCTGTCCCACATACAAATAACACAATAGTATTTAGTAAATCCACCCTGTAATCCGAGCAAAATAGCAATAATTTTGATAATTTTAATCTTTGTATTAAGTTGATTTCATATTTTCATATGTTTCTTTTAAAACAATTAAATATGCAATTGGTATTGACGCATAGTCATTCCCATTGTGCAGCAATACCGCTTTCAGACTTGTTTTTGAACCATCAATAAATAAACGCCGGTCATGTGTTTTGTAAATAATGTTCAACTCACTTATAAAATTTTGTATGTACATGTATTTTCAAAATTTGAATAAACTGAAGCCAGTTCTATATTAAGTTTTCGTTGCACAGATTAATTTGTGTTAGTAGCCAACAAATTGCACTCTTTTAATTTAGAACCTACTAATTGAGCTTGTCTAAGTCTCGTATCAAATAATTCAATTCATTTTGATTTATTTATGATACTTGCCGAAGTTAAAAACTGAGAATCTTCGCTGCTTCCGTCATTATTTGGTAAGGAGGTAAAGGAGGAGAAATATCTTCACTGAGAGGTAATGGTTTCGACATTTAAGGAACGTCAGTATACTTATGTTGTGCTTGATTTTCTTTGTAAAACCACTTATGTCAGTCCTGCAAAAGTAGCAATCATTAAAATGATTACTAGGTTCACGCCATAAAGCTTCTACGACAAAAGGCATTGACGTCTTGTTTCAATTATACCATGATATGAGAGTAGCATAGAACAAAACACAACAAAACGTTGGTATCCATGGTTTATCTTGATTAATAGCACGTCCAAAAAAAAATCTGATCTTCTCACATTTTCGAAAACATTTTTTGTTTGTGATTTCACAATATACTGTCAGAAATATGTAGAACTTTCAAATAAATTCGTCAACCTTATCGAATAGGAACGATTACTAAACTAAATAATAATAAATCGAAAACAGTAACTGTTACTTTTAACCCTAAAGTACGGGTAGTAAAAATAATAATAGATATGTACCTAAAAAACTAGACGTGATGGATACCACATACGTTCATTCCAGCTAACAGTTAAAAGAGTACCAAATTAAGTAACTCTGGATAAATATCCGATTTTGCTAAAATTTTTAGTATTTGATTTTACGTTGAACAATTTAAGACCTTGGAAAATCCAAAAACAATTTAATAAGGGTCACCTTAATGTACATGTGTATCGGAAGTATAGTGTGGTTAAGTTTGCTTATTTATAAGTGAAAAATAAGGCAACAATTGCCGGAAATGTTTAAATATGTACTTAAAGTGTTATATTTAAATTTACTCAAGAGTAAATATACATTTAAATAAATAATCAAATACCTTTATGGTATAAATAATACACATACCCTTTCATACGTAAGTATATATGTATGTATGTGTATTCTATGCTAAATAACTTGGTTAGAAACACAAACACACATATAAAATTCATAATAAATGGTAATTTGTTGTTAGTGTTTGATTAAGTGTTTGTATGCTTCTAAATAAGAGTAAGTATGTATGTGTGTGTGTTTGCCATTGTTTCCAAGATTTATCAACATCATCATAAGGCAACAATCAATAAAAGCTAACCACATACATATAGGTATATTCAATATAGAATATTTAAACAAATACATATAAAAATTTGAATACGGATCTCATTTAACCCTCCGTCGTACACATTTTTAGGTAGTCACATTCGTAACACATGTGGTCTGACCAGACACACTATGAACTCATATAAAAATGTTGCTATTTTAGTGATATTATTAAATTATTACTACCTCCATAGTATATATGAAATATATCATGAATTCTAAAAGACATAACCAACAAATTGACCTTGGGTCGCACAGTGGGGTAGAATCAAATTTTTTGGAAATAAATCTGGAACTTCTAAACGGATAGCGCGATCAGGACAAACTTTGACGTAGGGGTAACCAAGGAGTATTTGAGTTCAAGTTATTAAAATGGACCTAACAAATGCTCCAGGCGCGGCGCTATGAGGGCTCAAAGTAGGGTACCTTCGACAAGTACAATTTTAAAACACGTGCCAACTTTTTGTTTCCCATCCGATTTCAAAGATTTTTAAATTCTTGGGAAGCGCTCGGCTAGGGCTTGCGTGTGCTATTTATCTCTTATAATTTCCGAGTTATAAGCACTTCAAAATTTACATTTTCAAATTTTGCCATACCTTGGTCCGCTTTTTTAAAAATATAGGGTACTTTTGAACCGAATGGACTCGAATTTTTTCATTAGTTAGATAACTAAATTACCAATAATATGCAAGAAATTTCAGAGCAATATCGATTATCGATCCGAAAATAAACGATTTCCAATTTAAAAATTTGTAGATTTTTCTGTTTTTTGGGCGAAAAGGTGACTTAACTCTTTTTTTATTAAAATAAAACTTTCTTTAAGAACATATAACAGTTTTATGTTTTTCTGTAAGATATCTTTACGTAGAATATTTTGGTATAAAAAACGTGTCACATTTTTCGAATATGTCGCCCCTACGCCCTTTGCAATTTGATATATTTTTTATCAAAATTTTAACTTTGGACCACTTGTTCTAAAATTCCAAAGCTGGGATCAGAAAACGGAAAGCAGCTTTTGAAACCTTAATGTGCGTTTACTTTTGTTAATAAATAAAGATTTTATTACATATTTATTGAGCTCTAAAACTAACATTTTCATCAAAATTTTGATAGGATTGCAAATATTAGAAACAATTTGGTCCACATTTTTTCAGAACTATTTTTTTTGTTTAGATAAGTTAATTTCTGATATTATAAAAAAAAAATCAAGTCAGTATCTCAATTATATTCAAAAATATGCCACTTTAAAACTCCGTCGTTCAAGAATATTGCTTGATGTCTTGTGGTTCCAGTAATACAAATATGGTCCATAGAATGGGGAGGTTTTTTTTAAGTAAAATTGGGTCAGTCCAATTTTGTTAAAATAAACTTATAAAAGTTTAAATTTATATAACCTTTAAGTCGTTTATATATTGCGTTTCAATCGGCTTAGTATTTTCGGAGTTATAATAACAAATTGCAGCAAAAAATATATTTTTCATGTGGAAATAGAAAATTTGTTTGTTTAAAAAACTCATGAGAAATCGAAAACGCAAAAATTGTACTGCTTTATCGCAAAACCACATACAATAGCAACTAAATGAAATATCGATCATACAAATCGACGAATTCTTTTCGAATTTATTCACAATTCCGTTTCGTTTTAGATTTTTCATGAGTTTTTTAAAACAAACAAATTTGCTATTTTCACATAAAAAATATATTTTTTGCTTCAATTTCTTATTATAACTCCGAAACTATTGAGCCGATTGAAACGCACTTTTCTAAGTCGGACTGACCCACTTTGAGATATCATTAATTATGTAGAGAAATGTGTAACAAAATTTTTAAATTCTATGATTAGATTTTTTTTAAAAATTAAAAAAAATCTAATCATAGAATTTTTGTACTTAGCTAGCCATGATGCATCAAATCTATATATTTGTTTGTCAAGCCTTTTTTTGATGCTGACCTGTGTAATGTTAAATTGACTAAACTAAAAATTGTATGTGACGGAAAGTCCTACTATTTTTAATATTTTTTATAATCAACATAAACACTTTTCTCTATACAAAAAGCAATTTATATAAATTATCAACAATAAATACAATTTTCTTGTTCGAGTTTTCTTTATGATATTTTTGGTTTATTTATTAAAAATAGAGAATACATACATTACAAAACACATTATAACAAACTATGCGATGTGAGCATCTCCTACCATCTCACTAGTAAAAATTGTATATTAAACTGTTTTTATGATTCGATTTTAAAACATTTTTATATTAGATATGGGTTGCAGTTATGGGGCACTACGCCCTTGATGCGTCCTGGTATAATAAAAGTTCGAAAATACACCGAGATCAAAATGGAGATTTAAAAATATATTGGAAATTATTTTAAAAACCTGAATTTTATCCACCAAATATTCTAAATAATATAATATTAAAAAGGAAGCCCAACGTAGACTTTCAATTAGAAGTTAACAAGATAGTGTTTTGCTCCTTTGATTCAGCTCGAATAATGTTGCGTTCATACATACGAGTTTTAATTTTGCTTCCATGAATGTCATCACCACATAATTTTATTATTCAGTTTCAGCATGTACTGCTTCATCATCTTCGCCATCGTTACTATCACACAGTTTCTATGGATCGATTTTTTTTTTTAGCATCTTCAGGAACTAATTGTCAAATGAATGTTACAATTTGTCAGCACGAGGGTTAAAAACAAATTCTCATAAATAAAACAACAAATGCAAGTATAAAAAAATATCTTTGAATTGGTTACAGGCACATATGTTGGAATTCTAATATTGATTTGGTTAACACCAACACCAAAAACAGCAACAACGCAACCAATAATAGTAAAATAAATAAAATTTCTCAATAATTTTACTTCTAAATTAAATGAACCATATATGATGTACTAACTATTATTGACATGAATTATGTATTTAAACAAACAAAGGTAAACATCATAC
Organism: Calliphora vomitoria; assembly: GCA_942486065.2. Lineage (NCBI taxonomy): Eukaryota > Metazoa > Arthropoda > Insecta > Diptera > Calliphoridae > Calliphora > Calliphora vomitoria. The sequence goes on from OW818029.2 coordinate 66,448,275, forward strand.
ATACAATTTACTCACTCATACAGTAAGTGAAAATTGAAAGGACATTTTTAACTAAAAATAATTGTATACTTAATTTGATTGATCGATTGAAGGAAAATGTGGTTTTTATTCTCGGACTAATAAGCAAATACAATCTTATAAAATAAACATTTGTATTTTTTAATATGTATATTAAGTATGCTGTAAACTCTTGTATGATCAGGTTAAATGTTTACTAATGAATTTAACAATATAATTTCAATAGGCTTAGTCCTTGTTCCGAAAAAGATGTATGTATGTGCTAAATTTTATTAACATACTTATATAATTTGAAAGTAAAGTTTTAATTAGGCTAATGTTCATTTATGATAATGAATCTGTAATAATTCAAAGAATATCACTAAATACTAAAGTTTAGACAATTGGCAAATTGGAATGCATTTTCTACCGTGCCAAGGGCGTCATCAACAATCTTTATTGTTAAGGTCTATTGTAAATTCCATATATTTAACTTAGTATTATTAGGAATTAGAATATGGGAAGCCAAATTCATATATTTATTATTTGTAAGTTAGACGAAATTCCAATTATTTGTATTATATATGTTGATGATGCCCTTGACAGTGTAGAAAATGCATTCCAATTTTCCAATTGTCTACAATTTAGTATTCAGTGATATTCTTTGAATTATTATAGATTAATTATAATAAATGAACATAAGCCTAATTATAAAAATTTACTTTCAAATTAAATAAAATAAAAAGTTAAAATAATTACCAAAAATCTATAAGTTATTAAAATATCTTTAGAGTTATACTTTATAGTTTAAGGTGGTTGTTGGAATAATAGTTTTGGTCGTTGCAAACATCAGCATAAACGCAATAAGACTTTCCAACTATGATGGTGTTGGGTATAATAAATATTAGTTCACAATTTAACATATGCCGTTTGATTTGAGAATCAATGTTTTACCTATACTAATAGAATGTTGCATGAATGCATTTATACTATTTCATATAAGGGGCATTTCATGTCAAGTGAACTAACTTTTGAAATCGATGTCTTCCGAATGCTACGAAATTTGCACCATAGTTAGTTCTATTGGATAGTAATTCAGCCACATTTTTTTCAATAAGATCGGTCAAGAAATTTCTGAGTTAGAGAGGATCAGAATTTGACATTTTGGCCAAACAGGTGTTATTTCTCATCCATGTAACTTATTACCTATTGTTCTTAGCAAAATGTGTCCCAAATAGTTTAGATAGCAATTTCTTCAATCTTTCGGAAAAAAAAAATCGGAAGACATCGATTTCAAATGTTGGTTCACTTGACATGAAATGCCCCATAATATTGTATTCAAATCGTATAAGGTTATGAATTTAACTGTTGTAAATTAATCATTACTAAAACCATACTGGCGAAACATATTGATACAACCAAAAGACAAGAGTGTTACAACACAATAGCAAACTATTTTTGATATAAACTAAAATTTTAGTAATATCGTAAGTATTCTTAATAAGTATTACCATTTAAGATGAGATTTAATAACTTACAGCGTAGTGAAACATTAAATTTCAATCCTTTTGTGCATTTTTAAATTCAATATAAGTATTTATTGTATATTTTTGAATTTTCTATCTAAGTATTTCGTAAACACCATAAGGACGATGTACAGTGAACAGTAGGGTCGACCCCATTTTGCAGTAATTGGATTTTCGATGTTCCCAAGGTCTAAAAATGTTCTCCTTCATCTAAAAATTAAATGCTGAAAATTTGTGCAAAAGCGAATGTCGCACACTTTTATTTAAAATATCGAGTTTTGTGTCAAAGTAGAATTGAAACGAAATTCCAATTCAAAATAGTTATTCTATCATTTACCCATTGATATTGCAATATAAAATTTACTAATATTATAATTTGATATTTTGACCAAAAAATCGAAATATCAAATAAATTGTGCAACATCTAAATGTTTTACGATTTTTCTAAAATAATGTGCATTTAGTTTTTATATGAAAGAGATCAATTTTAGAACTTGAGAGGATCGAAAATAATGTTGTTATTATTATTTGTCTGCATGTTTATGTTGCTTGCGCTTCTGCTGATGATGGGGGTTGTTGATTGTATATTGGGCAGGCAATCTTTGCAATATAAAGTGAAATTATTTCTTGGTATTTGTTTATACGAGCATAACAATTATAACAAGATAAATATGTATTGTATGCATGTAAGTACCGTATGTACAATATGTTGGATGTTCTTTTTATTTAATAAGGGGCAACAACATAATTTCAATAAACATTATTGTGTGCAAACATAAACAGCTGTTGCAAGGAGTGTAATCGTTAAACAGGGTTTTATAAAATTAAACTTATGTTATGCTAGAACACACAGAGGTTTGGTGCAGCGAAAAATGTAATTGATAAAACATATATGGACATTTCTTTTTCAAAATATCTTTAGTTTTTTAGGACACCTCTTGTTTTTAAAATATCGCGGTTTTAATTTTTTTTTTACTCTATATTATTTTTTTCTTATTTGTTGAATAGTGCATAAATATGGCATATTACAGAAACTTATCTTTGGCTTCAATTTTGTTGATATACATAAGTTCCAGGAAATTTTGGTGAAATCGCAAGGATGTTGAAAATTAACTCTTTCCAGTTTCATCCTTATAAGTTTGACCTTATAAATTTGTTCACGATGTACAATAAAAACATATCAATGAACTGTATTATATAAAAAAATGTAAAACTCGCTGAAAATATACTGAAGTATACGGCAAATAACTGGAAGTTTTACAATATTTTTCATAGGTTATTCAAATTAAAAAAATTATACATAAAATACAAAATTCTCTTATTATAAAATTTCATTATGGCTGATATCACGTAAATAAAAAATCCGTGATATTTAAAAAACTGAAAATTAAGTATTTCGTTTGGTATTATCTAAATAATTCATTACATTTTTAACAAATTTATCATTTTAATTAAAAACTATGTTCACTGTAATGCCTTTAATGTGTAGTGTTAAATTTTAATTTAGAATTTTCAGAATTCAAAATTTTATTGAGGATTAAGCTAAAAGAGTCAAATTTCAACATTATTAAAAGATCAGACAAATATTCCAATTATTATACTCAAAACGTATGTTTAAGTAGACCAGTTTCATGCTAAAAATATCACATTCTAAGCTGTATTACCCAATATTATGAAGAAAAACGTAAAAGAATTGGGTATGTAATGCGAATATGAAAACCGCGATATTTAGAAAACGCGAGCTAACTGAAAAAAAAACAAGTGGTTCATATTACAAAACGTAGTTGAAATTTAGTGTATCAAAATGTCTGTTCCGCTGTGTTATCTTTAGTTATGTTCAAAACTATTTAATTAAATATTTTTAATTTTTTCTTTAAGTAAGAACAACTATCTAAATGTTTTCTTTATATGTATATTTTTTTATGAAAACTGTTGCTACTCTTGTTAATGTAAAATTTAAAAAATTCGCCTTATACTTCTGGAGAATTGTACATTGTGATTCTAATATTTTTCGCTTTGTTAATATTAATATGGTATAGTGTTTATTTCGGCAACAATATTTTACAGCAAATGTTAACAAATGTTGATAAAACGTTCATCTCAATTATAGAAAATTTCACATCTCGTTAAATCCAAAAACTGACATGCATATTTGCATCAATCACGTTAGAAAAAGAATAACAAATTATCTTGAATTTTGTTTAAATTTCCCAGTTCAAGGTAAATTAAACATTTTAAATATGTTTAGGTAAATCAAATCAAATTAATTTTTTTTTTTTTTTTTTTAAATTTAATTTTTTTTTTTTTCGAAATTTTTTGTTATGAATTTTTTTTTTTTTTAAATTTTTTTATTAGTGGAACAAAATTCGGGTTAAAAAATATTTTTCCCGATTTTGACCCATTGTAAGTCCAAATTAGTATAGCCTTATATACATCGTTGCAATGGACTTTGAAATATCTATTATTAGATATCCATATTTTGTATAGTAATGACTTAGTATTTAAGATATAAATCAAAATTAGGCCACAAATCGAGATTGCCCCGTTAACTATTTTCTAATATTTATCTCAGCCGATTTTCTCAATTTGAAATAACAACCAAGGCGGGATAATTCCCGATATATTGATGTATCAATCATGTTTGTAAGTTATTTGGGGGCTACGGAAATTTGAGACGGACAGATGAACATGGCTATATCGACTTCGCTATCTATAACGATCCAGAATGAATATACTTTGTGGGGTCTCAAATGATTTCTATAACTAGAAAATATCTGTTGTAAATTTCATATGTGTATAATATATTATACGTATTTTGTCGAATTTCAAACTGATATCGATATTTGTTAAATATTTATTCGCATTTAAGTGGTTTTAGGAAGTGTGCTATATATGGAGGCTATGGTGAAATGTGGACCGATTTTTGCTGAATTTTGTATAGGTACTTTTATTCTATTGTTATCAAAAACAATTTCGAAAAATATTAACTAAGTAATTAAGAGGTTAAACTTTACCGATTTGGCCCGTTTTGGAAAAAAATTTAGCTCGTACATTCTTTTTTTGGGGCCCTATCGTGAAAACAACAGACGGACGGTCATAGCCAGATCGCCTAAGATTTTTTAAACGTCACAGTATGTACTATATACTTTTTGGTTCTACGAACAATATTTCGACATATTTGTAATGACAAATGGTGTGTATAAAAACAACCTTAAGTTAAAAATTAGAAACAGGCTACGATTTTTTTTTTAAGAATTACATTTAACAAATTTGTGACCAAACAGAAATTTAAAATCGTTCAGTGCTAAGCATTTATTAGAATCGATATTGTTAGATTTTGAAAATGTAAAATTCTAGATCATGTTCCAACATGATTTAATGAAGTGCTTACTGAAATAAACATTTATATTTAAAATTTCTAAGTATTTCGTGCATAAATGAGAAATTAATTTCTTGAACTTGTGTTTTATTTTGAAATTACTACAAAGGATACATATTTAAACATAATTTCTTCTACTTTATAAAACCTGCAGTTCATTAGTTTTGTTAATCAATTTAAATAACAGCTATTAACATACATATATTTATGTGAATGTATTAGAATTCAAAGCTTTGTGTAAATATTCTGTTCATAAAATTTTACATTTTTCAGACTAACCGCAATTATTTCAAAGTTATGATTATTTTTTTACAAACCTTTTGTTATTTTTGTGATTTTCTTACAAATAATGAATAATTATTTTAAATATATTATTTTGTTTAAAGCATTATTTAAACAATAAAACAAAATTGAATTTATTAACAAATTGATTTAACTACTTTTTAATTCCAGATATCGTTGAGGGTGCTTTGCGTAACGTCAATTTAATTATTGAACCACCTGCTGTTCGTCGTGGCCAACATGCTGTCCTGCGTTGTATGTATGATCTAGAGGGGGCACCATTATATTCAGCGAAATTTTATCGTGGTCAATTGGAGTTTTATCGTTATACACCTGGCGAATTTCCAAATACAAAAGTTTTTCCATTTCCTGGCATACATGTTGATGTAAGTTCATTACGAAAAAAGAAAACAAACCAAATATTGTATACCTATAATAAAAGTTTATTTAAATTACATTTAATAGACGTTTTCTCGTAAAACTTTTAGATTTATATAAAATTTTTGTTATTTGCCACATACATGTGGTACTTAGGTTTTCACGTATTCTGTCTGTAAAGCTGTGGTTATGCCAATTATGTCATCTGATATGTGGTATTTCGTAAAAGTTTTGATATTTGCTTAGAATTGCTTAATGATTACAAGGGATTTTTAATATGATCATGTGAGTTGTAGGGCATATATTGTATTTAAACATAATTGGTCAATTCACAAGGTCTCTTATTAGTCATATTGTCATAATGTCCTAATATATCACGACTCGGTGACTCGGCTTAACCGACCTTAGGCATTCGGCGTTGGTCTCTGCTGGTTCGTTATGATAACACAATAAACATAGCATAGAAAGTAGCAATAAAACCATTGTGAAATATTAGAAATATTATGATAAGAGACCTTGTGAATTAACCAAATATATTTACCATATTATATGTTTCAAGTACAAGCACAGACAATTATTCGACAAATTTTATATTTCTAGATTAAAATTTCATATTTCTTAATTTATTAATATGGAAAATTAATAAAGTACGAGTATCAATTAATACCAGTAATTAAAAGTTTCATGAGGTAAAAATTTTGTGTCACTACTTCATTTCCATTATTATCACATCATTCAAAAGCAAAACTTTAATATTAGAAAGTTCATTTATAGTAAATTTTTAAAGCGTTAATAAGTCCGTGACTTTGTGAATGAAACACACGTTTTTAAATAAAAAATTATTTTATTTTTCAACATATTCACCCTTGAGGTGAATATTGCGGTTAAAGAACGCCAAACACTCTTGCGAAGTTGTCACATGATTACACAATCGCAATCGATTATGAGCAAATGCAGCACAAATTTTGCCGAAAGCTTTCTCATACCCAATTGATCATTCAAAATTTAAACCTTTGAGCCCTGTGAGATGCATATGGCTTCCACAGTCTCTCGCAATTTCAATCTCCAATCGGCCAACACCATATCGTGAATTTGTTCAATTGTTTCTGGTGTAGATATCTCAATTAGGCGTCCAGAATGTTCCGCAACTTCCGTGCTTGTAAGCCCACAACGATATTCAGTTAGCCAATTTTTTACCATAGAAATAAGTGCAAAGTTTCCATAATCTTTATCAAGCTTAGTCTTCCTCAAGTGACGAGAAGTTAAACACAAACTGACGCAGCCTATTCAAATTTTGACTGGCGACAACTGGCAGATGCCTGCTGACAGGAGCAGTGTTTCCCTTTCAGTTAAGATCCGGAAAATTCAAAAAGTGAAAATTCATTAAAAAATAATATAACTTGTCCCTTAATATTCGAGTTCCAAACAATACAATTTTCGACCACTTGTTTGTCAATGGTGGAAGTAGTTTTACAAATTTTATCAAAATTGGCGTAAACATTTTATATAAAATTCATTTTCCAAATTTTGCTTCTCGAATTAAAGACCCAACTGTAGTAGGGAATGTAAGAAAATATAAAATCACTGTTTATTGATGGTGTTTTGTTGAAGTTTTGATATTTTTACAAATAAAGCTTTAGTGTCTGTAATTCTCATTAACGCTTTAGCTTTATTTGTACAAGGTGGCGCAAAAGTAATCCTCCTATCAAGAAATGCTATAAATTTTGCGATTGGCCCCTAATGTCAGTTCTGTTTTGACATTTGTGTAGTAAACACATGCGAAATAAACGCTAATAAACAATGTTACGCTACACTGCTCCAGAACGCGGAATATTGCTGACTATTTATTTGACCAATAATCGGTCGGTGACTTTGGCACAACGTGAATTTCGTCGCAGATTTCCTGGCCATCCAACGCCTACTGGTGAAACACTGCGACGTTTAGCCGCTCGCCTCGAAGAGACTGGCACAACACGAGATGCTGCCAGGCGTGGTAGACCCCGGAGTAGCCGTTCTGCAGAGAATATTGCTGCTGTAGCCGAGGATGTCATGGAAGCGCCGTCGACATCGACCAGACGACGTGCCACTCAAATGGGTATCAGTCGACGGTCTTTACAGCGAATTTTGCTACAAGATTTGAAGATGTTTCCGTACAAAGTCCAGACGGTGCATCAGCTATTAGCTGCTGACCGCCAATCGCGTCTAACATACGTTCAAGCCATCCTTTATCACCACCAAGAGGAAGATGATTTTTCATCAAAAATAATCATGGGTGATGAGACCCATTTCCATCTTAGCGGGTACGTAAGTAAGCAAAATTTACGCTTCTGGGGCACTGAAAATCCGTGTGTAACCCACAAAGAGCCATTACACCCGCTCGAAGTCACTGTATGGTGTGCTGTTTTCGCTGGAGGAGTCATCGGACCAACGAGTTCTTTTTGCCGCAACTTGATGAATTGGGATTGGAAAACATGTGGTTCCAACAGGACGGTTCAACGGCACACACTGCACGTGCCACAACCGATATGCTGAAGGATGCATTTCCCGGGCGCCTAATCTCCCGTTTTGGCGATTTGCACTGGCCAGCAAGACCGCCTGATTTGATCGCTCCAGACTTCTTTTTGTGGGGCTTTTTGAAGTCGCGGGTTTATGTCAACAAGCCTCAGACTCTTGCAGCTCTTAAAGACAATATTCGTCAAGAATGTGAGGACCTATCGCCGGAAGTTTTGGCCAAAGTGATGGAAAATTACAGAAAAAGGGCTCAAATGACAATCAACTGTGGCGGCGGCCATTTACATGACATCATATTCTCGATTTGATGTGAAAAAATTTAAAAGACCAACTAAAAATAATCCACAAGAAGAATCAAAGTTTTTAATTTTTTTTTTTAAATTACAGCCAAAAAAAATCGGAAATTTACTTTTGCGCCACCTTGTATAATGTTTTCAGTTTTTCTAAAACCTTTTGAGAAAAGGTTTCCTGATGATCTGGCCTAAGCAAGGGCGTTAAACCATTTCAAAATGCAAAAGTTTTATATATTTTTTTAAAACGTTGCGAAATTTTAAAATTTTTTATATTTAAATTTATATTATGAAAAAACAAAATTTTTTATTTATGTCGAGTACAGCAGCATTTGTGCGCAAACACATTCTGCTTTCAGACAACTATCGCGATGTATGAATAACATCAAAATTAGTATCAAATAAATGCTTTTACTTAGCTTGATACCAAAATCGAATGGAAATTAAAATATTTAAAGGACTTTTTTCAAAAAATTCTAAAAAATTGTTGATTTTCCTCATACTTATGTATACATAGATCTCGAATTAAGTGACCAGGATATCTGGCTGAATAATACGTCCACAGGCAGATTCACCTTAAATGATTGTTATAGTAAGCAGGAAGATTAATACTTTCTGGATCACTTCGCTATCTTCCATACTCTTTTGGAGCAAAAGGTAAATATGGCGATGTCCATGACTATCTTGTTATAGTCAATAAAGTGCATATTGCACATATCCTTTCATTTGCTTTTAATCTATAGTTGGGAAATTAAATTAATGATTATACAAACAAGCGGTGACCATTAATGGCCAAAATATAGTCGTTCTTTACCAATAACATTTGATTTCTTATCCCCAACTCTACGTAACTAAAAATATCAATTTGATTTTAAAAACTTTTTTAATTTACTTACGTATGATTGGAAATAAGAAAGCATCTGAATATAACGTAAAATAATCTATTCTACCACAAATGAATTTTTTTAGCTCTGCAAAGCTTTTAAAAATATTAAAAAAATTTGGTCACAAAACCACAAAACAGAGGAGAAAAAAAGTTAAACTCTTTTAAAAACTACACTAAAATAAATTAAAAATGCATACAATCTTGTTTTTTTAAGTCAATTGAAAAATATTGGCAAAAAAGGTACAAGGAAATACTGCTACAAAGTCAGACACATGCAAATTGTTAGAATTTTTAGTTTGCTGTGCAACAAAAAATAAAAAAAGCCAGAGGTATGGGTCTCCTCCTACTACTGTAATATTGGCACCAATAACCATTATGTTACGTTTTTTTAAGATTTTTTTAAAAAAAGTTAAACCAATAGATGGGAAATGTATGAAAAACACCACTATAAAGAAAAACTTTTGCAATAATCTGCATGCAATGTAAATTGGTTACGAATATAACTGTGTGGCACATCAAGAAAAATTAAAAAAAAAATGTATAAAATAAAAATGTCTAAATGAATAAGTTATTGCCCACATTATTAGTTTCTGGAAACGTAAATTAAATACACACAGTAATTCAAATGTTTTGTAAATTCTTAAGCAAATATGCTTTTATTTTCCTCCCAACTGTATTTATTTATTTACAAACATACAATATGTACCATAGATTTTTATAACCATACAAACACATTTACCGTTATTCAGTCATTTAACGTAACTGTAAAGGATGCAATTTTCCATTTTTTTTTTAATACACATGAACGGGAATACCAGAGTTGCTGACATTGGCATTACGAAACACCAAATAACAATAACAATTAAAGCGATTGCAAAAAAAAATAAAAAAAATGCAAAACAAAACAAGCCAGCAAATTCTATAGAGTCTTAATTCCTGGAACGAAAAATAAAACGTTTTCTCCAAATGGTCGTTGTAATAAAAACTGATGTTGTTATAGCATTTCGTTATATAAACGAAGTATTTGGCAGTATATAATATGAGAAATACTTTGGAATATTGGCCAATAATATGCATACCCGTACATATTTATATTGAGCTCTTAAACTTGTTCAAATTTGGGTAGAATTGTGGTTGAAATAAACAAATTAAGTAAGAATTCTTCTGTAAACATTTTGGCTGCTATTGTTATGACTTTCAATAAAGGAGTTAAGTTTAATTTTTATAATTGCTGTAGACATTGCAATTTGTATGAATTTAAATGAATGAAAGTTTTTAGGGTATTATATTAGTCTGACAATGCCTTGCCTTTCTCCATCTTCTAATAGTAATATGATATCTCTAACTAGACATTTCTCATTGGTTTACTGAGAATTAACTTCTCTCTTGCTCCGAGGTGCTAATAGTAATAACAATTCTTAGGCAATTTCAAAAATTGCTCTAAACAGAATCTCACTAGTGCAAATTCTTTGTAAAAAGGCATCCCTCAAAATGAATTATCTTTAGAGTAATGAAAACCAAACACTGCTCCAAGTCAAGAACACTACTTAATCGGAATTTTGCACAAACACAAGTGTTTGAAATAACCACACAAAATTTGTTCAGTCAAGGTTGTCAATTATGGCATTTTCTGGCTAGATCTGTCGATTTTGTTTTCATTTAGCCATAAAACAATTTCTAAATTTGATGTAGCCTTCTTATTTTGTGCAAGCCTTTTTATTTTATTAATTGAAAACTTTCTGTCTGTTTGTATGTTAGTCTGTTTAGCATTTTTACAGACTAACTACTGTATTAAAATAATGTCTAGGTCTTGCACAAACCAGATGGTGTAATATTGCATTTATGTTCGAAAATTCAAACTTATTTTCGAAAAAATTGTAAATCTGTTAAAGTAATCATTAAATCATGAGGATTCTTAAAAACTACTTTTAGTTTTATTTAAGACTCTTACATTGTTTAATTTTGAACATTAAAATTTAAACAAAAATAATTCAAAATGTTCATGATTAGCATCAGAACGTGAGCTTTTTAAAATATATTCAAAGAATCGAATTAGATTTGAAATGCTATAGAAAGGAGGAAATCCACTTTCATTTAAATCAAACTATTCATTACATTATACAATTTATATGACACAACAGCTTGTCACAACAAGCCCAGCTCCACGAAAATAACGTGACAAACTTTTTATTTTCATGCATTAGTTTAAACTAAATAACATTTTAAACTTTCCTTCAAGCAATAAACTTCTGGTTGAAAGGTTGTACGAACAAATTTTCTTAGCCTGCAGATGATTTGATGCCGGAAAATAATATTGGTTTTATGAAACCAGGATGTGAATCTTTTTTCAAATAAATCTGCATTTCCTTAGCAATGAATTTACTGAATCCAATTTCATTTATAAATGCCCAAAAATATTTAATTTATCAAAGTTATGGAAGTAGACGTATAATACCCAGTAAATTTTTGTAGTTAGCAGTGAAAAAGACGCCAATACATTCTTGTTTAGATTTCACATCTACTAAATTCTCATTTAAAGCATTTTTTCTATTTGGGTGAATAAACTCTGAAGAGAAGTCTGTCGGTAGAGCAAGTTTTGTTATAAGTGGGAAAATCCAATGAAAATATCTCGCAAATGCATTATACGTTTTAAAAATAAATCTCTCTCTTATTCAGTATTTTCTCTAAAATGTGTATAATGATAAATATATTGTTCCTTCATGAATATATCTAAAGAGAAGTCTAGTCAGATCAAAATTGTCTAGATATCAAAATCTCTTGCTGGCACAAAAATGATTCTAAAGAAAAATCTTTCGTTAGCTCAAAAGTTTATCTAAAAAGAAATATATCACTAGCAGTGTCGTCAGCTGTATATGCTCAATATGAAATGTTTTGTTGTGAATTAATTTTTAGGATCTATTTGAAAAGGGAAGATTTGGTCTAAATTAAATTTACGTTTAAGTATATTCTTTATAGAATTAACCGTCTAAGCTATTTAATAGTATTTAAATATATATTTTTTTATTTCATTCCCTAAAATATAGAATAAAATTATTTCTATTTCTATTAATTAAACATTGAATGATACATTTTAAGCTCAAAAGTCTTTCCCCCATAAACAAATTTTAAATTTAAACAATGTTTAAAATCAAAATTTCCATACAAAATATGATTTTAAAACATTGTTTAAATTTAAAAATTGTTTATGAATAATGTCTTTTTTTTATGTTTTTTTTTTAAGCCAAAACTTATTAGAAATCTCTCTCTAATACAATATATTCTCAAAATAGAAAACCTACGCTGGCTCAAACATTTATTTAATCATAAATCTCTTGTTAACTAAAACAAATTCTCCAAAGAGAAACCTCATCCTCCACGGCGTATGATTATTGTGGAATCATGAACTTATTAAGTATACGCCTAGCATTAACTTGTAGTCTGTTTTATACCATGAGTGGCAAGGTTTATATAACTTTGTCATTCCGTTTGTAATATTTACATTTTTCATTTGCGAACCCACAAAGTTTATATATTCTGGCTCGTTATAGATAGCGAAGTCGATACAATGGGTCAAAATCGTGAAAAATATTTTCTAACCCGATTTTTTTTTAACAAAAAATTTTTTTTTCATAATTTTTTTTTTTTAAATAATAACTTAAATTTTTTTTTTTTTTCAATATTAAAATAAAATTTGGAAAAAAATTAAACAAATTTGAAAAAAATTTTTTTTTTTTTTTTTTTTTAAATTTGAAAAACAATTTTGAAAAAGAAAAAAATTAATTTTGTTTATCTAAAAATATTTAAAATTTTTATTTTAAAGCAGGGTTTCGATATTCAGCTCTAGCAATATATTCCTTACATTTGACTATGCAATAAATATGAAAATATCTCATTTCATCACAATCAAATACTATAAATATTCATACTATATATTCGTATTACTATTAAAATTGGAACACTTATTTGCAATTTTTAGTGGTAGACAAAATCCATTGTACACACTTTTTTGCTGAACTAATATTGCACGTCATTCGTTTTATTTTGATGTGCTGACAATTCTTTGGCTCTACTATAGCACAATTGACTTCAAATCCATATCAGTAAACACACACAATGTATGTTGTTTTTGGCATATAAATATTTTATGTTTTTCAATAATAATAATATTTTATATATATATATGATTGCGAATCAGTTTATATACAAAATAGAAGAAAAGAAATTATTTAATTTTATTATTAAGATTAAAAAAAAAACTTTCGTTTTTCAATGATAAACAAACAAGTTTTTAGTATCAAAGATAATTTTGACTAGCTTATCTCATATATCATTAATTCTATCACAAACAAATTCACCTTGCATCTTTCGATTTTCATCATATTCGGTATAAGCAGACTCATTTGAACATGTCATGTTCAATAAAATAACTATCAGCGTCAAAATAGCCTAAAAACAAGAAATATTAATGCAACTATAGCAGGGCAACCAAAGAAAAGTAAATTGCTGCAAGAAAAAAAAAAAAAAATAAAAAAATGCTGACGCGCAATATTAATTCGTCAAAAAAGTGTGTGTGTTACTAAAGGTTGTTGTACTACAAGAACGAGTTGACAACTGGTTTTATCGGCTACTAGAATTTGCAAACTAACATTGCAATTTCTATAATAATATATAAATAGTAACAGCAATTTATATTAGTAGAGTTATACTAAATTAAAATTGTAACTATATTTTTAGTATGCGGATAGATAAAAACTGATAGTAACTGCAATTGTCGGCTAATATAATAGCAATTGTATACCCGGTTTTAAAGTATAATTTGCTGAAGGGTATATAAGATTCGCTACAGCCGAATAAAGCTCTCTTACTTGTTCAAAATTCAAATTGATAGGAGGAAGTCAGTAATACTAATAAGTTCTCTTATTCGTACTTCTCTTAAATCCTTGATCTTTAATTATACCAATCTACATTATTTTAGCTTTAAACTCATTATACCAGCATCACAGACCCAGACACACATACATATTTATAATTGTACGACCATTATAGTAACAAATATACATACATACATTTACATACATCATTTTATTTTTCTATCCTTAGGTCAGCAATTCGAATGCGACACAAGTGTTAATACGCAATGTGGGTTTTGGTTTATCCGGCAATTTCTCATGTGAAGTGACTGCAGACGGACCATTATTTTCTACAGCTACCGCTTTTGGCGCTATGCAGGTTGTGGGTAAGTTAAACAAATGAAAAAATATGCAAAAAGGGGGAAAAACTTAAGCAAAACGAAATACTTGTAGTTAATTGGTATCATATATATTATATGAAAACTTTATGTTACATACATATATTTAAAAATCTACAAGAAATGAATTTTACTTATTTTGTATGACTGCTCATTTATTTCTGGACAGTAAATTAAAACACTAAAAGGTGAAAATTACTATAGTAATATACAAATAGGACTACGGGCGACTTAATGATAAATTGACGGAAAGCAAAAGAAAATTGTAAATTGTCCAAATGTAATAATAAACCTTTGCAACAAAAACGGAGGAACACCAACAATAGCGATTATAAACTGTGAAGAAGTAAATTAAAGTCGGTGTTTTTTTTTGTTAAGTCACTGTGGGACATTTTTAAATAAAAGCAATTAGTAAGTGTTCAAGCTGAAAATTGTTCAATTCACAAAATCCCTAATATCCTTGTAATGAGTGTATTATTGTATTATCAATTAATCGATTATTCAACATTTCTTAATTTTGATTTTTTCAAAATTGAATGTTTTTGTTCTGAAAAATAATAAAGAAAAAAAGAACATAAAATTATTCAAATTTATAAATAATCAATTATTCTTAGCTTTGAACAATCAAAATCAAAATTATTCAATTAATCCTGGATATGAATAACCAAAATGTTTGATTAATCGAATAATTAATTAATGATAAGTTTGTTTAATCAGGATAATGGTGTATTTGTTCAATCAGGATAATAGTGTATAGTGTAAAAAGTTTTATTGATTTCCCTGCTATCAATGTAATGTTAATGCCAGTTATTGAGCATACAAATAATTTTTCTTAATGTCAGCAGCAAGCTTTATGTTTCATATAAGTAATAAAAGTTTTTTGCATTTTTTTTTTTTTAATTCTTAACCATCTGTATATACCACTGTCCACTGTGTGTCTATAAAATAAACATATAAATCCCTTTTAAATGCTTGAAGTTATTATGCACGTCGCTTTAAGACAATAAACACAATTAAAAATACACTTAAATAAAAGTTAAATAAGCTTATTTTCGACAGTGCAAAGAATATAAAAAAATATACAAAAAATAATTAAAAGGAAATAAAAAAGTTTAATTATGGTTTACAACATCAAATACACATTTCGCGTTATTAATGTTTGACAATATTTTACACTCAACAAAGACTACAAGACACTTGCACTCATACATTTATGCAGAGTTAATTGCTAACGTTGGTTGTTTGAGGGCGAAAGGGGAAACACCTTGTTTAAATTCAAATTTTTCAATCATAAACTTTCCAAATAATTACAATACACTGTGACATTGGGTCTGTTAATAAATGTGTTTTTGTTTGTGCGTTTTATGTTGTCAAACAAATCATTAATTTTCTTAAATTTACAAAACAAATAAAACTTTTACATTATTGCCATCCTTTTAACATCCGTTTCACTCTTACTCAACTTTTAGTGTTCTGTTGTGAAGCGGATACGTTTCACACAATGAAAAGTCTTTGACTAAAGCCAGTATTTCCTTTTGCTCTCATGTCACGGTAATCATAATCAAGTGGTGTAACATTGTTTTGGTAAATTGTAAAACATTTTTGTAACATTAACAGGTCATTGCGTATACTTGACAGTCAGTCAGGTGTTAGACACGCACACATACACACACACACACACCCATTCAAATAATCTTACCCAGGAGCAGCCAGTCATCTTAAGCAAATGGATGGAGAGACAGAGATAGACATTAGGACAGACAAGACAAGACAGGTGGACTGTATTTTACCATCTTTTAGGTTTATTTTTGTTGTTCTGCTTGTACGCTGTTTCTTAACACCTTTTAATGTTGTGCCTTTTTGTTTTCGCATTTTGTTGAACAACTTAAGTTTTCCTCATATTTAAGCTGTTTAAGTCACGGTTACTTTGCTAGAAAAACTTAACATGTTGTTCACAATGCATTGTTATTGATGTGACAGTGGCGTAGGGTAAAGGGTTAAAAGGAGAAAGTGTTTGGAATTATAATATTGCTTTTACTCAAAGATTTCAGGAAACTTGTCTCAATCACTGTGTAGATAGCGTACTTTTATGCTTATATTACATCCAAAATTAGGGTGAATTCCATAATGTCTGTCTGCAAAGTAACCAAGAAAAAAACCTTGGGTTTCTTAACGAACCCGTGTACTTTGACAATGTTTCATGTAAAAAGCAGACACTATTCCAAGCATATTTTACAATTACAACTAAGTAAGTGTTTGTTAGATTTGGTTTGATAAAGTTCTCACTGCAAAGTATTTTTATGTTTTGGAACTCACCCTTACAAAAGCTTATTAAAAGTTCAATAGCCACTTCCTCGTAATATCCAGGCTTCTGATTTCCCAAGAAACAAAGACCCTGCTTCTAAATTATTCATTAATTCTAAATCATTTCATTAAATTACCGTAGTCGATGTCTTGTAAAATTTATCGTAATTTTCTTATTTGCTAGAATCTTTGTATACTTTATTATAATTTATCTATCGAAATCATTTTTAGATACGATCATTTGATCACAAATGCGGTACTTCGGCCCCAGCTTTTAGTTTTTCTGTACTCAAACCTGGAAACTTTATTGAAAGAAATTCAAAACTTGAATCAGTTTTATCTAATGTCTTCACATGTACCTCATTTATTGTTCAATCATTTTGGATCCGAAGTTAATTTTCTAAAAGTCTGGATCATACCCACATTATTCTACTCACCAGTAGTTTGGAAGATACATGGTATTTTCCGTTCACTTTAAAATCGGACCTACTGTGTGCCGTTTTGTGTTTGTTAGTTTTTTTCATATGCATTTTCATGAAAAACTAGATATAGACTATAATTTAGATGATAACTCCTTAAATAAAATTGTATTCACCTTTAAAGTTTGCATAAACATAAGAAATTATTCTGTATTTTTTTTAAGGATTTTAGAAATGCTGATTTTTGGTATATGTGTATATATACATTTTACCCCAAAAATTAACGTTAGGTTAGATTAGGTTCCATGGGCAGCCACTCTTCAAGCAGCTCACTTGGGTCCATTCAAAAACGGATCCCATTGTGATACCCAAGGGGTAAACAGCTGGTTATTTCTCATACGTCCATTGTTTCGAGGATAAACCAACCAGATTCCCTGACGAAGGAGTAGATTCGTCTAAGACTTATCTTTGATAACTCATCTAAGCATGATAGGAATGGAATTCCGAAAATGCGTTCCCTCAGGTTTATCAGAACCGGGCATTGGCAGAATATCTGCGTTAACCTACTGAAAGAAAATCTTATGTATAACATTTCAAAGTCAATATATTTATCTGTAAAATGGAATAATAATTCTACATAGTATAGTTTAAAAATAATAGCCAATTATGTTGTACACTTTTATAAAGTTTTGCAGTTTTTTTCACTATTGAAGATAATATATTTCTGGGCCGTAAAGTGTCTGCAGCCCAAAAGGTAATGATTTAATGAACCCATTGTATATGCAAAATATGTGGAAATTTTCATTCAATTTGGAATAATATCTATTTTCTTTCTCTCAAAGGAAATACTCATAACCAAAGCAAATACCACAAAAATATTGGTCGAACACCCACTTAAAAGTGTACCGATCTGAGTCAATTTAACGACATCCGTTCGTTCGTCTGCATATCTGGCTTGTTGTCCAGGTAATCTTGTTTACAGAGCACATATTGTAATTTTGAGGCTATTTTGATAGAATTATCATAAAAGTGTCCTCCCGATATAGGACTTCATCGGTCATAAATGTCTAGTTTACATTTAAATTTGTCCACAAATTTGTTTTATATAAAAAAATCACTTCTAATAACTTTGTGTGGTTCGGTGTATAACTAGGCAAAGCTTCCACATAACGCCTGATTCCGAAAATCAATTTAACAAGCATAAATGCGTTGAAAATATTGGAATCCAAATGAATTTCTAGACTAAGTATTTATATAAATGTAACTCGAAATGTATATTTTTTTTAACCTCAATATACTGGTTCTGACAGTTTGTATGGTAGTTTCCATTACACTAGTTTTCATTCTACATTTCAGTCATAAGTTCTCATTTCAAAACTCAAACCATAGGGTAACATAGAGACGAGACGTAATTGTCAAAAACTTAAGTCTGTTGTCAAAAACCTAACTCTGGCAACAACAAAATACATGCTAGTCAATGTATTTTTGTTTGTTGTATTTTTGTTTGACAAATCGGAGTGTCTAGTCTCTATGTATAATTCTCTATGACTCATACTATTTTTGAAAAAAAAGACTATAATTAATAATGTATTTTCTAATTTGTATTTCAATTTATTTATCAACTTTATAAAGCTATATAATTTCATAGCTAAAAGATTAATTTCCCCATAGATATTACTTTTGCACAATAATAATTTTCAAACTAATCGGCAAATATTCAACACGAATTATATAGACATAAAAAGTAAAACATAATAGTCCATATCCCCACCCTTGAACACATTTGAAAGACGCCTGTATTAGCTCTTCCTTTCTCACTTTTTAATGTTTCTTGGTTATTACAAGCATTATTTTTTGTTTCTCCGTATATTTCACTGTGATTATACAAATATTTTACGCATTCATGAATTTTGTAGGTGCTTTGTTTGGTCTTTCAGAGCGGGTAGAGCAGCCATCATCATTTTCTTACCCTTAAAGTGTTGGCCTTGTGATGTTGTTGTTGTTGCTGCTGTATGTAGTAGTAGTTGTGATTGCGATGATGAGGCAACACATTCGTTCGTCTGTCGTTTTGCTATGTAATAGTCAGCCAGCCAACACTTTTCATTTCGGGTTAATAGTTGAAAGAAGACTGTAGCGGTTGCTTACCATCAATTTTCTCTAGTCACTGTTGTTTCTAGTCTTTTGTTCATATTGGTGCTCGTGTTTATGTATGTGTATTCCGTTGTTTTCTTCTGTTTGGCCTTAACTAAGTTTTAAGTGGTTATTGTCCTGTAAAACACTTTTCAAATTATTTTCTTTTTTGTTCGCCTTTGAATCTTATATTGTACAATGTACATAAATATTTAAAATTTAATAAAACAAGTTGTGCCTTTAAAATATAAATTTAGTTTTCTGTTTCTTTTGGCGGTTCTAAGAGGGGGTTGAGTTTCTTTGTGTCGACAAAAAGAAAAAAAAAAAAAAACTCTCTGAACTTTTATTTATAAATTTAATAGTCTAGCAACATTAAACTCGTTTAGGTTGTTAAAAAGAGTTTAAAGTATGAAATTATTTAATCTAATTAAATAATTTCATACTATAAACTTCAAAGATAATAATAATCTGAAATTTTAAGCCAAAGTTGTAACTAAAATGTTATTAATATTTAAGTATGAATGCCTATATTGTGAAGTTTGAGGATTTTAGAATAGAAAATAACAGTTATTTTGGAAATTAAAGAAATATAGCATAAGAAAATACAGGAGAACAACGTTCAAGCTTAAATTTTTGATCGTTTCGAACTAGATTTTTGTGAAATCCTATGCTTTTTAAATTTGTTATGTCCAAATTAACTTTTAATTTTTTCCAATTAGTGAAAAGTAATATTTATTTTTGCCCATGAAAACGTTTTGTAAATTCTAACGAATAGAAGGGATTATTTGTCGTTAGTTCATTTCACATATAATTAAAAATGGAAAATCAGTTGTGCTGTTTCGTTTAAAACCATTTCACAAAAAAAAAAAAAAAAAAAAACAAATAATTTTATGTTATAAAGAACACAGTTTTGTAATAATGCAAAACACAATTTTGATCTTTATATATTTTATTGAGTTATAAAGTACATAGTTATGTATGGTATATCAGCAAATACCACATCCGCACTAATTTTCATAACCGCTTTAGATAAATATGGCTGAATTTCGTTTATGCAACGAAACTTTGACTGATCGGCAAAACGAAAGGGTACACGTTCAGGAAATGCCACACTCAGTAAATGAATTGTTTGTTTCAGGGGCTGCATGACATGTGGCACCGTGAAGTTGAAATCATAATATCATCCAAATTACGCAGAAAAGATTCAGTTATCAAGCACTAGTTTCATATACGAAGAATTCCTACTTAAAATATGTACCGAACAGTGACACCTTATGGATGCATTTGTTCTTTGAAAATCACGTTTGGGCTCTTTGTACTTTAAATATGGCAATTTTGACGATTAACAAAGTCATTAAATTGATAATGTGTTTCGGTTAGGATAATTATTTTAGAAAAATCAAAATTTTAGCACCAAAAGTTGAAAATTTTAAACGTGAAGTATAGTCCAAAAAAAAAAAAAAAAAAAAAAAAAAACGTTTCTCTCATGTAATGCAATCAGATTATTAAACTAACGTTCATTGAATCAATTGATTATACCTACTTTATGAAGATGTGTGTAGTTCGTCCGTCATTTGCTATTGTATTGATATACTTTTATCGTATTTTCAATACAAGTAGTTGAAGAAAGGGGGTTTGAACTCGATGAAAATGAAAGGGGGTTTGAACTCGATGAAAATGAATAGGGATTTGAACTCGATGAAAATGAATGGGGATTTGATTTTTACAAAATTTTTCATTGTTTTAAAAAATTCTTATCGCACACATTTTTTTTCTACGGTGATTCCTCTTTGCTGTTATTTTCATGCCTATAGAAAAATTTTTAAAAAATTATTTTTCATTGTTTTGACAAAAATTTTTATCGCGCACATTTTTTTTCCACGTTGATTCCTCTTTCACATCGTTTTCATACGGGTAAGAAATTTTTATTGTAGAAAATTTATTTTTCAGTGTTTTGAAAAATGTTTCTAGTTTTCAAAAATGTACTTTAGGAAAAATTATAAATACATTTTTTTGGTGTTTCTAAGATTTCATCCTTAAACAATTTTTTTATAATAGTGCTATATTTCTTACACTTAGTTCCTTTTATTTGGTTTTTAGAATTATAGTTTCTTTTGTGTGCATTGGTTTTAATCAAAATATTTTTATAAATTTCCAACTCATATGGTTCATAGTTTTTTGGTTCTTTATAAAACAATAGCTCAATTAAACCTGGTGTAAGTGCCCAATTTTGATTTGCTATATTAATTCTGTCATCATTAATTTCTACATCGCTATTACCAAACATCCAAATATTATCTCTATTTTTATGTGGACCATACGTTGTGTCAAGCAACTTATTTTTATGCAACAATGATAAGTTAATAACATTAGATGAGTTATTAGCAGAATTAAAAGTTGCATCTATACTGTTTGCACCACTACTACTTTCATCATCACCATCGAAATCCTTTTTATGTTGAAAGTCTTTTTTAGGTGTACTCGTTCCTACTTTCGTGGACATTTCATTGAAATCAAATGATTTGTTGTGAGTATCATCATTTTTTTGTTAAAGGTTTATCATATTTGGTATTGTTATTTTTGACAAGTTCTTTTAATGGTTCAGTTATTGGCTTAAATGCTTTTTCCAATCTTTCTTCATTTTCAGTTTCACCAACTTTCAAAGTTCGATATTTTTGTTTTAAAACGGATCGAGTCTTTATTAATTCTTTAAGCAGTTGTTCATTCATTTTTATGAACAGGAGAGCCGAGCAGGCCAATATCACTTCTTTCAGGTTGTTAATAGTAATAAGGGTTAAAATATTTTGTACATTCTTTTTATTCGAATGTCAGTTTGAGTAAACTTATACTAATAGCTCATGAACAGCTTCCAATATCTCATGAATAGCTTTTAACAGCTCATGAACAGCGTTCAACAGCTCATGAACAGCTTTTAACAGCTTTCAACAGCTCATGAACAGCTTTCAACAGCTCATGAACAGCTTTTAACAGCTCATGAACAGCTTTCAACAGCTCATGAACAGCTTTCAACAGCTCATGAACAGCTTTTAACAGCTCATGAACAGCTTTCAACAGCTCATGAACTGCTTTTAGAAATGAATAAAGTTGTCAAAAAATTGTCTATATCTTCCACAGTTCATCTCATCATCTTTGCTAATAACTAGAAACCCAAATCTCTCTTGCCAACATTCACGACACATATTATAAAACTTTTCAAATGTCATATCTGTTCCAACGTGATCATTATAAACATGACGCATATTTAATTCATCCTGTTTGAACATAATTATCATATTTGCGTTGTCTCGAATTAAATGTTTAGGAATTCTCGTATACGTTTGACATAAGTAAAAAGAATCAACATTTTTGTGGCGACCCATGCAAAAATATGAACGAATATTATTTTGCTTCTCACAAGCAACATCATCAAATATCATTAGTGAATTATTTTTTGCTTCATCGGGAGGTATAACACTATCATTATCACTGAATGTAAAATATCCCATCCCTGTTATTGGGGTTATGAGTTTTTCCAAGTACTGATATTTAGGTTGATAGAGTGATTTTGAATATAAATATATATTCTCAAATTTTAAACCATTCGGACTTTCAATCAGACTTAGCATGACATTAGTCTTTCCACAATTAGACGGTCCAACAATTAGAGCCCTAATACTGTTTGGTAATAAAGTACTATGACGTAGTTTTATATCCGTGTCTGTAGAAAAATCCATGTTTCTCACGGATATGCTTTTATCTTGTTTTATTAAACGCATTTTAACAACTAATCATTTTAGTTTCCTTGTCAAACTATATATATGGTTATACATTTTGATTTTTTATTCATTTTGAATAAAGTTATGAGAGGACAAGGTGTATTAAATAATTTAATCGATCTTTTACCAATAGAGCTCCATATTCCAGGATATCAAT
Source organism: Calliphora vomitoria (assembly GCA_942486065.2). Lineage (NCBI taxonomy): Eukaryota > Metazoa > Arthropoda > Insecta > Diptera > Calliphoridae > Calliphora > Calliphora vomitoria. Next base: position 66,471,558 of record OW818029.2, read on the forward strand.
TTTGTGGACCAGGAACAAAACTTAAAAAACGTTTAGCTAGAGGCGATAAAGGTATCAATCCATTAGATTCTGCTTGTAGAGAACATGATATAGCTTATTCGCAAAGTAATGATTCAACAGAACGCAATCAAGCTGACAAAATATTAACTGAAAGAGCTTGGGAAAGAGTTTTAGCAAAAGATAGTAGTATAGGAGAAAAAACAATTGCATATGTTGTAACTAACGCAATGAAGACAAAAACTAAATTTGGTATGGGACTTCAAAACAAAAAACAGCTCTGTAATAAAAAACTGTTTTTGAAAACTATTAAAACTGCTACCAATATGTTGAAGAAAGAGAAACCAAAGGATATACAAGATGCTATTAAACTATCTAAAAAAATTGTTAATAACTCATTTAAAGGAAATAAACATAATATTATTGTTCCACGAGTTATAAAACTTCCAAAAACTGGTGGATTCTTACCAATTATACCGATTTTAACTGCACTTGGAGCACTAGGCAGTATAACTTCGGGAGCCACCTCAATTGCAAAGGCTATAACCTTTGCTAAAAATACTAAGAAGAAATTGGATGAATCTGTACGTCACAATAAAACAATGGAGACTATCGCAATGGGAAAAGGACTATATCTAAAACCATACAAGAAAGGTTATGGCATAATTTGTAAAAATTCAAAAAACTATTAAATATGCTTCCCAATAGACCGCTTACGGATATAGATATCACAAAGTTTGCTATGAAAAATATTCCTAATTTCAGAGGAGTATTTATGAGAGATATGCTTCCAAAACGATCTAAACAAGCAGAGTGTGGTATAGTTAATTTGGATTCATCAATTGGTAGTGGTACTCATTGGGTGGCATATTATAAAAATAATAAAAATAAAAAATATTTTGATAGTTTTGGTAATTTACAACCTCCGTTGGAAATCATAAAATATTTGGGAAAAGATGTCAAATACAATCATGAGCAGAAACAACAATATAATACATTTAATTGTGGTCACTTATGTTTAGAATTTTTATATAATCAAATTAAAAATAAATGAATAAATAAATAAAAACAAATAAAGCTTTTTTGAAATAAAATGATTTTTAATATTTTCTTTTTTTCATATATTAAGTACAAAAGTATTTTGATAATAAATAATATTTTTTTATTAAGTCTTCAACCATTTTCTTTTGCCTTTCAAAAAAGAATCCACCAGTTTTTGGAAGTTTTATAACTCGTGGAACAATAATATTATGTTTATTTCCTTTAAATGAGTTATTAACAATTTTTTTAGATAGTTTAATAGCATCTTGTATATCCTTTGGTTTCTCTTTCTTCAACATATTGGTAGCAGTTTTAATAGTTTTCAAAAACAGTTTTTTATTACAGAGCTGTTTTTTGTTTTGAAGTCCCATACCAAATTTAGTTTTTGTCTTCATTGCGTTAGTTACAACATATGCAATTGTTTTTTCTCCTATACTACTATCTTTTGCTAAAACTCTTTCCCAAGCTCTTTCAGTTAATATTTTGTCAGCTTGATTGCGTTCTGTTGAATCATTACTTTGCGAATAAGCTATATCATGTTCTCTACAAGCAGAATCTAATGGATTGATACCTTTATCGCCTCTAGCTAAACGTTTTTTAAGTTTTGTTCCTGGTCCACAAAATTGATATCCTGGAATATGGAGCTCTATTGGTAAAAGATCGATTAAATTATTTAATACACCTTGTCCTCTCATAACTTTATTCAAAATGAATAAAAAATCAAAATGTATAACCATATATATAGTTTGACAAGGAAACTAAAATGATTAGTTGTTAAAATGCGTTTAATAAAACAAGATAAAAGCATATCCGTGAGAAACATGGATTTTTCTACAGACACGGATATAAAACTACGTCATAGTACTTTATTACCAAACAGTATTAGGGCTCTAATTGTTGGACCGTCTAATTGTGGAAAGACTAATGTCATGCTAAGTCTGATTGAAAGTCCGAATGGTTTAAAATTTGAGAATATATATTTATATTCAAAATCACTCTATCAACCTAAATATCAGTACTTGGAAAAACTCATAACCCCAATAACAGGGATGGGATATTTTACATTCAGTGATAATGATAGTGTTATACCTCCCGATGAAGCAAAAAATAATTCACTAATGATATTTGATGATGTTGCTTGTGAGAAGCAAAATAATATTCGTTCATATTTTTGCATGGGTCGCCACAAAAATGTTGATTCTTTTTACTTATGTCAAACGTATACGAGAATTCCTAAACATTTAATTCGAGACAACGCAAATATGATAATTATGTTCAAACAGGATGAATTAAATATGCGTCATGTTTATAATGATCACGTTGGAACAGATATGACATTTGAAAAGTTTTATAATATGTGTCGTGAATGTTGGCAAGAGAGATTTGGGTTTCTAGTTATTAGCAAAGATGATGAGATGAACTGTGGAAGATATAGACAATTTTTTGACAACTTTATTCATTTCTAAAAGCAGTTCATGAGCTGTTGAAAGCTGTTCATGAGCTGTTAAAAGCTGTTCATGAGCTGTTGAAAGCTGTTCATGAGCTGTTGAAAGCTGTTCATGAGCTGTTAAAAGCTGTTCATGAGCTGTTGAAAGCTGTTCATGAGCTGTTGAAAGCTGTTAAAAGCTGTTCATGAGCTGTTGAACGCTGTTCATGAGCTGTTAAAAGCTATTCATGAGATATTGGAAGCTGTTCATGAGCTATTAGTATAAGTTTACTCAAACTGACATTCGAATAAAAAGAATGTACAAAATATTTTAACCCTTATTACTATTAACAACCTGAAAGAAGTGATATTGGCCTGCTCGGCTCTCCTGTTCATAAAAATGAATGAACAACTGCTTAAAGAATTAATAAAGACTCGATCCGTTTTAAAACAAAAATATCGAACTTTGAAAGTTGGTGAAACTGAAAATGAAGAAAGATTGGAAAAAGCATTTAAGCCAATAACTGAACCATTAAAAGAACTTGTCAAAAATAACAATACCAAATATGATAAACCTTTAACAAAAAAATGATGATACTCACAACAAATCATTTGATTTCAATGAAATGTCCACGAAAGTAGGAACGAGTACACCTAAAAAAGACTTTCAACATAAAAAGGATTTCGATGGTGATGATGAAAGTAGTAGTGGTGCAAACAGTATAGATGCAACTTTTAATTCTGCTAATAACTCATCTAATGTTATTAACTTATCATTGTTGCATAAAAATAAGTTGCTTGACACAACGTATGGTCCACATAAAAATAGAGATAATATTTGGATGTTTGGTAATAGCGATGTAGAAATTAATGATGACAGAATTAATATAGCAAATCAAAATTGGGCACTTACACCAGGTTTAATTGAGCTATTGTTTTATAAAGAACCAAAAAACTATGAACCATATGAGTTGGAAATTTATAAAAATATTTTGATTAAAACCAATGCACACAAAAGAAACTATAATTCTAAAAACCAAATAAAAGGAACTAAGTGTAAGAAATATAGCACTATTATAAAAAAATTGTTTAAGGATGAAATCTTAGAAACACCAAAAAAATGTATTTATAATTTTTCCTAAAGTACATTTTTGAAAACTAGAAACATTTTTCAAAACACTGAAAAATAAATTTTCTACAATAAAAATTTCTTACCCGTATGAAAACGATGTGAAAGAGGAATCAACGTGGAAAAAAAATGTGCGCGATAAAAATTTTTGTCAAAACAATGAAAAATAATTTTTTAAAAATTTTTCTATAGGCATGAAAATAACAGCAAAGAGGAATCACCGTAGAAAAAAAATGTGTGCGATAAGAATTTTTTAAAACAATGAAAAATTTTGTAAAAATCAAATCCCCATTCATTTTCATCGAGTTCAAATCCCTATTCATTTTCATCGAGTTCAAACCCCCTTTCATTTTCATCGAGTTCAAACCCCCTTTCTTCAACTACTAATACAAGACACAATTAACAAAAGTTTTTCGAAGACATTCCAAATAACTGACTCCTTATATAGACAGTTTAACGTGAAAACATAACATATTTAACATAATTATTATTTCTCACCAAAACTTTAGGCAGTTATATTATGGTATGTTAAAATACCTGGTGCTCATATCTAATGGTTTGTTCTTAAACCCGCACATCAAAATTAACTTGATAGATTAAATACTTGGCCTTTCCGACCCCGACTTAGGATAACGTTAAATCATATAAATGTTTTTTTATATCTCATTAATTTTGATTTTTTTGTTTTCGACATGTGTGCGTTTTATACAGACGAGAAGCAGATGGTCTTATAACAGTCATGAATATATGTACATATATTACTTATATGTGGCATATGGAACGACAAACTCATATATAACTTCATTCATCACGAGTACAGATGGGGTCTTTACAATAAAACTCTTTTTAAGTCAGAACTCTTTTTTTATGCTTTGAATTCAATTGCTAAAGCATATCTTTTTTAAAGCTTCCTTCAAATAAATATAACTTCACTCTAACTAAAACCATAACACCCTACTTAACTCCTAATACCATTAAGGTTTCTATATCTAACAATTTATTTTTAAATAATTATTTCCCACCATTAAATCATTTCAATTTAATTACATCATAATTTTGAAATTGTATCAATAAATCCTCAAAATTAAATCATGATTATAATTTTCCTCCTAAAAAAATTCAATCTAGAATTTTATGGCACAAATAATTATATCCGTGCATATTTAAGATTTAAACAACCTAATACACTCCTAAACATTCTTTCCACTCTGGCTGCTGTAGTTGATTAAGTTGATATAATAAATCCTCTTCTTTGGTTGCAAAATACGAAATAATTACATTTAAAGACTGCCTGAAAACCTATAAAATACAACGGCAGCTTAAGATTGAGAATTTTCAAAATTAAGATATTGTCGAGGAAAAAAAACATGAAACGAAACGAAACGGCACGGCACGGCACTTGTCAGTACAAAAATTAACGAAACCCTGTAAGTATGCAACCGAATATTTTCGCGTTAATGCTGCTGTTTCCAGAGCGTATGTTTGTACTTAATATCCATCCACACACACACACACAGGGAGTATGGAGCTGTATTAAGGAAGATGATAAGGATTTTTAAGTATGTTCATTAGGGTTCCTCCAACAATAATTGTATATGTTTCCAACTCAAATAAAAGTTTAATTCATCCTAAGATACCGTTTATTTTTATTTTTTGCAATTCAGGCTAATTAGGATTTTATTTGAATTTTTTTTTTCTTAATGAACTGATACTAGTTATACTTATGTTCAAGATACATTTTTATCTAAAATATCTCTAACACAAAAATGTCTCATATAGCATTGACTCTTCAAAAACCTTTCACATATGAAAAAAAAATCATAAAAACTTTCAAAATAGATCGTTTTATCTTTAGTACCAAGATTCCTTAAACAAACTAAACTTTAATTTTAGTTGGTAACATTGATAACTTATTTGTCTCTAATAAAGACAAGGCCACCCTAATTTTCATGTTAATAAAGCAAACGAATTATTTAAGTGTACGTTCGTCTGTATATGTCTGAATGTATGAGTATTTGTGGAATGTGTGAGATAAATAAATCCATTCAATGATATGAATTTATTGCCACAAACAAACACACGCAGCAAAATGAAATAATATCATACATACAATCGTAAGAGTGTGTAAATATTTGTCACAGTGGGTAAAATACTTGTTTAGAATAGATAGAAAGTAAGCTAGAATGTTTTGGTTCTAATTAAAAATTAAACTGTATTAAAAAGTATTATGTGTATGACTTAACAATGCGGTATTTTGTTTTAATTTTTAGCTTTTATTTTGAAAACTTTTTTCAGAATAAATTTGTTCAAAGTATTGACCATTGTTAGCTTCGACCATTTTCCATCTTTCTGGCACCATATAGATTCTGAGCTATAAGAACGAATCAAGCCAAAGTGAAGCGTATTCCAGAGAGAGCGTTCTGCATCTATCGTAACACGGGGCATGGCAAAAATTTCCAACCACTTCATTCTAAATACTTTTGAACAGGTATTGCAACTTTTGGCCGAGCTTTGTCATGATGGAATAGTATGGTTTCATGTCTATCCGCATATTCTAAGTACTTAGGGGTTTTTTGGCCAATGTTCGCTTCAAACGAATAAGTTAAGTTCTGTACAGGTTCCCTGTAATAGATAGGAGCATTACCTTATCGCCACGGATATTTTTATTTGGTGTGGATTTGGCTGGTTAGCTGGGCTTCACATACGATCTCTTTCGTTTCGGGTTATAGTATAATATATGTTACTTTGATTAAAGTGAAAGTGTTCTTTGTATAGGGAGAATTAGAGGCTTGCTATAACAAAAGTGACTATGAACAATAAATTTTATATTGCCAACATATTTAGCTATTTTTATCCATTGTGCATATCTATCATTTGAGTATTTAATACAAAGGAAAAAAAACTCTCCTAACGCTAGAAAAAATATTCTGTTTGCTTAATACAGATGTGATTTAGGTGTTTTCTATATTCTGTATGTTTTTATTCCATTTTTTGATGCGCGTTTTCGAGTACGTTGTTTGTTCATTTCAACGTAAATTCCACAGAAAGCGGATTTTAGATGTCAGAACAAATTTCAACCATATTTAATGTCACATTGGAAACAAGGATTAAATCAGTTGATGTTATATACTTCAGTATATATCCATACTCATGATGAACAAACTATTCCTATCAACAAAATAAATTTAAACATATGTATGTACAGATGATGCAAGTATGTACGTATGCTGTACAAGTATCAAGTACAAACAATCATAATAGAAAACCAACATTGTATATACATATGTTTATTTTTGTATTTTTCTCCTATATTAGGTTCTTTTTGTATTCAATTTTACTTATATGCAATACTATAGTACTCAGAAAAGACAATGTAAAATAAATGTAAAAAATAAGCTTTGTTTGTCAAATGTTAAATCACTAGACCACTACAACTACTCACAAAAAAAAAGAAAGAAAAAACATACATACATACTCACATGCATATAGACGCACAAACATATTGACACATATGTGTCAATGTAGTAGATATATGAGTCAGAGCTTGTTTTTGTTCAATTGTATGTGGCAATTGTGATATTATTTCTGCACGACCCAGTAACCTAAACACTTTTGTTGCAAGCATTTGTTGATCCATTGTTCAAATGAAAACACATGCCTTTGTCTATTCTAGCAATTTGATGAAATCGTTCTACTAAAGTTTCTTGTTTTCTTTTTTATTATTTAATGAATGATACATTAATTGATGTCATACCACATTTTAAGGATTTTTTTGGTTAATTTCTAAATTAAAATGAAAATGAATAGATTGTTTAACAAAATTGAAAAATTTAATTTAAAAAAAAAAAAAATTAAGCATAATAAAAGCTTACATATTTATTATGCTAAATTATAGAAATAGTTTCCAAAAATTTATATATTTAAAACGATCATATCAATATTTAGCGTATATAGAGAGACATTTTTGAAACCACCTGTTGTGGGGTTGTATTTTGATTCAACAATAATTTTTGTGAAATCTTCACAGAATTCGTATTGTAGTGAACTATAATCATGATAAAACTCGGAAATAAAGTGAGGAGAATGGTGATCTGTAGAAATTCTAATCACGATCTGAATTACTGAAACATAATGGTCGCATATATGCTAAATTTAAACATAAGAGGCACTACAAATTCCATAATTAATTCCTCTTAGGTCTCTGGATATGATTGAAAACTTGCATGATAAAGCTGTTCTCGTTATGAGGTACTGCACAGAGGAAACAGATTTGTGATAGCTACCGAATTTGTTGCCAAGCGAATGATTCTACCTTAGTGACCGAATTTTATAGTTGTGGCTACAAAATTTAAGAAGAGGTAACAAAAGTTTGGTTGCTTCAGCCGAAATTCTTCTTTATCAACTAAATTTCTGTTGATAGAACCGAAAAATTCTATGTGTGCAACCGAATCTTTCGATTGGTAATAAATTCGATTACTACTACGAATCTGTATTCTCTGTGTGGGGTTTAGCTTAATAAACATTTTCTGTATCGCCTGTTTATCACAAATACTAAATACAAAGCTTCAGACTAACACAGCTAATGGCTGTGAACCTACCCTTTCAGATCGTGCTAAATATCTGTATATTAAACTAAACTTGATAGTATCATGGAAACTCGCTACTACAACAAGCCGATGACTATATAACGCCCCGCATGAACTTTGATAGGATGTTCAAAATTATTATTCATTCCAGGTTAATATCACGGTGCTACGATGAAAATAAACTTGGAAAACGACCTAGCGTGGGTTATAGGTCTTGCTGAGTACATTACAAATTGTGTCTAAAAATTTCAGAAACACCCTCATTTTCAGAAGTTATTCTAAAAAAAAACATTTTCAGAGATTGTCAGTTTTTGCATGACTTTAAATTTTTTAACGGGTTTGGAAAGAAAACATATTACGCTTTAAAATTACATAAATGAAATATTTGTAAGTTATTAGTATTATTTTTGTTAAGAATATCTAAAAAAAAAATTATCAACTTTTTTGATTTCAGTCGCTTTTCATTGCTTATTTTGATATGAAGCTTATAGAAATGTTTACCAGTGTATATAGAAAATTTAGTTCTTAAAAAAACATGGTTTTAATTTTTAAAATCGGATGAAAATTGTAAAAGTTATTCAACTTTTCATTAACACTTTGTTTAATATTTTCTCCCCCAGCGCATATGAATAAAAAAAAGAAACAAAAACTATACAAAAACATATTTGAACAATTTTTAATTTACAAGGTAAATTTTTTTCGAACTTTTTTCGAAAAAGTTTAATAACTTTTGCAAATATAAACCGATTTTAACAGATGATATATCTTTTTTGTCTATATAAAATTGTCTTTAAAACACTGTAAAAAAAGAATTAGGTATTCATAGAAAGAAATTAAATTAACTATTGTTGAATTTGAAAAATTACGAAAAAATAATGCGAAACTTTTTATAAAAACTTATACAATTTCTGGAAATATAAATTTTATGTATATATTTTATGAAGGCTTAATGCTTTGCCTATCAATAATTCTTCAAAATTTTGAAATCGGTCTAAAAGTGTGTGAATTAGAGGTATTAAATTACTACGACCTAACCTAGTAAAAAATAAATTTTTGTAAAAAAAAATTTGTGAAAAATAAATTTTTTTGGCAAAATTATTTTTTAATGAAAAAGGAGTTTATGAACCTAACATTTACAATTCTATTAACACAGATAAGGTCAACAAGTTGTTGAATGTTAGGTTCATACAAGTTTACTTAAGCGCACTTTAAAAATTCGCACATGCAACTGACCAATCAGTGAAACATATATAATACATGGTACATGAAAAAATGAGAAGTGCAGGAGTCTTTGATTTGAACAAAATAGTAGAGAATTTTTTACAAGTTGTGCGAATTGCATGCATTATTTTAAGGTATAATAAAGAATTACATATAATGTTTTATACAACAATGGAAAGATAATGACATGTAGTTTCTAAAAATGTTAGTATTTTGGAAACTACTTAATTATTATTAGAAAAAATTTAATAAAATGTAAAATTAATATATTTTTGAGATATGACGGAAATATTTTATACTTTCGATAACTCATCAATGATTTTCAAACGTTAAATGAACAATGTTGAACAATGTTCATTAATGGATAACCTTAAATAACTTGTATTTTTGTAAAAGTAACATTTTGCAGAAAAAACTGATTTTCAAAAATAACCCTGTCAGCTTGGAAAAGATATGTGGTTCTTGGAAAAACTTTAAATACGTATTGCATATATTAGGGCATTAGTTATTTAATATACTACAAAGAAATTTCTACATTATTAGATTATTTAATTCCAAATAGTTAATTGATAAAAATTAAGCCATTTTATAGAAAAATAATCCCATAATTCCCCAAAAAATATTATAGAAATACCAAAATGTACCACATTCGAACCGAAAGCGACCATTAAGTCGCTTTTCAAGTTCTGACAAAAAGTGGTATTTTGTAGCAGAGTGTATTTATGACATAAAATTATTCGGATTAATGTTCTCAATACGGCTTATATTCTATCATCTAAATATATTCCCTCCCGATTTTTAAGAATCGACGGTCATTGGTGATGATTCCATAATAATATTTCATTTGTTTTAAAGTAACAGACTTATCCTTCTTGAATTATAACTCTTAAGTTTACAAAATCAATTAAAAATAAATTATTTTTAACCTCAAATGTTCAACAAATTCAAATAAGTTCTCATTAAAGTAAATTTCAAGCAATTCTCAAATTCCCAACTTTCTAGCAACTTTATTTAAATACATATTTCTAATACATATTTTTCGCCATAATATTTTCCATTATAAATTTTCTGTTTTTAATCTTTTTAATTAATGTCCTCCAACTACTAAATCAAATTGGCGTAGCTAAAGAGTAATGAAGGCGGAACAAGAGAAACAAGGATAAGAAGAAATTGTATCCTCTGTAAAGTATTTTTCAAGTGCATATTTTCATAAAGCCTTACAACTCAACAGCGAATCTACTTTACTGGCTTAACAAAGTAACTAATGAAGAAAATAATTTCCATGACAAAAGGACCGCTAAGTAAAAAATCATTTGCCAAGGCTTAAACCCTAAACCAAGGCTACATTATCACTGGCAAAATATTAAAAAAAAAATCCAAAGCATTTTAAGTTAAGGGTTGCTATTTTTGCTGTTGTCTTATTTTTAAATTTTCGCTTTTATTTTGGCGTTACAATAACAAATAAATACAAAGGATGAGAGTAAAATGAGGCTGTTTTAAGAAATTTTGTAAAAAAAAAGTCAAGAAAAATAATGAAAAAAAGGTTACCAATATCAAGTTAGTTGTTGTTTGTTTTTCACCATGCTAATATCTAAAGGGTTCTTTAGAGGCCAGCAATGTTTGTACAAAGTCAATTTTGTGTTACTTGACATTTTTATGCAAATTAAAAACACATTTTTTTAAACTTAAAAATAATAGTAAAAATAATCAAAAACAACAACGTAAGATAAAAATTTCTTAACAAGCTGCAGGGGTGTGCAGAGATATTTATATTAGAATTTAGTTTTAATGAGTGAAAAATTTTCAGCATGACCTTTTCACTTTTGGTTTGATTTTTTTCTCCTTCTTCTTTGGCAATTTTTTTAGCGGACCTCTATCATGCAACGATTTGGTTTGTTTGTGATATGTTTATTTAATTTTATTTTAAATATTTCTTTCTCTCAAAGCAGAAAATAATTATATATATATTTTTTTTGTTGTTTGCCCTTTTTTGTGGGTACTTAAATAATGGTATTAAATGATTAACTAAAAATTAAAAAAAACGACCCTTTGAATAAAAATTAGGGCAAAGAAAATTTGTTTAATGAAATTGTTCACTACCCAACCACGAATAGAATATGGCATAAATTATATGTAATTACTTTTTTTTTCGCTTTCGTTGTATACATTTTTTTCTTAAAGGATTTTTTGTAAATATATGTTTGACTTTTGGAGTAAGTTTTGTTTATGCTTTTAATAAGATAATATAAATTATATTTAAGAAGCCAATTATGCGTAAAAAATGTCCTTCTAAGAATTGTTAAAGATGACAGTCTTAAGTATACATCTGAAAAAATTAGCTTAAGCAAGCTAATATTTTTAAAATATTGTTAAAATGATTTTGTGGTTAATCCAGGAAGATAAGTTCAATTAAAATTATAATATATATCTAACATTAATACTTAAATTTAGTTACTACTCTTTATCGTACGAACTGTAATTGTTAAACAAATTAAAAAAAAAAAAAATTATGATGCGACTCCTAGTTCCTTTAATTTGACTATAATAGATGGAGGCATATAATTTAATGAAATATTATCAGTTTCCATACAATTAATTCATACTAATATTTCTTCCAGCTTGGAAAATATTGTTACGTTTTAACCTTTTTAAAACGTTGGTTTATTTTATTTAAACAAACCGGATACTTTTGATTGCAAATAAAAGCAGTTTTAGTAGTTTAAAATTGTAACAACTCTTTATTTATTTAAAATCTACAACAACAACAACAGTTCAAATAGTCACTTAGTATCTTTATACATGTTTATCAATTCGCAGAAATGCACACACGCTTTATAATGTACAAACTTAAATGTACAAGGCAGTTGATGTTGACTCTAACAGCGCCTATGATCAACTCAACTCACTACTGCAACCTCTGCCATTATTTATACACGCGCCATCTATCGTGAATCTTCTGCAATGCTCTAGAGAGGGGTGCCCAAAAGTTTCTTATGGAATACATTTCCTTATGGAATACACATTGATGATCGCTGTTGACAATGCTTACCAGCAAAGCATACGAAAGTGTTGTTGCTTTGCACTTGCGTGTATACAGTGAAGAACGACAAAAAACTAACAAGACAAAGTTGCTTGTGCATTTCATATTGCTAGTGCTGTATTGAGTATAGAAACACACAGCCTATAGCTAAGAGCATTTACAAAAACAAATGAGCACCAAGAGTATAGGGCTTGGGCACCCTTGCTCTAGAGCTTTCGATGTCAATGTTAGCAGCATAGGGTAACATAGAGACGAGACGGAATTGTCAAAAACCTGTTGTCAAAAACCTATCTCTTGCAACAACAAAATACATGTTAGTCAATGTATTTTGTTGTTGTATCAGACATATTATTTGTTGTATTTTTGTTTGACAATACGGAGTGTCTCGTCTCTATGTATAATTCTCTATGGTTAGCAGCTTAAACATTTAGTGTTGCCATACTTATAAACAATGCTAATAACCGCATCCTATCAACATTGTTGATAATTTGAAGCTTCTACTGATGGACGTATTTATAAACATGATGGATGTTGCAGGCAGTGGTTACAGACTGTTAAATTCAAATCGCTATTGCACATTCGTAACAATATTTTGAGTTTTGGTTCCTTTTGATATTGCTAATATTGAAAATAAAACGGAATTAATAATAACTTCTAATAATTTAAAAACATATTTCCTTGAACTGAAAATTACTAACACAGAATAAAATATACATATGTATATAGAACCGTTAGTGAGACAAAAAAGATAAGTCTTATTATGTTATGCATTAAGTGCATTCACGACAGCAGACTACCGATAGCAGGCTACCGACCACATGGCTAAAAAAGCCGCTAGCACCAATTGTCAACTTGTTTTTGCTTACTTAATTATTTTAAAAATGGTAGCAATATCGTAAACAGCTAACATTGTTGTTCGAATACATAATTCATTGGTGCCACTTTTAAATGTTTCATTCTTATAGAAATTCTAAATATACTTATATACCGTAAAAATTACAAAAACAAATCAATTTACTTTAACCCTTGATTGTTAATAAATTTATAATATTTAATGTTTTGATGTTCTTTTTTGTTTTAAAAACTGAATATTTTTATGCTCTCATTTATTTAGTATTTTCTATTAGGATGCCGTATACGAAAACATAAATAAGTTTGACTTTGCTACGGCGGCAATGAGAGTCGTGTAGCCTTATAGACGTGTTGTCGGCAAAATAATAATTTTCATAAAAAAACACATGTATTCTATTTTTTACAAGTTGTGGTCGTTAGCCTGCAGTTGTGAATGTGTTTAATTCATAAGACATACAATTCGGGAGAGACCAAATATATTTTAATCTCAGTTGCGCCTCTAATTCGAACCTGTGATTACTAACGAACAAATTTCCTAAAAAATTTTTAATAATTTAATCCGTACTAAAATGTTCTTTTGTTTTTGGAATTACTTAGCGATTGGTGAGACGTATACACGCCGTATACTTAGTATTAATTAAAATTCTTCAAATAATGCTCATACGCCTCCAGCAATTACTTACATATATTCGGTATGAAACAAATGCTTTGAAATAATTGTGTATTTCTCATTAAAATAAAGTTACAAATATTATTTAAATAAATAATTTAATTACACAGGGGAACAAAATTGACATTTTGGTTTGGTGCTGCAAAAAATGTAATTGATGAAATATATATGGGGCAATTCATTTTAAAAACTATGTTAAGTTTTTTTTGTGCAGCTCTTGTTTTTAAAATATCGCGATTTTAATTTTTTTGATTATTCTGTATTTTTTTATCTTATTGGTTGAATAAATGGAGACTAAAAGGCTTCATTTCACGATAGACAATATAAACATATCAATAAACTAGTTTATATAAAAAAATTTAAAATTCGCTGAAAATATACGAAGCTATTTGGCAAATAACTCGAAATTTTACAAGATGTTTCATATATTCTTCGTATTAAAAAAATTACACAAATGTTTGGAACTTGAATGCTTAACACCTACATGATTATACTTAAACTAAAGGTTTATTTTCGTAGATTAGCACCACCATGAACTATCTCCGATTGTTGTTTGAATTATAAGAAAAAACTGCTTAAACTATCAATATTTCTCTCAGGTAAGGGTCTGTTTTTCTATAATTGACAGCAAAGGCTGTCACCAAAAATGCTATATATCACGTAAATACAAAATTCGCGATATTTAAAAAACGTCATATGAAGTATTTCTATTGCTGCAGTTAGACTCAAATATGTATTAAGAAATAAGACCAATGACTACCTAAAAATTTATTTATAAAAAAATATTTTTTTAGGATGTAAATGTTCAGAGTATTATCTAAATATTTCCTTAAATTTTTAACTAATTTTTCATTTTAATTAAAAACTATGTTCGCTGAAATGACTGGAATGTGCAGTTTTAAATTTTTAGTTAGTATTTTTGGAATACAAAATTTTATTAAGCATAAAGCTAACAGAGTCAAATTTCAACATTCTTGAAAGATCAGACAAATATGCCAAAACATCCACCAGAATTATTATACTCAAAATTTTACATTCTAAGTTGCAGTACCCAACATTTTTAAGAAAAACATAAAAAGATAGGGTATTTAATGAAAATGTAAAAACCGCGATATTTCGAAAACGCGAGCTGACTGAAAAAAAAACCAGTATAACATAGTAATTAGGGTTCATCAACTTTTACAAAACTTTTTCAACCTTATTTTAGCTACTAGCAATAACTATATGAGGTATTTTTCAGTTTTCTTGACAAACATCGGCTAATACTATTGGTGTATGACTTAAAAATAGGGGATTTACAATAGATATCATTTGAACGCGGTTTTTGTTTTCAATAACTTATATGTCATTTTAAAGGAATATATCTGTTTTATTCTCACTTAGTTATTGAACATTATAATGCAAACCACACAGTTTTTTTGCTACGAAAATGTCGAATTTTGTACCAAATTTTAAAAAAGTGCCCCTGAAATGCAGCCAAACTTATGGTGAATGTGTTCCATCGGTTTAAATGTGCGAGAGATAGTTTGTGTGCTTCTGAAGTTGCGATTTTGACACGGAAGACGAAAATCGCTCAGGCCAGCCAAAAAAGTTTAAAGACCTAGAATTGGAGGCATTACTCCATGAAAATTGTTTTCAAACTCAACGATAGCTTGCCAAATCATACCTTCATATTGAAGCCAATTTTGCTTGCCCGAAATGATGTTTGAACGCTTTAAAAGAATATCATTCTTGCACCGAATAATTACATGCGATGCAAAATGAATCCATTACGATAATCCAAACCGTAAGCAATCGTGCTTGAAGTTCGGTCGCCGGGTCCTATCTATTATGAGCTGCTGAAATCTGGTCAGACCATCACAAGGAGACTGTACCGAACACAACTGATTCGTTTGAAGCGAGCCAGACATGAAACTAATATTCCACACGTACAAAAAAAATATTGTTATGCATGTTTACTCTAACTATTTCAACATTTGTGCATGTTTACTGTAACCATTTCAACATTTTTAACAATATTATAGTCACAGTAACTATTTATATGATTATGGTAACAATAATATGGTTAATTTACGATTCACATGATTGTATCAACCATATATATGGTTACAATACCTGCTAAAAACTATTTAGAAAGAAGTGGTTGGGAAGTTTTACCTCACTCAAATTGGAAAAATCAAAATTCATATTCATAGTTTTGTATAATCACAAATGTTGTTTAATCAGGTTGTTAGCTTATTCGAGTAGTCGTATTTCCTTATTTACATGTATTCGATATGATGCAAATTGTATAGAATTATTGTATATTTCATATTAAACTAATGTTATAAATATATTATAATAAATTATTTGCTATGTTATTTATTTGTTTATCATTAATTAATTAATATATATAATTTAATTGTTAGAAATTAAATTTGTTTGTATTACATCATGTTTTATTTATTTGAATTTTATTTTAATCAACTAGAAATGTTCTTAATTAAAATAATTTAGAACTATAATATTAGATTAAGATACATCAATCACATTTGATTGTGTTTGATTAGTGTTTCTAAATTTACTTATCTAACAAACATAGCATATTGGGTTTACGTTTGCCAGTCATTTTTTTTTTTTTACAAATTTACAAACTGTCATTTTATCACTCGTTTCTTTCGTAAGAAAATCAGCAAATCCCCAATTTAGTATATAAAATTTCTAATAATAACTCTATTACTTAGGGAAATGAACATACATGCATATATCAAAAAACCGAAGAAAAATTCTACGTATTTTTTGCTTCTCAATCAAATAAATAAAGTTAATATTCAAATCGTATTTAACCATTCTAACATTTCTACATGTAGCAGAATGACATATGCCAACATTCATAGTTTTTTCACACTAGTCACACTTATTATTACAATACAAGCATACAAAACATATTGTGCGTAAAAAATCTCTTTATAGTCGTATTTGCTTTTCATTACATACTTTGGAAAAAAAAAACAAAACACACATGTCATGTTACTTTGCAAGAGAATTATAAGAAGGACGAAGTTAAAATGGAAATATGCAAGTCATTCATTGCCAGCAATTCAATGTATAAAAGTGTACCATTACATTTAAGCCTGATTTAGTACAATTATGGTTTTTCTGTAATATTTACTATGATTTTGATGAGCACTACCGAGCATTATTTTAGTGTTAAGAGTCTAATGAAATGGCATTTTTTTATATTTACTCTCATCCGTCCATCTGCCTATTTACATCACATAATTTGACAACAAATATAGCTCATTTCAATATGTCATTGTAACTTAAGAACTGTATGCTACAAATTATTTTCTAATTAGAGTATATATTTAGGGTGTTAACAAATTTACTCATGATTGAAATTTATTTTCGATATAATGTAAAGTATACAGGATAGAGTCATGTATGTAATAGCACATAGAGAAAATAACCTACACGACTTTGGTGGCACATACGGATATCTTATGATAATTTTTCTCGAAACTGTCAGTTATTTTCCATTATTTTTAACAACAATGAAAACGCAATGTTCTCTCATGTAAGGTACGGCTATACGTCACTATTTTAATTTCTTTTTAACAATAGAGTGCACTCGCGGTTACGTGAACTAATTAAAACCAAGGGAGTTCATGTTAGTGAAATTGTTCACGTTAGCGATTGTCGAATTTCATGGAAAAAATATAAAATTTTATAATATAAAGCTGTGTTTTGTAAGCTTGAACGTGAAATAAAACAAAATTATTGATTAAAATGCATTACAAAACAAAACGAGATCACGAGAAGCTATAAATTGAAACAAAATTACATAGCAAATAAAATTACTCATTTGTTGCCACTAAAAAAAATTAATTTCGAGGAAAAAAAACACATTTTTTTAACAAGGGGATTCTCAAAACTTTAAAAATTGAATTTAATGTATGTATTGAAGTGTTGTCTACATAATTAGAAAACAAATGCAGTGAAAAAAAATTGTTAACGTTATACAGCTTTCTGAGTTTGTTCACGTTACAGAGTAGTCAATGTAAGCAAAAGCTTGTTCACGTTAGGCGGTGTTCACGTTACCGCGAGTGCACTGTACGTCACAATTAAGAAATAATGCTCGATTGCTATGTTTTAAATATAAAATAGAAAAACTTATTTTGAACAAATAAATGTTGGTATAATCTTTATTCAATAGAATAATATGCTACTGAAATTTTAACTATTTAAACAAAACGTCATTTCGTGTCCATGATTTTGTGTAGGCGGGTAATAATGAAATGGTAGTTCAATTCCAATAACTATGTTTATTATAATTTGTGAAGAAATTTTAAAAACTCGATGTGGCATTTTTTATTTAATGATAACATTAGAATTTTATTAAAAACTTTGGTACCATGCATTTCACATTGTATTCTAACAGGGTGGTCGGAAATCCCATTTTTTTAAAGCTTACGATTTGTTTGAACGTCACTCGTAATCGGACCAGTAGTTTAGCAGATACTCATTGCCAGTAATATCTGGTGATGGCAAAGTATTCAATTGTGGGTATTGTATGGTTTTTTGGGTACCCAATATCAAATCAGACAACTTTTTAATGATATACAATTTGAGAATACAATTTGAGACATGTTGTTCAAGAATTTTTAAAAAATAGTGAAAATTATGGAAATATTTAATTTTAATGTTATTTTTAGTATTTTCTTTCTTAATAGATATCTTAATAGTTTGACGGGCTAAAATAACAACCCATATATGTTTCACATCATGACTGAAAACCTTGTATAATAGTGTAACGATTTGAAGAGTATTTTTTTTTATAAAAGCAGTTTCTATGCAGTTCTAGGCAATAGTCTATTGTTTACACAGATAAAACTATATTTCAATTCAAATAGTTATCATATATTTAACTGGTTTCAATTATTTCATAAGTGTAACAAGTATTAAACCAAAATTTGACAACTTTTTATACTTTGGTTTTCAATATTTGTTGAACTTTAATAAACAAAATTATTGAATATACAATTTTCGTAATTGAAAACACTAAAAATAATTAAAGTTGTACTGAATAATTTTTTTGTATTAAAGTTCAACCCAAAGACTAACTAACTCTATGAATGTATTGGTAACATTTTATTTATATGTATTGGTGTTCAAACCAGTTTCACCACACTCCTCATACACACATAGTTGTTAAAAAGCGACCTTAAAAATTATAACAAGATTTTATTACAATTAAATTTAAAAATTCAAACAACTCTCAAATTATTTAATGTATATTTGACCTGGAAAGAATTTCCATAATATCTGCAAAATTTTAATTTGTTTGGATTTCTTATTAATTTTCAATACCAAATTTTACAAATTTGTTTTTTCAGTTTTAATTTCAACCCCCAAAAATTAAAAGTTAAAAAAATTAAAAAAAAATATTTTTCGTTTGTGCAAAATATACATGTTTCGGTTATTTTAATGGTTAAAATGTGTTGAAAAAAATAAAAGAACATTATGTGTCTGTGCAAGAGTGTGTTAGAATTGCAATTTTATTGCAATTTTCAAGAAAAAGTTGTGAAATCAAATCTCTCTCTCAAGTGTGTTGAATTCACATACTACTTGTATGTGAGAAGAGAGAGAAGTTGTTGTTGTAGAAAAATTGAGAGGATTCCCTTCTTGTTATTCTTTGGAAGTAAAAATTTATTATTGCATTTCTGGAGTACTATTATAGTGGACGTCTTCAAACTTTGTGAGAGCTATGACAGAACAACGTTTGTTGAGACAGCCATTATATGATAAATATTTGAATTGGAACTGTTTAGGAAGTAGTTTTTTCTGTGATATAATAAGAGCAATTATTTTGAGCAGAGTTATGCATCTCCAATTTTATCTTGCGTCGTGTATACTGGACAAAAAAAAATATATTTTATATCAGTTAGGAGATTTGTCTGAAGAAATTCTGGTGTACTTTCATGAAAGTTTTTCCTTTTTAGCTTTGAAATGGAGGACTTTATTTCTTCGATATTAGTAATCTCGATTTATATTGACTTGTTGGCTGGCTTAATTTTCGTGATTTCAATGATTTATTCGTTGTCATAACTATTGATATTACTGACTGTATCAAAGTAGTACATCCTGCTTTTTTTGTTTGATCATGTACATTGGTAAGGAGATAATCGACCGTCCTTCATCATAAGGTTGTGCTTTATATTTTGGTTAGCTAGTCACCATATTAGCAGATGCAGTTCTTTCATGTTGTTCGCAATTACTGCAGCTTCCAAATCATAGGCAATGTTTTGTTCTACCTAAATGATATATTATCGATCGCGATGTATTTCTATAGAAAAAGAGCAATTTTAAATTCAATTATTAATTATTACCAAAATAGGTTGTCTTACAATTAAATTGTGCACAGTGTACTTGCAGAAATATTAAAGCCAAGCCAATGTTGGTTGTTGTTAGAAATGTCACAACTACAAACACATGCAGCGTTTGACATACATTCCCCTACAATAGAGATACGAGTATAAATTCATGTAATTGTTTTATTTACTTATCCCTAATAATATGCCTTGTTATATATTTTTTTTTTTTTGGTGACAATGTTGATGGTCTTGGCTTGTCTAGCTTACATCCTCTTGCTTACACACTGTCTCTCGCTGTGCGTGTGTTAGCTTGAGTATGTGTCTGTCTGTAAACCAGAGGGTTTTTCATTTATTCCATTACAATTCTATTATATTTTCATATCATTTATTTAATACTAAATACGTATGTCTGTCTCTTTGTCCATTTCTTTGCTTGGGAGGAATATGTGTACATTATGGTGGCCCAAAAAAGTTGTTGATGTTTCTAACTAAAATACAAGTTTAATGCATTCTAAGATACCTTTATTAAACATTTTTTTCCTGGGATCAGTATTAAGTGAGCTGAATCAAAGAATAAAAATGTTATTTCTTAAGGTTTTATGATTTTTTTTCACATTTCTCTTTTATAACCTATATCCAAAATTATCGTGTAACTCTTAAAATATGCGAACTTTTGTAATTTTTTGCAAATATTTTAAGTTTTTTAAATGTTTTCATAGAATTAGTTAAAATAATTAGTTTTAATTAATACGTTATAAACTTCATATAATTTTATCAAAATGGTTTTTTTTCGAAATTCAATACAGTTTGAATTTTATTTGAATTTTAACTAAAATGTTTGTTTTATAACCCAATACAATTATTAATAGTTGTAGATGTATATACCAATGGACAGCTTATGAAATTACGCTTATTTTGGTCTCAATACTGCGATTGTTTTCAATATATAATTAACATCAGATCGGAAAGAAAATGGATTTCGAAAAATTCAAATACTTATTTAAAATCGATTGAATTTCGAAATACTGTAAAACCGTATTAATTTAACCCTCCGTTTTATTTTTCGCATTAGTAACACATGAGGCCTGACCAGACCCCATAATAATATCAGTATAATTACATAAAAAATATCGTTTTTTTCAAACAAATAATTATAAAAATAGCTTAAATAATCTCAAATCTAAAAGCTTTATAAAAATAAAAACAAAATTTTATTAAATTTGTAAACTTTTTAGCAAAAAACTCCCGTAACCACTTTCAAAGTTTGTAACAAACTAAAAAAGAACACACAAAGACTATTTCAACGAAAAAATATAACGGCAAAAACGTGATGAGAATTTAGTTTTTATTTTACCGTAAAAAGCTGAGTTTGTTACTGAAAACTTTTTTGTGAATTGGCAAAAAATTTTGTTTTAAGCATTTTGCAAAAAAAAAAAAAAAAAAAAAATAGAATTAAATACAATTTTTTACGAAAAATATACGCGGGTCTGACCAGACCTCATGTGTTACTAATGTGATATATAAGTTAAAAAATCCTTGTATCTCCCTTCGTGGTTACTTTTCTTGGCCCGTTTTTTACCATTATAAAGCCAAGAAAATTTTAAGAGGGTACCTGAAAAATCAAGCCTCTATCGATACCCCAAAGACGTTTAATTGCAAAACAAATCCAAAAAAGTCTGGACAGACCTATGTATGTATGTCTAAGGGTTAAAATTATTACTTTTAATAGTTCCATGTCAAACCTAAAAAAAAAACTTTTATAAAAATTACCAAATTTCGAATATTTTTGAACTTACAGGAAAATTTCCGATACAACCTTAAAAGCTTCTCTCAAAGAACTTTCACATGATATTAATATTTCGTAAGTTCACTTTTTTCTTTAAAAAGTTACAGGTTTATTGTTTGAATCAGCTCACCAAATACTAAACCAAGTAAAATAATTGTGAGTAATGACCTCCTTAAATAAACTAAACTTTCACTTTAATTGGGAACATCAACACCTTATGTTTTCACCATACAAACGGGGCCAACCTAATGTATTGTTTCGTATTTAGATAGAGTATGTGCGTGTTAGTATGTATGGCTGTGTATATTTGGATAATTAGATTTGTCATTGTGCATTAGTTTTGATTTTATTATTTGTGCTGGTTTGTGCTTTCTTTCCTTTCTGTGTAGACTCGTTCCCAGTGATTACTTTTATGCGTTTGTTATTTGACATTTTCATTTGTTTCTTGTATTTTATTTTTTTTTTTCGAAATTTTGTGTTGTCTTTTTCTGGCTTTCTGTATTTCATTTAGTATTGTTAATTCTATTTAAATTAATTAATTAAATGTAATAACACATAATGTTGGTTTTTCTATTAAATTAATGTCACTTATTTGAGATTATATTTTAAGTACAATTTCATTTATTTTATTAATTATTGAGTCTTATAAATTTATTTATTCTTATTTGTGAAAATCCTATTACGTAATGTGTTAACAAAAATTTCATTTCATTTTATTTTATTTTATATTAGATTTTGTTATAATTCAATAATGCATGTTGTACAAGTAATTTGAGTAAATTATATCTGAAGGCAATTTGCAACAAAAGTTCTTTGTTTTATGTAATTAGATTAATTCCTAGAAGTTGCAATTTTTATTATTAAGGAAATTGCAAAAGTTGGTAATTTTTTCCATTATAACAGTAAGTACATGTCATACATATGTAATATTAGGTTATTTAGATAATATTAAATTAAAATAATTCGGATGAACTATAAATAAAACCTTAATATCTCTTCAAATAAGCATAATTACAAAACTATTTGTATTGATTAAAATTAAAAAAAAAAAAAAAAAATGGCATTAATATACCTTTACATTTATCAGAGTTTTCATATGAATTGAGCAACTGATTCTGAAAAGTTTTCAAATATAACGTAAAGCTGGATCTGTTCTAATTGAAGCTATATACAAATATATATATGTATATGGAAACCAGAGAATATAACTCTTATAGAAAGGAAGGAATTTATATATTTTCTTATTCTTATTTTTTCAGAACTTCCCGATAAAAGACCTCAATTATTTACGGAAAATACACGCTATGAACCCGGTGATATATTAAGAGCAAATTGCAGTACACCTCCCTCCAGACCTAAAGCAGAGCTTAAATTTACAATAAATAATATGGTGGTAAGAGCAAAGTCTTTTTATATAATATTATTATTTAATATGTGTTTTAATTATAAGTTGCTAAATACTTTTTAGAATTAAGAAATTGCAGCAACTTTGAATTTAAATTTATTTTATAGACTAAACTTCTTTAATAAGGCAACCTACTTTTATCATTTTTTCAAAAGGATAATGTGCAGCGCATCTTTCCGTACCTTTTTTTAATTTTGTTTTTTGTAGTTTAGCAAAGCCACAAAGCTTTAGCAGCAAATACCCACAATAGAATTATTTTTTCTCTTATTTTTTTAACAAAAGTACATTGTCGTTTTAACACTAAACGGACTAAACAGCATGCAGATCCTTCACATTGCTTGGAAAAATAATAATAATATAAAACTTACTATTGTATTATGAATATTCTGGTAAATGTGACCTCTTTTTTCTGCATCAACGCAAATGACTTTAAAAATTCCAAGCAGTTTAGGCATATCAAAAGGAAACATCATTAAAATAAGGGAGAATTATTTTTGTTAAAGATCTGAATAAAAATCACAATGAAATGAAAATTTCAAAGTAAATGGGGAGATATAATAATTTGTTATTTAAAAGTGATATTAAAAAATATCTGCAATAATTAATATCATATAATATATGTAAATTCGTAGCAACTTTACCATAACTACGGCTGTGATTTTCAGTAATTGTTACCAATACTTCAATTATACTTACATGAAATTCCAATTGGCTCATGAGTATTGCACATTATTAACATTTTGGCTTCGATGTAGGATATCATTCATTCTCACTTCCCCTATCTTACGAAACATCAGTAGATACATACTAATTCGCTAATCAACCGATATATCGATAATGGCGGTGAATATATTAGCAATCAATTTGATAATTTCTTGAAGCATTAAGAGGCAGTTAGCCGTAGCTCATACACCACAATAAAATGGCGTCGCTGAGAGATCCAACCGAGCTTTGGTAGAAATGGCTAGGACTATGATAGTTAATGCCAATTTTGGAGTGTATTTTTGAGCGAAAGCGATATCATCATAATAGATCAAGAGAAACCACCTCAAGAAATTTGGTCTGGTAGAAAGCCAACGTAGCACATTTCAATGTATTTTGGATCAACAGCAATAGCTTTGGACAAACCCGGTAGGGTATTCCATAGAATCAAAAGCCTATAGCTTATACGACGTGTAATATAAAGAAGTAGTGGTAAAAAGAGGCGTAATTTTTATTGAAACTAAATTTCAAAGAACAGAACACAATAATGAACGTGAAAACATTTTGATAGAAATTAATCCAACAAAAGCGGATTATAATATGGTAAATTTTTAGCATATATAAACAATACATGCAAGTATTCATGCAAATTCCGATAGTGATTATGTAATTGAGGAAATTGACAGAGCAGCTGATCTCAGAAAGCGTAGAGGAAGGCCTAATTAATAAAAACAAGTAAGCCGGGTGGTCAAGAAATCAAAATAATATGATGAGTGAAGAAGAAATCATTATTCCTCAACATGTGAAAGAAGCATTGAGCTCACCTCATAAGGAAAAGTGAATAGATGCCATGAAGAAAGAGTATAATTCCCTACTTGAAAATTACACTTGTTCTGTAGTAAAGCTAACTACCAGAAAACCAAAATGCTTAAAAAAGAAAGCACAGAATTAAATACGTAAAAACGTTTTCCACGGTAACTGTTCGCAATTGCTATAGAACATGAACTTCATATACATCAAATGGATGTTACAACAGCCTTTAAAAATACGGAATATTTTGAAACTGAAAATTCTACCAATGCAATCCTCAAACTCAAGAAATCTCTATATGGACTAATAATGTTTTAAAATACCTTCGATTTGTTGCATACTTAAAACTGCAACAAAAGTGCAAGAATGTGATAAATTCTTTGCGTACAATATTCTTTATAAAGTTTTTTTTACATAATATTAGAAATACATTTGTTCTAAAAAATAATGTTTTATATTTTGTTGCATTTGTTTTCTTAATTCTCGAAACATTTTTTAAATTGTAACAAAATATTTTTCCACTTCATGTAACCTTATTTTAAAAGTACATACCACTAAATTCATATTAACTTTAAGTTACCACCAAGGACCTCTTATAACCATAACATGTTCGTTCTTCTTTAACCAACTTCCACTTATAACTACGAGTATGTCAATGATACTTGACCAAAAACATGGCCTTCATGTCATATTAAACGAAAGGTTTAAAATCCACACTACATAAAATTGACCAAGAAATTGCTTTCTTTAGCCAAACAAAAATATAAAAAAGAACTGCATAGAAATTCAATTGAATAGCATCATGGAAGAGCACCTGCAGTTAACTATGCCGGCTACATAAAGCCATGAGTATACAGTGCTTACAGGTTTTTATGTCACACATTGCTATAAACATGGATTTTTATAACGATTATTGCAAATACCGTTACCACTACTACAACTACTGCACGGCTATTGTAAGGAGCATCACATATACGTACATATGGAGAGAACAAATGTTTGTGTACTTGCGTGGCTTTAATACTCTTTTTTTTGTTGTTTCCTCCAACAGTTGATTACAAAATTGTTCGTGTTTGTGGTAATAAGTAATATGTCAATAAAGTACCCAGAAAAATATTTTAATAATGTAATTGTAATTGTAGAAATGAAAACAATCGCTCTTCTGCTCATTTTCTGAGCAGCGGTATGAACGACCATAATCATAGATGACAACTAGATAGGTAACTGTGAGCCAAAAACCTAAGTCTGTTGTCAAAAACCTAATTCAGGAGAATATATTGCCATGTATTTTGTTATTTGTGGCACCCGTAAGTGTGAAAAAAGAGTAATTTTTTTCATTGATATTAATCTATCCTTCCGCTCTATGTATATTTCTCTATGACCATCCGCAGAGGAAAATCATGATTCGACATGGTTACGGCAACTATACTATGTTCTTTGTAATAACATATTGTATTCTAATTTATTATTTATTATTATTATTTTAATTTAATGTCAACAATATTTTAGTTACTGTAAACATTTCTATTTTCGTCGAAATTATAAATTTGAGTACAACTATATAAACCCACATATAACCATTAAATGGTCAGTTTCTATACGAGCATTCATAATATGTTTACCTTTAAAAGTATTTTGTTTTCACTATTTGTAGAATGCTGTTGCACTAGTGTTTATTTAAGCTATCATATTTTTACAAATAAATGTTGAGTGTCTGTAGTTCTCATTCGCTCTATAGTTTTATTTATTAAAATGTGAATAACAACAAATTTCGGTGAATTTATAAATAAAAAAAATTGCCTATATAACGACTTTTCGTACGATAAATTTCGCTGATAACTATTCATTTGATATAAAAAATTCCGTAAAGGTCTCACTGGGCAACTTGTAAATGTACTACTTTTCTACCTGGTTGGAATGTATTATAATCTAATAGTTTATTTGTTGTTGCTGTTAATGCGTTTTTTTTTTGCTCCTGCTAGTGTTGGTGGTTGTGTTGTTGTTTTTCTTTTTTCTTCAATCAAAAACACTTCATGTGTAAAGCACTTTTCACATGCGATTTGTGTTGAAAAGTGACAAGAGACATTATTTAAAGGTGACATGGTGCAAATAAACAAGAACACTTACTCACACATACCTATCTACCTACACAGTTACATATGCACAGTTATGGCGCTGAAACCCAGCAGTTTTGCCTTTAATTTGTACTCACCACTAGTTATATAGGTGAATCGTTTATTTAACGTGTGCATGTATGTATGTATTATATTATCCAGCCTACTATCACACGACACAATTTTGTTTCCACCATTACTTACATTTTATATTATCAAATTATATTATAATAATTCTTAATCTCTGGAATAATTAAAATAATTATCAACTTTTATCCGTAGACTATTTAGTACCTATTATTTGATTATCCATAGAAGTAGGAGGATGGATTGTTTACAAGAAAACGGATATTAGACTGTATCTGATATCCTGATGTCTTCCAGAATTTTTCCGAAAATAACTTAATATGTAGCTAGCCAGGTAAACAGTTAGGTAGCCAGTAAGGTCACTTACTCTTTGTAGCCGGATGTGTATCCCATGCGTTAACTACTTAAGACCAGCTATCTGTAATCTATTGCTTAGTCACGAAACTAATTACTTATGTTACTAGTGGTAGGTAAAAATTTCTAGTTCTAGAAAGTCACCCAGAACTGCTGGGGTATATAAGTAATATCATACACTTATACAAATCCCACAATGGGAGAGAGCAACATCAGAAAAGTGATATTTAAAGCGCTTAAGCAGCGCACAAGAATTTCAACAATAACAACTTACAAATCCTACCACAGTTAAGTAGTACTGCACTTTTGCAATAAGTTTAAGTAGATCCTCAAGCACAAAAGCGAATTATTTAGTCGGTTGCCACGACAACTTACATTTGCTAGGATTTTGGACATTCACAATGGACATACCACCTGCACGCTTCTATTGATAAAGTAGGAAATAAATGATAACACACCAAAAAGTAAATATTAAAAAAAAAAACACTTTTTTCACATATGGGTAATGGTTCTAACTTACAGATTAACCCTCTAACTGGCAAGATCGTTAAAGTTATCCAATGAAGCCAATAATTTTTTTTTTCAAGTAGATGTAGTCAATAGAACCGTAAGTTTAAATATGACACCAAAGGTAAATTTTATATAGGGAAGGGAACAAAGGGATGGTCATCCTACAGACGATATATTTTTGAAGGAAACAAGTCCAGCAGCTATTTCCTCCCGCAAATCTGGAAGCTGTAAAAGCCGTTTTTTAATCGTACACATTGTTGGAAACATTGGCCTCATAGAACAACCTAATTAACTATAATATTACGAGTCTTAGCTCAAATATGGTATCGACCCTGAAGACCATCCATGATATCTACTCCACCCATGTGATCATTTTATTCTCGAATAATTCTTTCTATCATATCGAGGAACCTTTGATTGTTCTTCGCCAGGATTGGTTCTTCTGAATCGGAAAGAAATATTTCTTATCATTTCATAATACAGTATTCACATCGACTACATGTATTGAGATCATGTGTTCTACGCAAAATCATATCTTCTCTTGGTTCATTTCACAGTTTACACAAAAGCAAATCATGATCAACAAGAAATATGACAAAACAAAATTAGTACCGCTCATTGTGCCCAAACCATAAATACCTCTGACTCGTAAATAGACTAACAGCGGCTTCGATTTGTAAAAGTTATCAAAATACAGGATGTGATGCTCGAAATTAGGAATCTCCAAACATTTTAGGTAGCTCCAATGTCCGGCATAACAGGTAAAATTATATTATCTTCGGACCCATTGTAGATTTAAAACTGGTAGGAAACCCCGTTTGAATCACAAAGCACGAACAATTTGATCCCTCTTTTATGCGGCTTATTGGGAATGCATTTTCGGAGATGGTGTTTCGTCTTTGGAACATAAGTGGTATCAGCAACACTGTCATCGCTATCAATACTTTCATCTGTGCTGTCTACAGAACTCTACAGAATCGATGATCTCGTGAAAATGTTCATCAGACATTTGCTCCAAATTTATATTTTTCATATAAGGACCTTTATTAATATCCATCTTTAACAGAATATTAAAATAAAAGGATGCACATAAGTAATAAGTAGAACCATAAGCAAACAATAGAGTTTTATGAACAATAGGTGAAAACAACAATGTAAGAGACATTTTTGTACACGCAAACCAGCAAGACCGCCTTCATTTTTTTCACTTCAAATACGTTTAAAACTTAAATATAAAATGTTATCTACTTACCGTAAAATTTTGATGTAGATCATTTTATTCTAAATGTTGTTTTTTAATAGTTGAATTTGCGAAATAATTTTCGATGCTAATTTGATGACTTTTTGCACTTGATTGATCATAGCTGACAAACGACTTGTCAGAATATATTGGAAAGTATAAAGGAAATGTAAAAAAGTGTTGTCTAAAGACAGTTTTCACTATTTTGAAGCGAAAAAATGTTTAATACAGCACTGGGACCCAAAAATCGAAGACCCCCTTTAGGTGGTCTTACCGGTTAGAGGGTTAAATCCAACGGAAATTAAAATTTTTATTGCACGCAAAACTTATAGTGGTTTAGAATTGACAATTTAAAAAAATTCTTGAAAATATATCTTTTGTAAACTTGAAATTTGAATGATAACAATTCCTAGAAATCTTGCGAACAGTTGTAGTATACCTAAGTAGCGGCGTATACAACAAAAAAATGGTGTTCGTGTCATAAAAAACTAATTTTGAAAAATATGTTTAGTCAAATTCTCCAAAATTTTTGAATATCCTCATATATTTTTGAATATCCTCATATATATCTTATTATGCGAGCAGAGATTACTAAATATTTTATTATATAAAATAATATGTACTTTCTTCAGATGTTACATGTATTACCAATTCATATAAATTTTATTCTTATATATTATATACATATACTTATATATAGAAAGAAATACATAGTTTCCATACAATTGACTATTTACTAGGTTACAATGTTTGCTTTCCTCTTTCGTGTTGTATACTTTTCTTCCTAGCAAGTTTAGCTGTGGTTTTGCGGTTGTGTCACCATGAATTAAGTTCCTCTAGCGGCTACTTGCACTCTTATAATAGGACACTTGAAGTGTTTATCCTTGCTATTTGCAGTTATTTGGTGTCTCGTTTCATAGTTATTTTAAAGGTAATAGGCCAAGAATAGTACAAATGACATTTTGTGTTTATGAGTTTCTTTGTTGAAATATTAGTTTTTTGTAGCAGTGGATATTAAAAAGGTGATTATTATTACTAAACACAATTTTGTGAAGTCGACTGAATTCGAAGACTTTAAGGAAAGACTGTGGTTTAAAATAAAGCAAGTGTTGAGTATTATTTAGATGGAAAACGATAAAGCAGAAGATAACTTAAAGTTAATTAAAATAATAATTAAAAAGTAAATGACATAGATATAAAACAAGTAAGTCGGCCATGCCCGACCATATTGTACCCTACACCAAAACATATTCGCAGAAAAATGAATTTCAGTCTAAGTTTTTAAAATTATTCGTAAATATTTATGATTAAAACTAAATAGAGACGTCATAAATGTCTAGAGACTAAATAAAAAAAGTTATATCTACGTTTAAAACTAAATAGGGACCACATAAAGGCCTTTAATTGAAACAATGGACCTTATATAGACCTATGATTTAACCTTAATTTTAACTACATAAAACCTACGACTATAGTTAAAATAAAGATCTACGATTGAAGATAAATTTGGTCAAAATAAACATATGATGTAAGCTAAATTGGACTACACAAAGACCTTAGGAGGAAGCTAAATATTTACTACATAAGGACCTACGATTGAGAATATATAGGTATCTACGATTGAAGCTAATCTGAGATTGTTGCTAAATTTAGACTTTATAAATATATACGATTGAAGCTAAATTATTACATTAACTTCTACGATTGAACTCAAATTGCGACTTCATAAAAATCAACAATTTAAGTTAAATTGAGACTCCATAGAGATCTACAATTGAAGTTAAATTGGAACTTCATAAAGACATACGATTAAATCTAAATAGCGACTATATATATACCTACGATTGAAAGCAAGTGAGGTTTCAATATTCAAAATTTCTAAAAAATACTGAATAAACCTACTACATACAAGAAATTGTCTAGCGATTTCAAATATGCTACTCATATTACAATCAGGTTTTTGATTCAGAAGATATAGCCCTCCAAAGTTGACAGATTTTCAGTGTTCAAAAGTATTTTTTACAATTTCATAAATTGTAAGTACATAATTGGTGAATTTACAAGGTTTCTTATCAGTCATATTGTCATAATGTCCTAATATATCACGACTCGACGGCTCGGCTTAACCAGCTCTTAGGCATTCGGCGTTGGTCTCTGTAGGTTTGTTACGATAACACAATAGCATAGCATAAAAAGTAGTATTATTTTAGGACATTTTCTGCTTGAAAAGCAATAAAAACCATTGTGAAATATTAGGACATTATGACATGTTAAAAAACCTTGTGAATTGACCAAATATAATTTAAAATTATATTAACAAAAATTGTCTTTGTTAGATTGATAAAATTAACTTTAAAACCGAGATGTTTTAAAAATGAATTATTCAACTAATTATATTAAAATATTTAAAATACTTCTTACTTATATTCATTAGAAAATATGTATGCGGAAAAAATTCCAACAAAAATATTGACGCTGTCCAAAGAAAAAATACTTGAGTTATACGATTTTCATTTGCAATTACGTTGTGTTTACGTTGTGTGTTTAAAAAAGTATATAAAATCTGGACCTTCATTATTTAAAATTATTAACAAAAGAAGAACTATTTTTAAAAAAATATTTGCAATTTTTCTAAAGAAATAAACGTCATTAAGATATAGACGCCAAACGGTTTAGGTGTTTTTCAACACCCCTAAAATTCCAAGCATTTTTAGAGAGAAAAATATCGTTATCTTTTTAGTGTTCTTGGACCTGTTTAACTAGAAGAGGATTCAAAGAATATTTTGAATTTAAAAGCGAAACAAATATAAGCATCATACTTAAATGAATGCTCCAAAATTGGAAACATCGATATTCTACTTATTCCTCTTGGAAATTTTAATATTTTTAACATTAGGAAGTACTTATAATATGTATAGAAAAGGCTTTTCAGTAACAATTCATATACTTTAACTTACACTTCAAATGTAAAGCAAAATTTATCCATTTAAATACATTAATTTAAGAAAATCACCGAAACTGAAAATCTTCATTCACTCACTCAATATTTATTTAGTGAATGTTCGTTGTTTATTTTATTCTTCTTTATGCATGGAAAATAAAACACTTTTATAAAAATAATTTTTCGCCCAACCAAATTTTTCTGCCAGACTGTTCACCATCATTCGTTTGTATCTCCTATAGTGTGGTGGTAAAACTACAAGTCATTTCATATTTTATGCTGATAAATTACTTTTGTTATTACATTATGAGAATATGTATCTATGAAGTTGAAAAATCGACCATAAACATACATATTTAATATGAAAAAGGAGCTGGTCACAATGTAGGAAAAAAATGAAAAATCAAAAGTGATAAAAACCCAATAATTCCCCTTACAGGTCAATGGTCTGTTAGGAGAAAAATAAACCCTAAAATCGAAAAGCGTTAGTTATGAAAAATAGAGTAAAAAAAATTAAGGCATTAAAACCATTATGATTTTTTTTTCTCGTTTCTAGCCGGAAACCATCAGTTTCATGCATGCTCTCACATGTTTTTTTTTTTTTTAAGAATAAAGAGTCTTCACTAACATACATTAACTCTGGCATGATGGGTTTAGATTTTATTTTATTATTTCATGGAGATTTTTTCTCCACCAACAAACACATGCTTCAGTTCAGACTGAAGTTGGCGTTTTGCTCGTTTTCTTTTTTATGACTTCAGGTAAATAGTGTTAAAATCATGAGCGATGATGTCGGTCATGTTGATTTTATGCATAAATGAGTAGTGAGAGTTTAAGGTAGAATAACATTAAAGATTGTGGGGGTTGCAATAGTGAAAACCCGTACTAAAGTCTTTATCTATATATACAAAAATAAATGTATGTCTGTTTATTTGTTTGTTTGTACCTTATGGGATTCCAATTCACTCCATCGATACCTTTGAAATTTTTACTGTATGTTCCTCTTTATCCGGAAGTAGCAATAGTCTACCCTTTATTTTGAAGTTTCAAGCCGGCGAGCCACCTCCCATACAAAGTAAATAGTTATAGCGGAATATATGGTATTCTATAATTGTGTCAGCCGAAAAACTGAAAATGGACATGATTGAATAAACATGGTACCACCTATACAAATTAATATTTAACTTCGAATTTAAACTTTCTACGAATTAATTTCTTATCAGCATACGGAGTTTGTCTGAAAACGGGCGGGATTAAAATATTGGTCGTGGCAACTATCACATAAAGTAAATTGTTATTTTCGAATTTATTAGCGGGCGTGGCACCTATCATTGAAAGTAATTGGTTAAATTCGAATATTTGGAATTTTTAAACTTTGTATGAATCAATTTCTTATCAATACGGAGTTTAGGTAAAAATTTTCTGGATCGGAACTTGGTGTGGCACAAACACAAAGTATATAGTCAATTTTGAATGTTTGGCTGGAATTGGGCGTGATCGGTTTAGTGGGAATAATGTGGTGAATTATATAGCTTAAAAAGTGTTATTTTGTTACCATTTTACATAAAATATATAAGAATGGATGGAATAAGAACAGTGGAGTGGTATATCCCATATAGTTATTATCGAATATCAAGTGAACTGTAATTGTTATAGTCTGTGATGCTAAAAATTAATGGGATCGGAGCAAGGATGCCCATCCCATAAAAAGTAACTATTTATTATCGAATATCTGGAGAAGTGAGATTTTCAAAACTTTGCGTGAGTTATTTTGTTACCATTGTACGCAGTTTCTTTAAACAAAATTACTGAACGAAATTATCGAGAAAACCAATAAAACAGAATTTCTACATGATAACCCTTATATATGTATACCTTATACCATGATAAAAATATAGAAGGTAGTTCCAATCAAAATTTTTTTTTTTCAAATAAGGTTTTTTGAAGTTTCCTTTTTTTGTGAGCATTATAAAAAGCGTTGCCACATTCCTAAAAATGATTTTGATTTTCGAGACATTTTTTACAAAAAATGTGTAATTTATAATTTAGTATTTAAATAAATATGTATTGTGTTGTGTTGGAAGTTATTAATTCAATTCCTAACGTTCGCTTACTTATAATTAAATCGCATTGACTATTTTTATAGGTATAAAGTATGTATTTTTTCATTTTTTGTATTACTATTCAAATATTTTATATCGAAGGTGCCCTACTTTGTGTCCCCTTAGCGCCGCATGTGGGGTCCATTTTCAAATCTAAAACCCGAATACTGCTTGGTTATGCTCATGTTATCCCGATTGAAGCGGTCGTTTAGAATTGCGAGATAAATTTCGATTCTGCTCTACTGTGCATAGTTAATGCATTATGATCCGTAATAATCGTACATATATACCCCAAAACATGTTTACATATTAAGTAGTATTTTGAAGTTACCTTGTGGTCATTGGGACAGCAATCCTATCCAATCTCACATGTTTTGTTTTAACTGAAATATTACTTTTAAGGAAATGGTCGGAGCAGACCATTGGCTGTTTTGGCAAATCTTCTTCGCAAGTTTTACGTATATCCAGCCACTGTTGTCGTTTATTGGGTAATGTATCATTCATCATTAGAAAATGATCCTTTGATTCCAATTTAAAATAAATATTTTTTATATTTGTTTAATGTGCTGTTTTTCTAATCCAAACGAGTAATTTGAGTGGAAATTTAACATGTGTTTTGTTATTGCAACAAAAACAAAATACATGTAAAATTTCCACTCAAAGCACTCATTGGCTATAGAAAAACAGCACATAATACATATTCAATTTAATGAAAATTATGTATTCCCAAAGAATGCAAGGGAAAATTTAAAATTAATATGGCATTACTATTTGTATGAAAACTTCATAATCCTTAAGCATGTCAGAAATAGAATTCGAAAAATAAAGAGAGAATGAAACTACCTTCTATTTTTCTACTATGCCTTATACCATATTTATATTTCGTTTGTTCTAACGCCTGCAAATGTTAGCATCCATCTAACAGTATAGCGATCGACTGCAAATCTATATCTGAGTCGTCTTAACGATGTTCGTCTGTTTGGTTGGCTGCGCATGTAAACTTGCTTTCAATGTACAGTTCACAATTTCGATAAAATGAGGCATATGTTTTTATACCCTTCACCTTCGTGAGAAGGGTATATATAAATTTGTCATTCCGTCTGTCTGTTGAATTCAATTTTCTGAAGACGCCAGATATATTCTGGATCCAAATCTTTAATAATTCTGTCAGACATGCTTTCGAGAAGTTTCCTGTTTAAAATCAGCAAAATCCGTCCATAAATAACGGAGATATGACCAAAAATCCGAGACAACCTCTAAAAATTTCATCTAAAAAAGACAATTTATTGCATGCTTTGACAAAAAAGCAACAAAACGTACATATGTTTGGATGTGTGTTGGCTTTATTGCTTTGCGTATTTTGTTTTTGGTTTTTTTTTTTTGGTATTTGACAAAAAAGCAACAAAACGTACATATGTTTGGATGTGTGTTGGCTTCATTGCTTTGCGTATTTTGTTTTTTTTTTTTGGTGTTTCATTTCGTTCTGCATAGCCGAATATAGCACTCTTACTTGCTTTTAATCGGTTATTGGTAAAAATCGGAACATTGTGTTTTCTTTATAGCTCAGCTATTTGTGGTCCGATTTTTTTGATTTTAAATAGCAACCGAACCGGGTCTATAGCGAATATGTACGAATAATGTATGTAAGTTATTTGGGGAGTACGGAAAGTTGATTTCAACATACAGACGGACAGACAGACATAGATATATCGTCTCCAATATCTATAACGATCCAGAATGTATAAACTTGGTGGTGTTGCAAATGAAAAATGTAGAAATTACAAACGGAATGACAAAATATATGTACCTTGTACCCTGATCGATTCATAATTGACCGTAGCTCACATATAAGGATCGCTTCCAAAAATTACGTTATCTAGCATAAAAGTCTTAAAAATGTTGGTATTCAAATAAAATTTAAGAGAAAGACATTTCTCATAGAAAGAAATCTTGCGATCTAAATTCACATATCCTTGTAAATTGAAGCGAAACTTTTGATTAATTCTAATTTTATTTTCATCATAGGTTCCCACTTCAAAAATCACTCACGAAGTAAAATTGTTGTAATTTTAAAAGAAATGTTTTTGCTCAATCACTCAGTATAGGATATTATATGGTCGAGCGTAAGCGATTATACTTTTTAAATGGTTTATCGTTCACTTTTGTATCACTGCGTTATACTTTGTGGGGTATTTAATGAATATTTTTAAATATTAGCCACGAAACGATGCACTTACTCACCACATACACTGGCTTATTCACCAGTACTGATGTTGTGTATGTATAAATAAATAAAGTTTTTAACTCCAATTTATAGAAAGATTTAATGCACATCTTAAGTTCCTGCTACCAAAATATATAATTTAAATATGTGGTTACTAAATATATTTGTGTGGGTATAAGTTGTAAGTGTATAAAAACCAGTATATGAATTATATGCTGATGATGTGAATGAGATTATCATTATGATGTTTGATAGTATTTTCTTTTTTTGTTTTCCTTTTTTTACAATTCTATAACATTTTGATGAATGATGTGTTACACTTTGGTGTGGAAGAGTGAACATTACTTGAGGAATCAAAAGAGGTGGCAAGAAAAAAGGAAATCCATATTTTACTCTCACATATTTGGAATCCTTTTTTTTTTTGTGTGATTTTCGTTTTTTGATATATTAAGTTCTTATTTACAATTCATGTGTTTGCACTTGCAAGTAAAAAACCATATTAAGCTCACAGTAAAGATTTTTTATAAAAATAATGTTGGGTTTGTAAAAGACTATTTTTTTCCAGCCCTTTTAAGTTTTTCTTAAATTTTGTTTTTGCATTTGTATATGTTTTCCATTATTTTGTTGGGAATGCATTAAGATTATTTAAATGTTTTTATACAATCAACTTTAATCAATCATATTATTGCTGCTCATGCATACATATAATAGCAACATCTATAGACTTAACTGTAATATTTAGTCATTTGTCCCCAATGTGTAATATTAGGTATGTTGTGAATTAACGTTTTAAGTTTTTATTTTGGTTTTTTAAATAATTTATAGGAAATGTGTTTTTTAGGTATATTTGTTCGCTTTTATTAGTTAGCTTTAAAAACATTCGATACTCTCTAATAAGTATTTTCATTTATTATATTTTCAATTATTTATTTACACTTTTCCTTGTAACTTAAAGCCAAACTTTTGATTAACCTTGATTTTATAACTATAAATGAAATTTCATCACAATTCTCTCTTTCTACCTCCCTTCATATACTTTTAGATTTATGTTACAAAGAATTCTATCAGATTTCTAAAAGTCAATTTTCACTTTTACTCCAAAGAAAATACAAATAACAAATATGTTTGTTTTTATAAGATTATCTTCAACTACATATTTTAGCTTTAATTTTATTCTGTGTAAATGAGTTTGTGTGTAAATATTTTTTAAGTTTGTATGAGTTTCTATTTCAAATGTGCAAAATAAAAAAAAAATAGTAAAATAAAATAAAATTCCCTCGTGTGCTTGATTTCAAGGTAATAAAGAAAAAATGTGGCAATTTTTTAAAGGGCAAACAGATAGATACACTGACTACACAATGTGTTGTTGTTAGGGCAAATACTTACAAGATGTAGAGTATACGAGTTCAAATGAATGTGATGAGCAAGTGAGATACTATTTGTGAATACTATTGACTACCGATTCGAAATGGTTATAAGATCTCGGTAACGCTAATTTCAGTTTTTTCGGTAACTGTATTTCAACGGTAACAGTATTTGCTGTTATTGCAGTAACTGTTTTATAATGATAACGGTAATTTTATTCTAAATTAAATTATTAATAAAATTTATAAAAAACTAAAACTAAGTTTGCAAAAGTTGTTTTTCTTTATATTGTATTTAAAATTTTGTAGATTTTAATGAATGCAATTATTGAAATTAAAAAATTGTATTTTTATAATTTTTTATAAATATCGCCGGTATAAATATCAGCGGTATTTCGCATACAAATTTCAGAATGGGATCATGAGAATTTCTCGAGATAATAAGCTTTCAGTTAAGATTTCCTAATATTTGTACGAATAGTCAAATAGATATATGTATTTTTCGTCATAACTTTTTCGTTTACTTTTTATATTTTTGAGAATATTTTTTATTTTTCTCTCATCTTATTTACTACTATAGCTTAGTACTCTGTTCCAGGTTTCCTGCGAAATGCTGTCAAACTACATATAAAATATTTGGAATGAAATATATGGGAAATAATTTCGCAAAAGCAGTACTCTGTTCTTATGGTGGAAAACACGTGAAATACATCTGGAACCACATTTTCCACACGGAATAACATAAGCAGCACTTCTTTCGCACGAAATTAAAACCAAC
This sequence comes from Calliphora vomitoria, assembly GCA_942486065.2. Lineage (NCBI taxonomy): Eukaryota > Metazoa > Arthropoda > Insecta > Diptera > Calliphoridae > Calliphora > Calliphora vomitoria. Next base: position 66,510,290 of record OW818029.2, read on the forward strand.
AGCTGATCATTTGTTGCATATAAAAT